>JAYKKT010000078.1:6927500-7530000 GCA_036023115.1 Brasenia schreberi | reverse complement strand
ATGGTGAAAACTTCGAAGAAAGGCATTAAGAGTATTGAAAGAAAATAATAAAACTTGATCTTTCTTTTTTGGAGTTTGAATGTTAATATGACGTACAAGATCGTCTTCGTAGGGACAAAAAATCGATATTAGCAGACCATACTTAATCAGTGTGGGAGAATGATTGGTTTGGTTTGTGAAGACCTTGTTCTTTCAAGTTTTATTATTTTCTTTCAACTCTTAATGCCTTTCTTCGATTAACTGGCCATGTCTACCGTGGAGGGGAGCTCCCCAAGAGATCCATGCTGGGTTCCAGTCATGGGCCGCGATCAACACAGATCTCATTTTCGTGCCGCACCCTGAGTTTTTCAAGTTGGGTCACTTTCGTGTCAATACTAGTTGAAGCCACATCAACAATATGGTTGACCTAAATCCATCATCATCAAGATATGAAGTTGGTGATTAATTTGTAGTGTCCTATGTCAACTTTTAATCGAACTCAAGATTTGCATTTGTTGTTATATTGTGCTTGTCTAGTTCTTTGTGGAAAATATTGCCCATTTTTGGTACAACATACCAAAATCTAAAAATTATTATTTTCTCAGTTTTCCAATATTTTGTAATATTTTCTCAACAAAACCATAGTTTTCCAAAATATCACTCCGTGTCAATCTCAGAGCCACAGTTCACCTATATAGGAAACTCAACTCATAAGTTGAAGGTCATCAGTTTGATAGCTGGACATGCTTATTTGTAGTGGTAGACTCATGAAGAGGCATGCACAAAGAAGGAGGACAGCGTACAATGAAGGACTAAGAAAGTTTTCAGATTTCGGATGAGATGAATGCCTCACCTCGCACTAAAGTGGATCTGCCAGTGTTCATTTGGCTTTTGACTCAATCACTAGATTTCTCTAGCTGTTGATAATGAATAATTACGTATTCAATGCTCAAATCCATGGGAAATGCTTATTCACTGCACATAAAAATCAATAAAACATTACCCTCGAAGTTAGCAGCAACTTAGTTCTTACTGTACTGCAGCCAATTAAATCAATACTTGGCATTTAGATTATCCTTGGTTCTGTCG
Organism: Brasenia schreberi; assembly: GCA_036023115.1. Lineage (NCBI taxonomy): Eukaryota > Viridiplantae > Streptophyta > Magnoliopsida > Nymphaeales > Cabombaceae > Brasenia > Brasenia schreberi. Next base: position 7,528,932 of record JAYKKT010000078.1, on the reverse strand, counting down.
ACTATTTTTGCTCTTACTTTTTTTTCTAGTTTAGATCAGATTCGTGCAAACAAAGCGGTTAAATAAAGCATTCACCAAAATGACGTTAGTTAAATTCATGATTATTAATAAATATCCCATGACAAATCTACACTGAGGCGAGGTGGGACAGCCATCCCACCTAAAATTCGGAAAACACCAATGAAAAAGTTAGAGAAGATGATTGAATCTATGGCCACCTTACATAGTTTGCTCCACCTCAAATGATCGAATAAACACTTCGCCCCATCCTACGAAAAATTTTAGATCCACCACCGAAACTCATATCATTTAGGTGATTTGTGTAAGGGCTGGTAAGCAGCTGAAGGAACGGAAGAGAAGATGTTCATGTCATGGATGTCAATTACCAACTCAAACGTTTTCAGCTCCTTAGCTTGTTCAGTCGAGCTGAAAATTAATCTAATGTTTGCGTAGTTTGACAAATTGAACGCATTAATTTAAGATTTTAAATAAAAAATTAAATATCTGATTTCGAACTGGTTTCGGTTTTATGAAAGATTAAAACAAAATTGAAGCAGGTGACTCTCGATTTCGGTTTTGGTTCCAGCCGGTTTAAAGATTCCGGTTGAAACCGCCGAGTCCCATGGATGTCCTTTTGAGAAAAATAAAAGTATTGGCGTACACAAATAGAACACGTTAGTGTGCATATGGGTTTTCCGATCGTACGATAGGTTTATTCCGTACGAACCGGAGAACAGGTGGCACAAGGCTGTCTAGATTGTCAACGAATCATGGCACACCATATTCCAATTATCTTGCGTCTGCAAGCTTACTTATGGTAGGTTTGGATTAGTGGACCGGATCGGGGTTGATACTGGATTTGTCGCGAACTTGAATAACGAGACCGTTTACCCTAAATGAGTTAACAAGCTTAATGAATCCAAAAATATAAAACAAAGGATAAGATGAAAATAATACTTGATATTCTTGTTCTTCATGAACATAACCTGATTGAGGGTGACAGGAAAGAGTGTTGAACAACGCTGATGGGTTGGGTGCAAGCTCGCTTAATAGTGACTAGAGTATCTTAAAAGGATTTTTGAAAACATTAACTTGAAAGGGTTTTGGAAAAAGTTGAAGAAAAATATTAGTGAAAAGCTATGGTTAAACATGAATAATCATAATCCTCAAAAGCTATGGCCAAACATGAGTAACATTGGACAAGATCCAATCATTCTATAAATATATATATATATATATATATATATATATATATATATATATATATATATATATAGAGAGAGATAGAGAGAGAGAGAGAGAGAGAGAGAGAGAGAGAGAGGCGTACACACATATACATACTTTTAGAGATATTTGAACCTTCTAGCCAGTTCAAATCCAAATATCTCATTTTCATATTCTATAGTAAAGGTTTCAAATTTTTAAGTTATTGATGTGGTTCTATTTTTAATTTATGTTGATGGTGTGAATCCCTTCCCGAAATTTCTGTATCCACTACTGCAAACTCGTCGATTTTGAGTAGCTGGGTTAGACCGATCGAGATCGTTTGGACCCTGGCTCATTCTAAGGATACATGAAACTCGTGAACTCATCAGATTTTGAGTTCGACCACACAACTCATGCAGGCAGTGGTGGATGTGGTTTGTGAGGCAACTGTCCTTCCCGAAATTCTGAAAATTTTCAATTACATATTAAAATTTTCGAAAGAATTTAAAAAATTTTAAAGCCCGCCTCACCTGAACATGAAATTCACTCCACCCGAAACTAAGTTTATGGATCCGCCGCTACATACAGGTCACATTTCCTATATTCATCGTAAACGTTTGATTCGCCCTTACGTTTGGGAAACCCATTTGGCAGCAGATTTCGAATCCAGCTTCTCATTTCTGGTGAGAATTTAAGTTGATCAAGGCACAAAAAATGGATTCATCAGTGTCACTTCAAGCAATCCAGCTTTTCGAATGCTCGGTGGGTTCGGCAAGCAGGTGCTAACACAAGGACTTGTTAAGTTACTCTTGGTCGTATTACTCTCACCTAAGCATGCTTAGCATTAATGTAGGATCTTAGTGCATAAAAGATCGTGCTTCTCGTAAAAAACAATGTCAAAAGTGTCACGCTTGCTGTCAGCTACCTAATGCAACCCTTCTTTAATGGCGCTGGTCACCGTCTATTAAGGGGTGAGCCTCCGCCGGAGGTGAAGTTGATCACCACATCCATTCCTCGTGTCAACATTTCTCTGCCTCATAACTAGACTCTTCATGCAACAAAAATTAGTTCTAAACGTGATATCAATTTAATTATTCATCTTTACCCAGAGCGTTAGCTCAACTACAGTGCCCCTGGCACTGATGCTGTTGGTGGGGAGTACGACTCTCACGGGGTGCATGTGTGGGTGTGTGTGGCTTCAGCCTCCTCAACAAGATGCCCAGCACCCAGAGCGTTAGCTCTACTACAATGCGCCTGGCACTAATGCTGCTGGCCGTGAGTTCGACTCTCACGGGGTGTGTTAGGCGTCAGCCTCCTCCAGTAACGAAAAAAAAAAGTGCCTAAGAAGATTCTTGCTGAACATGAAGCAACAAAATGTCAAACCAATTACTTCCTCCAAACGTGAGTTTGACATTCTGCACTCTTTCTTTCTTTAAGATTAGCCTTCTTACAGTTCATTATAAGTTGACTTCACAAGAAAGAATATCATATTATATAAACCCCTAGAATAACTGCATTCTTTTTTACAAGTGGCTGACTAATATCCACGTTGGTAATCAAAACTATTCTATGCTTTTCAACAGAGAAGATAAGAAAGGGTTGGAAGCAGTTGCACTCAGTGGCGGATATGCAACCATCATATCCGAAATTTGAGAAATCAACCCAGTGGCGGATCCAGGAATTCTTTTGGAGATGAGGCACACTTGTATTTTGGGTCAGACAATTTTATTTCATATACATAAAACACTTATATTTTCTTATATACAATAGAGGACTCGTAAATTTTTCATATCAGGTGAGGCAAATGCCTCACCTCACGTTGAAGTAGGTCTGCCACTGAGTATAGCCTATAGTTATATTGATAGATTATATTACATAGTTTGCCCCCACCATGAATAGCCCTGTGGGCTATTTGTCCCACCAGGCCCAAGGTGTACCAGGTTGACTTTAAGAAGAGTTCCATTAACAGATAGAAGGAAATGAAGCTTCTACGCAACTATGACGCGACCTGATTCAGTAGGATGAGCTAACGTCGGACTGAATCTCCGGCCACTTTTTCCATTTTTAGTCCTTAATTAGAGAGGTGTTTTAAAATGCTATTACGGATTACTGTGCTGTTGTCTTTCATTGCATCAAATGAAATCAACAGAACACCATGACTTTAAGAAGATGCATTCATCATCAGTTCCATTAACAGATGGAAGGAAATGAAACTTCTAAGCAACCTTGACGCAGCCTGATTCAGTAAGATAGCTAACGTCGACCGAATTCTCCAGCCACTTTTCTATCTGTAGTCCTTAATTACGGAGGGGCCTCGCTTGGTCCTCACCTGTCAAGGCAGGTGAAGCATCCGATCGGCAGCACTCAGGTCTTCAGATGATTAGATGTCAATACATACCTGCCTTGGACAAGGAGCTGACTCAACCGATCGGTAAGGCGCGGATGTTAAAATGCTATTACGGATTACTGTGCTGTGTTCTTTCATTGCTAACAATAGAAATCAACAGGCACACCTTGAACTAAGATGCAACATAGTACCTAGTCCGCTCAACACATTGAACTGAGGGTTAAACTTTGATGAGCCATGGAAACTCAGTAACAGATCAGTCATCAACTCGCTTCTTCGTCAAGTAGCACGGTTTGATCCCCTCGCACTGTCGGTCGAGTCCTCCAGAACTTTGCTAGGCTAAGAAAGGTTCTACTATTAATGGTGGCTGTCTCCTAAAAGATTTAAGGGAGGCACAAGGTCAGTTTGGATAAAAGGACGATGCATGACACAAAATTGATGGGAAGAAACAATAAAAGGTAAGCTTGCTTTTTTGAAGTTAAATGCTATTATGATACAAGATGACTAACAATGAAGCCAACCTTGCTTACTGTGAGAGAAGGATTGGTTTTGGCATTGGTTTCTTAGTGAGATTTTTTTGGGGTCAATTGTTTAGAAGTGGTTGAATTGATAAAGGTTTCGGTACCGAGCTCGGCCTAGAGAATTGTTACTGGCTCATGGACCTGCGATGGACTCGGCCGAGTTGATCAAGTCGTTTAGTTACCAACCAAGTCCGGTAATGTATCCTGGTTGGAGCTTTCAGTCCCTCAATAAGTGATTCTAGTTACTAAATCCCTTGTTTCTTCTTGGTTTTCCTCGATCATGAGATTATAATATCTCTTTATTGGAACCACACCCGATTGCCTCACTCCGTTCCTTCTCAACATGCAGTAGACTAATCTTTATTGGAACATTCTGTTCCTCTCAATAGACTGTGGCTCGTTGTCCTTCTCTTACAATGCACAAACCTCCGTTCAGATTCATAACAAACGGAAGAACAAAAAGAAGAATTCAATCTTTGCTCTCCAAAGGTACAATCTTTATTGAATGATTGTCATCCCTTACAATAACTAAATGCGATTAAATAATAAAATCTTATAAATTGAAAATGATCTAAATGAGTCACACCAGACTCAAATTAATGTCACACCAAATGACATCCTAAATGATAGGAAACTAATTCTTAAATGACATCAAATTGAATTCAAATAAATTATATTCTCTAAACATCTTGATGTACAAAAACCCTAAACAAAACTACTCAAATGTATGCCAAAGTCTCAATCCTCGTGTGTGCCTTCCACGTGCGTGAAACACCCAAAACTAATGGCACACGTACGCATGCACACCACGGGAATCAAAGTAGCCACCTGTGCATTCAGTTATAGCTCAAAACTCTAATGGCGCTTTGTACCTGATTCTTAGGGCCATCGCTTTGTTTCCTAGTATGCAATGCCTGTGCAAGTAGTTTGTACATTGCGTAAGAATCTGACACTAAAATATATTTCAGTAGAAGTTCAGCTACAAGTTGGATACCATGTACTACTGTACCTAGGTCATATGACGAATTGCTTCTTGATGACAAGTAATGAAAACCAGCTATCATAGATGACAAGGAACCTACGAGGATGGGATTTGTATGCAGTTCAGTTCTCCATAAGCACAATTGGCATCTCTCTCTCTCTCTCTCTCTCTCTCTCTCTCTCTATATATATATATATATATATATATATATATATATATATATATATATATATATATGTGTGTGTGTGTGTGTGTGTGTGTGTGTGTGTGTGTGTTGGTGTGTGTGTGTGTGTTCTGCTATTTAATTTATTTTTCTTTCTTTGCCCTAAACCAAAGCCCCCAGTTGAACTCAGCATCATGTTGGTAACTAAGCTTCACATGGACATGTTTGACTTCTAGTCTTACACCATCTTTTGGTATGCCTGACCTCAAATCTTGCTGATTTAGTTCCCCAATTCAGCACCATCTTTTTCGATCTGCGTTTATGGTCATCATGAACGCATTAACAACTGAAGCATTGGTGTGGCCTCACCAGAGTTCGAGAGAGAGAGATGAGTAGCTCAACGCTCATCCTAAATTACCTTTTAAGCACCTCTAAAGAACTTTTTGCACAATTCGAACATGTAGATGCATTCTGCATCCTTTTTCTTTTATTTGGTTACAAGAGGAGGGTGAACCCTAACACACCCACACACACATGCACCCTCTGGGAGTAGAACCTCTCATCGGCAGTAATGGTGCTAGAGTGCCCTGCTGTTGAGCTAACACTCTCATTGCCGCATTCTGTATCCTTAGTTTGCAGAAAAATAAAGATTTGGAGCAAATCAATAAATGAACACGGACTTTCAACTTGTGAAGGTTTGATCTAACTGAATCATTAAGTTCAAACCACATCAGATCATGGGAAGACATAATCTAAGGATTGATAGGTTCAGATTGAACATAAATGAGCTAAGGTGCTTAGGAGCACCCTCTGTTTAAAGGTTTTAGACGACAGCTTATATTCTAAGAGGTCAAAACAATTACATTACCTCCACTATTACACTCTTGTAATGAAAAGAAATTGAGAAAGTAACCTGTATCTTTTATATACCGTTAGCAGATATTGTCATGCCACCATTCAAAAACATGCAGATCATAATACTAAACAGAAGTGGTACATATATGTATATATATATAGCGAGTATAATGTCACGATACTTCTCTAGATTTCTAGAGAAACTATTGCCTAATGGTACAACAATAATCTAGATACTGGTGCTGACATTTCATTTTCAGTCCCCGAAAGCCTACTGACAACTTAATTCCCTGTAATACATTCAATTTCTCCTTCATAAATAAATAAAAAGTTGTTGACATTTTCCCATCATTTTATAGAGGGCCTTCCAGGATAGATAGCCCATTCTGTGCAGTTCCAAATGTGAAGCAAGTTTTTCTCTATGTTGTCCGTATGCCAAAATACTCAAACATTAGTCATCATACGAATCTAAAAGCAGCAAGAATATCCAGTGAATATTATCACAATAACTGTGAGCTTGAACTTGAACATGCCCTTACCATAAAATTTTTTACAAAACATAGCATACATTGAACTATTTCAGTCTAACAGAGGAATGCCATAAACCTGCATCTTTTGAATGGATCATCATCAAAGGCAGAGAACAAGACCAACTCGGCTTGTGTAAAACAAATTCATTTATCTGCACCTTTTCTTTCAAGGAACTTTGGCCCCTCTTTTCCCTGTTTTCCTATGTGGTTGACTTTTAGACCATGAAATAAAAGGGAGAGGTAAATGCACAAATCCTACTTGTATCTTCTCTTGGTTTCTCCATAAAGGGCGACTCCAAGCACTGTGATTGTATAACCAGCCATGCCAATGAAGGAAACTGGGTTCCGAAATATCATAATAGAGATAACAACAGCCACTGCACCTTTTGCATTGCCTAAGACCTGCCAATGACACAAAAAAAAAAAGGGGAAAGCGTGTTGAAGATTACAATTGAATTTCAATGCTAAGAAACATACGTACAGTTTGCATGACACAGACTGCGATGAACATGACTAGTTAAAGGCTTGGAAATTTGTTAGCAAGGTATTCCTCGAAAGATTTTTTTTCAAAAAGTTTTATTTTTGGGGGAATTCTCAAGAATATACCACATACTTAACATTTTAAATATAAAGTAAAATCAGTGTAAGAGCTAATGGTTTTTAAGGCCATTTCTCTTATGAAAAAGTGTGTAAAATCTTTCTGAGGACGTCAATAAGTTCAAGTATTCAGAAGAATAATGACAGAATGACGTTTAAATTTAAGGGAAACAAAAAATAAAACAATCAATACAGGCGACATTTCGAAATAGCACACTATTTTCTCGATAACCTTGGCCACCTTTAAATTGGGTATCAAAGAAATATCAAAATATTGCCAACATCAGTGACTGATCAAGGATTAAAACTGTGATTGCCATAAGCTTATGGTATGAGGTGAAATTTGCAGTAGATTATTCAAGTGATGAGACAATGTGTAAGTGTAAGACATGAAGAAAAAACATGCTATATGACAGAAAAGATCTTACAAACTACAACTTCAGAAGCTGTGCGGCCACATCAGTACTTGATGTGAAAACAAAGATGCATAACGAAATAACCAATAAAAGAGCCCAATCTTAAATTTAACAAATCATGCTTGCGGCTTTTTGCATGAATAATATTGCACAACAGGCAAACTACTCTGTTCCATGGTTCCACTAAAACCATAAGTCATATGGTTTGACTGTTGCCGATCACACTGGAGGAACCCCGTCGAATCATACTTTTGAAACTCATGGCATAACAGCAACAATCAACCAATGAAAGGTCAGACAAGTTTTTCCAGCATATTGTTGACATCGAACAGCTATTTGTGGAGGTACATGGACAAAGCAAGATAGTAAAGTTTATATCATTTCAGAAATAGGCCAAGTGGAAACAGAGGATAAAACACACTCAAGAATGGACCTCAATGACTAAATTGGATTTACTCGTCATGATGGTCGATCCTTGTGATAAAGAAAGCAACTCAAGGATGATGCCCAATACAACGAAACAAGAAGCAAGAGTCAAGACAAAAATAGGTGCATTTTACAAAATGTCTAACAACCAAAATGTTTTCCACAAATAAGATTCTTCTTCTCTTTGGGGCTCAGTGAAGATCCTTCTTAAATCTAGAGGACGAAGGTTTTTACTCCCCAATGAACTTCAGTTTATATAACAGCAGTACATGGTACATCCCAAACGTCAAAAGATGTGAACAATTCTCCTTGTTTTTAATCTTGAAACAAGCTAGGTTGTCTTAATACTGGAAGTAAAGTAGCTTATTCCAAGTACCTCTAGGTAACTTTGATGTATGTGAATCTAAGTCCTAATTTAGATTTACAGCTAACATGGTTCAAGGACATGATCAACACATTAGGAATTCATGCAATGAAGTAAGATGATTTAACAAGGATAAAAGTTGGATGTACAACTTCCATTATATATTTCCTGCATTTTTCTTCAGGAATTAATTTCCGAAGGCAGGTCCGTCCCTTCTCTTTTATGAAAATAATTTGAACTCTCAGGGTTCAGATGTCAAAAGTGTTAAAATGCAATATCTGATTTCTATTTATGGTTTTATCATTTCTTTATTTATTTTAGTTCTTGTTAGTGTTAACTGTTGTAATTTGACCCACACTTAGAAATCGGAATCAAGCAACAAGGAAAATCTGCACTCAAGGAGGAGGCTGATGCCCTCATGGCTGCCGCAGCCTCTCTCTCTCTCTCTCTTTGTTTCCTCAAACTTATTTACACGGTTCACTTAGGGCACTTAATACATATGTATAACTCAAAATGCTAAAAATACCACTAATTAGTATTCCTAATGAACCTAAATTTTGTTGGATCTGATCCAATAGGATTCGAATCCAATAGAATCAAAGACAATAGAACTGTAGAAATACAGAAACTAAAATGTCTATGGCTTTAACACCCTCAAGTTGGGGCTTGAATACTTTAAATTCCCAACTTGGCAGGAGCCTTTCTCAATTCATTAACTGCAATCGGCTTCGTAAGTATATATGCTAATTGATGTTCTGAGCGAACATGAATGAGATTGAAAATTCCTTAGATAATTTCTCTCTAATAAAATGATAATCAATTTCAATATATTTTGTCTTCTCGTGGAAGACACGATTAGATATTATCTGAAGTGCAGCCTCACTATCTGTGAAGAATTTGATTAGAGTGATTCTCTCCAATGATATAAAAATCGTATCGTATCATACGATACAATATAATTTTATCGCGTATTGTATGAAGATACAGTACGATACAGAGGCACGTATCGCTTATCACAATTTATTATATAGTATCATACGATAAGGGGGTGTATCACATCATATCGTATGATACGTCTTGTATCGTATGAGTCGATGTCGATTTTTTTGTTATAAATTCCGGAAATCCAAAATTTACGAATTTCATTTATGTTTCTTTGCAAACCCTTTTTCACGCCATTTTCTTGCTTCCAGATCCTCTTCTTACCTTATTCTTGTTGATTTCATGGTTTATTCACAAGATTCTCAAATATTTCACCCAATCCAACTCTCCATTCTAGGGTTTTTGTCAAATCTGTGTCATACCTCTTTCCTTTGGCATTCTACCCAATTTTTTACTTAAAAAATTTAAGGGTTTTGCATATTCCGTTATTCTTAACCTCTAAAAAGCCTTTTCCTTCTTGTTAATTGTCTACTCTTGTCTTAATGGCTTTCGATTGAGTTGATCCGGCTTAGAAATATTGCACTCGTGTATATAAAGGCAATAGGCTTGTAAACAAGTGCATGTTTTGTAATGCTGTAAAACATGGTGGTATTTCTCGTATAAAACATCAACTTGCGGGAACCAAGAAGGATGCTAGTGCATGTCCTCGGGTTCCTGAAATAGTGAAGTATGATATTGAACAGGTATTAGAAGCTTCGAAAGAGAAGAAGAGATTAAGAGTGAGAGAGAGGACAGAAATAGGTGGTTGGGATATGTCTCTGTTAAAGATTGTTTAAGTCTTATTGTAATGTCGTTTTGAGTCTTATTGCATGTTATGTCTATTCTGTAGTAATTAAGAATGATTAGGGGTAATTTAGGAATTCAGGTTAGAAGGATTATAAATAGGTAGATTAGGGTTAAGTCAAATAATAATACAGAGAGGTTATACGGCTACTGTGAGGGGCATTTTCTATGTTTTGGGGCAGATTGGAGGTATGCCCCCAATCTGCCAATATTTGTAAGTTATTTACTCTCAATCAATGCTATTATTTTCAATATGGTATCAAAGCCTATGATGCGAGTAAATCCGCTATTTTTCTGTTGAAATAAAGAAATAGTGTTTTGGAACATTGATTTAAGGTTTTGAGAAGAAATCGTCCTGCAAATATTTGTTGAAAGGGCAGGCAGTTGCCATCACAATGGAATGTTTTTTGGGCAGTCTTTAATCATATTCAAGGGGCAGATATGAACGTTGTTATTGTTCAGTTTAGTTTTTTTTTTTGTCGATTTCATCATATAGGTGACAGTGGTCAATTCTTTTATTGGTTGTTCAGACGTATTAGCAGCCACAACGATCTATCGACATGTTAGCAGTCAAACATGTTCATATAGGTGACAGTGGCCAGCCGATTTCATCATATTATTCAGTTCAGTTGTTTTATTGGTTGTTCAGTGGCAGTACTTATTGATTTGGTTGGACAACTTTTAGTTCATTGGAATCTATATATATCAAAGTAAAAAGGGGGATTAAACTAGGTTGATTGATTCAGTCCATAGACATTTTGTGGACATTCCACACCTTGTTAAAACCAGATGCATTTAAACATTTTTTTTGAGTCCTTATTCAAACTTGCATATATGGCAAGCAAAGGAAAAGGGATTGAAAATCCTTTCTTGATTCCTAAACATGTTACCAATGAAAAGACATTCCATATTACAACAACTAAGTTAGATGGCAGAAACTTCTTGGAATGGTCCATGTTAGTGGAATTGACTATTATAGCAAGAGAGAGATGGGCTCACCTAATGGGTCAAACACAGAGGCCAGATACAAATGATGCACAATATCCCAGTTGGAGAAGAGAACATGCATTAATTTCATCTTGGTTACTTCAGTTTATGATTCCATCAATAGCAAAAACATTTATGTTTATTTAATCTGCTTATGAAATCTGGTGTGAAGTCTCTGAAGCTTATTCCAAAAAGAAGAATGTGGCAAAAGAGTATGAGATTTTAGAAGAAACTGTAAACAAGGAACTCGTTCTATCAGCGAATACTATGCAGATCTTAGAGGACTTTGGGATAAAGTTCTATATTATACTAATATCAAGTGTTCTTCGTGTTACACTGAAAGAAATGCAGAGATTGAAAAGAAAAAGGTATTTGATATATAAATTCAGAATTTGAGTCAATAAAACTCAATATCTTGAGAAAGATTAACTACCTTCACTAGAGACAGTATATTCATTATTAATTAGAGAAGAGGATTGCAGAAGAACAACATTCTTGTTACAGACCAACATACACTCCAAACAAGAAAAGAAAATTTACACTATCATGGAAGAGGACATCAAGGTCGTGGACGAGGACGTGGTAGACCTCATCCTGATGAGAAAGAAAAACTCATATGTTCTCATTGTGAAAAATCAAGACACTCCAAAGAATACTGTTGGGAATTACATGGCAAACCTTATTATTATCAAAACAGAAATTACTCAGCTCATGCTGCTGAGAATATAACTTCCAATACAAATGGAATCCAAGAACCTATTAAGAGGATACAAGGCCTAAAAACAAGACTAATAGCACAAGCAACTCATACTGTGAAGGGTAACTTCTCTTATTCTCATTCAAAGACTTGGATTATTGATTCAGGTGTCACAGATCACATGGTAGGAGAATATCATATTTTTCAGAATACAGACTTCTTCAAAAACAAAAGCATATTAAGCTAGCAGATGATTCTTATTCTTATATGGCTGGAAAGGGAAGTGTACCCACATGCTTTTCAGAGTTGTGTGTTTCAGGATCTGAAGACGGGGAAAATCTTTGGTCATGGTAGACTACAAAGGGGCTTATACATTTTAGAAGATCATTTTCAACGTGGAACTTCTTATAGTGCTTCAACAGTCACAGGTCAGGATGCAGAAATTCGTCTATGGCATTGTCGTCTTGGTTATTTACATGTATCAAAACTTCAATATGTTCTACCTCATCTTAGAGTCAAGTTCAATAAACCTCAGTTTAAATGTGAAGTATGTCAACTTGGGAAAAACCAAAGAGTCACTTATCCTTTAAGTGACTCTAGGCGGTCTCCACCTTTTGAACTCCTTTATTCTGATATATGGGGTCCCAGTCCAGTTACTTCATTGTTTGGTCAGAGATATTTTGTATCATTTATCGATGATTGTACGCGTCTTACAATTGTTTATTTAATGAAATCAAAATTTGAAGTTTCTTCTATATTTTTGGTTGTACATAAGTTTATTCTTACCCAATTCAATACTTCAGTGAAAATTCTTCGTTCAGAAAATAGGGGAGAGTACGTTAGCAAGCAATTAGAAGAATATCTACACATGCATGATATTGTTCACCAAACCTCTTATTCTTATACTTCTCAACAAAATGGAATTGCAGAAAGAAAAAATCGCCATATTCTAGAGGTAGCTAGAACTCTGTTACTCCAAAATAATGTACCTAAATTCTATTGGAGAGAAGTTGTCATTACTGTTGTTCACCTAATCAATAGAATGCCTAGTATTATTCTCGGTGAAAGTCCTATGAAGTGTCCCAATAAAGAATCAAAACTGTTTCATATAGTTCCTCGTATCTTTGGTTGTACCTGTTTTGTGCAGGTTTATCTACCAAATCGTGATAAACCTGCACTGAGGACCACCAGGTTTAGTTCCCGTTTTACCTTTCATGGAACCAGAACCGATGGTTTTAAACTGCTAGTCTATTCAAAATTTTAATTATAAAAATGTTTTTTGTCAGTTTCAGACAGCTTAAGACTCAAACTGTAACTACCTTGGAACCGGTTCCAGCCGGTATGGTTCCAAGTTTCAGGATAACCGGAATTAGTCATGTCTAGTTGTGTATCTACGTGAAAAAGTTGCTCTCTTTCTTTCATACCTAAAAATAAAAAATCCCCATAATGCATTTGATTCAATACATGGATTTGAAGTCAAGCCAGATGCATGCCCAGGATATCGAACTCATGACCAACTTCTGAGTCGACCCCCAGCCAGGTGATCTCTTGATGGTTGTGCAGACGCGAAGCTTTACTCCATAGTGACTGGGTCTGCTACATGATCTTATATGTTATAGAGCTTTACATTGTGCCAAATATATTTGCATGGTTACTTATTACATTATGTTAATAGTTTCTTTCCAACACTTTCAAGCTCTTCGTCTAATTTTTTTTAAACTTTTCACCTTATGTACATGTAAATGAATATCACACCCGTTTTCCCTAAAATCTTATTTAGTCATTTTTTATATTTCAAACCATCTTAAACATGTCTTCCTCGTTCGAACATGATTCAATCATGAAATATTAGAACATTATCTTCTTAGAAATGAGTAATTAGTTTTTAAATTTTTATTTCTTTCTTTTCTCTCTATAACATAGAACCAGGAGAGAGATGCACCTTTTCGCATCGAACTCATGACCTCCAACTTGTGAGTCAACCCCCTAGCAGGATGAGCTTTGACTCTATGTTCATTTTTAAATGATTCCTTGGCAAGTATCATGCATCTCGAGCTATCTTGGTAATCCCACTGCGATTAACACCAAGGGAGAAAGATAATATAAAATATAAGAATGATATGGCCGACATAGCTTCTAAATGAAGAAGTGAAAGGGTTTTCAATTCCATAAGCCCAACCCTGAATCCATGCTTTCACTTCCACTAAATCCAAATTATTCTAAAACAATAAAAAATTTAATCAGGAGACTTATAAAAATGCAATTAAATTATTTCTAAAACCATGCTTTGTGCATATTTGACTGAGAACTTTCTGACATTGAAAACAAACTTTGAAGGGAACAGCATGTGAGGGGGGGGAAGCAGATCTTCATTCATTTGAAAGCCAAACTCTCCGAATCTCGATAAAGGATATGAGTTAAGAAAATGTTTTCTCACTGGGGTTTCCTTGGAAACCTTGTTCAAACTTTCCGCTGACTTCATCGGAGAAATAAAGGCCTCTCCCCATGCTACCTTCACCAAAGATCCTTCTTATTCTCTGTTCCTAAAAGAAAGAGCCAGTAGAATAAAAAATTATACGATAATTTAAATCTTGTGTCAGCAAAAACTGATAAGAGATTGACTGAAATATTTGGAACATGTAGAATATTTTTCAACATTCCAAAAGGTGTAATATAAGTCACACAAACACCTCTACGAGATGGAGTATCGACTCCGACACGGGTGAGACACCGACACCAACACTGTGTCGGTGTGGGATGGATAAGCAAAAAAAATTATTATTTTTTAAGGTAACTCACGATTCTGCCATGTGTGGTGTGTTTATTCTAGAGAACCCAATCGAGGAGGGAGGGATCCGCGAAGATGACGAAACCGAAGCTTTTTAGTCGACTCGTAACCTTATCTCTCATAATGACCACCTGAGTTACCTCACCATAGTTTCCAAAATGTTCCTTCAGTTTGTCTTTTGTCATCTCCCATGAAACTCCGCCAATGAACAGAGGAAAATACGTGGACCTTCTTTACTTCCTTTTGTGTGGATATTACACGCTTCCAAATGTAGCACCGACTTTGAAGTTCGGGACTTTTTGGATAAATGGGTCCGAATTTGTGAAGATTGATTTGTGTATTATGATGAAATTAGTACTTGTTTACCGTTTATGTGTTTTGCTTTAATATAAAGTTGTATACTTATGTTAATTGATGTCTCACTTGTTCCAACTTGAATATTATATATAATATATATTATTATATACCCTACCCGTGTCGCCACACCCAAAAATTATGAAATTTGTCGTATCTCGCACCCGCACTCGTGTGACATAGGGTGTAATGGTACTTCCTTTGCCAATAATGGGAGTGTGAGATCCATCGGCCAACCTAATATCATTTTTTTTGAATTAACTGATAATCATCAAAGAAATCTCGTTGACCAACCATGTGATCTGTAGCACTAGAATCAATGACCCATATCTTGGAGTGAGAAATAAATACATTACCCTTAACCATGAATGAAAAAGGATATGCCATAGTAGCTTAAGAATCAACTGTAGAAGAGGTAGATGCAGTCTGTGAATCAACCAGTCGAGCCTTAAGCATTTTGATTTCTTTCTTCAGATCGGCCAATAAATTTGTGCTACTTTTTTAATTTCGTTTTTCAGTTTGGTCACTACTAAAATAGGCTTTATTAGGCCTGTTTTGATAATAGGTAGTCTATCCACCAATTCCCAGCATGTCTCTTTTATGTGCCGTGTTTTTTCACAATGAAAGTAAGTCCGCTTGTCCTTCTCTTTAGAAGTAAGTGGTGGTCTACCTCTATCACATCCATATCATTCTCTACCACAGGAAAATGAATAGTTGGTTGGATTTTCTCCCACAAATGCAATGGTTTATGGGCTGATTTTGGTTTCTGTTTAAAATGCCTCCAATCTTCTTCCTCCAAGAGTAGAGAATACATTGTCCTTAAGGATGAAAGCTCTTCTCTACTCAGAATGTTATTTTTGACAATCTCATATTCCAAAGAGATATCCCACAAAAGATCAAACATTTTCCACTCTTTAAATTTCTCATTGCGTTCTTCCATGCAACTTTGGCATTTTATCTTAAAATAGAACTACAATTCTTTCCATAAACCTCAAAGTCATTGCATTCTTACATGCAACTTTGACATTTGTCTTAGAATAGAACTACAATTCTTCCCATAAACCTCAAAGTTATACATAATGCTCACTTACAGATCTTTCACCTTAACTACACTTTCGAATCTTCTCAATGAAATCATATTTCTTGGCTATATTTTTCTTTAAGCATAAGCATCATGAACAACGTTCCAGATATCCTTTGTTGATTTTAAAAACATAAAAGTGTTGCCTATGAATAGCATTATTGATTGTATAAACCATGCACTGATCAAAGCATTCTCCCTCCACCATCTGGAACGGGAAGGATAGTTGGGGGCATGAGAATGTCTCCAGTCAAGTAATCTCATCGCCTCCTTGCCATCACGGCTAGTTCAATATATCTAGCCCATTGGAGATAGTTTTTGTTGTCTAATGTCAGGTTTGTAATTTGAAAAACATCTCCCTTGTTTGTTTTCACAACTATCTCCCATCTTCCCTTTATCAGTCATGATCAGATACGCCCCTTTCTCTAGGGTTGATAGAGATTCTTCTTTCTTTCTAAAAAATTCCTTCTTTTTTTGTAAGGAAATTATGTGGCCGTAAAAACTAACTTGCTCACGCATTTTAGGGTTGAAACTGATTTGCACTGCTGTAGGAGGCTTCAAACGCTCGAATCATTTATACGCATGCACTAATCCTCTCGATTAAACTCTGATACCATATTGTAATTTGACCCACACACCTAGAAATCATAATCAAGCAATAAAGAAAAATCTGCACTCAAGGAGGAGGTTAACGCCCTCATGGTTGTCGCAGCCTCTCTCTCTCTTTATTTCCTCTAAAAATTGACTTACATGGTCCACTTAGAGAACGATTTATAACTCAAAAGACTAAAATACCCCTAATTAGTATTCCTAATGAACCTAGATTTTATTGGATCTGATCCAATAGGATCCGAATCCAATATAATCAAAGACAATAGAACTGCACAAATAATACAGAAACTAAAACGTCTATGGCTTCAACATTGACTAGCCATTTAGCATCCCTAATAGACACTTAATGGCTAGTTTTATAGCCGTTACATCCTTCCTTCCAGTTTACTCTTTTGTATAAATAAGGGTGACAGCCATTGTAAAATATTGTCCCCTCTTGCGTAGGCTCCATGGCAGAATAATTGATTCTTTTTTCATATCTGTGGTTCTATTCCTCTTTTTTACAGAAAGACGGTAAGTATACAATCTCAAACTAGGGAAAACATAAAACTGACCTGAAGAGTTAATGGGCTTGTATGCTTAGTAACCAGGAAGTTTGATAAGTTAGCTGAATAGGCCATTGTGGAGTTCACAAAAAGAAGAATCAGCATCAGCTTGTCAGTTTTGCCAAGAGAGAGTGCCAAATTGACCGCATCCAGCTCCATTATAAGAGTGGCAGGCAGCAAAACCAGAAAGGCAACAGGTGACATGTATAGCAGCAAATTCATGGAATTTAACTTCTCCCTGCCACAGTAGCAGAACAAATTAAAGAAGCAAAAATTAATCACCCATAAATTATCACACCTAGCTGCTTCAAGTGGTTTCTCTGGGGCTTTAACCACACCTATCTCTCAATGAAAGCCAGTGGGCTTTATTCCTTTAGGATGCAAGCAAGGAACTTGGTGAAGGCAAAAGAATGTCTCAAAATTGCCATGCATGAAAGACCAGAATAAATAAACATCTAGCTGCAAAGTAAGTATGATTGTTACAAAACATGCATGTGTGACTTCGGAAAATGAAGCATCATGTCAATGAAAATGCTTCCAGATTCCACCTCAAGAAAACATGCCTTCATAGATTCACAATGACATCTTTCACAAGCTTTTGATTTCAAATAAACTTTTTCTATAAACCACATGTAACAGTTCAGAAGATGAAAAGTAAAGCTTCAAATCAACAAGCCTTCTAACGAAGGGTTTATCATCTTTTCCATGTTATCACAAGTACAATCAGTTGATTTCACATGCATAAAGGCAAGTGATTTTAGTTAAACAAGGTTTTCCAAAGGCACAATGAGTTGTTCTTGAGAATTCCAAGAGGCATCACCACTTAGCAAGTTTAATAAAGTCATAAAAATATAAAACTTTCTGTAGAGTAACACGATTCATTGACAAACTGTAAAACCAACCAAATAATTAAAGGAATAGGTAGAAAACGTATTGCACATCTCAGAATGAAAGAACATAGTCATTTAATCTTTCATAGCAAAAAGAGTTCCAGTAGATGCCCAAAACTGTTTATTTAGGTATGATTATGTCTTTTGTTTTTATTTACTCATATTGGTTTTCATGAGTAAGTACTATATTAATGTGGCTGATGTCAAATTACCAAAATCATCCAGAATTGAATAAGATGTACAAACAGTATAAACAATAAAAAACACTACTGTTAACAACACATTTGTACAACAATATAACAGGAAAAATATTTGAATAAATGAGCATAAAATGATATGCACATAAAAAAGGCCTAATTGTCTATGATATGTTATCCTGACCAACATCACATTTGTTTCAAGTTGCTGAACATGATGATGGAAAAAATAAATGATAAGGAAGATGTCCCACTCCTATACATGAACTACTACAACAACAACTAAGCCTTTTCCCATACTAGATGGGGTCGGTTACTATACATGAACTACTGACAGCTTGTAAATGTCAAGGCATGTTAAAGAAAAATGTGAGTTACCTCCTATGGAGGAACTTGTCGTTTTAATGTAACACGAATAGAGGCATTGCCCTCCATGAGGGGCCCACACCTCTCGTAGAGTCCTAAGATTCTATAACCCACAGTCATAGGCCTCGTTTTGCCACTAGAGTAGAGGCTTAATCAAGAGGTCCAAACACTATCAAGAAAGGCATTAAAGGTGTGCGGATTGCCACCTCAAAGACAGCCCTTCAAAACTGCAAGTACAAGAAATACCCACGAGCTCACTGAATCACTGGTCTGAACTTCTTTGTAGACTAGATCTACAATTTACACTGTATGCAGATTTGACCGTGTCTTGGAAGATATTAATCATGCAACCTTTTTTCAAGGCAAATTAGCTAACCTGTCTTCCAGGATCAGTTAAGGTACAAGCATCATACATAAAGAAAAAGCAGAACTGCCTAGTATTCGTGTGCATGAGTGACAGATAGACACACAGAGAGACATAGCAGAAGGTTGCAGCTGAAATAAACCAATAGCAATCTTATGAATGAGAGGTCCGACATAGAAAATACAAAAGGACAAGTGGTGCATGCCGAAGTGCACAACAAATGTTACACGATTGAGACAGTGTCTAAAAAATAAAAAATTCACCCTTCAGAGGAAAGCAGAATCCCTTGGAGCACAGTTTTGAAAGCCCTTGCTGCAGTTGCACTGATGCACATAATAAATCCATACAAGTGAAAACTTGGCTCACCCTGCCAAGAATAAAAATGAACCCATTAGTAATGAGTACAAGATTGGGATCAAGTAGATAGTACGTTTATAATAATTTCTCATGTTCCATTTGTGAAAACTCACCATAGTTACAAGGAAGTAGATGAATCGCAACTAACACCAACATTGACGGGCAAGGAACTAAATCCTATGAGTGTTGGATACCAGTTTTAAACCTACAGTTATTATAATGCCAATTTTCTCATTTCTTGCCAAAGGACCAATGAGGTGCATTGGGTTGTCGGTCTCTAGGCAAAAGAGTTTTGACGTTGCATCTTCAAGAAGCAAATAACTTGGGACCTCTTTATTTGCTTTAGTGATAAATAAGCAAAAAAAATGTGTCCAAAGTTTATTGGCAGAGAAGGTATATTTACCTTATGAGTAGTAAAATGTAATTTGAAAACATCAACTAGAGCTTATAAAGCATCAACCTTTCTTTTGCACTTGACATGCATGAAGCTTTAAGACCTTAAAGCGTTTCCATCTTTCATTTGTACCTACACTATTAACGAAACATAAGTCTATGCCTGATCTTTCAATTTTATGCTGGTTTTTTGCAAGCTACAAGCGGGTGACAAGGTTTCAAATGTAACCTTCAAAGTTTTCATGTTCACCTCAGTTTTCACTTGGTTAGAACTACTGACAAATAGACAAGTCAAGCATGTACAACATAATCACCTCAGATCACTAAATTAATTGTACAAAGTATGTGTTGCCAAATTGTCACTTATAGAAGTGAGAATGTTATTTCGCTATGTGTCTTTCTTCTCGATATACCATTATGATGTTATGTTTTCAATTCTAGAACCCTCCTATCTCTTTGAAAATTCTACACATTCACTTTCTTGGCTTTGTTATGATCAGCAATCCCAAGAAAATTCAACGTGGTTCCAGAGTAACTTTCTATCCCTTAGCTGCTGACTTTTTCTTTACTTGGGAAGATTCTATCATTCTAGTACTTAAAGTAACGGTGGTCTTTTGGGATATCTGTAATAACCTTCCACTCTTTATTTTTAATTCTCTGGCATTCTGGATGTTCAAGCAGTGCAGAAACAACTTTAATCATATAGTATTAAAAAGTTTGACTCTAGTGTTTACTAATACCGCTTGCAGGGTCTTCCTAATTTTGTATACCCAGCTAGGGCATGCCAACAACAAAAAAAAACAGTTCTAGTTAGCGCTATGCAAATTTTCCATACAGATTGACTTTCATCAGGCTCTCTAAGTCCAAACTGTTATGTGTTGCCAACCCCACCACTTTAAGTCCATACGTTGTGAGCATCACAACTCCGATACTAAACATAATTATGAGCACACAATAATTAGAATAACAGTAACAATGGAGAGCACCATTATGTATCTAAGAACCACTGAGAACAGTACAAGGCACCAAAAACCACAGGATTTAATAGAAAAAGCATTCTCACCCCACTGGCAATGATCACCCCAGCGACCACAGGAACAAGAGCAGCATAAGTAACCCACGCCTCCCTCTTAAACGTCATCAAGTATGCAAACAATGCAGTGAAGAAAGGGGTGGTAGCACCCACTGCTTGATTGAAGGAAACAGGAATATATCTCAAAGAGATGTTGCCCCCAACCACAGACCCACAAAAAACCACTCCTAAAGTTGCAATCTTCATGAATTGCTGCCGTGATTTGATGGTCTGAAGGGGCACAATTTTCAGCACAGCTATGGAAATATAGCTAAAGCATGCACAGGCCGCCATGTGACACATTGTGAGGAAGATTGGATAGCTGAACCCGTAATTGCTTAGCAAGTATTTGTTGAGAAGGATAACGCCAATGTTAGAGAGGTACCAGCAAACGATGAGAGAAGCAGTGAAGCAGGGGTTTTCTGACATGGTTGAAAGATGGGGCTTTCTGCAAACGCTTCACCTGACCCTGCTGTTGACTGTATACATCTAAGCACGAATGCTGTTGGATTATTATCTGTAGGGATATAGAAACTATCAGAATCAGAGCATCTGAATGTAGGGATCTCTCTCTCTCTCTCTCTCTCTCTCTCTCTCTCTCTCTCTCTCTCTCTCTCTCTCTCTCTCTCTCTCTGTTGTCTGAGTAACGTTGCGGATCTGTGGCCGTTCTTTTCTAGACTAACTAGATCTGTCTGATAGAAGGAAATGGAATCGTGAAGTTAACTGGTGATCATCGTCTTTTGTTGGAAATCCGTCACGCTGCCACCATACCTTTAGTTATTTTTTCTTTGCTCTCTTTGTTTATAACGTAAAAATATCATCCTGTTAATCAATTCCGACTCCTCTGTAAGAAACCTTGTTGGAATTTTTTTCCCTTATCACTGCTGTCGTTTAGAGTTGATTTCATTGTCGATAGTAGTCCTTGTTTATGGTTGGCGTGGGACCGTTCCATGCTATTAATGGACAAAAGAACAATCATGCTAACGAGATCTCTTTTAACTATTAAAAGGTCGCCTCCTTTTTTTATGCATGAAATTTGTCGAATTATTTATTATTTATTAGAGTTCCATTGTCAAAATTTATCAGCATCCTGAGGGCTATAGCGCATCTGGCTTGCTCCCTACTCGTGTGAGGATATCAGCATCCTGAAGCGCACTTATATTTCATGTCCACGAAACACTTATTTTTATATACAGTGAATTTTTCGTGAGACGTATCACTCTAAAATGATTCCGCCACTGAAAATTGCCCTTTCCGATCTCTCCTACTCTTTGACCCCAATGTAACACCAGTGGAGGTGACCCCCACGGCTACCACCACTACTCTCACCAATGGTGGTGGCAGCGGTGGTCACTAGTGCCACAAAGGGATCACACAAGGGCGGATGGAGGGTGGTTCGACGGTGGAGGAGTGCAGAACAGGGTGGAACTTGGATTCTTCTCTATATGCCTAAAAACCCAATAACAGCTTAGAAGAACTTGTTTAGTTTGACGGAATTCTTAAAAAAAGTGGTCCTAGCTTTTTCCATGAAAGATCAATGGCACCTGATAGAATTTGAACTCATGACCTCTTGTCATAGGGTATAAAACTCTTTCATTAACCATTTCCCATCATGGGTCGAGGGCTAACTGATGATTTTCAAAATGGGTTCCTTGCTGGTTTTGATGAGTTTCATCATCTAACAGGAACATGATATCCAGAGCCGAAGCCATGACTTTCGTCCTGGGGCAACCTGGACTATACCAAATAGATGCGGTGAGGAAGTTGTGGATCCACATTGTGGCAAAGGTGGGGCAGTCACCCCACCCAAAATTTTGAAAATTTTCAATCACTTATTAAAATTTTCAAAAGGGTTTGAAAGATTTTTAAGCCCACCCCAGCCAAAGATGAAGTCCACCCCACCTGAAACAAGTCTTTGGATCTGCCACTGCAACGAGGTGTTTGTGTTTGGTTTATCCTGACCGGGATTGGGCTATGTCCATTAGTTGGGGCATGCGGTATGGTATTGTTATGTTCATATACATAGGTATTGCTGACAATGTTAGAGCGGATGTGGGGGGCATGACCCCAGAAGGGTGTCCTCTTTGCTCAGCCTACTACAACACTGAGAGCGCCAGCACGCGGAGCACGTGGAGCATGACTATGGTGCTAGAGAGGTGCACGGCGTATGGCATGCATAAAGAGGACGACCATTGCGCTAGAGCGAATTGATACAAGTGTGTAGCATGGAGCCCATGTGTGGGATGGAATCAATACTAAGGAGACTTGGGCCAGTAGCTAGAGAGGTTTTGCATTTGTTTGAGTCATATAATAAGCGGGTCATATGAGCATCACATTAGTTATAAAGAGGTTTACCACACACATCGATAGGAAAGGCAACGGATAGGTTCATCAGGTTTAGAGAGGCTCATCGAGTGCAAGAAGGCTCACCAACAATCAAAGTGGGTCCAGTTTAGGAGGAAGAGGTGCACTCGACCCAGTACCCATAGTTGGGCATCAGGGATTGAGTCTATTTGTGTGTGTTGGTTGGTGTTTGGGTTGAGTGAGTGGGATGGCAATTGGGACCCACTCTAACCCGTCCCATATGGAGAGTGTTTTTAGGTCTGAAACTCACTCTGCAACAGAGCAGGGCGGGAAGACAAAAGAAAGAGATACGGGGTAGGGTGGGCCGGGTTTGAGGTAGACCCACCCCACACTATATATACTTATAAGTTATAACTTTAAGGTTTTTCATTTTGAATAGGGGAGGGAGTCTAGTCGTCAATGGTTCGGCATTTCATTCACTTGAACAGGAAACCTTGAGCAGTGGCATTCCAGAGCAATTGCAGTTCAATCCAGGCTCCAACAAACTCGTTGAGCTTTGAGGTTTGGTTTTATGTTGAAAAATCATCTTGTTTGGCTTTTTCAATACCTAATTTATACCATTTTGAATGTGCTACTGCTGCAATTTGAATTTCAGAAAGTTAGAATTTGTTTTAAGTAAAAAGTTATAGATGTGAAGGTTTTGTGTTGTATGTCAGCTCTTGATAATCACCATCCAAGTTAGTTTGAATCCAACTCTTATTAGGCAACCCGAGAGTTCATGCAATAGAATAGAAAGTCTCAATTTAACTAGAGCAAACCAACATGTAGCATCCATTGAGCAACCTTTATATGAAAAGATAAGTGAAAAAAATAACAATAAGGCTTCAATAAAAAGTATACATTGGAGTGAATTTGATCGATATATGATAGATGATGAGTAGAAGGCAAAATGTCATCATTGTAGTAATATGCTTGCTGTAAACCCAAAACACAGTACCAAGGCACTAAAGAACCACATAGAGTTATATTTTAGAAGAACAAAAAGGAGTTTCATAAAACAATCAACTATTGCTCCTAGTTTTTCGAAGCATATGAGTAAAATAGAGTGTAATTCTTTTGATCAAGAGTATTCAAGAAAGGAACTTGCTAAAATGATTGTGATGCATGAATACACATTAAGTATAGTGGATCATTTTGGTATGAGAAAGTTTATATCTAGCTTACAACTTGCTTTCAAGTGCCCAACATGCAACACTATTAAAAAAGATATCATGAAAATTTATAAGGATATAAAGAGCAAAACAATGGAGATATTTAACAATATTGAAGGAAGGGTATAATAACATCTGACATGTGGACTTGTGATCAGATTAAGGGTTTTATGATAGTGGCAACACATTTCATAGATACTTCTTGGAAACTGCAAAACCTAATTTTAAGGCAACTTTTTACATTATTGTATTTACTTTAGTATTATATAATTTCTTAATGTATTTGTTTAT
This sequence comes from Brasenia schreberi, assembly GCA_036023115.1. Taxonomy (NCBI): domain Eukaryota; kingdom Viridiplantae; phylum Streptophyta; class Magnoliopsida; order Nymphaeales; family Cabombaceae; genus Brasenia; species Brasenia schreberi. The sequence goes on along the minus strand of JAYKKT010000078.1, from coordinate 7,504,291 downwards.
TAACCTATGTGTTTATTTTGCAGTTTCACATATGTTCCTATACCTCATACAAGTGAAGCCCTTTCTGATATATTGATGAAGTCATTGTTAGAATGAAAAATAGACAGAAAGTTATCAATCATTACATTGGATAATTAATGCAATGATAAATGATTCTTTGGGGTGTTTAAACAGTAATTATTTGATATTAGGTGGAAAGTTATTCCATATGAGGTGTTGTACACATATTTTGAAATTAATCATGCACGATGGGTTAGACTCCATAATTGAAACAATTAAAAGTATTATAGTATACTGGACTGCTACACCTAAGAAGACATTTGTTAGTGTGTACTAGATCAGGTATTTTAGTTAAGAAGAAGTTGGTTACTGATTATAAAACAAGATGGAATTCTACCTATATGATGTTGGAGACTGCTACTTTGTATAAGGATGTTTTTCCTCGTTTAGGGCAAGTTGATCCACAATACAAAAAAGTACCTACTAATAGTGAATGTGAAAGATTGAAAGTTTTTCATGAGGTAACAAAATTATGTTTTAGAACACAATATCCAATTGTGAATATATATTTTGATAAAATTTGTAAAATTAAGTTAGCTTTAAACTATTGGTGCAATAATTCTCCTTTGGTTATTAAGGATATGGCTAGTGGTATGTTTATAAAATTCTAGAAGTATTGGGACGATGTTAATGGAATCTTGGGAGTTGTTGCAGTGTTGGGTTCGAGGTATAAAATGGATGTTCTTGAATTTTACTATCAAGAGGAAAATGATTATGTAAGTTAAGTCACAAGAGTTAGACAAATTTGGTATGACTTAATCGGTGAATATGACAAACGAAAAGGTCCATTAACTATGCATGAGCATAGTTCTCAAGAGGTCATGACATCTAGTGATAAACTTTCAGCTTTTGATATGTTTATAAAATTAAAAAGCATCAAAAAAGTTCATCTACTCAAATTGAACTTGATTTTTACTTAGAAGAAGATGTACTCCCAAGACTTTGACCTTCTATTATGGTGGAAGATAAATAAAGTTAAATTTCCAACACTACATAAAATAGCTAGATATATATGTCATTCCACTCACTATTGTTGATTTTGAATCTACATTCAAAACTGCGAGTCATGTGATCGGTGATCATTAAAGTAAATTGAAAAAATAAAAAATAGAAGCTTTAATGTGTTGTCATAATTGGTAATGGACTTTAGAAAATGGTAAGTCTTATATTTCATTAATCTTTATAATATATTTGCATATAGTTTACTTTGTTATAATATATTAAGTGTTGCTTTTTTATTTAATTTTCAAATGCTAAACCGCTTAGGGTTAATGATTATTTACCATTAATGATGAATTGGAGAATAACAATGAAGAGAAGTTTGTGTCACTTTCATGATGAATTTAGTATCTGGTAAGCAATGGACTATCTTATCGTTTAAGCTAATTAGCTTTTTCTCTTATCCTTTATGCTAATTGACAACAATTTCTTTTCTTGTGTCATGCTAGGTGTTTAAATTTGTGTTTATGTCAAAAAGGGAGACCAATCCGATCACAACCCATAAACTATGATTTTGTATTCTTGTTGTATTTTTGTCATATATGAATTGGCCTTTCCAGCTTTATGAATGGTCTTGTCAATGGCTCAAGTTATTTGAAACGATCGTCAAGTTCTTGTTTGTTGCCAGTTTGTCCTCATTTATCAGGTAATTCTACTTTCTAACCAATATACTTAGAGATGTCGGTGAAGAGTGAGTATAATATTTTATATAATATGATATGTTCTTATTTAGTTTAATTTAGTAAAATTTGGCATAAAAGCTTCTCAGGAAGCCAAACTACATACATATTATAAGCATATATACATAAGTACATGCATACATACATGTCTAATCCAACTATTTTTAAGTCATTGCAGCTGATCTATTTCCTTCTATTGTCAATCAAGAATTAACAACATTTACATATATGCATACATACAAGCATACATACATGTGTAATCCAGCTATTTTTTGAGCCATTACAACTGATCTCTTTCCTTCTACTGTCAATCAAGAATAACATCATTTTGTTTTGTTTTATTGTTGCTTAGTGATAGGAGTGAAATAATTTATTTGTCTCAGGATAAACTAGCTTAAGAGGGCCATCAGATGATGAAGTATCTATCGGTAAGAAATTGTGTTTCATTACACTTTAGAGTACAGATTACTCGATGTTTGATTGTAGGTATATGCTTCTTTGCTTTTGTATGGATAGATTCTTGATGCAATTGAAGCAAACTATTATTATAACTTTACAAAGAGAGCATGTGTGCAAAAAAATTAACCAAATTAATAATGATTAATGTGTATGGTCCAAATTGATTCTTCTGACTTTTCATCTGTAGGATCCTACGACGATGAATATTGTTTTGGCACCAGTATAGATCATATTTGTGAAAATTACTCGACATCGATAGAAATGTTTCTTTGATCATATCATGTAACTGTCTATCTTGTCCAAATATGAGTACAATTTTGAAGATATATTGTGGATCTAGGATAGTTTCTATCTGCGTTCAGATATTCTCTTGTTTTTCTTTACTTTGTTAGATTGGATTATTATCTCTGAAAGAAACCAACTTCTCTTATTTGTGTTCTAGGATGAAATTATTTTATTTCCTTAATCATCTTTTTTCTAAGCTACATATCATTTTTGTATTTTGTGATTTCTATTTTCTTAGAATTGTGAGGATGAATGTTGTTTTCGCACCCATTGAAACATTGGGATGTGAAATATCATGGTTCTACTAAGTTCTTAATTCATGCATAATTACTTGGACCTAACTTGACTACAGGATGCATTATGATGATTTCTTTTAGGTTAAGGTGAAGAACTCGATAAATGGTGAGGAGGGTACAAGCATGGTTAGACTTAGTACTAGATTTGGTTCTTCCTTATCAACTCATCAGAATGAAGCTGTGAGGATGAATGCTGTTTTGGAACTAGTGTAGATTATATTTGTAAAAATTACTCACATCAATGAAAACTTTTCTTCGATCATATCATGTAACTATCTATCTTTCTAAATTTAAGTACAATTTTGAAGATATATTATGGATTTGGAATAGTTTCTATCTGTGTTGAAATATTCTCTTGTTTTTCTTTACCTTGTTGGATTAGATTATTAACTTTGAAAAAACTAACTTTTCTTATTTGTGTTCTAGATTAAATTGTTTTATTTTCTTGATCATCCTTTTTCGGAGCTATGTATCATTTTTTAAATTCCTCATGAAATTTCTTTATCAGTTTTACATGCAATCTTCTACTCTTCTAATGATCCGAATTAAACTAATCATCAACTTCAAAAGCACCTTTTGAGTATCCGTGAGGCCGGTGCAGAGCTTAGACTTGAGACCCCAGAGTCGGACGGGGTGGGATGAAGTGTAAGAAATTTTATGCGGGTTGAGGTTGGATGGAGTCCCTACCCACCCCATTGTCATCCCTAGTTGAGTCATGTTTGGGTCTTTAGGTGTCTTGAGTGTAATGTAGGATGAGTCTAGGATGGAACTAGGATCCATATCCCATTTCTCATTAAGATCCATGTAACCGGTTCCTTGGCCTATAAAAGAAGTCCGGTAGCTCTAAGTAGGGATTCATATTGTTGATAGTTGCTGATAATTGAAAGAGAGGGAGAGTCTCCGTCCCCTCTTTCGGATGGCTGTTGGGAGGGAGGCAAGAGTTACTTTTTGGGGCACTCATTGGCATACCACCTCGTTGTGTTCACCATGGGTGAGCCTGGCGACCAGGGAATGAAGCAGCCAAGCTGCCCTCTTGGCCATCACGTGGTCTCCTCATCATGAAAACGAAAGAAGCTGCACAAAGAGCAATGGATTACCCAGATATGGGTTCGACTCACAAGTTAAAGGTCATGAGTTCAACACCGGGGCTGGTCATGAGTTCAACACCAGGGCTTCACCCTCAGGGAATCCTCATTCTACCAAAAAGAAGAAAGAGATATCAATTGTTACTGAAGATAAAGTTTTCTTGTTAGCGAGAATTAGACAAGTAAAATAAGCTTCCCTTTAAGCCGTGGGGGATCTATATGAGGCAAGATTGTCCTGACTGTTCGTGCGCCTACTCATGGGTGAGGTGCGCATCCGCCTCACCCGGAATCATATGGAATCCCAAAGTATTATCCAAATGTTTTTATTCCTTTTTGTTCTAAATATCTCCTTCAACTCGAGTCTGCCAGTTTCTGGGGAGCCCGTAGTAAACTAACTTGTTTGAATGGAGGTTGTTCAGCTAGGGGTTATCTCAGCTCATTCATACGAAAATAAGTCCAATAATGAATAAGGATCGTTTGATAAGTTCGGCCATTAAGCTTAGAGATCCATGCTCTATCTTTACGTTACACTAAGAGAAAGATGTATGTACAATGACTTTATATGCTTAATAAAAGTATTTTTAGAATTTATGTTTATAAATGAATTACATTGATAATTAATATACATTACATTTTATTTCTTTAATATATATCCGCAAGTTAGGCCAACCATGAGCTAGCTTTGCTAATAAAAAAGAAACATAGGCAGCAACTTACAAATGCCTATAACAGCAACCACGCAGAAAACCATGGCATAGACATCGCTAGTTCTGGTTCGCGAATAATAACTAATTTGGGTTCCACCCAGTTCCAGCTATGAACTTCCACTTCCAGTTGGAACTAAAAGGCTGCAAAATTTACGGAAACAATTTGAAAGAAAAGGGAAACTTATAAATGGAACTCGACGGTTCCAGTTCCATGGGAGGAAAAACCATAATGGAGCATGGTTACAGGACTGTGCCACATTAGCACATTCCAGCTTCGACTGGTTTCCGGTTCAAACTGCTAGACAGGTTCCCGACAAGCCATCTCTACTACCACCAACGGCTTGTTAAAGGAAACCACGAGATATCTAAACAAGATGTTCCCTCGCATTAAGGGGTGTTTGATTACGTAGTGTGGGATTGTTCCCCTTATAATCAAATGCGGGCCTTGAAAAACCATAGAGGCCCGTCGCATTAGGAGGTGTTTGATTTTAAGACCCAACCTTGCAATCAAACATCCCCTTACTGACCCACAAACCAGCACCCCAAAGCTGAAATCTCTATGAAGGGCTCACTCCAGGCACATCTTTCGAGAATTATAAACATAGCTGAAATCCGCACAGGCGGTGATAGTGACACATTTTGAGGAAGACTGGGTAGCTGAATCCATGGTTATCAAGCCTTTGTTGAGAAGGATAATACCATTTTCGGTAGATACCAAGAAATGATGATGAAAGTGGTGAAGGTGGGACTCACTGATATGGTCGGAAGATGTGTCTTATCTGATAATTATCGGATGTTTCCCTTTGATCACGGCGTCGACCGTCTGCAACTGCATCTCAACAGTCAGTGCTCGAAAATTCTCAGATGAAGTACAATCAATATATCAGGATCTCTCTCTATACCATTGCCGAAATATCTTTTTTCTTCTCATTTTCTATCTTCTATTTGTGTTCTTTTTAGTTTGATTTCATTCTATAAAATTTAACGATTTTTTTCTGGGCGATCTTGCCAATGATGAGACCTTGAATGTAATTGAAGTAGGCGGATTTATATCGAGCTTAAGTGGGGAGTCCTTTCCACCCACACTTGATGAAAACAAGAAGAGTATAGTCAAGGGATGAATCAATGAACAATAATATATAATTCACTCCAGCCTAAAATACTGTAGGGTACGTGCCCCACCATAAAAAAAATTTCCAGATGCACCACCGCGAGATTGGGGTAACGATACAATGGCGATGATTTTTAGGGGCCGGTTCTTTGTTGACAGAGTGGCCCCTTTGTTCTTTGTTTGCAAATGACTTGCGTATTCAATGTTTTCGTTTTTTAGGTTTAATTTCAAGCCCATAAATCTTTTGAGAACAAGTCTGAGGGCGTTTATATCAACCACGGACTGATGGTTCTTCTATCTTCTGATGGGACCGTATGATGGTGTATCGACATTGCAGAATTTGGCAGAAATATGGAACTATTAGTTCTTGGAACTACAGATTTCAGAGTAATAGTTATGGGATCGCTCTGTATTGGTTACTTGCAAGCCAGACTGGATCAAGAAGCAAAAATATGAAATGGAAGAGAAGGGATGAAACCCCTTTTCTCTGGGGAAGTTTTTCTGCAACTATGGCTTAGAGTAGCAATGATGGGCCATAATATTGAAGACGGACTCGATGACAAGTTGAATCAATGGTGGGCATCCCATTCCCGTGAGCACGAGCAAGATCACCACAATCAGTGGCAAACCTAAAAACCCTTTTGGGGTTTGAGGTAAAGTCCAGTTGAATGAAATTCAGGTGAAGTAGTTCTAAGTAAATTTTTTCAAAACAAAAGAACCACCTGTATAGATAGATCTTTCTGAATTTCATCTGGTTTGGGGCGAGTCAACCCACCTTACCTCTCACCCATGAGTAGGTCCGCCCCTGGCCTCGATAAACATATAATTAGCCTTCACAACAGGATTATGAATATTTTACTGATCAAATTTTCTTTCCAAAGTAATTTTACACCATAACCATGTCATGTTAACATCTAAAGTAATGATGTTTATAGGATCCTATGCGTGTAACAGTCCTTTGGTTCAATAGCTTACCCAACAGTTGATGAATCTACATGATGCACTTCAAGTGGAATCGCCTCCAAATCTCGCTTAACTATGAACCTGCCATAAGAAAACAATTGAATTCTGAGATTCGAACAGGTACCTCCGATTCAATTCAATATTTGATGACGCATCCTCCCAAAAAGAATTTAAGATGATTGATATGATGCACATAGAAGGTGGCAGACCAAGCATGACTGGATACTCTCCACACTCCATTAGCAGAACAAATTTAGAAAAGATCCATAGAACTTGAAAGGAACCACATATCCTCGATAGCTCATGTTTCATTTGTTATAAAATAATGATGTAGCAAAGCTCATCGAAAGTCCAGGCGTGGATCTTATTCAGCTAGTGTGCTTGGTTGCCCATGTCAAGCTCGTCAAAGAACTCAAAATTAACTGAAATACAAAGCAAGGAGAAGTACCATTTGGGCAACGCACAGCACGTACCCTGTTCCAATCATGATGCTCTGCTTAAAATTCCAGCGGCAGAAGCTACAGCAAACAAAGTGGACAACATTGAATTCATAATCTTAATTCATAAAAGTAAGCAGACACATTGATTGTATAAATAGGAACATAACTAATCCATTGAACCAATTACCACACAGTTTAAGCAAATATATTCTATCATGCATAAAATGCATATTAACTGAACTTAGGTGAAAGCAAAATGGTTGTCGACTTTATGCTGTTTGCTAATGTCATGTACCAAGTCAACATCAAAATCAACGTTTTCAGAACCAGTCTTGAGTATCGTTGTTTGACTATTGTCCTATATAATCTAGCAAGATGAGGGCGTGAATGCAACAAGAACCATAGTTCGTCCAGTCATCAAAATCAACGTTTCCAGAATCAATTTTGAGTATATTCGTTTGACTATTGTCATATACAGTCTAGCAAGATGAGGGCATGTACACAACAACATAGTTCGTGAGTGATAACTCTTTCTCCAGCTTCAGAAATAATCTGCTGTATATGAGGTTTTCCTTGGTAAAGAAGCATAGACGTTGTCAATTATGCAAACTTGGGGAATACAAAATTCAAATCATTGAGCTGGATCACGGAACTAACCCAAAGACTTTGGGTTCTAATACCAAGCTTAACATATTTAGGACAAAAAGGAATTGATAAAATATAAAAGAGAAGTCAAGCGAATTGGAACAAGAGTGGCACTTAGAACAGTCTTGAACATAACTGAAAGACGATGATAAATTTGACTGCTTGAACATTTATGTGTTAGATTACTGACAGGGTGCACAGTCCAGTGGAGATTTTCATTAATAGCTTGCCACCCAAAGAGTGGATAAATTTACATCTGATACAGCTGATCTTCAGTAGTGTCTGTGTGCACGCATATGAGCGTGTGGGCAGTGCATATTTATTTTAGAGAGAGAGAGATTTTGCAAAAAATATAAATATACATATACATACATACAAATATATAGTATAGTTTGCTTACATATACTCTATTCACCGTATTTACTTCCTATAGTAGCAAGCTCATTTTGAGTAATTTAGGTTACTTAGGGCCTTAATTTCTAGGTCATAAAAGTTTACTTACACTATCTTTGTTTTGTAATTTTTTGTTCAAGTTGACAATGCGACATGAATTTGTTAACTCAAATTGTGTTCTTTACATTGTTTATGGATGTGCCACATATATGTTTTGTGTTATTTTCCAGTGATATGTTGCTTGGTGTTTCAGTTTCTTAATGGCATTGTATTGATAAATCCACTATATCCCCACTATAGTGGAACTTTGGGTGAAGGCCCAATTCCTGCTACCTCTATTTATAACATTGACAAAGATGCAATTGTTAAAAATTTAACATCCACAATTTGGACATGGGTGTGTGTGCAAGTCTATTTACTGGATTTCTTTATAAGTTCAGCGAGTATGTTAAACAGTTTAAGAGACATAAGCATACACAAAGAGACTACCTTTACAGGTTTCCAACTTCGTGTCTGCTTCTTCCAAAGCCCGAACAAGATGAAGAACTCGATATTGGAGCTTAGCATTTTCAGATTCAAGTTTTTTCACTTCCTTCAAAGCCTAAAGTCATGAATTATCTCATTACATGCCAAGCAGCCAAAAAAGTAACAGAAAAATAAGCACCAATATAGAAAAAAGGACCTCTGTTCTTTGTGATATCTTCTCAGCTTCTGAGATTTCTAATTTGTCCTTGAGATCCTTCAGTTGCAACAATAGTTCCTTGTTAGCAGAATTTGAGTCTCCTGCCCAATCAAATGGACGTTCTCCTAAATATATCATACTTATACAGTTCAGATTTTTAAATGAGAGATCATAATGTTGATGTATACCTTTTTTGCTTTCTAACAGGAGCTCGAGTCTTTTCAACCGTTCCTACAATCACCAAGCATCAATCCATCTGGACATAAATCTAATGAAAAGCCTTAAAAGAAGAATAAGAATGACAAAAGGCACAAATTTTACATAGAACTCTTTCGTCCATAAAACCAGGAAGACGATTTTTGTGAAAAACAAGCCAAATAGATCCTTCAGTCAGAATGCCACAATGGATAGGACACCAGGCATATGGACGGACAATTGTTTTCCCAAAATACAAGCGGATTACACAGAATCCTAGCAGTTATATACCTAAGCAAAGATTGACATATCAGAAAATTATTGGGAACAAGTGATGTGGATGATCCTTCCAGGGTTATCCATTCCCAACTTAGGTAGGCGACCCACAACTTTATGCTATGGGAGATCAGCACTGAATTATCAAAGCTTGACTTCATCATCTTCACTCTTTCCAGATTGTGTTGATGCCAGTGAGCGTGCATTGCCAGCTAGGCTTCTTTCTTTTTGGCTTGAAAGTTAGTAACTGAACTTAGTTTTGGTATATTTGTTGAGCGTGCATTATACAAGATAGTCATCTATACATGATTACGCTTCCATAGACGATATCATGAGAAGTCCTCTCAGATCTTGATAGATTACGGTCGAGGAACGGTAGCATCTTCGACAAAGCATGTACATGGGATCGACAATATTACGTGTGTCAACAAATAATCACAATTCGACGATGATCGGCAACAAAACAAGACGGAATCTGCAACTAAACTCTTATGGATTCATCGTCCGCTTTAGACCAATAAAAATCCATACCGACTCCGAAGGAAGAATCAAAGGATATCTTATCGGTCAATCCAGGAAGATCGCGCGCGCACACACGCACGCACACAAACAGGGAGAGAGAGAGAGAGAGAGAGAGAGAGAGAGAGAGAGAGAGAGAGAGAGAGAGAGAGAGAGAGAGAGACCTCTGCTTCCTCTGCCCTCTGCTGAAACGGCTTCAGTACTTCCTCCAAATTTTTCGATCTCTCGACATCCGCCATTTCTGATCGCGGAGGGGAGACCTAAATTTCGTGGTTCCGAAAATCTGTGAACGAGCAAGAGGTCAACTAGGGTTTCGCTCCCACGCCATTTATACCGGGACGGTGGCGCGAAGGGTTTGACCTTAGGAACAAAGAGCCCCTTCTTATGCAGCTGGGCTGCATGAAGATTTATGCAACAGACACAACTACTCGAAAAATATCTAACGTCTTTGGCCGAAATGAGAATTGAATTTGGTTTGTCAACTCGCGAGAATTCACATCCAAACAGTCAATGCGCCCAAACTCAAGCGCACGTTCGAAAACAAATTCACCTCGAGAGAGAGAGAGAATGGTCCTTCTGCACACTCACAATCAATCCTATGATCTTCTTAAAGATCTCTAAATATGATCAACGAGATTTTTAAAATAAAAAGCAAATAGTACAATATACTTATAAATCTAATCAATCAGATCTTTAAAATAAAAAACAAATAATACAATATAGATTACTTAAAGATTTCAACCGTTCTTTAAAATCAATTATTAAGATATTTAAAACAAAAGTAAATAATAAATGATACATTTAATGCATGTCCAAAAAAATCTTTTACTTTTTACTGATCTCACTAATCTACCAGTTAAATCTTTAAAAATGTTTAATGAGCATGAATATAGAAAAAGGAAAAGTCATAAATATTTGTGTTCATCTATACAAAAATCTACTTTATCGTCTCTAGTTATTATTAGATTTTTGAGATGAAAGGTTAAGAGGATAAAACTTAAGGTATTTAAGGTACATAACACTTTAATGTAATTTACAAAAAATATTTCGAAACTTTTTATATTTTTAATTCAATTTTTTCAATGTTATTCATCCAATCAAACAGTATCGACAATTAAATGAATTTGAACATCGACGGGTGTGTACATAAACACAACTTATATAGATAGAGAGCATAGTTTGTGTGCACGCATTCATGCTTAAACATTCTCAAATATTTCAACTCTTAGAGAGGTGAAATAAGAAGTTGAAATTCAAAATTTAAAAATAGTATTATTTACTTTTTGCTTTAAAGATTTCAATCATTGATCTTAAAGAACCAACTGTTAAAATCTTTAAAAGTTTAAAACATGAACTAATTTCTCTCTATCTTTCTAAAACAAAAACAAACAACAACAACTAAGCCTTTTCTCATACTAGATCGGGTCGGCTACATGGATTCTTTGTTTCCACATAACTCTATCATGTGTCATGTTTACAGTTAACTCACAATAGGCTACATCATTCTTTATTGTTTCTTTCCAACACTTTTGTGGTTGTTCTCTAAGAGGTTCTTCTTCTAATCTTCTTTCTATATGTCTAAACCATTTTAAACGATGTTCTCTCATTTTATCCTCTATTAGTGTCACTCATAATTTGTTTCTAGTAACCTCATTATGTATACGGTCTTTTCTTGTATGACCAGTCATCCATCTCAACATCTTCATTTCTGTCGCATACATCTTTTGTACATATTGATGGTTAACTGCCCAACACTCAGAACCATAAATCATAGTATGTCTAATTGTTGCTCTATAATATTTACCTTTTAACTTTAATGGTATTTTCTTATCACAAAAAATATCAGATGCTCCTCTCCATTTTAACCAACTAGCATTAATTCTATGTGTAACATCTCTATCAATTCTTCCATCACTCTCAAAATTTGACCCTAGGTATTTAAAACTTTCTTTTTGGAGGATGCAATGTATACCAATTTTAATTTTTATATCCTCTGAAGTAACTATATGATCAAACTTACATTCCATATATTTTGTCTTTGTTCTACTAAGTCGGAGGCCTTCTCTTTCTAATGTTTCTCTTCTGGAGTCCATACTAATAATGGATGGTTTGCCTCAAGCATCTTACTAGTTACTCTAAAATTTGCAACATTATCAGTAATGAATCGAACATTTGAAACACCGACTTCCTCAACAACTTTCTCAAAAATAAGGATTAAATTATTTGCGATTTTATCAATATATAACAAGTCATATGATTTCAAAATTAATATATAGGACAATAGACTAAAAAGTTTACCAAATACCTACGTTGACTATTTGTCCAATCATCAGTCATAACAGAACATCCTGTATCCTTTCATGACTCCCTAAATTCATAACTCAATGCATTAACAATATCAACTCATTTCTGCAATAATGTGCCCATCAAAACCTGATAAGTAGGGACTCTATACCCCAATCCCACACTAGCAATAACATCCACATACTTTGAAAAGAAAATAAGTTTCCAACATTGAAAGGAAGACAATTTTCATAAAAAAATTCAAAAGTTTCCAACTTTAAATCTACTTTCTCAATTATCTCATTTGAAGTCATAGATAATCTAATGCCTAGCTGAGCTCCAAGAGTCATACGTGAAAAAAAAATGAAGGCATCCCACTAGGGTCACTACCTCATTTGGATCCTTCTTTAGTACCCTACGAAATCAACAAGAACAACGTAAGAAAAGGATCCGGAATAAAGGAAATGACATGAAAAAGGGTTTGGAAAGAAAGAGAAATGAAATCCAGAAGTTTTGGATTTTCGAAATTTATAACAAGAAAATTGGCATCGACTTTTACGATACACCCTCGTATCGTATGATACGGTATGATATGACACAATAAATCGCGATAAGCGATACATGCCCCTATATCGTATCGTATCTTCATACGATATACAATAAAATTGTATCATACGATACAATACGATTTTTATAACATTGGTTCATCGTGACCAAAGGTTATTCCTATCCTTAGTTCTTCACATTTACAACCAAATAGAATAAAAGTTACTGAACAATGTAGATCTCTAACTAAGGAGCTAACTGAAAGTAACTTAACTGGAAATTCTGGGACATAAATCATAGATTCTAATTGGAAATTCTGAGTTTGCATCTTTCATTTTCTTTTCTTTGGAATTAATGACCCATTGGCTAATTTAATATACTAAGGAATGAAAATATGCTTATATTGTATAAATTTGGAATTATCACCTACCATATGATCTATTTCCTCTTAATCTATCACCCAATGATTAAATTTTTTAATAGAAGAATTACCACTTATTTGCGAAGTAAGTTCACTAAAATCATTCTTTTTTGTTGAGGTAGAATGCTCATCTTTGATCTTTGTCTCTATTTAAACAATTTTCTTTCTCAATTCAGCAAGTTCTTTTTGAGTAGCCAATTCCACATATTTCTCTTTAGTTGATGTTATGATATCTAGAGTCCATGGGCTTCCCAATTATCTTCCAGCACTCATCACGTCTATGCATTTCTTCTACAGTGCGAGCATTGCAACTTGTTTTTATCCTCAAAATTGTGAAATCCTCCTCCTCCTCTTCCTCTTATGGAGCCTCTTCTACGCTGAAAGTTTGTTTGTCCTCTACCGATGAATGCTGACTTTTCAGCTTGCACATTGTACATCTGAAATGACATTCATAACTCACCAGTTGACAGAAGAACCAGAGAAGCTTGCTGGCCCATTATGGGCTGATACTTATGTTACTCTTCTAAAAGGATGCAATTCATGGTTGGGCAGATGCTCGCCAAGGGGGAATTGAGTCCTGACATGGGTGATAGCATCAAAGGCAAGGGAATGATTCAGGTCTGTTATCTGATTCTCATTTTTACGGTGCATGCACAGTCATCCGTTCATTCAGAACTAGATGCATGCATGCATACTCTCACAGAAACATGTAACTATCGTTAAGTGTATTCTTTGCTGGTCTTTGCACATGTAGGAAAATCGAATTCATATCTAAATTCTCTAATGCTTCTTGGTGTGCAGGGTGTGTCGGCTGTACACGCATTTTATGAGCTGCTTCGTCAACCCTACCTCAATGTATTGCATACTGATGAAAACCGACAAGTTGTCCCTGTTGAGCTCTGCCCCATCTTGACGACACTTTGTGAAATACTGATCAAAAGGTCATATATATGCTTCTTTTTTTTATTCATTTTCTTTTCACTTAGCTGTCCACTTCTTTCATAGTATTGTTACATATCATGCACATCGTGCATATCAGATGATAAGTATCGATATAGTTCATGTCGAACTCCATTTGCAACGCCATATAACACCATATCACAGATGACCTCCCTGTCTTAAGATATGAAGGTGTATCATGTCGTGCTCACAAGATATGGGGCCTCTATGTGATTGGTTGGAACGTTGCGTATCGATATTTATGACTCTAGTCTTTCTTCTACTGCCCTTTTGTAGCTGACTGTGCTGCATTAAGACAAGTACGCTGAAAAATGTGTTTGCTGTAGGAAACTCATGGTAGTTTATGGTCATTTTCCCCTTGCAGTTTGCTATTTGTATGTTCAAGTGATTTATGGATTGCGTTGGCTGAAGACTGCCATCATTAGAAAGTTCTACCTGTGCAAGAGTTGGAATATTCTGTTTGTGATGACCGATTTTAGCTCTGTCGATGAGGCGACATTTTGGAGATGATCTAGCTCATTTTTGCTTATTCCAGCAACAGTCTTGATTTCCTTTATTTGATATAATCATTATGACCTTTTGGCTGATCAAGAAGGATTCCTAATGTTTTGTTTGAACTCACAGGGAACTATCAACTGAGACCATTCTTCAAGCATTAATGGATGAAACCATGAATGCTACTTTTGGGACAATCTTCCAACGGCATTTGAAATCACGTTAAGCACTCAAATTGCTTCGGATTATGGATGCTACTTTGTGTAAAGTTTGATAGTTTTCAGCAAGGTGTTTTGTAGTAGATGAGTTTTCTATTATTAGGAATCTTCGTTCTGTCCAGTAATGTAACCATGACTTGGAAGAATATTTCAGTGTTTTGTAGTGGATGAATTTTTCTATACTTCGATGAAAGTATTGGAATTCTCTCTTGCTGTATTCAAAGATAATGGCGAAAGATGAAGCTGCCACCAAACATGGAAAATTGAGGCTGTAAATAAGAATAATAGATGATGTATTATGCATGACATAAAAAAAAGTCCATTGTCTCTGCAGATTTGGTTCCTTGTCTCCAAGCAGTGGAAAGAAAAGAATGCTGCCTGGTTTTTAAGTTGCTTCCTTCCTTTCATGAATCAGTCGGGCCTGGAGGATGAGAAATTTTGAACAAGTGATGCAAATCTCAGCCTGGCAAAGTGATCAGTCAGCGGCACGGCCATACCAAAATTCACTAGCCCACCATGTTCATCTCCTGTACACGATGCCTCGGAATCAGCTATTAATATCAGAATCTGTCAGCCATTACTGCAAAATAATCTTTAAATTCAGTAGGCCCACCAAAGATGTAGACAGTGTGGAAATGGTGAAGTTCAGTGTCTGGTAGCTTCCGACTAGTAGCCTATCATACATATATCCCCAAACCTAGCTCCTTCGGGTTGGTTTCAACCATCCATGCTGGCCTGCTCACATATAATGATCATTCCCAAAAGAAAAGTTTATGGATATGCAAGCAGGAGCTAGACACGTGCGCACACACAAACAAACAAACAAACCACACTCCCACAAGGAAACAGAGGAAGGAAGAACAGATACTTGTTCATTACGAAGTTCATAGTTCCTTTTGATGCACGTTCAAGGAGAGTCTTTCTAGCCTCAACTGAGATTCCTTCAGGCTGTGAGAATTTGTTGCAGAGTTTACAAATGCTCAATGTTTGATCAAATCAAGTATTAAACTATGGCAAACCAATTCATATTCTGGTAGATTTGTTACCTCTTCTGGAAACCAAACTCCTGGCTGAGTGCTTCCTTCAAGAATTGCCATTGCAAAGGCAGCGGCAGATGTCCCAACTGATCTGAAACATGAATCATCAAAAAGAGAATCACAACACAGTGGCACAAAATTTCTTTTGGGTTGTGATGAAAAAGAAAATTCTTAGGTACCAAAACTAATCCTTATCCCACATTGAACATGGTTGACTGTGTGAGCTCACCCAAAAATGCCTAGGATAAGAATAATCAATTTATAACCTGGCTTTTGCGGTCAGCCACTTCGGAATATATTGACTGGTGAATCAGTTTGTCAACTTGTTTCCTATCATACATATATCCCCAAACCTAGTATAGGTAATCTTTTAATACAAGGCATGTGCCTCAAAAGCTTTTGTCAATTTACATTGATGTTCATGTTAGGGCAAGACCCACGACTTTTCAGTTCACAGTAATGAACCATTACCAAATTCAATGCATGATCAGGAATGAGAAAACTAAAATTGGACCAATTGTAAAGGCATGGTTAATCTGGTAAACGTTCATAATGACTTACTCCGATAATCTTTTGTGGCTGAAAATGCCAACTGTACTCCGCCCATTTGAGCACTCCAGATCAACCTGAATGACAAATATAAATATGATAAAATAACAAAATGAAAGATCGATCTACTTTCTGTGCATGCTCCAGACATGCACACATACAGAGTCCGGCCAAATTTTTAGACCAAAGCTATACCTCAAGTCATCAAATTTGCAAATTAGTATGGTGATTCCTACATGAAGAATGGTTGAGATGAGAGTAATAACTCACCCTTATTGATACACGTTCTCCTGCAATTCCATCAAAAGCTCGAACAACTGGATCAAACAGTGTCACCAGTTGTTGGACCTTGCTCCTGTCTCTCAGAGTTTCCTGCATTGCTTCCATAATGGTTCAGTAAAAAATAAAAAAATGAATTGGTTGCGAAGTTTAAACTGCAAGCCGATATACATAAGGAAGCAGTAACGCAACTTTGTGCTGATTTAAGCACGTTAGACGGTATATATTTCACCAAATGGGGTTATACAATTACACTATTATTAGACAACATACTGACAGATATCACTGGGACGGTATTAGGAAAAATCATCATTGAAGCATGAGTATCCGTACAACAGGATGACTGTATGACTTGCTCATTGGAAGAGTTTGACACCATGATCTTTAGAGACTGGTAACTATGGAGTTTTACTTCTTATTTTCTGCAGTAGATAGAAATTTTTGACAATCCTGACAAAAAAAATTAAATACGAAGGCATTAAAGAGATAACTGTGAACATGCCCAAAAACATCTGTGGCTCACAGTGGATTTGACATGTTACCAGTGTTGTCCGTATCGCACCGTATCGTGCGATACGTATCGTATCGTGGGCCACCACGATACGATACGGGGCCCCATATCGCAGGTGCGGGCGTATCGCACCGTATCGTACGATACGGCCCGTATCGTACGATATGGGCGATACGCCCTAGGACCCTTATAAAGGGTCCCGGCCAGAGAGAAACCCGCGATTTTTCGCGGGTTTCCTCTCTCCTTTTGGGTTCTTCAAGCTCCCTAAGAGTCGGTTTTCACCTCCTTGGTGTTCAAAGCTCTAAAATCGTGCTCTACGGTGTCCGTCCAAGCCTCCAAACTCGGATTTAGGTATATTTTTAATGTTTTTTCCCTTTTTTTCCTTTATATTTATTGTTTTTTGTGTTATTTCGGTTTTCTTTTTGAATGACAAAATATGAAGTTATTAAGTGTGTGTATACAATTTTTATTGCATTCATGAAGTGGGAGACACTCGATTTAAGTGTTATTTGAAGATTGGGGGATTTACGAAGTGCTTTTATTTTTAGGTTTTTGTTTGAATTAAAGTACTCCATTGAGATAGCAAGAAGGGGTGGTAGAGACTCTCATTCAAAGTCTGATGATCCGGCATGGCAGTGGGGTATACTAGTTGAGGGTTCAAGGTTAAAAATCAGATGTTTATTTTGTGAAAAGATGGTTAGTGGTAGAATTTCAAGGTTGAAGCACCACCTAACAAGAACCAGCAAAGAAGTTGCTCCATGCACAGGCAGAGTTAGAAGTGTGCCAGAAGGTATTAAATGACAATGCTTGCAGATGATTGAGAGCATACAGGAAAGGAGACAACAAAAGGATGATTTCCAGATGTGTGAAGAAGCTGATGATGCTACTGCCACTGGAGTTGGATTCACTGATAGTTTGCCTTCAGATGCTAGAACAGATATTGGTAGTAGCAGTTCGCGAGCACCTAGCAGAGGAAAGAGAGTTGCAGCTGAAGACTTTGGAGGTGGCAGAAGAGGAAGTTCAGGAAGGAGTAGAGGAAGAGCTTCTTCTTCTAGCATACATTCGTTCTTTCCTCCTTCCACTACACCTGGTGCTCAGCCAAGAATTCGTGCTGCTATGGCTTTAGAACAACTGCACGATCAAGCAGACCTTGCAGTGGGCAGATGGTTTTATGATGCATGCATTCCATTTAATGCAGCAAACAGTTTTCATTCCATTCGTGCTGCTATGGATACAAGATGCCCTCTTATCAGAAGTTGAGAGGGAAGATATTAGATCAGACCGTGATTGAAGTGCAACAATATTGTTCGACTTTGAGACAATCGTGGAAGGAAACAGGATGCACTATCATGGCAGATGGATGGACCGATAGGCGAGGAAGGACATTGTTAAACTTTCTTATATATTGTCCTAAAGGACTCATGTTTTTTAGATCTCTAGATATGTCAGAGGAGAGGCACACTGCAGAGATCCTACGAGAGAAATTTGATATACGAGAGGAATTTTCATATTTAAGTTGCATCTTACATTACTGTGGATTATTATGTCTCTAATGTTTATATTTTTTTTACACATGTTTGGTGAAACAGGTTTGGAAGTGATTGTCCAAACCTTAGAGATTTTACAGTTAGAGTCTTAAGCCAAACCTGTAGTGCAATAGGTTGTGAAAGAAATTGGAGTGTTTTTGAACACATCCATACAAAAAAGCATAACAGGTTGGAACACAAAAGGCTTAATGATTTGGTTTATATTCGTTGTAACATGCGCCTTCGTGAAAGGTAATGTTGTATTACTTTCAAATTTTCAATTCGATATTATTTAACTTCAGTTTTCAATTGTTAATAACTTAATATTACTTACTAATTGTTTATCTTTGTTTGTGTCGTAGGCAATTAAAAAAAGTAAATAGAGAAGAAAGTTAGTTCGATCCAATAAGTTTGGATAATTTTGATATATTAGAAGATTGGGTTATGGAAGACACTGAAGAAAATGCCCTCCTAACAGAAGAAGACGTTGCCTGGATTAATTTGGAAGGAGCGCAATAACATTATGGAGATGAAGAATTTGATTTTGAAGAAGAAGGTGTAGGCGTGGCTGATGATGATGAGGATCTGCAACAAGGAGAAGATGAAGATTATTTAGTTGATGATCCTGATTACAATTTGTAAAATGTAACATTATATGTAACTGTAGTGTACTGTAAAGTGTAAACTATGTCTGTATTTTATTTTTTGGATTCAAAATATGTAAATTTGGATGCAATTGTTCAATGCTGAATGCTCAATCTGTACTAAACTTACATTATATGCATTTAAAGCAATTATCAGATTTTTCCTGATTTTTTTCGATTTTTTTCGATTTTTTATTATTTTTTAATTATTTTTTGCATTATTTTAATATTAAAGTACGATACGATACGATACGATACGCCCGTATCGTGGAGCCCAGCGATACACGATACGATACGCGTCAGACAACACTGGATAATACTATGTAAAATAGTATATGAAGATTACCACAGGGACTATGTTTGCCATCGCCAACATCCCCCAGTTCCAGAAGAAGGGTGCTGTGCCAAACCTCGCACTGACAGTTGGAACTCCGAGAACTTCGTGAGTGCTTCTAACTTCAGGCAAATTCCTGCAACAACCCATGGGATGATAAAGATAACAATTCGATGACTGTTGTGTGATTTTCTCTTTTGAATATGTATGCTTGGCCCACATGAATGTGAAGTCTTTGAGAAAAAGTAAGCGTTCTCAGTTTTTCAGGAGAGATACATCGAATAAAAGATAAGAAAAAAAATAGGATGCAGCTTCTGAAGTACACATTTCATGAGGGGACAACATGTCACGGAAATATGTTGCAGCATATCTGGGGTAAAGTGCCAAACAGCAAAGAGAATATTACAGTATAATGTAATATGTTACTGCTTAACAATGCAACTTACAATAGATAAACATCTCTCTTTCCAATCCCCTTTCCGAAATCTATGTTAAGCATCCCGCTATATGGTTTCAGTTTGATTTTTTCTCCTGACCATAGAGTACATTGAAACATAGCAAGTTTAATTAGGTGAACCATCCAAGTGAAGCAAATGTAGAGTACTGACTGAGATACCCTTGTTATAGGCAACAGCATCTTCTCCAAGAAGCAAAAAGCTGGTAGATAATATGGTTGGACCAGCCCCTCCTGTACCAGCTGTAAAATAATAAAATCTGCAGCAGACAACAAAGAAACAGGAATTTCACTAGGAATTCCATTCCTCGATATGATATGAAAGTTGATGTGCTCATATCTCTTTTACTCATTAATTCAAGAAACAGTCTACTTATGTGCAAGCACAAGTAGTCCAAATCATGAAAATGACAGTAACATTTTATTCTATTAACTATGTCCACGTAAGGGTGATCCCTTACAGGCTGGTCCCAAGCCCAGGAGGGTTGCATTAGGTAACTAACAACCAGCATACAATTTTGTCGGGTCTCAATGGGTGTGATGAATAAACTAGATCCCATTCAAAATAAAAAAGTTAAGCATGCTTGGATGAGAATGGTAGTAGGATGGATGACCTCTTAGGAAGTCCTTGTGTTGCATCCTCTAGTTGACAACACTTAGTATGGGAAAGGCTTAAGTAAGGTAAGGTAATAAGCATTTTGTTCAAACGTTGATTATCAGGTTAGGATGCAAGTGCAAGGCAAGATTATCTCTCACTGTTCACTTTTGAACCACTATTACCAACTATATGGCTGAACCTTACAGTAGAGGTGGTTGGCGTCATTATGTTCTAATTTCATTTTCAGAAATCAAAGACATGACTTTTTAACTTTTCATGAAATTTCAAATACTGGATAGGGACCAACAACTAAGATACATTATATCCTAGATCTTAAGATACATATGTTCCATTCAAATATCCAACATAAACGAGCAGAGACCTAGACTGCCATGCAGGATCAAGCAACAGAATCCAATTTTACCTTAGTCTTTCAGGCTCATAGTTGCCTTCATCTCTTGCAAAGCGTACAAGCTCTGCTGCCATCACTGTCAAGATAACAGCAGAAATACATTTGTTAGTACAGTGCATATGGGAAGGCTTTCACTGAAAATTTTGACAAGATCAACAACATAAATATAATCCCTGTAAGATATGCCCTTCTAGTATTTTGCACACATACACAAACCAATTTTAGTATTCAAAGAATTAGAATCATCAAAAGTAAACACATGCCCATATTTGGAAAACAAAGGCAGAAAGAAATTTTCAGATACTTAAAGCAGGACATTGATTTACATAAATAAGAATTTTTGCACGCACCATTGCTCACTCCAGGATATATTCCACCAGTTGTTATTGCTGGAACATTAGCATCCACTGCTTTCTGATGAAAAGACTTTGCTTGATATGCATAGGTTGTATCATCACATACATCCAGATAAGCAGTCTGATAATACAACAAAAAATAAATATTAAACCAAACCACCCACGCGAAACCACATAATTGATTCTCAATACACATATAAAAAATGATGGCACTGCAAAGAATAACTACTCAGAACGTAGATACACACAATAGCTACATCAAAAACATAGATATACTAGCATATCCATGAGTTTGTGTACTACTGGTTTAGTGTAAAGTTGGTAATGTTGCTTTTATCCATTGACCTTGGTAGAAATTGCAGCTTCGAGTACATTGCAATTCTCTCCTTGCTGAAAAGGGCCAGCTGCATGAACTACAAGATCCACATCTGCAGTTGGAGAGTGCATGATTCATAAGAAAGAGGTAACCGCTTGTAGGCAAACCACCAAAGGACTTTCACGCTACTATTTTGAGACCTTAACCGTAAATGTAAGAAACGACAAGTCCACCTCCCCCATATTTTCAAGGTTTTATGGTTTTATGCCATAAGCGTTAATCTTTTGTTTTCCTTACAAAATGGAGAAGAGCTTAAGCAAATCACTGAAAGTAGCTTTTTGTTTGTTTTCAAATATCGCTACTGTTCGTATTTACTTTTAGCTACTTTTCTTCTCAAGAAAAATCATTAAAACTAACTGGAGAGAATTTATGGATAAATAGACATAAAGTTAGAAAGTAATTGACAGATTACGGTGAAAAAGTACCAGTAAGAGCTTCTGCCAATGCATCTATATTATCAATGTTGACTTCAACAAACTCTGAGTTCTCCCCCAGTGTTGATACTAATGCAACACCTTTTTGCCTGCCATACGGAGACAATCCGCTCAACTCAATGTTCATCTTGAAAACCATGTCTCCTGCCTACATACTCCATGAGAAACCATGTGCAAACAAAGTTTTGGGACACATCGCAACACCCAAATTGGTTAAGAAAACTAGCAGCAAAAGATCCGCGTAATGTTAAACAGGCAGAAGTTTGTTTTCAGATTAATTAACTTCATCCCACATAACAAACCGAACCAAAACCAAGTGTTTTCCCATAATAAGTGGGTTCCGCTACATGGATTCTCAGTCGCATCGATGAGCTCGATCCTATGCCATATTACCATTTAATTCTAAAAAAGATCACGACTTATTGTTGCCTTCCAACACTTAAGAGAAGTGTTCACTGTGTGGTTACTCACTGCCTTTTGTTCCTAGACTCCATCTGGTCGCTCCTTAATTGTCCAAGACACATTACGAACGTTTAGAATTTTCATTTCCTTTCATTTTAAGAATTTCAATTCATTCTAAGTGATTGGAAAACTCTTGATAGACTTCTTTATACATCAAACCCACAGGACCAAAATCTAAAATTGAATGTTGAATTCTGTTAAGAAATCCACTGCCATTTTCCAGGGAGTCTCAAAAACGAAGGACTGCATTCCATTGAAGCAAATGCCACACTTAAACATGCTCCCATTAAACGGTGGAACCTCATTCAAATAACACAAAAAGAAAAAGGAGAGAAAAAAAGCAGCGCGTCGAATTCTAAAATCTTGTGACCCCTTCGATCAAAAATGAAATAAAGAAGCAGGGAAACGAGGGAGGCAGAGGAAATACAACCTGTTTCTCCCGGCGACGGCAATTCGAAGATCGGGGCGCAACTTGGACAGGGCGACGGCCGTCGATCCTCCGACCCTCCCCGTGCCCCCAAGGATCAAAACCCTAGATTTCTCCACTCCTCTCTCTTTCTGCCTGTTCCCCAAACCCTCTCCGACCGTCGTCGCGCTCGCTCCCGCCAATTTCAAACTGCCAGCGATCCCCGCCATCCCTCGGGGAGCTCAAACGGTCAGCTTTCCTACTCATCTCCCTCTTATGCTTTTTAGTTCCGTGTTCTCCTATCTCGAGTGAATGACGTGGCACGTCACTTGAAGATCATTTCTTATCTGTTGGGATGACGTGGCACGTCACTTGAAATTGATGGCGTGTCCCTTTTGTAGACAAATATGGATGAACGACCAAAAAATGACCAGCCAAACTGTCGTAGTTCTTAACAGCTTTTTCAATATCATATTGTTGCTGTTGGTAAAGCACCCTGTCAGTTGTGACATAGCGCTGGCATGGCATGGCATGGAGAAAGTATCAATATCATATTTCTAGATATAGCAGTCTATAAATTTTAAATTTGTCTCCAAGCAATGTTTAATTATGTTATATAGAGAGAAAGGTTGGTGGAGAATCTTTGATAAATATCACTATTGTTCGATCTTTAAGATGAATGATTGAGATAATAAAACGTAAAGTATAAAGTATTTTTTTAATTCAAATTTCTATTATTGATTATGTCATTCAACAAAAAAAATATTTATATCAAATTATATACCAAAAGATATTATGCATTTATAATATCTATATATAATAAATCATAAAACCTTTCACCATAGCATCATTTTTGCTTTTAGAGAACATGAGTATACTAAGATTGTTCATTATAGTTTTTGAAAAACTTTTTAGATTTTTAAACGACACTCATGCTCCCAAAATAGAAAGAATGTATAAATATACACGTGAAAGCTCAATCTTTCTTACTTCCGACATGTCCACTCATTATTTTTCAGTGTCAAGAGTCTAATTTAAAAAATTTAAATGTTTTTGAAAAATTATGAAAGACAATATTATTATTACACTTGTGTTCTAAAAAAAGAATGATCGAACATGAGTGAACAATATCAATACTGGGTAGGATCCAATGACTTTATATATATATATATATATATATATATATATATATATATATATATATATATATATATATATATATATATATATATATATATATATATATATAGAGAGAGAGAGAGAGAGAGAGAGAGAGAGTGGGGAGTGGGAGGAAGGATCCCTAAAAACATCACGAGTGCCTCTTTTCAATCTTCTGTTTTAAATCGATCCGAGCAGTCCATGTAGACATCCTGGGTTCGTCTAGCAAAGTATGGTATGAATGGAAGTCCCATTCTCTCTCTCTTTTCTCCTCTATCTTTATATATATGAAAACCAGATTCTTTGCATCTTCTGAATTACGAATTTTCCCCCTTTTAAAGGGATTTTTTTTTCCTTTTGAGTTTATTTTTACATTTTTTCTCTTTCCTGAAGGGATGATGGTGGAGGGCACGACGTATGAATGCGTTTCTCTTTGAAAGTCGCCCTCGCATCTTGACACCGCATCCATATCAACGCCAACATTTAAGAAAATAATTGCTTTAACGATTCCAAGGTTTTCTTAGAAAATTATAATTCTCAAAAAATGTATTACGTTTTCATTGAAATACCTAAAATGGGTTGCACAACAAGCAAAAGCTTGCTTGGCCATCTAGAGAATTTGGTTCACAAAATGAATATCATGAGCTTAACGCTTAAGGGCATGCATTTATATATTATATATATAATGATTTGGTTCAGTTCCAATGTTGAAACTGTGAACTAATACGATTTTTTTGTACTAAAATCAAACCAAACTGCCAGACATTTAGAACCGAACCAAATCCGATTTGACTCGGTTAAGGCGATTCAATGAACACCCTTAGGGTGGCCTAAAGGTTTAGATGCGTAAAGCAGTCGCCTTACTTGCTTTACCCATAAGCTCTCTTCTTGCTTGTAATGAGTAGAATTCCTCAAACGCTCAGCCAATTGCTCACTGTCCGTGATGAAAACTCTTTGTATATGAGTTTCAATTTTGAATTCTTCAGCAAAACCTCATGCAGGTTGTGCAATCTTCAGTTATTGTGATATCACAAGCTTCATTACGATCTTCGTGTTGCAACTGCTACAGCTTCACCGTGGTCATCCCTAACGAGATGGAGAATGCTGATGAAATGAGAAATGCATCAAGCAGAGAGGATAAGGATGGCAATTTTGGGGCCGACCCGTGAACCCGAGGTCCGGTTGCTTCAGGTTGATTTGGGTCTTGACACTAACTTGAACTCAGTCTTTTCAAGTTGGGTTTGGATCCAAAACCATCCCCTTACTTACTCTTGTTCTTTTTTTGTTACAAGAGGAAGCTGAAGCCTAAAATACACACATGCACCCTCTGGGCGTTGAACTCTCCACTAGCACCAATAGTTCTAGAGCACCTACCATTGAGCTAACAGCCTAACTTTCTGGGTGAGGCCGAACCCTAACCCACCTTACCCACTTTGTTTGCCTAGCTTTACGCTGAAGTCAGCTATTTAATATTTCAAGTTTTTCTTATTTAAATATATTTTTCTTACAATTTTCCTTCTCTAACTTTTTAAGATTCATCTTAGTTTCTTTTTTCACTTTTTTGGGTGATCTTTCACATATATTCTACACTTTTTTCTGTTAAATATCTTTTTCTTTATAATATTTTTCTTTTGTTACAAGAGGAGGCCGAAGCCAAACATGCATACCCCACACATACACTCTATGGGAGTAGAAGTCCTCGCCAGCAGCAATGACGCTAGAGCGCCCTGCCGTTGAACTACTGCTCTGGTTGCTAATGATTTTACATATTCTTGTAAAATAAATTTTTAATTAAGCATCTTAACTCTCAAATTATCGGACAGGAGTTTTCCTGCTTTCTTAATCATCTCTCTTTCACCGAGAGTCCTTCAGTTTGCTGACTTTGATATTTAAAAGAAAAAGAAAAATTAATGGTGTAACAAGAAAGTTCATGTTTTTTTTGTTAAATAACAAGATTACGATTTTTTTTACAAAGGGAGGCTGATTCGTATGGCCAGTTATGGGTCAAGAACTCGCTGAAACCAAAACTGGTCAAACCGAATCGGAGAACACCTAATTCAGTTCTTGTTCCACCTTTCATGAAAAGCATAATTGGATTAGAACTGAAATTGATAGTTTCAAACCATCAGTTCCATGCTTTTTATTTCAAAAAATTTAATAATTTTTGTTTTCAGGTGGTTTAGGACTTCACATTGGAACCAAAACTAATAGATTCCAGGTTCAATTTTGGTTCCAAGTTCTAACAAAGCCAAAATTGATTTCTTGTTTACTCGTAATCAGTCATGTCTAAGCCAAAGCCTAATACACACGCACTCCTCTGGAGTCGAACTCCATACCAACAGCAAGAGCGACCAAGTACCCTACGAGTTGAGTTTAATGCTTTAAATGCAGAAATGACAATTTTTTTTCACAACCGGAGGCCTAAGTTGGGTATGCATGTCCTGAGAGTTGAACTCATGATCAGCCTTCACGAGTCTAGAACCCTTCCATGTAAGCCGTCACCCTTAGTTCGAAATGATACATTTTTTTTGTTACAGGAGGAGGCCAAAGCCTAACACCCACACCCACACATGCATCCTCTGGAATGGAACTCCCCACGAGCAGCAGTGAAACCAGATCACCCTGCTGTTGAGCTAAGCTACGTGTGCAAATGATACAATTCTATTACAAGGCTTTCAACCTAACAATTATTCTATCATTAATATTAAATTTGTCTAAGAATGCCATCCATATTAAAATTTGATTCTAAAATACCTTAGTCATTACGAATCAAACTATCTAGAAAGTGAGAAACTCCCATGAAGAAAAGTTTCTCAAGGAACAAATCTTTAGTTGCAAGGTATTGAAATGATTCATCGTCTTGGTACTTTCCTCTCTCTTTGCACCCATATCTTCCTCGTCCAGACTTTGTATTTTTTTTTTGTTACAAGAGGGGAGGAGGCTGAAGTTTAGCACGCACACCCATACATGCACTCTCGGGGAATCGAACTCCCACCTGTAGTAATGGTGCTAGAGCACCCTGCCGTTGTGCTCTCTCTCTAGGTGCAGTATTTTTATTGCGATGATATTACGAGCACCCTATTTAACATTGTCATAATCTCATCGTCACTTTGTTCACAAGAGGGATTATATTGACTTCCAATTGATCTTCATTTAGATACTGACCAAAGAAACCGTAGTCAGGTTTTCATTCAAAAACAGGATATTCAATAAAGGTAGGATAACTGAATTTGGTAATGATGAATGTATTTTGTGAGTCAATATTTTAAGGCATTTTGAGCTAAAATCTAATATTAGGGTAAAATAGCTCTAAAAGAAAAAGGGTAGATACACAAATTACACCTTATCCCAAAAATAAATCTTTTATGTATAGTTTGGCTTTTGTTTTAAAGTAAAGAGTTTTTTTTTCTAGCCTTTTTTGTTATAAGAGTAGGCCAAAGCTTAACACGTGCACCCACACATGTTGAGCTAATGCACTTGGTCCTATTTTTCTTCTTTGAATGATGATAAAAAAAAGTCTGGCCTCCATAGAGGGTTGGTTCAAAAGTACTTTAAGAAGGTCAATTTGATGATCATGGCCATGATATCTGGTAGCAATTTGTCTAACCTCACATTCTTTTTTGGTACTACATGAAGCAAGCATAGACCTTGTTCACTTCCTACTTGTCGAACTCATGACCTTCAACTTGCGAGCCAACTCCCTAGCCAGGTGAGTTAGTGCTCTTTGTGCATCTAACTCCACTTTGTAAATTAAAAAGAATTTCTTAACATGGTTTGAGGACTGGATCTCAATTTTTGATGCTCGCAGTTCTAAGTTTGGTTATGCATCAAACACGGAACCAATCACTAGTGTGTAACTATGGTTTCATATGTTTAATTTAAGTAAAAAAGGTTGGCATCAAGGAAAAGGTGGCCACATGAACTAGACTCATGAGCTTTAAATGAGAACCAAAGTCCCTCCTTATCTTTTATGTTGCTAGTTCATCTCGCACGAAAACCCAAGCATTAGTTTCACTTATGAATCAATTTCCTTAAAACCATGATTACAAACTCAAATGGGTTTACACCTACCGTTCTAATACCAAGTGCTGACACGATGAATCAAGCACACCCACATGAGACCCCTTAGGAGTTGGAGTTCGTATGCAACTTATAACTTAACCAAGAACCAAATCCATCATAACGGATTTTATATAAGAATCGATACAAAAGCTGGAAACACATTATTGAGTCTGATTGTTAATTGAAATTTGTTTTGGTTATCAGTTCCAGTTAACTGATCTAGGATTTTTTGTTCGGGTTTGGTTCAGAATGATTCAGAATTGTGTTATATTAAAATTGTGTTGGAAAGCTTGATTGAGATATTTGAGTGTAAATTTTGTTAACATTTTTCTACTAAAACCGAAAAATAGGTACCATTTGGTTCAGAATGAGAGTTCATGATAGACATGTCTAGTTTGAGGTTGCCTTGGATTTAGAAAAGTAAAAGAGAAAATTTTCTTTTTCTCAAAGACAGTTGAATACTTGTAAGCTTGATTGAGATATTTGAGTGTAAATTGTGTCGACATTATTTCTACTAAAACCAAAAAATAGAAACAATTTGGTTCAGAATGAGAGGTCATGATAGACATGTCCAGTTTCGGGTTGCTTTGGACTTGTGGACAGTTACGGATCCGAAACGGTTTATTTATTTTTTGGGTAAAACAAAGAGCATATGCACCTCTCCACCAAGCTGAACGGTAGGGAACACCCTACCACTGAGCTACCGATGGACATGTGATAATGAAAGTTACTTAACATATAAACCACAAAGGGTGAATTGAAATGCCAGTTCCAGTTCCGGTTCTAGGTTGGTTTTTGAAACCCAAGAGCCATAACCAAACTGAGAGGTCCCCGGTTCTGATTTCCGATGGTTTTGTAGCCACCATGTCTAAGTCATGAAATACTTTTTTCTTCTTTTGAGATAACTTATCATATATTGAGTTATATTAATTATAATAAGTGAAAATAGGAAAGAATCCTTATCGGTTCGCTCTGAAACAGATCCTATTGAAAAGGAAAAGTAATGATCCAACTTGGAATAATCTCAACCATATAGGCACCTCTCTAAATGTTTATACCACCTTAAGTCTGTTTCTTTCGTTTTGTTTTCATGGTCCCATCTTTATCATAAAACCAATAGTTTCTTGTGTGCATGCACATCTACATTTTTTTCATATGTAAGTTAAACATCGATTGTGATTCTCCGATGGTAATAGTTTGAATTTGGTATTTACCAATACGAAATAAAGAATTTTCATCATTCTCTGAAAGTATTTGTAATTGCAATATGCATGCATAACTAATTTTATCATGAGACCAGAAGTTCTCTTTCGGAACCGGTTGTACGTTATCGAATGGCCACTTTCAACCTCGATAACGATCATCTACAATTTCATCACCGGTCCCGACCTTTGGGGGAAGACCCATGAAAAATAAGAAAATACCATGCCAACTTAGATTAGTAGTTCTAGTTTTAATTGGGTTGATTCAGCAGTCATCAGGAGGATCATACTTTCAATACATTGATTTTTGCATGTAGAATATGAGTTATGCATAATTCAGAGAGAGGATTTATAATGGCAGTATCAACAACAGAAATTTGTGCCAAGAGACTGAAGAACTTTCCCGTACTCTAGAAGAAAGCTCGACTTCAAGAGGTAATCCATGACCCCTAATCTTCCAACACTAATGACAATTAGGGGCGAACATTATTCGGTATTAACAGAACCGAACCGACTGAATAACTGAAATTTCAACACGAAATCTAATTGTTCTCATGATCCACAGTTAATCATTCATGGTCCAGCTTTTGTGAGAAATCTCGACACAGATGCTCATTATTTTCATTAAATGGTTAACTGAATAACCGAACCGAACTGACAAGTTTCAATTCTCGGTTCAGCTCGGTTGTGATGTGTTCCAAATTTGATCAACACTTGCAAATGTTTTTCTATAGACTTGGATACAAAACACTGACCCAAATCGTCAACTTAAAATGGATGAAATAAAAAAGAAGAGCCAGATATGAGCCTACGAATGATTCTAAGAGTCTCATGTAAACTTGCTTCATTTAGCTTAGTCCTGTTTGGGTGGGTCTGGCCATCCAAATCTGTCTGTCGTTGATGGCTTGTATTGGCCTAGCGTTTGCTTCAAACCCCTGAAAAAAGAGTTGAGTAGATGATGTTTCAGTAAGCTTGCAATGAAAAAAGAAAATGTAATATACTGTTGCTACATGGTTTGGTATGCTTAATGCTCAATGGTGGACCGATTCATGGGCAAGGCGTAGCTCGCGCGTGACACCAGAAGCCTGAAAGAAGCTGAAACATCTACAGCAAACAGTTTGAAGTTTTTGAAAAATTTATATGGATGACCTCTGATTCATTTCACCCTAACAGACTTCACCTCAAACCATATTCTTTTTACATCCACCATTGTTAATCTGCTGACATTTTCCGGGTGGGATCACTCGTGAGCCTCGTAATTCTGTAAAAAGAAGGGTTAGTACAATAGAACACCGAGGCCCGCATCTGAGTACGGGTGAAACTTGAAACTGGAACTGTAGTTCCAGCTCCGTAGTCCTAGGCCTCATAAGGAAACAAACTTGCACATAACCTTCCTGTTGAGGGACGGCGAGGCACTTGATGCCCTACCACACGAAATAAATTTCAGTGTCAAAACTTTCTTTTGCGTTATGTAGAAAAAAGCCCACCAAACAGGTTGGTTTTGAATCTTTGATAGTTTAAAAGCTGATCTTCACTAATATAAGCACTGTGAATCCATTCATGCAGTTTGATTTTATCAAAGTGAGTTGCAATATGGAGAAATGAATGAGTCCTTATGTCCGGATCATTTCATTACTTACATCATTAACAGCTTGTCTCAGGGCATGAATTTGTTCTCTTGAAGCGGTCTTAACCTGTGCACACAAATTCCAACAAATAGAGGTGAATTAAGAAGTAGTAATTGACAATGGCACTAATGTTTCTCATACCAAGCATATCAGTACTGAAAACTAGTACTATACCTGTTTTCAGAGAACAAATAGAGGTGAATTAAGTAGTAATTGACAAAGGCCCTAATGTTTCTCATACCAAGCATATCAGTACTGAAAACTGGTACTATACCTGTTTTCAGAGCTACAATTTGTAAGATTTTAAAGGTAACAAGAGGGGGGGGCGGGGGGGGGGCGCATTAGCGTGTGGTGCATAATACTGCCAAGGGCGCATGTTAGTCAGGTCACAGATATTATTGAATTTGATAATGAAAATATAATGCATAATCATTGTAAGATCCAGATACATGTGCCAGAAGAAAAGGATTGTGATATGAAATGATATCAGTATGATCCAGTTGGAATCTTGAATCTGTTTTACAGCCATGGACAAGCGAGCACCTAGTGTGGAATAAGTTTCGGTTTGGTTCAGTCAGGTGCTGAGTGATGTTAGAGTATAGATGTTTACCATTTTGGAGAGGGTCCAAATTACTCCTTCAGTGCAAGGAGGGGTGGTGAAGGAGCCTTCGTATCTGTAGTAGTCTGTGCCCACAACTTTTATATCTCTTGGATTGATAACTCCAACATCTTCCTCATTTAATCCAACTAACGTCAAGGCATGCATCAACTGGAAATGGAATAATTAGATAAATAAAGAACTAAATAAGTATCGTAAACCTTTTTTTATTACCTTACACATGGACACAAAATGACAAGCTTAAAAGAGCTAATTCTGTCAAATAATGCATTTACATGCACATCCAGATGCATACTAACCGGGGATACATGTGCACATTAACACGCACACACATGCGACATACATGCACATACAGACACGCATACACACAAAAGAATGGTATGAAATATAAAAATTTGAAATTCAACCTTTTTAAGGAAGGAATCAGGCTCTCCAAGCTTGTAAAGAATCCCAACCACAGTAAACCCTCCTTCATTGCTCTCATGAAGCATGTGCAGCTCCATGTCGTATCTGCAATCACCCACTATAGAAGATTAAAGGCAGCCTAATCAGGTAAATTAAGTATTTTAATTAATTAAGGGTGCATAAAATAAGTAAAATAATTGTTGATTGTTACCTTGACCCATCTATTCTATGCTCAGAAGGTGAGTGCCAATGCAACCGCTTTAGATAGTAGATGGTTCCGTTGATGACAATACTTCCTGCATCTCCTTTCCATTTAAGCTACAGTGGAAGCATGGACAAAAGTTTATTATATAACCAAATTCAAGTAAAATCTATATAATCAAATATCTTCTAGGGTTTCAGAGAGGCTTTACCAACCATTGAGTCTCCAAGATACATGACATACCAATAATGTGCATTTAGTTGATTTAATACTATCTTACTAACAAGTGTGGAAATCATATCTTGAAATTTATATTGCATGAAGCATAAAACAAAAACTTGTTGGTGTTTGATGCAGAGCCTGATTGGTGTCGTTGGTCCTGTCTTGCACCATCTCTATCGAATTCTCAGATGGCTGCAATTGGAGTATTTCACTCTAGAGCACGTACATTTTCATGTATTGTTGTGCTTTCTATGATTTCCAACGAAAGTATGGTTCTACTTTTTTTAAATCAAACGCCAGTATCATTTTAAGAATTTCAAGAAGAGAAAATTGTAGCTTGAATGAGTCTTATTTTATTTTATTTCTGACTTTGATCTTTCTCTCTTTCTTTCTTTTGGAGTGAGAAAATTCATCAACGAAAGGTTTTACTTTAAACTATTGCACAATGATGGGATGACAAATGGATGGGGTAGACGAGATGAGTTTTCACCTCATCTGCAACCCTTGCACTCAAAACCCTTCACACTCTGCTCTGCACCATCTTTACATGTTTTGAGGATCAAAACTTGCTTGTGCTCCATAACCAGCTAGCTCGAACCACCTCAACTTGCACAAGTTTTTGAAAAATAATATTCAACTTAAGTTTAATTTAATATCAATGATATATTAGTTATTAATATGGCAACAAGATCAAGCTCTATAGAAAAAAAAAATCTATTTAGATGACCCCATTTAGTATAGGAAAAGGCTTAATTGCTGTTGTTGTTGCTACATTAATTATTAGCTGAAGACAAGTAATCAGGTAGGAGCATAAATCAATCACACCGACATATCTAAAGAAATGTAAGTAAAAAAGAACTTAAATGTATGAAACCTAGTAAATCTCTAAGGTCATACAATATTCACATAGAAATAATTTTTTTTAGGTAAGATTAAAACAACTGAACCTACAAACTGAAGGAATGGAGAAAGAATAATGTGATATCCAAATACAAGAATGAAAAAGATATCTAAAATTCTGTCGAGGATATCAAGTCAATAAGTTAATACTATGAAACTATGGGGAAAGGGTCATAAAAGGAGGTTGACATAGGCAATTGTCTAGCACAACAGGAAGCTAATTATTCAGTTTCTACAATGTGTTATATAACATTTTAGGGTTGAGAAGAAGAACCTCCATATGGTCGATTTAGAAAATGTTGATGACAATAGGATCAAGAGATAGTCTTTGGGGAAACATTGTAGAAGAGAAAGGGCACCACTACCTTGCATCAACATCAACAAAAAGATATGCATGATAGAATAATCTTTGTACTAATTTAACTCATCTTTTTATGTTAGTACAGGATCACACGAAGGGTCTGGTCTGCACACTATTTGTTTACTTTAATTGTGGAAGAACTAACAAATATATTTAAGATGAAGCATATTGGTGCATGTTATTTATAGATGATATTATATTGATGAATGAGACAAGAGAAGATGACATTAATAATGTAGAATTATGGAAGTAAACTTTAGAAATAAAGGTTTTCTTGACTTAGTAGAACACATATAGGATAAATAAAATGTAAGCTTGATATAAAAAATAAGTGTAGCAGAATACTCACACGATCCCAAAAGAAGACCCAAGTAGATAGGATCAATAATCTTTAAAGAATTGAAGGAGAGATTGTACATAAAATTAATGCATGTTGGATCAAATGGATAAATGTCTCAAGTATTTTATGTGATAATAAGGCACCACTAAAATTAATAAGTAAATATTATAAAGCACATGTTAGACCAACAATATTATATGATATTGACTGTTTAGCAGATCTTGAGGTAGAAGTATGGCATATAAGGAAAGATTGTAAAGATTGTATTTATAATGAAGTTATTAGGAAAAGAGTTTGACTAATGAAAGAAATGAAGATATTGA
This sequence comes from Brasenia schreberi, assembly GCA_036023115.1. Classification (NCBI taxonomy): domain Eukaryota; kingdom Viridiplantae; phylum Streptophyta; class Magnoliopsida; order Nymphaeales; family Cabombaceae; genus Brasenia; species Brasenia schreberi. The sequence continues at coordinate 7,469,773 of JAYKKT010000078.1, read as the reverse complement.
GGTGGAAGAATGACATATAAGGAAAGATTGTATTCATAATGAAGTTATTAGGAAAAGAGTTTGACTAATAAAAGAAATGAAGATGTTGAGGTGGAAGTATGACATATAAGGAAAGATTGTGTTCATAATGAATTTATTAGGAAAAGAGTTTGACTAATGAAAGAAATGAAGATGTTGAGGTGGAAGTATGACATATAAGGAAAGATTGTATTCATAATGAATTTATTCGGAAAAGAGTTTGACTAATGAAAGAAATAAAGATGTTGAGTTGGAAGTATGACATATAAGGAAAGATTGTATTCATAATAAATTTATTAGGAAAAGAGTTTGACTAATGAAAGAAATGAAGATGTTGAGGTAAAACTATGACATACAAAGAAAGATTGTATTCATAATATAGTTATTAGAAAGAGTTTGACTAATGAAAGAAATGAAGATGTTGAGGTAGAAGTTTGATATATAAGGAAAGATTTATTCATAATAAAGTCATTAGGAAAAGAGTTTTACTAACAAAAGAAATGAAGATGTTGAGGTGGAAGTATGACACATAAAAAAGATTGTATTCATAATGAAGTTATTAGAAAAGAGTTTGACTAACGAAAGAAATGAAGATGTTGAGGTGGAAGTATGGTATATAAGGAAAGATTGTATTCATAATGAAGTTATTAGGAAGAGAGTTTGACTAACGAAGAAATGAAGATATTGAGGTGGAAGTATGACATATGCATTCATAATAAAGTTATTAGGAAAATTGTTTGACTAATTAAATAAATGAAGATGTTGAGGTGGAAGTATAACATATAAGGAAAGATTGTATTCATAATAAAGTTATTAGGAAAAGAGTTTTACTAATGAAGAAATGAAGATGTTGAGGTGGAATTATGACATATAAGAAAAGATTGTACTCATAATAAAGTTATTAGGAAAAGAGTTTGACTAACAAAAGAAATGAAGATGTTGAGGTGAAAGTACGGCATATAAGGAAAGATTGTATTCATAACAAAGTTATTAAGAAAAGAGTTTGACTAATGCAAGAAATGAAGATGTTGAGGTAGAAGTGAAAGAAACAAAGATGTTGAGGTGAAAGTATGACATATAAGGAAAGATTGTATTCCTAATGAAGTTATTAAAAAAAGAGTTTAACTAATGAAAGAAATGAAGATGTTGAGGTGGAAGTATGAAATATAAGAAAAGATTGTCTTCCGAATAAAGTTAATAGGAAAAGAGTTTCACTAATGAATATGTTGAGGTGAAAGTATGACATATAAGGAAAAATTATATTCATAATAAAGGTAGGAAAAGATTTTGACTAATGAAAGAAATGAAGATGTTGAAGTGAAAGTATGATATATAAGGAAAGATTGTATTTATAATAAAGTTATTAAAAAAAGAGTTTGACTAATTATAGAAATGAAGATGATGAGGTGGAAGTATGACATATAAGGAAAAGTTGTATTCATAATGAAGTTATTAGGAAAAGAGTTTGACCAATGAAGAAATGAAGATATTGAGGTGGAACTATGACATATAAAGAAAGGTTGTATTCATAATAAAATTATTAGGAAAAGAGTTTGACTAATGAAGAAATGAAGATATTGTGGTGGAACTATGGCATATAAAGAAAGGTTGTATTCATAATGAAATTATTAGGAAAAGAGTTTGACTAATGAAATAAATGAAAATCTTGACGTGAAAGTATGACATATATGGAAAAATTGTATTCATAATGAGGTAACGAGGAAAGAAGTTGATATCAACCGAGTAAAAAAGAGAGACACGGACTCAGAGCGTTGTCTTATCACTAAGGTTCTTAACTCGGTTGTTCCAGTGGAGAGTACGATTCTCATCTTGCTTTTCTTTTTGAATTAGATGCAATATGATTGAAGATCGAACTCAACGATACCATAGGTTTGGTTAGTATAGAAGGGTACGCCCTCAACACTCAGAACCCACCCGATGCAGGGGGAAGGGTGAGGTCGCCCCTTTCATAATGGCGGCAATTAACCACTAAACATAGGTTACAGCCTATATATGCTTCAATCATATTATTATATTAATTTGGCTCATCTAAATGGGTGTTCTTATACTAACCATAATATCATGACCTCTGCTCTTTAAAACTGCAGCAGCCGGCTTGTAATTCTTCTCTATGCTTTCCAGTTTGGAAAGAACAGTGAGACTATCGGTCAGATCAATAGGAGATTGTCTCTTTCCATCGCTACAAGATCTCCATTCAGGATTAATCTCCCCCCAACGCCCTGGGCCTTTGCTGCTTTGTTCTATGTAATCAAACTGGTTCTCATTCTCTGAAAACAGAAAACATGCACGCCTCAGCCATATTTTGAGAGAGACAGAGAGACGATTACCAACTTCAGCAGAGGTATCTGTGTGTGTGTGTCCGCATGTGTTTATGTTGCGTGTGCCTGAGAGAGAGAGAGAATTACCAACTTCAGAAGAGTTGCTTGAAGTTGAGTTGCTGCGGGAAAGTAGGAGAGAAATGACAAGAGAGAAGAGGAGAATGCTCATCATGGTACCCATGCCCATCTTGGAGTCAACAACGTCAAGCTTTTCCTTCTCCCCCGCGTGTTTCACTGCCTCTAGCAAAGGGACAACGAAGCTTATGTATGGAAGTTTTTAAATTTAAATAATAAATTGCTGAATCAAGTATTAAGATACCTTGTTTACTAAGGATAGCAAAATTGACCCGACCTGATCCGAATGGAGAGGGATACCCGAACCCGCAACTGATCGGGTCGGGTATAGGGATAAAATGTCTCGATCCATACCCGGCCTAATACTTGCCCTATATAGATAGGGAAAATTGATGACGCAAATCGCAAACTCTATTAAACTAGGGATGACAATGTTGACCCGCGAGTCTCGGGTTCGACTCAACCCAAATGGGCAATATTCGACACTATCAGATTTGGGATTGGATACGGGAATAAGATGTCCTGACCCATATCCAACTGAAACTTGCCCCAAACCATATTGTCTCCCCCATAAACACACATGTATATATACAATGTCTTTGGATACATAATCTCATACAAACACATTTACTCTTAGATCTTTGACATCAACAATGAAGATTTGAATTAAAAGTACATTTATACTTTGTATATTGCATTTAATATAAAGTGTATATTAAATACAAAATAATTCAAATAGTATTTTTCTTTTTAAATTTAAATCTCCTTTATTAATCACATCGATTGCATAAATGATTGTATGCATATGTATCAATCTCTCCTTCTCTCTCTCTATACGTGTGTGACATATGTTGGTAGGTAAAGATAATCTGAACTTGTACTTGCCCAATTATCCTGTTAGGATTCAAGTGGTATTCCATTAAAGATATGTTTGTTCCATTGTAATTCCTAATCCAAACCAATCTTAATCATTTGATCAAGAGTCATATTGTTTTTCAGTGGTACGAGTATCATTTAAAAAAATTAAAAGTTTTTAAAAAAGAACTAAAGAAAATATTATTGCAGTCATGCTCTAGAAAAACAATAATTAAGCATGAGTGAGCAACAAGTGGTAGGTAGGATCCAATCACTGTATATATAGAGAGAGATTGGATCTTGCCCACAATAACATCTCCTCACTTATGTCTACCTATTGCTTTTGAGTGACATGAGTGTAATAAGAATACTTTTTATACTTTTCAAAGCTCCTTAAAATTTTGATATTAACTCATGCCATATGGGTAGATAGGTGTTAGTGTGGGTAGGATCGAGTTAATATATATATATATATATATATAAGACCATACAAACCACTCATGCAAACTTCATTGAAACGAATTTCAATGAGTCATACTTCATTGAAACCAACTTCAATGAGTCATTAGTTGTTGAGATTGAAAATGAAAAGGTGAATACATGTGCATGCATTTGTGCATACACAAACAAGTACTGGGGCACCTGCATATGTGCACACACACCTGGTGCGCAACGCTCACATGCACATGCATATCTTGATGTATACTGAACTGGGACATGTGTGCTGCGCGTGCATGCACACACACAGGAATTGTATGCAATAGAAAAGTTTTGGATTAGACCTTGGCAAGGAAGGAATCAGGTCTTCCTAATTTGTAAAGAATCCCAACCACAGCGAATTCTCCTTCATTGCTCTCGTGAACCATGTGTAACTCCAAGCTGTATCTGCAATTTTAGTTGTCCATTAATTGGAGATTAATAAGATCCCCAACGAGGGACTCCAATTATTCTATTTATTCGAGGTGAATAAAATAAGTAAAATAATTAATATGTACCTTGACCCATTTATTTTATACTCATAAGGTGAGTGCCAATGCAACTGCTTTAGATAATAGTTGGTCCCATTGATGACAATACTTCCTGCATCTCCTTTCCATTTAAGCTACAATAGAGCATGGAAAGAGAGTTTATCATATAACAAGAATCAAGTAAAACCTATGATCGCAACCGCTCCGAACTGGATCAAATCTAACAGTTTTCGAAAGGCCGGGTTAGGTCATTTTGAGGTAAACCGTTCTCATAAAGAGAATTATTCAGAGTTCTTGCAGAATGACCAGACACGAGATAGATCATATGAAGGGGATTCTCCGATAGTTAAAATTCCCAAGATCCTGACATAAATCTATGATAATACAAGCCAGCTACTGTGTGGGTGTGTTCTAGGCTTTGGCCTCCTTTTGTAACAAAAAAACTTATGACTATGATATTACTGTGTCTTGGCGACCTAGGTTAAGGTCAATCAAATACATTACAAACTAATATATGAATAAATCAAGTAAAGATATTGATTTGACTCATATTAATAGATTTTCTTATACTAACCATGATGTCATGGCCTCTGTTCTTTAAAACAGCAGTAGCTGGGTTGTATTTCCTCTCGAGTCTTCCCAGTTTGGGAAGAACAGTGACCCTCTCGCTGAGTAGGTCAATGGGAGATTGAATCCTTCCATCTCCACAAGATCTCCACTCAGGATGAATCTCCCCCCAACCCTGTGGTCCTTCTAGGTAATCGAACTCTTTCTCTTTTTCTGAAAACAGAAAGCATAAACATGTCACCCATATTGAGAGAGAGAGAGAGAGAGACCAACTTCAGCAGAGTTGCTGCAGGAGAGTAGGAGAGCGAGGATGAGACAGAAGAGGAGAATTTTCATCTTGGCCGTCGATGGGAGCCTCAATGTATCGTCTTATTTCCTTCCGTGACCTTCACCACCTTGTATAAAGAGTCGATGAATCTCATCTATGGCAGGTTTTAAATTCAAATTACTCGTTGCCGAATAAAAAATTTGCATGCCTAACGTTAACCTGCAGGACAACCAAACGTTCCTCGGATTGAGTTGGTGAAACGCTCACGTCGCTGTGAAGAGGAAGAATGAGGAGCTTTTGTTTTCTTGTTACAAGGCCGAAGCCGAACAAACACCAATACATGCATCCTTTACCGGTTGAACTCTCCACCACCAGCAACAATGCTAGAGTTGCTAGAGCACCATGCTGCTATTTGAACGTAGCCTTAAAACATTAGGATGAACGACTTAACTTTTTATTTGATTAAGAGACCGTGTTCATAGAAACGTTGAACACCCTTATTTGGGTTTTATGGGCAATATCCAAATAAGGAAAATGCAACCGCGAACCATTCCGCCATGATATGATTCTGCACCAACATTGATTGCATCCAGACCAAGACCCACAAAACTGTCAGGATTATCTAGACCTCATTTGTGTTATTTACAAATCAGATACAACCTGTTCAATTATTTGGTCCAGAATTAGTATTCATATTTGCCACTCAAGCATGCAGACTATACCCGAAACAGTAGGGCTAGGTTCGATCCCAACGTGGGGTATATATGCTCAACAGGTTCTTAGGTGCTAGTAAATTTAAACAAATCTCAATCATATATCTTTAGTAATAGATGACTGAGATTTGAAAATTAGAAAACAAAAGTGCTCGTGCAAATAAATGTACCTACAAAAAGTAGGTATGTCCTTTTTATTTTATAAATTCAAATCTCGACCAGCTATTACCAAATATCCATGAGAATTGTTTGGATTTGCTAGCACATACCAATGTCTCGACATATATATAGCCTAGAATATGTTAGCACAATAGTAGCATTTGACAAAGTAAGTTATGGATATTGAACTTTATTAGTTTTAATGCACGAGGCATTTAGATGGTATGAAGTCATAGCTTCTCCCTCTTTTACTATATACATATATAACAAACGCATATATATAGATGCATGCATGCATACATACACACACATATATATACACACACAGAGATTATATCGTACCCACTACTGAGGTTGTTTATTCATTTTCGATCATTGTTTTTTGATAACACGAATATGATAACTTATTCTTCGTTCCTTTTTGAAAAATATTAGACTTTTCTAAATTATAGTCATGTCATCTAAAAACAATGAGTAAACATAAGTGTGCATGTTAAATGAAAAAGATATGATTTTCATATATATATAAAGAGAGAGAAGGAAGGAAGGAGAGGGAGTAACTTAATCTTGAATTCCCTTGAGTTGAATCCCCTTTACTTTTTGGGATCAAAGTATCATTTAAAAGAAATCTTAAAAACAAAGCGTTCCCTGACACCTTGACACCTTTTAGAGCTCCTACTCCAAAACAGCAAAGGGAAGGAAAAAGTGTAGAAGTTGTGCATGAACTCTCTCTCTCTCTCTCTCTCTCTCTCTCTCTCTCTCTATATATATATATATATATATATATATATATATATATACATTGTCCTTGTCACCAATTTCTTATTCTAACTTAAAGTTGGACACGGCATAAGTAACAAGAAAGCAAACAAGTACATAATTCGTGTTAAAGAGGTTATACCATGCCATCAGCCTAAGTAAAGCACAAAATCCACCTCCACCATACACAAGCATGTCAATGGGTAGACTATCTCTCTCACACACACAGTGCTGACACCTTTTTATTCTATAAAGGGAGGCCGAGGGCAGATGGAACACATGCACCCTCTGCAGTTGAACTCCCAACCTCAGCAAGAGCATTAGAGAGTCCTGCCAGTTGAGCTAACGTTGTTGGTGCTAGGTATCACTAAATTAAACCACCTCTAAGTAGGCATCTAATCAATAGATATAGGAGAAACTAGTATATGCTAACATACTTAGTAGCTAGCAAATTCAAACCCATCCATCTTTGGTGAGGATGATTGAGATTTGAATCTACAAAGTAAAAAATACATGCATATTTTTTTCAAGTATACTTTATTCATATTGATACATTTATTTTTTAATTTCAAATCTCAATAATTTATCTTTGATTTTTATTTGAATTTACTGATACATAGTGAACTAGCATATACCAGTTTCTCATGGATATATAATCTTTAAAGCTTTGGTACTTGAAGAAATAAAGTAATGCAGATTGTGGGCTCAGTGAAACGTGGATGGCAGCATAAAATACGATCAGATTCCCTTGTACAATTTGGTTCTTGTGCTAATTTGGAGTTAGTGTAGAGGAAAGGACACCCTTGGCTAGACTGATAGTCACAGGTTCGACTCCCACTTTGGTGAATCTTGCATAACCCAACGCCCAGCATCGGTGTTGATGGTGAGGCATGTAGAAATGGAGTTTTGTAGCAAGTTGTGCCCATCCCTGTTGTTTCTCCCAGCTAATATACCCGATACCCGGTCTCTGTGACTCGACTCAGGCATTTTCGACATGAACAACTTGATACCAGCTTTTTCGGGATATAAACCTAAACAAAGAAAACTTCTTTTCTTCTCTTATTTTTGTTTAAACTTTGAGGAAATGACATTTATCAAAATGTGTAAATTCTTGGTCAATGTAAATTCTTGGTCAATCATTCATTTTTGGCAGTGAATGATTGAAATGTAAATTTAAAAAGCAAACTATAAATATGTATTTTTTATAAGCAGCCTTTATTTATATTGTTATTTTTTGCTCTTTAACTTCAAATTTTAGTCATTCACCGCCAAAAATGAATGATTGAGATTTGTTTAATTTTGCTAGCACTTAAATGTCAGTATATGTCAAGTCTCTCTCTCTCTCTCTCTCTCTCTCTCTCTCTCTATATATATATATATATATATATATATATATATATATATATATATATGTGTGTGTGTGTGTGTGTGTGTGTATATGTATGTATGTGTGAGAGAGAGATGATACTGGAGTATCATACATCCGATAGTTGTTAATAGACCATAGGAGACATTGCTGCTTGTGTGATAATGATGATTCCTTGAAACCTCTACTCATAATCATTATGAGTGATTAAATGACTAGCATATGAGTGTACATACCCTCAGAGTAGCTTATATATATATATATATATATATATATATATATATATATATATAACAATCACCAAGCCTTTCCTACACTAGGTAGAGTGAGCTACCTGGATATCTTATGCCTTAGCAGCAGTTAACTCTAAAAACCCATATGATGTTTAAGGGTTTGCTTCGAACACTTTTGTTGCCTTCTTGAAATATATAAATCTATCTATCTATCAATATAATATCATTTTTCGAGTGGGGTTCATAAAGACCATCTTTGCTAAGACGAAGTTGGAGTATCAGTAGCTATTTTACCATGGATTCTAGAACTGAGCACAAGAACGAGTAACAATCCAAATGGATCTGAACCACTTAGTTTAGAATAGAACTGGTTTTGGTTTCGGTACTTCCTTGCTAAGATCATTCTGCATTTGAAGGGTACAGGTGACAACCTGTACCTAATTGAACTCGTTATTGTTCAATCTGAATGGGTTTAGCGTAACGTTGTCAAGACTTGAAAGGGAACAATGATCATCACATGCCACATAACATTATCTAAGAAAGCACAAAAAAATTTGGAGGGAGGAGCCTTTCCGGGAGGGTGTTTGATTATGAATCTCATGCGTAGTACAATCCTCCTTTTAAATCGATTACAAGACTCATGGGTCAGCTGCTGGTATTGTCGGAGTTCTAGTTTGTGCCTCGTAATAAAATATTTTCCTTATACGAGGTCAATTAAAAAACTTTGGAGGGAGAGCCTCTACTTTTGGAGGGTGTTTCATTACGAAGCCTCATGCTTTTTACTCGATTACAAGATGTTGTGGGAGTTCTAGTTTCGTAGTTTGTGCCTTATAATAAAATATTTTTCTTATAACCTTTCTTTTGTGAGGGTAGTATGATGATACTTTTTATACAATTATGAGGTCCCATGGATCAGCTACTGTATTGGATCTGGAGTTCTAGTCTCAACCTCATAATAATATCTTTCTCTTTTATGAGGCACATGAGAAAACTTTGGACGGGGAGCCTTTCCTTTGGGAGGGTGTTTGATTACGATGCCCAGGCCTCAACATGCAGTATGCCCCGGCTTTTTATCCAATTACGAGTTGGAGGGGGGGAGACCATGAGATCTAGAGTTTCAGTTGTCGTAGTCTCAACCTCGTAACAAAATCTCTCCCTTATATTTTGGTTTCTATTGAAAATTGCTGGGGATTACTTCAAAAGCTCTTTTACGTCTCCAATGAATCTCTAGTGACAGTAGAGTGAAGTTCCGGTGAGACACTGGTGGAGACGGGCCGAGACTCCAATGAAGCTCCGATGGCGCTTGTTGTCCCAACTTAATAATACTTTTCTCTCATGTCTTTCCTTGATCATGGTTTGATATTCTGATCCCTTAGGCCTAGAATGGCCACATCAATCAATCCCAAACTTGGCATGTGAACTGTATTATGGGAAGAATACCATAGAAGTGTTTCTGCATAGAAAAATAATAACCGGATTGGCAAATACTCAACCTTTCTCTTATTAAATGAAATTGCTTTCAACTTTATACTTCACAAAACTATATTGTTCTTATGAGAGAGAGAGAGAGGGGGAGATGGAGTCCACAAGTTTGAATGTAATTGGTTCATTTTAACCCAGTATGAGAAGGATCATACAGCCAAATCGCTCTGCCATTGAGGGGTTGTACTGGCCTAGCGTTCACTTCAAAACCCTGAGAAAAAGGAGGTAGATGAAGCCTTTAAACAAAAATAATAATGGGAAATATCATATAACAGCATCGGTTGTTGATCTTGTATAAGAGTTGGATTAACCACAATGAGCAATAACTCTCACTCGCTAGTGGTAAACTCAAAAGAACCGTAAAGTAAACGATAGTAGATGTATTTTTTTCATTTTTTTGCTTTTTTATCTATACCATCGATCAATCCAAGTCTACATCTACATGGATGGTTTGACATAAATGAGAGTCTAGCAACTATTAACCCGAGATTGGTTGTGACCCTTCCCCGGAATTTAAACTATGGTTAAATCTCACTATGGTTAAGCAACAACAATATCACATGGTTTTCTTCTATTGAAAATGCTTTGGTGAAGTACTTACATCAGCAACAGCTTGTTGAAGGGCATGAATCTGTCTCCTTGAGGCACTCCTCACCTTTCAATACAAATTCCAATCAAGTGAGATACATAAGAAATCGATTTTTCGGCGTCAACGCATACATTAGCATTATTTCTATTCAAGCAACGTCTATAATGAAACTCTCTACTTAGGGACGTTCGTGGTTCGAATCTAAGCTCAATCTAATCGGTTCTGAAATTTCAAAGAACATAACCAAAACTGTACCACTGGTTCTAGTTTGGTTAGGTTCTTCCATCTATGAAGATCTAAATATCATTGTTTGGTATTACAAATTATCAATAGCACAAGGCAATGGCGGACCTAGATGGAGGGGTGGGGGGCGGCCGCTCTCCTGAAATTTTGAAATTGTACAGTAAAACCTATGCTTTACGTAGTGAATATATGGTTGAGATTCATGCTTCACCCCCTCTAAAACTATTTTCTAAATCCACCACTGGAACAAGGTACATGATATATGGTAGAGATAGACTCGTATGCTTCCACGTAAATCGTGATGGTTGGTTTCAAAACTATGGCTCACCTTCTACCAAAACCTAGAACCAGAATCTAACCAGCCCCCTCTAATTCTAGTCCGGGCTTGGTCTTAGTAATGTCTAAAAACTAAGGTGGGAAACAAAAAGAGTACCAAGAACCAGCGGTTCTGGTGTGTTGGTTCCAGTTTCGATACTGGTTTGGTTCTCCAAGGTAGAACAAAACCAAACTGTGGGTTCCTCGGCTTCAGTTTCAGTTACGACTGCTTCGGGTCCAGTCAACCGGTCAGGCTGGGTCAAAACCAGATGATTTTGGGTATAGAGAAGGACTCTTAGAACTTTCATTGTTATAAGAACCATTTTTTCCCTGGAACCTTGTATCAAACACACCCTTGCGCCCATTTTCAGCAGTGTTGCTATTGGGCGTCATTAACCTACTGGATTTACCTTTCTCATCACAGTCCAAATTAGACCTTCGGCACAAGGAGGGCTGGTGAGTGAGCCTTCGTAGCTGAAGTATTTTCTGCCTCCAATCTTTGCATCCTTCGGATTTATGCCTCCGAGATCGACTTCTTCAGTTGATCCAACTAACTTAATGGCATGCATCAGCTGAAAAAAATACCACCATAAATAAATAATAATTACAAACATTAAAAAAAGTTTCATGAACACCTATTACCTTATAGTGGACGTGACACAGAACCAAACCTAGGGATGACAACGGGTGGGGTGAGGCGGGTTTTCACTCCACCCATACTCGCCCCACCCCACCCCACCCCATTTCAAAGAATAACAATATTTATAAAATAAAAAGCATCTGAAATTATATATTTTACATAAAATATAAAATTTGTATAGTATTTTATGTTATTAAACCAATATTATGTATATAAAAATATACTTATAATTTATAAACATATATATATCGTGGTGGGGCGGGTTTACCTTAAACCCGCCTCCGCCCCGCATGCGGGTCTTTCCTATCCTGCCTCGCTCCCGCAGTAGGGCGGGCTTTTTCCCTCAAAAATCCATCCCCGTGGGGTGGGGTGGGTGGAAATTGTCATCCCTACCAAGCCACCTACACAGCAAGAACCATACTAAAACTTGGAGTTCAGGGTTTTGGTCCGGTTCTGCCTCATGCGAACCAAACTCGAACTGCAAAATCGGACCATGGGACAGACCATAGAATGGCGAAACCGGTGGTTCCTAGTTTTCAATTGAATTGTTGTTGTTGTTATTAATTATTATTGTCATTATTATTAATACTACTACATTAACCCAGTTATGCTATCAATCCCCCCTTCCATACGTTATAACAGCATAACGGAAACTAAAATCATAATGAAACCGTGATCATAACCAAAACCAGAGCCAAACCGTTTCCACAATTGAACCGTCAAAAACAGAACCAGCACTAAAAAGGAAAAGGGGCAGTTCATATATGCTACTACATTAAATGATATTGATCCTTTTGTCAATCGATGTTGATAGCCGACTCGATTTGATATGATAGAATGTTTAGCTTGATTGTTTTATATATATATGTATGTATATATATATATATATATATATATATATATATATATATATATATATATATATATGTATGTATATATATATATATATGTATGTATATATATATATGTATGTATATATATATATGTATGTATATATATATATGTATATGTATGTATATATATGTATATATATATATGTATATGTATATGTATATATATCGAGGTGAGGTAGAGCGATTATCCCACTAGAAATTCAAAAAACCAATAAAAAATTTAGAGGGAATGATTGAATCTATGAATGGTATTCATAGTTTGCCCCGACTTCAAATAGTCGAATAGGGAGTTTGTCCAATCTCACAAAAAATTTTAGATCTGTCACTTGGTCTAGAGGAATGTAACTTTAAGAAGGTTCTCGATTGTTCATCAAAGACTATCAAACCGCATGAATGAAGGAGTATGTTCAATGAGTGGACCCTAGTAACTTTTGGCTTGGGTTTGCTCCTGCTTTTTAAGGAGAAAAAAAGTGATGGGAGACAGTGTTGTTACATGCATGCATGCGTGCACAAATGCATAATAACATGATTAAAAGAGTTCAAAAGATTATCACATTCATGCGTATGCGAAAACACACACATATACAAAAATAATATAACAACTAAGCCTTTTTTTTTGGAGCCGGCTACATGAATAAAAAAATATTTCAACCTTTGTAAGGAAGGAATCAGGTTCTCCAAATTTGTAAAGAACTCCAACCACAGCCACTCCTCCTGTTTTGCTTTCATGAACCATGTGCATCTCCAAGTTAAACCTACAGTCATCCACCATGGAAGATCAAAGAACGCCCTATTAATTCCGGGTGCATCAGAAAGTAACAGACCTAAAAAGAATTCGGGTAAGGTGAAGGCCAGTTGCTAGTAAAGCAGTTCATATAAATATATAAATATATATATATATATATTTATGTATACATGTATATATATATATATATGTATATGTATGAATGTATATATAGAGAGTATAATTCATGTCCACATCAGTCCATGCTTAAACATCCTCAAGAATCGAGATTGGTTGTTAAAACTAAAATTTCAAAAGCAATAAAAGTACCTTGGTACTTTTTACAAGTGTAGTAAATGCATCCCGTACTATTTATTTTTTAACTTAGAGATCTCAATGTTGATCATCAATAATAGTTAAGTTCTTTAAGTAGATTAGATCATAGACTAATTTATATATATACATATGTATATATATAAAAAGAGAAACTGATATATGCTAGCGTGTTAGCAAATTCAAAAAAATCTCAACCATGAAGTTGAAATTTGAATTTTAAAAAAAAATACTATGTGAATGATGTATACTTGCAAAAAATGCACATGAGATATACATTTTGCTTTTGAAACTCAAATTTTAAACATTGATGATGATTGAGATTTATTTGTATTTGTTAGCACTTAAGTGTGCTAGCATATATCAATTTCTATCTATCTATATATACACGACTGAGAGAGAGAGAGAGAGAGAGAGAGAGAGAGAGAGAGAGAGAGAGAAATTGGAATTGCATGGATCGGTTCTTTGAATTTTTCTCGATTTCGGGTGAAGAGCCACCTCACCTCGCCCACGTCCTTCAATATCACCAGATAAAAATATAACCTATAATTGATTACCTTGACCCATCTATTCTATGCTCAGAAGGTGCGTGCCAGTGCAACTGCTTTAGATAGTAGTTGGTCTCATTGATGATGATACTCCCTGCATCTCCGTTCCATTTAACCTGTAGGAAAAGAAGTTTATTTATGTCATTTTACGCCATTTTAATGAGTACTAATAGCATAAAAATGGTGAGTCCCATAAAGGGAATAGGAACCATCACTTTACGCCATTTTATAACTATTGAGGTATTCGTATGTATTAAGTATATCATAGTTTTCATATAATATATACATATATATATATATAAAGCTTGGTAAATACTAACAAATCTGAAACAATCTCAACCATCCAATTTAAAAGATGAATAGTTTATATTTAAATTTAAAAAGCAAAAGATGCATTTATATTTTGTAGGTGTTCTTAATTTGAAAACAACTTTTGCTTTTTAAATTTTTGAAATTTATTTGAATATGTTAGCATATACCATTCTCTCTCTCTCTCTCTCTCTCTCTCTCTCTCTCTCTCTCTCTCTCTCTCTCTCTCTCTCTCTCTCTCTCTATATATATATATATATATATATATATATATATATATATATATATATATATATATATATGTGTGTGTGTGTGTGTGTGTGTGTGTGTGTGTGTGTGTGTGTCATGTAATGTATCAACTGCAACGATTGGGTGTTTCATGAATGTTTGAACATAAGAAGTATTTGTGGATTTTATATATATATATATATATATATATATATATATATATATATATATATATATATATTCATTTACGCACGCACATGTACGTATGTGTGGGTGTAGTGATCATGAGTTTCCCAGACGTAACGATTGTATCTATTGGGTGTTTACTGAGTGGCTGGACTGAACAAGTATTCATGTATAAAAGAGCAATAGGGGCTGATATCACTCGGTCCTTTCTTTCCATTGGCAGGCTGGGGGACAAACCTTTACTAGATATGCATGCCCTCACGTATCGTACTGTTGACCTTCAACTTGCAGGTTGCTTCCAATTGATATCAATGGGAGAATGGGTCTGACTGCACATTCAAGTAATGAACTCCTCACCTTTTCTTAGAGACCAATTCCTTAGGCAGTGACAGTGACGGATCTACATAGAGGGGAGGCGGGACAGGAGTCCCAAACTTGAAGTATCGATGGAGAAAACTATAAATAACAGTTGAATCCATGGTTATAACACATAGTTCATTCCACCTTAAACAGTCTCATCAGCTATTCGCCCCTTGTACTAATTTCTAGATCTGCCACTGGTCAGTGAGTCAGCCAAGATTGGTGCCGATCTCAAATAAACCAGTCATTTTCCCCAGCTGTTCTTGAATGTGTGCTGAACCACAATCCACTAATTTATTCAATAAAAAAATTAGATGGAACTAATGTTGTCAAGATCATAAAACCTACTTATGATCGAGGAATGCAAGGTTGTCTCGGGTTCTTAAAGATCCTGCACTTTCTCTAACTTTGTTTTATAAAATAAAATTATATTTTCCATTAAACATACTTTTCTTTCTGATAAAACCAATTTATATGATACAATCAGTGAAATACTTCAATTTTATAAGAAAAGTATGTCGTGTAATATTGGTGATAAATACTTCAAAATCAAACCACCAATATTATGTCGTGTAATATTTAATTCCATGTAAAGAATTTATCATTATTGTTTATTAAGCTAGTATCACGTGAACACCCTACCAAATGCATAACAAAGTAGGCTTTCATCATATCTTATTGTTTCTTGCATTCATATTAACAAATGAGTATACTAACCATTATATCGTGGCCCCTATTCTTTAAAACTGCAGCAGCTGGCTTGTATCTCCTCTCCAATCTCCCCAGTTTGGAAAGAACAGTGACACCCTTCTTGAGAATATCAACGGGAGATTGTCTATTTCCCTCTCCACAAGCTCTCCACTCAGGACGCAGCTCCCCCCAGTGATCTGGCCCTTTGCTGCTTCTTTCTTTGTAATCATACTCGGTGAAGTTAACTGAGAAAAGAGGCCAAAAAATGCACCCATGTATGAGACACATGCCTGCACGCATGCCCGTGCGTGCACATATATATATATATATATATACATATACATATACATATATATATAGATATACATATACATATATATATATATATAGATATGTATATCTATATATATATGTATATGTATATCTATATATATATATGTATATGTATATGTATATGTATATGTATATGTATATATATATATGTATATATATGTATATGTATATGTATATGTATATGTATATGTATATATATATATATATATGTATATATATATGTATATGTATATGTATATATATATATATATGTATATGTATATATATATATATATATATAGAGAGAGAGAGAGAGAGAGATTCACGAACGAGGTCACTACAGAAAAATTCGTGTAACTCCAACACAAAATAAAATAATACACACATGTATATATATATATATATATATATATATATATATATATATATATATATAGAGAGAGAGAGAGAGAGAGAGAGAAATGGACGAACGAGGTCACTACACAAAAATTCGTGCAGCACCGATACAAAATAAAATCAAAAAGCTATTATTCAATTATTTAGGTGATTTGGACATTTGGGGAGGTGAGTAAATAATAGTTATGGTAATAAGGATTGAGAAATTATATAGTGAACTCATTAAAAGAAGTAGAGGAATGCCCTTTGATGTTTCGGAAGGAAATGTTAAACCCTGATGATTCTTTCTTTTGGAGTTAAATGCTAATCTAGCATAAGATCATGCTCTATAGCAACTAAGAATCCATATCACACTTTTCCTTTTAGATTCGCAGATGGGTTTAGTCTATCATCACACTTAATGTTCAAAAGAATTGTTCTCTGTGCGTGTGTGTGTGAGAGAGAGAGAGAGCATTTACCAACTTTAGCAGAGTTGCTGCGGGAAAGTAGGAGAACAAGGACGAGAGGGAAGAGGATGGTGTTCATGGCCATCGTGGAGAAGTAGCTGTTGTAGTTTTCTCGTCAGTGGGGATCTGAAGCCGTTATATAAAGAGGCAATGGGGTTTTGTGTGATAGGTTTTAAACCTGAAGAATGACGTTGAGCGATAAATATATTTGTATTAAGACATCTTTATCTTTATTCGGTTACTATAGTTGGGCAAACGCATAAAATTAATGCAGGTGAACCACTAGAAAGAAAATCTGTTGAAAGAGAGGAAATTAGACATGGCCTGTTCTGGTTTCAGTTCGACTCCCAAACAGTTCATAACCGAGAAAAAATATAAAACTTTTTAATTTAAAAATTAAAATATAAGGAATCAACAGTTTGAAGCCGTCAATTCTAGTTCTATCAAAAAAGTGGAACCAGAACCAAACCAAATGGTCCTTAGTTCTGGGTTTGATTTCAAATCTGTTTCAACTGTTTCAGTTAATGACCTGGTTCGGTTTCAAATGAAACAACACGGCCCCTTGAAACCATCCATAAAACAATAAAACAACAAAGCCTTCTTCTCGTACTAGATGGGGGTTGGGCACACGGATTCTTTGTTTTCACATAACTTGATAGTGTTATACTAATAATTAACTCAATATAAGTTACATCATTCTTTATTTCCTTTTCATTCTTTTAATATTTTCGCCACCTAATTTCTCGTATCTTTTTACCGAAGCTTCTTTTGATCGTCTTTATATGTGTTCAAACTATCCTAAACAATTTCTTCTTATTTTAGCATACACTCAAAACCAACCATATCTAAAGGAAACCATCAATCATCTTAGGAACGAAGAGTGAAATAGAATAATCAAACATAAAAATAGTCATGAAAACTACAAGAGGGTCTTGAAGGGAGCTGTTTTTCGACTCCTGCTTCGTGGCCATCTTGGAGAAAATTTCAGCTATAAGATCAAATCTCAAGTTACAAGATGGAAGCCAATTCATATAGAAAATTCAGGGTGGGGTATACAATGTCCTTGCCAAAAAGGACTAAACGATGATCTATACCTTCACATTAATTTTCGAAATTTGGCCAATATGACTCAATCATGGTTATGGTATTAAAGAAATTAGTAATTTAACAAATTGAGAAGGATAATTCAACTTATGAACAGTAATAAACCCGAACCGATTTCATTTTTCAACGAGTTCAGTACTTGTTGCATCAGCAGTTTGTTAAAACTTTAAGGCTCATCAAGTAGCATTCATCACAATTGTTATTTCTTGTTTAATATGTATTGATAATCCCAATCTAAATAATTAATTCAAATCATATTCTACCTTCAGATAGTCACGTAGGGTTCCTAAAAAAAGCTAGCTGTTCGTGATCCTGCTCAGCTCTTGATGACTTGGTTCATGTTTTGTTCGCAATCAATGAACCAAACAAAACGTGGGTCATAAAGCTTTACTACTAAACACGCACTAACAATGCATTTTCTGTTCGGTTCAACTCATATAAGCTCCATAGTTAAGTGTGTCTATAGGTATAAATTTATGTTTAGTTTGACTCACTGTGCACCAGCTTGTCCGTATATGTTAGAAAGTTATGTTAACCCAACCAATTGGGTGGTTAAAGTATAATTAAATGATAAACTCTTTCAAATTTTACAAGAAAAATAAGAAAATTTGATTTGAATTCTTGAGTAAGAAATTTAAGTTTTACTGAAAATTAAGTGGAAGTTGCAGTAAAGAGCAGGTCTTGTTTAACTTTTCTAATTGGACTCACTGTTGCATTCATGTTCTGCTCCCCTTAAACGAAATATGAACAAGATTTTACGTTTACAAACATGTTATGAAAAGCTCTTGTTTGCGTCATAGTTTGACTTGCAAACGAGCCCTATCTGCAACCATGCATAGCTCCTCCCCTCGACACGCTGAAATTTCATGAAGAAAGTAGTACTTTAACGGTACAGATAATATCTAAGCTTAACCTACCTAATTAAATGCAGTATTATCTAATCTGAATGGACACACACATATAGAGAGAGAGAGAGAAACTAGTATATGTGCACTTCTCCGTTGTTCGATCGGTTTGATCGGTTTGATCAACAGTAGAGATTTTAATTTTTCATACTTTACCTTTAACACAATCCACTTCTCCGTTGTTCGATCGGTTTGATCAACAGTAGAGATTTTAATTTTTCATACTTTACCTTTAACACAATCCACTTCTCCGTTGTTCGATCGGTTTGATCAACAGTAGAGATTTTAATTTAAAAAGCTAAAAATATCATTGTATTTTTCATACTTTACATTTAACACAATCTCATGCATTAAATATTTTTAAATTTAAACTCTATTGTTAATAATGCCGATCAAAGAGTGAAAATATTTAAGTGTATTTAAGAATGGATAAGTGTGTGCATGGACTATTCTCTCTCTATGTATATATCTATATATATATGTGAGTAATTGGATATTACCCACCACTAATGTTGCTTACACATATCCGATTATTGTTTTTCGAGGATATAACTATAATGTCCTTTAACCTTGTTTGGAAACCCCTGAAGTTTTTACATTACACTCGTGCCACCAAAAAACAATAAAAGGACATGAGTAGGCATGACCCAGCTTCTTTTTCTCTCTCTCTCTCTCTCTCTCTCTCTCTCTCTCTCTCTCTCTCTCTCTATATATATATATATATATATATATATATATATATATATATATATATATATATATAGAGAGAGAGAGAGAGAGAGAGAGAGAGAGAGGGAGGGAGGGAGAGAGATTGACCTTGCCAACATATCTAATATGAATAAAGTATAAAAGCATATAGCTAACGAGTTGGTATTTCGGGTGATCTGGTTATATATGTCATGCATATTGCCAACCTAACATTCTAAATCTCATTGACAACAGATTCAAAGTTCAATAAATTTATAGTGATGTTTTTCGTCAATTTCAACTGCTACCAAGTCTTAATATTTTGCATATTAATCATCTGTACTGTTAGCAATGATCAGTGACATCAACTCTATAATCTCAAACTCTTAAATTGATGCATTGACCTTAACCTTACCCAAGCCATCAATATTTTGCACCAGGTTCTATGATCCACGAATGGCTGAGGCCTAACGCAAAAATTGGTTGCCATATATGACTTGAAAAGAGACTCAACCAAGTTTTGCAGAAGTTATCAATTATTTAACACAACCTTCCTTTATTTGGCCTTGCGACAGAAAGCCAAGTTAAACTCTTCTGCAACCGATGCGATTATGGAATTCCATGAAATTTAAATCCTTTAGGTTATACAGAAAAATTCAATAGATATTGATGGCTTATGTTGGATTTGCATTCTCCTGAAAACTCTGAAAAATCAAATGGCAGATGATGTTTGGAGAACTCTCGAAAAAGATAACTAGTTAAGATAAGTAATACAAAATAATTGCTATAATAGTAAGATAGTTTTATCTTTCTTCTTTGATGAAAGATTGAAATTAAGATGTGGGCAAAGGAGGTTATGATTTAAGATGTCGTCAATGGTGACAATCAACCTATTATACTTTTTCACATATAGTGCAGTCGTGACACTATTGATAAGTGTTTTATATCAATATGACACTTAAGTACCAACAGTTTATTTTTTCAATATGGTATACTTACATTTGCATCACGTCATTATAGCCATATCACCACATTGGAAAGAAGACCATGTTCTTCTTTGGCTACTAAGTAATACATTAGTGTAAATCAGCATAAAAAATACACGATATTAAAGTGATAATTTTGTAAACCAAAAGGTACAAAAGTGAAGTTTTCCTAATTCGAGAATATCCAAAATGCACTTGTTAAAATGGCAATCAACTGACTTTAGTGACACATAGATTGCACCGTTATGACACTTCTATGTCAGTAATTAACGTTAATTTATTTTTTCGATGTGGTATACTTACATCAGCATCACATCATTGTAGATATCTTTGCTACATCAATGCCACATCATGACATGCATATCACATGAATTCAAAACTGTTGAAAAATGCTAATGTGTCTCCTCATCACCATGCCATATCGGAAAGAAGAACATGTATTCTAGTAATCTCATTATGTATAGGTTTCTTTTCATGCTAGCAGTTAACTTAATATAAACTAGATCATTCTTTATTGTTTCTTTTCAACACTTTTGTAGACATCGTCTCCCTCTTTTAATATTTTCACAATCTAGTTTTTCATATCTTCTTACAGGAGCATCCTTGGGTCGTCTTTCTACATGTCTAAACCATCTTAAATGATTTTCTCATTTTATTCTCTATTGTTGCTACTCTCAATTTGTTTCTAATAATCTCATTATGTATAGATTTTTCCTTATGTGACCATTCATCCATCTCAACATCTTCATTTTTACTACAGACATCTTTTACACACGTTGATGATTAACACTCATAACCATAAAATATAGCAGGCCTAATTGTTGCTTTATAAAATTTACCTTTCAACTTTAATGATATCTTCTTATCACATACAACCGTATAGATCATATATCACTACAATAAACAACTAAGCCTTTTCCCATACTACATGAGATTGGCTACATGGATTCTTTGTTTTCACATAGCCCTATCATGTGTCATGCTAGCAATTAACTTAATATAAACTAGATCATTCTTTATTATTTCTTTTCAATACTTTTGTAGTCATCATCTCCCTCTTTTAATATTTTCACAATCTGGTTTTTCATATCTTCTTATAAGAGCATCCTTGGGTCATCTTTCTACATGTCCAAACCATCTTAAACGATTTTCTCATTTTATTTTCTATTGTTGCTACTCTCAATTTGTTTCTAATAACCTCATTATGTATAAGTCTTTTCTTGTGTGACCATTCATCCATCTCAACATCTTCATTTTTGCTACAGACATCTTTTACACATGTTGATGATTAACGGCCCAATACTCATAACCATAAAGTATAGCAAGCCTAATTGTTGCTTTATAATATCTACCTTTCAACTTTAATGATATCTTCTTATCACATAAAATACTTGACATCCCTCTCCATTTTAACCAACCAATATTAATTCTATGTGTAACATTTTCATCAATTTTTCATCACTTTAAAAAATTGACTCTTAGTTATTTAAAACTTTCCTCATGAAGGATGCAATGTATGTCAATCTTAATTTCTATGTCTTCTAAAGTACCAAATGATCAAACTTACATTCCATATATTTTGTCTTTGTTCTACTAAGTCGAAAGCCTTTACTTTCTAACGTTTCTCTCCATAATTCTAATTTCCTATTAACTTTTTTTAGACTCATCTACTAACACAATATCATATGTAAATAACATACACCAAGGTATTTTAACTTGAATATATTTTGTTAACTCATCAATCACCAATATAAATAAATATGGAGTTAAAGTTAATCCTTGATGTAACCCAATCTTAACTTCAAAGGAGTTTGTCATTCCTTCATGAGTCCTCATGCATGTTTTGACACTATTGTACATATCTCTTAGAAGATTTATGTATGTCAATGGGATACCTCTCTTTTTCAAGGTTCTTCAAAGGGCATCTCTTGGCACCCTGTCGTAAGTTTTTTCTAGATAAATAAATATCATGTGAAGGTTCTTCTTTTTTTTTTATCTAAAATATTTTATAAGATGTTTGAATAGGTGAATCGCTTTAATAGTAGATCTATCGAGCATGAATCAAAATTGGTTCTCTATTGTATTTGATATTTGTCTTAACCTACGTTCAATAATTCTTTCCCATAATTTTATATAATGGCTCATTAACTTGATAACTTAATAATTCACACAATTCTGAATGTCTCCCTTGTTCTTATATATAGGCATAAGTGTACTCACTCTCTATTCCTCGGGCATCTTTTAGGTTGTCCATATTTCATTAAATAGTCTTGTAAGTTAAGTGAACCCCATCTCTTTTAGAATTTTTTATATTTCTATAAGAATATTTTTTATCCAACTATTTACCAACCTTCATATATTTAAGAGTCTCTTTGACTTCATTTTTTTGAATACGCCGATAGAAATTATGGTTTATATACTTTTTTTATTTGGCTAACTCTCACAAGTTAATACTATCATATTTATTTTCATTAAAAAAATTATAAAAATAATTTTCCATCTATTTTTAATATCATCATTTACCATTAGAATCTTTTCACTCTCATATTTGATGCATCTAACAAAAGTAAGATCCTTAGTTTTCTTATCTCTAACCTTAGCTATCCTAAAAAAATCTCTTTTACCTTCTTTTAAGTTAAGCTTTTTATACAAATCCTTCCAAATTTTAGTTTTTACTTTACTAACGACCTTTTTTGCTTCTTTTTTTATTTTCTTATAAGTCTCCCAAGTTTCACTAGTCTTCTTTTTATAATGAAATTTGTAACATAACTTTTTTGCCTATTTTATCTCATACCACTTCACTCCACTACCAAGCTTCTTTTTGTAGTGGTATGCCTTCCTTAGATTTGCCTAACATATCTTTTGTCACTTCTCTAATATGTATAGTCATATTGTTCCACAAGGTATACCTACATAATTTCAAGAATTTCCTTAAAGAACTCTCTATTTAAATATATCTTCTTTCTCACATTTGAGGTTTCACCATCTAGTTCGAATAACTTTATGCTTCTTTGTCCACTCTTTTACTTGAAAATTCATTACTAAAAATCGATGTTGAGTAGTTAAGCTTTCTCCTATAATTACCTTCCAATCTTTACAAAATGATCTATCTTTTCTCCTACAAACAAAATAATTAATTTGTATTTGTGACAAGCCAATCTTATAAGTAATTAAATGTTTATCTCGTTTTTTGAAAATTGTATTGGCTATGAAGATATCAAAAGCCATACCAAAATTTAAAATCCCCCTACCCTCCTCATTTAAATCCTCAAAATCATAGTTTTATAAATACCTTGATATCCTAATGCATCTTTACTAATATGTTCATTTAAGTCTCCTCCTAAACAAATCATCTTCCTTTGTGAGATTCTTTAAATTACTTTATCTAACTCCTCTGAAAAAGTCTTCTTTATAATATCTTCTAATCCTACTTTGGGTGCATAAGTACGAGCTATATTCAAATTATCTACTCCAAACATTAATTTCACTATCATAATTTGGTTGCCATATCATTATATGTTCACTACACTATCCAATAAATCTTTATTTATAATAATATCAACCCCATTTTGAGCATTTTCCTTTCCTCAATATCATAATTTAAAACCCGTATTCTCAACCTCCTATGGTTCTTCTCCCACCCACTTAACATAGAATGTGAATCTTTCTTTGAATCATAGTATCTACCACCTCTATTAACTTGTTTGTCAATATTCTTATATTCAAAGTATCTATATGAATCTTATTATCTAAGACTAACTTTTTCAATCATGCATTCGTACACGCTAAAAATGCGAAGACCCTTGCTGTAACTTGTTTACAACATTCGGGCGACAATGTAGTGAGACTATCTTTTTCATCCACACCTGTCCATGATGTGGAAACACTTTCTGCAATTAATTCACTACATCCTTGTAAAAATATATATGCCCTTGCTCACTTTTTCCTGCATTCGGACTCTACAGTGCATCACTAAAAGGGAATGTCCCAACGCAATGCTCATAATTTGTAGAATTCATAGTAAATAAGTCCAACCAAGTTTTACATTGGTTGTTGAAAGCCTAACGCAACCCTCCTCCGGTTTCTAGTTTGTTTTATTATTTTAAAATTTAAATAGGGACAAAATTACTTTTGTACCCAATCAATCTCTAGAAATTACTATATACCACTCTATAAATTATGCTTCCCCCGAGATATTTTTATGTGAATTTACAGAAATACGTAGGGATGTATTTTATGTGTTTAGTCCTGTATGTTTATGAAAATTATAGAATCATAGATAACTATGTTTTGACTATTCAATCCCTGTTACTTTCTTTAAATCATGAAATTACCAAGCTACGAAAATATATTTTTGCTCACTCATTTTATAGAATCACAAAAATGTAAAAAAGGAAAATGACAATTGTATCCCTATTTGATTAGTGGATTTACAGAATAGTCAAACATACCATTCCCAGAAACATACAGACGTGCAAAACTATAGGTTGCCCATTTGCTTTATACCAAAGTACACAAATAGAGACATTTGTGGTTTTGTCCTCTATCTTTTCTTTAAATACAGAAATCGGTTTAATTAAAGATGATACTTGTAACTTTTCTGAAATTACAGTTAGGTGACTACAATTATTTATTGGATAGTAGACGTTGTTTTCTACTATTACTAATTATTGTTTGACAAGTTAATTTTAGTTGTTTGTTAGAATTATATTTAATTCTTATCATATGTTGCTTATTTAATATTTCTTGCTTGAAATACTTAGACCATCCAATTGTTATCTTTGTCAAAAACATAAAAATGACTACCATAATTTGTGTTTCTAAATTGATGAATACAAAAAAATTGAATTGTCTTAACTTACAAATTTAGAAAAGGAGAATTTTGTTGGCCTTAACATTAGAGGGCGATGATTATATTCTAAGGAAACACAAATTTTGCCCGAGCCAGATGAAAAATAAGCAATTTACAAAACCTTTTAAAAGGATGATTCAATTGTCAAGACAATCATGCTCAAAATATGGAGGATGACTTAATTAGGAGTTTTGAGGAATATAAAGTCGTAAAAGAATATTTTGATTATGTAACTGCAAAATATGATGCTACGACTTAGTTACATGTACAACTATTCCTTCATAAATACAACTCTCATACAATGAAAGAAGGAGATAATATAGTTGAGTATGTGAATCAAATATTGATTATGGCTAAGGACTGTTTTGTAGCAAAATCGGTAATCTCATGCCCTATGCAGATTTTGACTATTCTAAAGAGTTTGCTCCCTCCTAGAATATGGTAACCACTGTCCTTATATTGTGACATGAACTTTTCCTAAATCTTGTCATTGAGAAAGAGCATATAAATAAAAGGAAAAAAAATGCTTATAGCTCAAGATGACTTAGGGTCGAGCTCCAAAATCAACCAGAATAAAAGGAAGTCAAATAAAAGTTTGACAAGTATAACAATAAGAGTGATCAAATATTCAAGAAATCGCAGAACCATGCTTATCAAATCAAGTATTTCAACTATGAAAAGATGAAACATTTTAAAAAAGATTTTCGCAACTAAAAGAAAATGAGTGCAACACTCAACAAGGTGAGGAGAAGGAGAAGTGAGAGGTGATCCATGTTATTTCCAAATGCTTGTATATGGATTGTCCTATTTATTGGTGGTGGATGGATTTTGCAATGATTGTCGTATTTCAAAGAGTAAGGAGGGAGTTTTGACCTGAAGGAATATAAGCTTAGGGAGCATCGTGTGTATATGGGCAACAACTCTCTTGCTGATGTCGTAGGTATTGGCTCCTTCATGATTGATATAGGAGATACCACCGTTATTTTTATTGATGTACTAATTGTGTCATTTATTAGATACAATATGGTATTTATACCTATGCTTATCAAGAAAGGGTTTAAAGTTAGATTTATCCCCTGAAAAGTTATTGTAAGGAAGCATGGGCATATTTTCTTTTTTGGTTCATTTGACTCAGAACATGCTTTGTTTAAATTGAATATCAATGAAAATTAACCTTCTTCTGTTGCTTATATTGATTGTATATTTTTTATTAATGTGAATGTATGACACAAAAGATTAGGTCATATATGTTTGAATAAATTAAGGAAATTAGTCAGTTTGACTTATTGTCTCGGTTTAAGAAAAATACTTTTGATAAGTTTGAAGCTTGTATATAAGAGAAAATAACTAGAAAATCATTCTCTAAAGAAATAATTAGGGCAACAACCCTTTGAAAAAACATTCACACATATATATGTAAACCATTTATGATGAGATCTCATCGTAAGAAGGTTTATTTCATAACCTTTATAAATTATTATTAAATATATGAATATTTATATATGTTGACAATAAGTCTGAGTTACTTGAAATATTTAAAGAATATAAGCAAGAAACTAAAAATCTTTTAGGGTAATGAATCAAAGTTTTAAGATCTCATAGGTGAAAAAGATACTTCTACAAAAATTTTTGAATATTGTAAATACTTTGGTAATTTAAAACGAAATACTATGTACAAGACAACTCAACAAAATAGTGTAACTAAAAGATATAGCATTATGCTACTAAATATGATAAGGTCCATGTTAATGCGTGATTCTCTTCCTAGACAGGTGTCGTTGGTTTAGTAACAGAGACACGTGCATGCACACATCTATCCGTGTATATAATATAAAGAGGTTGATTCGTGCACATTTGACACATGAACGCTGCTGACTACCCCTTTAAAAGTGGGGAAGAACAGGTGGATTGTTTTGGCTTTTTTACTTTTTCAGTTCCTTTGTCAAGTTTATAAATGACTGCTATCTCTCCACTTTAAAGGGGTACAGAATAGTGTGCATGTCTCACATTGTGCATACACATTTATAAAAGTCAAAGTGAGCCAATACAGCTGAACGCCACTTCTCCTTTGTCTTTGCAGCAGAAGTATCTTTGGAACAGTTTGTATGGGTGTATAATCATGGGAACTGAAAGCACTAGGTCTTGCAGTTGTAGATGTGCTTATAGTAAATTAGTCCCATGCAGCCATAAAAGGCTTTTTTTGTGTGCTTTAGGTTCTGAATATATCTTCTGTATCAAAAACTTCCCCTGCTTGCTATGTGAATAACATGGTTGTGTGCTGCCTTGCGGAGCTCTATTATCTGTTCTATGACGGAGTTGGAAGGATAAACCACCTGAATGTTTTTTTCCCTTAAGTGAAGACCTGCAATAGTTGGGATACCCTTCGTTGCTTGGGTCTGCCTAACACCACCTTAAGGGAACAATCAAACCAAAAAAAAGAAAGATCTCCCTGCTTCCAATTAGGTTTATTGTGCTTAAGCCACCGAAGCTGAGGCAAGTTTTTTTTTGCTTGGCGTAGTTTGCTGTTGAATTTGCTTTTTAATTGATGGAATCAGAATTACTCTCTGGATTTTTCTGTTTTACCATTTGCTCACAGTTAATATGCTACTTAATACAGTATGCTCGCAGAGAAGTTGAATATGAATTAGTTACGATGAAGCTGAGAGATGGATAGTCAATCTTGTTAGGAACTCTATGCTTGACTTCAAAATCGGCTCCATGTCGGGGACCGTTGTTATTGGTACCAGCTACCCGAATGTGTACGTTTTATTAATATTGTGGTTAAATAACACCAAGTGTAGTTTGTTTCCTAATGGAAAGAGTAAATGCTTGTTTGGTTTTCTCTTTCTTCCTGTTGCCGACTTCTGTTAATTTCATTTCTATGATGTTTGAGTTTTGCAGGTATGAACAAATCATAGAAAGCACAAAGCAGTTGTCTTTGCGCACCTATATTCTCTCCAAGAACGTTATTGAAGCTACAACCGGCTTCCACGTTGCTAATTAGCAGTGCTAACAGTGCACTGCCATTATAGTAGGGTGGAATTCTGGATCATCCTGTTAGTGTTTCATTTACTTTGGTGTAGCAATTTTGTGGAGTTCTGTTTCTGTTGATAGGTCTTCTTTTTATGGTGGAGATGTTATCAGATGGTGAATTTATTGTAATTTTGTTGTGATTTTTATTTTAAGCTATAGGCTTAATTGGCTTCAATACTATATCTCATATATATATATATATATATATATATATATATATATATATATATATATATATATATATATATATATATATATATATATATATATATATATATATAGAGAGAGAGAGAGAGAGAGAGAGAGAGAGAGAGAGAGAGAGAGAGACAAAGAGGATGCAAACTACTTATATATGCAAACTCTATTCAAACTAATTTCAACAATAGGATAGGGAGGTATTAATGATTGAGATTGAAACACAAAAAGATAAAAATATACATGAGAGCAATGAAGTATCTGTAAAAGATGCATGGATTTTTTTTTTATTTCAACCACTTATGATTTTTTATGAAATGATTGAGATTGGTTTGAATGAAGTTTATACATATAGAGAGAGAGGATGGGAGTTGTTAAATTTTCATATGTACTATTTATCTCTTTAATCAAATAATTTAAATTAAAAGAAAAAGCAAAATTAATTTTTTAAGAAGCAAAAAGTATAGTTTATCAAAGAGATTAATGATCTAGATTGTGGAAAAGAGTTTATTCTCAATGAGAGTCTAGCAACTCTCATTTTCTTTCTCTTTCTTTATATATATAATATATATTATGTCAACCATCAGTAGGACCAGATTTATTAGCATTGGAATCTTACTCAACCTGCAAGCCTTCGCATAATCAAAATTCAGTTAGACACTCACATTACGCAAGAATCCGATACTGTGGTTCAGGTGTGCTTCAATCTTACTTGAATCCCTTTTTCTGCATTCATAGTCGGATATATGTTCAGTTAGTTATAAGTTTATGCCCGGACGTCTGACGGTGAGAAAGATGGGTTGATTCCATTAATCTTTTTGGGGCTACAACGGGGAGGCTGAAGCCAGCGTGCATCCCCAAGGTATCAAACTCAACCATCGTCTTGAGTATCCTGTTGGGCAGTGCCGGACTCAGGAATTCTTTTCGGGTGGTGCTCACTTGTATTTAGGATGAGGCGTAATACATGGTCCACAAAACGGCGGACCCAAGAACTTTTGAGATTTCAGGTACACCCTAAAGCGGGTCCATCAACTGCTGTCAGGTGAGCTAACTCTCTAAAGCACAGTTGATCCCAAGGGATGTCGTTGATGATTTGTTTCAGCCAGACCTTCAGGCATGGAGTTAGCCAGCTTTAATAGAGTTATCAGACCCACTTCACGGCCTGCCCCTATAGTGTAGACAAGGAATGGCTTCAGTCCTTTCACTCTCCGCCGGGGGCTTTCACTCTCCCACCACTTGCCTACTTCAGCTTGACATCTAGCAAACCAGCCTTAAGCCGAGTCTTCGACGTAATATAATGCTTTGCTAAATGTCATTTCAATCGCCAATGCTTGGTTGGCTCAAGTTGGTTTGGTTCGGCACTTTTTCTCCATAAGCAGAATGTCTCAAGTTCGACTCTCGCGAATAGAGAAAACCAGTGTTCAGAGATTTATCCCCAGAGTGGGCTGGGGTCCTTGTGGGTTTCCGGAGACCGGTGCTTTAAACCGAAAAAAGAAAAGAATGTCATATCAACAGTTCTCCCATGTGTTCTGTTTAGAAAAAATTGATGGTAATTTTAATACACAAAGGGATCTTGATAGATTCAGTTCATAGAATATAGAATGTAACATTGGATTTGAACAATGTGATCTTGATCTAGCAGTGATTGGCTGATCTTAGAAAAGTGGCTTAAACTCCATATGAAGTCTCCTTATAAACACTATGATAAGAAAGTTCCGTTAATAAAATAAGCTTTACAACAAAACCTTTTTGAAGATCATACAAATTGACAGGGGGCAAAAGAAATATACATGAGCGTTAGAAAGAGTGCCCCACAACAAATGGCTATAATGTGGGGCCGCTAACCATGAATTCGTGGCCGTAACCTTGCTACCTCCGGCACAGAAGTCCACACGTTGTTGGTATCGCCCCGAGGAAGTGGGTGAAGACCGTCTTCCTCTTCCCTGAATGAGGTCACGCTTGATGATCCATTATTACAGATCATGGCAAAGCACAGCCAAGAGCTCAATCCTGCAGTTGTTCAAACTCAAGGCCACCATAATATAAACTTACAAGATTCTCTTAAAACGGATTTCAGAACGTTGGCTGGCTGAACTATGCGGAGGCACAAGCCAGATAAAATTGAGAATCGTACTGAAAGGATGCCTGCTTGAGAAATTGATGAATGGAAGTGTGCTTGCAAGAAGAAATTATGGTCGGATAAATCATGATAACCAGTTTCACCAATATGGTTCTGACCATTGGTAGTACGTTCTTGCATCTCTCCTCGACTTCCTGGTGCTCCTTTCGTCAAATGGGTGGTAATTGTGAGAAGCTGGTGATCGCTGAGATGGACTGCTTGCACTACCTTTCTTCTGTACCTTCCGCATATTTTCCTCGGAATCAAATTGCAAACGCTGTTGAACAAAGAATATATTTATCTTAGACCATAATGCCATTGAAAATATGAATGGATGGCTAATATCAATGGATAAGCTATCTAGTCGTTTCGATGAAGTGCTAAGATGATAGATAAACAAAAGCCTCCTAGGGCAACAGGTCCTACAGCTACCCTAGATCCGAAATCACTAAATAAGGTAGCTGCCGTCAAAATAAACATAAAAGATTTTGTAAGCTGATAAGAAACCTTGTTGGGGTCTGAGGCGATTGCGTAGGCTTCCCCAATCATCTTAAAAAGTCTGTCTGCATCCTTGTGCACCTCCGCAGCAACTTCTTTCCAGAGTCCATCATCTCCGTTCTCATTTCTCGCCAAGAATTGCCCAGCCTAAATCAAAAGACAAACTAAAGGTAATAATGGATGGAGTATGGACTATGGAGTTACGCAGCTAAGCTAACAAAATCAAACCTTGTCAGGATGATGTTTAAGTGCAGCCTTGCGATATGCTTTCTTCGCTTCTGATGCAGTACACAATGGGTCGATTCCCCTGAGCAAAAAACATGCCAAATATTAGGTCATAAATCAGATAATAGCAATTAGTGCAATCAAATTTACAAATGGAAGACATGAATGCAGAGCAATGATGCATCTACCTAATCTTACTTTGATGAGATGAAGGAAATAAGTCCAAACCAACATGCATGTGGATAGTGAGAAATAAGCACTTGATCCCCACAAAGTGGTAGCAGAGATTAGAGATTAATGTGATAAGTAAAATATACAATTGATTCCAAAAGAATAACAAGAAAATAAAAGCGAAACAATATAAGCAGCAAAAAAACGATGGATGCCTCACAAATTTGAGCTATGAAATTAAAAATATTATTAACTTTGAATGAAAAGCAAATATTAAAAGCAAAAACTAAAACATTCAACATGTATAAACAACAAATCTCGATTATCCTATCCTCTAGGAACAGGAAACCCCATTTTCCAGTGGTTTGGAGGTTGGTTTTCTGTTTTGGCCTCATACAAATTTCACAATTCAAGGAATGCTCTGTCCTCAGTGAAGGCAAAAACGTGCTTATTCTACCCCTGTTAAGTTCATTATAGTGGGGGAGAAGATATACTCACAATATCAAATATATATTTAGAGGATGCTCATTCTTCGCTTCTTCCTGGACAGCAGCAAGCCTTCGTTGAGCTTGTCTTAGATCATTCAATACACTTCCTGGTCTCCCTATCGCTCCAGTTTCATTAGGGGCATTCTCTATCTGTCTTTGAAGAAGTGACATCAGTCTCTGAAGATCATTAGATGCTTGGCCGTAATCCCTGATTGTCTCATGCAAGGTTGCTCTCCGAGAAACTGCCTGAAACATAGCCATGAAACAGTTGTTAATGCAAAGATGGCTCTTTCACTGCCTAGTTGAACTATGCCTTTCTTAACTACAAAGCATAATTATGCTAGAGAAGTATGTCAATAATTAGTCTTTTGCCCTCCAGATCCATGTGTCCAAGCCAAAGCATCTATAAGGCAGGATGTGTATATTAATTAGCATACTTGAGAAGTATGTTGATAATTGGTCCCAGGCAATCTCAAAATCCATGTTTCCAAGCGAAAGATGGATCGGCATGTGTGTGTGTACGTGCGTGTGTGTGAGAGAAAGAGAGAAGCTGCAAAGTGACACATTTTCAACAAATAACAAAACTATTATTGCATAAAGATGTGCTTTGTCACTTGTAATGGGTAGGTAGGTACAAGTACAACAGACAACCTCCCTCCCTCCGTTGCCTGTAAAGCACAAGCTATGACATAGGTATGTTAGGATTTAAGCTATCCACATAACATAGCCATATAATTCCTACCTCAGCGTCACATATACAGGTCATATGGCGATTATCCAAACACAAAGGCCAATCAACTGGTTAAGATTCTCTTTGACAACAGGCCTGCATCATTGACTTCGAGAAATACAACACAAATAATTTATCAGATGACATCACATGAACCATGAGCAACCTAGGCAGCAATATTGCAGATTCAATAACCCAAAATAAAGGCACAAGACAATCAAAACAGTGAGGTCAACTGCGCTCTTCACCCATAACAACTGACTGGCCATAAAATAAAGGACATTATCAAAAGTAATGAATCATCTATATTTTCCTAACTCCTAAGGCTCATCCAATGGAATTTCACATATCTCCTGTAGAAACTGAATAGCGTAGCACATAAAGAGCATAGACCTAGAAAACACTATGGCTTCCGAGACATACCTTTGCATAGTTTGCATCTAGAGCCATCGCCAGACTACAATCAGCAATGGCATCTGTTATCTGGTTCAGTCCTTGATATGCAGCACCACGGTTGCAAAAACATATTGCAGCAAAAGGCTGTGATTCAACGTTGTATCCTAGAGCAGCACTATAATACTCAATTGCTTCTGCATGTTTTCCAGCTTGAAAAGCTTCGTTTCCAGCAGACTAAGAAAGAATAAAATGAAATCTTCAGGCCAAATGTCTAGAGGACTGACAAGGCAAGATGAAAAAATGACCCAAAGGATAACATCAACAGTCCTTTGAATACAATCACTGAAATTTTTGAAACAGACTACAAACAGGTTATAAATGTTTTTTGATAAATAAGAAAAAATTATTAATAATCACCACTGTGATGCACCATATACATGGATAGGAAACACTAACAGACTATACAAACTCTACCTTCTCCACTACGTTTCCCAGAACAGCTTAGTAAGTAGAGCTTCATGATTCAGGGAAACAAAATATTCACTCTACAGCTTGAAGGGCATCGCCTTATTAACACCTTGAAAAGTAAAATGCTTCAAGCTAATAATACATCCCGCATTCTTAGTGAATGATTTCAAGATTTAAAGACCTGAATGTAGACTTTTCAGTTGTAAGTGGGCATAACTGTGTAAATCTTGATAAATGATATCACTTCGGGAAATCTTTCCAAAAGATACAAATATTAATTTCTAGTAATGGTGTCAGCT
Source organism: Brasenia schreberi (assembly GCA_036023115.1). Taxonomy (NCBI): domain Eukaryota; kingdom Viridiplantae; phylum Streptophyta; class Magnoliopsida; order Nymphaeales; family Cabombaceae; genus Brasenia; species Brasenia schreberi. Next base: position 7,435,603 of record JAYKKT010000078.1, on the reverse strand, counting down.
TTCAAAAGCTAGAAGTCATGAAGAACCAACTGTGAACAAAGGAAACATAAGATCTAAAAACTTTTAAAGCAAGAAATGATCGCCCAATTTCCTGTTAAGCGTGAGATACTTCCAAAAATAAAGTTCACTAGTCATCAAGGTTTAGGACAGTTAGTATTGTTCACAATACTGTGATGAGAATTCTATAAATTTGTTGGGTTTGACAGATGATGTTAGCATAATCAGCCTATCTAAACAGCCCAGAAAGCAACAAATCAGATCATATCTTCTTGCCTGGTTCAGATGTATCAGATCTATGTGATATTGCAGAATACAAGAACAAGATACTCCATGGTGTGAATAATAAGTACATCAACTCATAAGGTGTTAAAAGTAGTAGTTAAGAAATGATGGGTAACAACAATCAGTAACAAATATATGCTGCAACTGAGAATCTTCATTTGAAGGTGTGGAGTTTCATATATGTGTGGCTATCAAGAAGAGGTTAATCAGAGTAGACAATGCAGACAAATTTGACAAACAAAGGTAGCGCACAGAAAGCATATTCAGTGCTCAAATGCTTAAAGATTGTAGACAATACTTTGAGGCGTAAGAGTTCACGAATCACAGTAGGGAATGCCACCGAAGATTCTGACATCTTGATACTGTGCCTGAGAGGATTTCAATCACATTTATGCATCTGGTTAGTTCTGGACATGATTCTAGATCCACAGGAATTGAATAGTGATAAATTATTTACTTGTGTATATCTGAATCCTCTATCTCATGCTTCAGAAAGAAGTCAAGAGCATCCTCGAGCCTCCCCAGAAGAAAATAGCACCTTGAAATCATGCACCAACGCCAAATCCTTACAGCAGACTTCTCTAACTCAATCCTTTCATCATGTTCATATTTGTCATTTGAACTGGGGAAAGTTGAGTTCCTCTCTGCGGAGCTTAGAGTCTGCTCACACAACTGGATCACTTCTTCATATTTGCGAAGCTGCATATGAAAGAACGGTGTCAGCAACCTAATGACATATCCTTATATCTACACAACAAGGAGCATGAAAGTGGGAAATGTACAGAGGACTATCATAGAAACTACAGCAATAAAGGGAGATGCACGAACCACTAAAAGGGCCTCCGCCTTCATTTTCATTAGGTGATCAGAGTATGTACTTAGTGATAAAGCATCTTCAATAACTTGTAATGCATTAGCTGCAGCAACAGATGTCTTCTGCTGTAAAAGGTTAGAAGCCTGATTCATGTAGTCACCTAGTTGCTGCCAGTAAGATAAAAACATATTATTCTAGCAGCGATATCACACTCTTTTGTTTATATAACAAAACAAGAAGGAACTCAGCCAACAAAAACTGTAAACTTGCAGTGAGCTTCAGCAATGGAAAAGTTGACACTATAGTATCTTTCCGTAAGGAAAGGAAACTTCCCATATATTTGTGTATACCAAAATACTGAAGATTTTCCTTCTGCTTATACCCACCCTTATAAGAACAAGAGGGCGATAGTGACCATTATAAACCAACTATAAGGAAGGCAAGCTCTTCAAATGGTAAAAATCTACACAAAAGGTTGGGTATATGACGATGCAGGAATTTCTGAAACATGGCAGCCATTTCAATATTATGAGATCCCAAGTTGATTTTCTGCCTATTGATACTCTTTATAGTCAATACAATCTTCAAAAAATGAGATGAACATTTAATTACTTATAAGAGTAGCGTATCACAAACACAAATTGATTATTTTATTTGGAGGAAAAAAAAAATAGTGCGTGTTGTAAAGATTGTAAGGTAATTCAAGAAAAAAACTTAACCACCCAACATCGACTTTTAGTTATAGATTTATAGGTAAAAATGTGGACAAAGAAGGAAAGAGTACATCGAGCTATTCGGACTAAATGGTGGAACCTCAAAAGCGAGAAAGAAGGTATATTTAAACAGAAAGTTCTTCAAGGAGATGCTTGAAATTATGTTGGTACACCTTGTGATATGTGGAACAATATGGCTATACATATTAGGAAAGTGGTGAAAGATGTGTTAGGTGAATCTAAAGGAGGTGTACCGGCACAAAAAAAAAGTTTGATGGTGAAGTGAAGTAGTGCAAAATAAAATAAGGCAGAGAGGGCATGTTACAAATTATATTATGCTAAGAAAACTAGTGAAACTTTATAGGCTTATAAGAAAGCAAAGAAAAAAGCGAAAAAGGCCGTCAGTGAAGCAAAAGCTAAAATTTTGGAGGATTTATATAAAAAAACTCAACTCAAAAGAGGGTAAAAGAAATATTTTTAGGATAGTTAGAGCTAGAGATAAGAAAACTAAGGATCTTAATTTTGTTAGATGCATCAAGGACGAGGATGAGAAAATTCTAGTGACAAATGATGATATAAAAAATAGATATAAAAACTATTTTTATAAGCTTTTTAATGAAAATAAAGATGTTAGTTAACTTAGGAGAGTTAGCCAAATCAAAAAAGTATATAAACCACAATTTCTACAGACGTATTCAAAAGAATGAAATCAAAGAGGCTCTTAAACATATGAAAGGTAGTAAATCGGTAGGACCAAACAACATTCCTATAGAAGTTTGGAAAATCCTAGGAGAAACATGTATCACTTGACTCATAAGACTATTTAATGAAATATGGAGAAACCAAAAGATGCCCCAGGAATGGAGAGCGAGTACACTTATACCCATATACAAGAACAAGGGAACATTCAAAATTGTGCGAATTATGGGGGTTTCAAGTTAATGAGTCGTACTATGAAATTATGAGAAAGAATTATCCAACGTAGGTTAAGACAAGTATCGAGTACAATAGAGAACCAATTTGGATTCATGTCATGTAGATCTACTCTTAAAGAGTTTCACCTTTTGAGACGTCTTATGAAACATTTTAGAGCAAAAAAGAAAGACCTTCGTGTGATATTTATTGATCTAGAAAAAGCTTATGATAGGGTATCGAGAAAGGTTCTTTGGAGAACCATGGAAAAAAGAGGTATCCCATTGACATATATAAACCTTATAAGATACATGTATGATGATGCAAAAACACGTGTGAGGACTCATGAAGGAATGATAGAGTTCTTTGAAGTTAATATTGGGTTACATACTTATTTATAAATGGTAAAGTTAATAGAAAATTAGAACTATGGAGAGAAACATTAGAAAGTAAAGGCTTTCGACTTAGTAGAACAAAGACAAAATATATGGAATGTAAGTTTGATCATTTTGTTATTTCAAAGGACATAGAGATTAAAATTGGTACACATTGCATCCCTCAAAAGGAGAGTTTTAAACACCTAGGGTCAATTTTCCAGAGTGATGAAAGAATTGATGAAAATGTTACGCATAGAATTAATGTTGGTTAGTTAAAATGGAGAGGAGCATCAGGTATTCTTTGTGATATGAAGATACCATTAAAGTTAAAAGATAAATATTATAGAACATCAATTAGACCTGTAATGTTTTATGGTTTTGAATGTTGGGCGGTTAATCATCAACATATACAAAAGATGTCTATGACAGAAATGAAGATATTGAGATGAATAAGTGATCATACAAGAAAATACCATATACATAATAAGGTTATGAGAAACAAATTAGGAGTGGTACCAATAGAAGATAAAATGAGAGAATATCATTTAAGATGGTTTGAACATATAGAAAGAAGATCAAAAGAAGAACTAGCAAGAAGGTATGAAAAACTAGATTTTGAAAGTATTAAAAGAGGTAGAGAACGACCACAAAAGTGTTGGAAAGAAACAATAGAGAATGATATAGCTTAGTGTGAGTTAACTGCTAACATGACACATGATAGGGCTATGTGGAAACAAAGAATCCATGTAGCTGACCCCGTCTAGTATGGGAAAAGCCTTGGTTGTTGTTGTTGTTGTTGTTGTTGTTGTTGTTGTTGTTGCAAGTTGATTTTCTGCCCCCTTTACGGTTATACAGAACACTGACTTGAAGATGACTTAATTCAATACTCGTAGTCTAGTAGTATCATTCATATCATGTTCAAATAATGAGATTTGATGAAATCAACTTATATACAGGTATCAGTGATTCAAAAGTCAATGTTGTAAGATTAAATTTTCCCCATCAAAAGCATGCTTTCCCTTCAAAAAAGGCATGTGTGAATCATTGACTTCCAAGTCTTGTGCATATGTTAATGACCTGATGAATATTTTCCCCACTCTCATATAAATTCAATTAACTAACAGAGACTACAAACATAAGTGCAAAAGTTTCAAGAAAAGTTTAAAAAACATGGAGATGAAATCATTGAGGAATACAGACAGATTCAAACAGTTGAAAGTGTTTAGACCTCGGAGAAAGCATCTCTCATGCATGAACCGCTTAAGACATAAAACAGAAAATGCAAAGAAGCATGTTCCAGGAATTTAATTGCATTGATTGGACCCAGATGCAACCTGGAAGATCAGCAAATCTACCCAACGTAAAAAACAAAGGTAATAAACCTTCCCCTCTTTAAGGCAGAGTTTTTTCCAGTGACACGTGTTATGAAAATAAACCTTCCCCTATTTTTGGTATCCAAGGAACTACCAAAACACAGTTCGATGGCTTTAGCTAATGGAGATTATAACAAGTTCACGGCAAATATTGCATATACAAGCTGCAATGAACCGTCATTAAGAATCAAATTAAGAATGCACTAGAACTACCTGGGCTTTTTGTAAACCATTTGAAGCTTCTCTGAGAACCTTTTGATCCACATTTGAGTTGCTCTTGTATTCCATGCATTTCTTGTAGTGCGTTAATGCATCTGCAGTATGCCCAAGGGCAAGATAGCAACTAAAAAGGCAAGAAAAGAGAAAAAAGGTATCCCACGTTTAGAGGGTTTACTTATAATAAAAATAAAACCAGGACCAATAGCATGTAATAAAAAGCACATCACAAGGAATGGTCAACTTTACTATACATAAAAACTCTTAGAAGAAAAGAACCTAACTGTCATGCTCCCAACAAACAAAGAATAACCAGTTAAGCCATTATCTCTAAGAATAAGCACTGAAGAGGATAAAGCAAATGGTGGAAGCAAAGCCACTAATGCCAATCTTGCATTTCATCTTGAGAAAAAATTGGTTCAAAAGGAAGTGAGCACATTCAATTAGAAGCTTACTTTGCTGCTCTAAGTAGCACCCTTGGAAAGGAGGGATCGATTGCAATGGCTTCCATACAGTCCATTAGTGCCTCTCCCACTCTTCCCAGAGTTAGACGTGCGGCAGCACGATTACTGTAGCACAGCAACAAAGACCTCGTGCAGCTTTTAGATGTCTCACTTTCAGAAACCATACTTAATCCACAAGTATAATATTCCTCAGCCTTAGAAAAATCCCCCTTCCCATAAGCTTGGTTTCCCCTGCCACAAAAACAATCCTACATGTAAGAAGAACCGCATATGTCCAACAAGACCAAGACAGGAAAATAAAGTAAAGGGACAAAGAATGTCTTGACCCCGTATGAAGGAAAAGGTCACATCAGAGCGAGTTGAAACAAAATGCACCTTAATCGCCACTTTTCACAAGCTTCCAGTATTTCAGCTGCCACATTTTGTGTAGGCTTCAATTGCCCATTGGCATACGATGTAGCAGGTGTTGATATTTTGGAACCTCGAGACTCGCCTATAATTCCGCTTGAAGGAGCCTTAGATTCTAATTTCACCGACTTATCCATAAATGAATTTTGATTTAATGACTTGGAGCCTGGCTCCCGTGAATGTTCAGTTACAAGTGAAACTTTGTCACTTCCAGGAGCTTGACCAAGAGTACCACCAGTGACTGGATTATTTACACTAGGAGATTCTTTTTGAGATTCTGCACTTGAAGTGGACCCGTGATCAGTTCTCATCCGATATTTTCTTCTAGGATTGCCCTTGACTGCTGAAAAAGAAGTCCTTGGGGCAGATGATGCAGCAAAAGTGAAGTTAGATGCTTCATACTTCTCAGGATCCCCACCATCTAATTTGGAGACGTCACCTGAAAATATTGATCCCCCACTCTCCACATTCAAGCTCGCCATTCTAGAGCTAAGAAATTCATTTGTAGCTCTTGAATCAGCAACATTGACATCAGAAGAGGTACACCAGATGCCAGTTCCATCTGATAGAGAGTCCTCGTGTCCTATTTTGCTTTGATTAGAATAACGATTGACATTTTCAGCCACCGAAATTTGAGCTGTAGGTTTCCAATCCCCTTGTGTCTTACCATCGTTACCACACAAATCTGCTACACCATGCACTTTTACATCTAAGCCCTCAGTGGTAGAAGCGTGACTGGAATCCTTCACGACATATTCAACATCAGCACCGGCAGATTCATCCGATGTTACAGAAGCTGCCCATGAGTATCCACCACCTGGTGATGTTTCCCTGTAAGGAGAGAAATCCATTGGAGAGTAACTGCCTGGAGAATCCAACTCAGACTTCTCCTGAGAATTTGTCTCCTGAAGAAAAGATGAGTGATGATGCCTTGATCTATCTGTTGCACCCTGCTTCAACCTTCCTAACTTTTTCTTTGGTTTACTAGTTTTACTTCGTCCTCCTTTTGCATTGAATGAGAATAATTTGTCCATAATTGTGAAGGGATTCTCAGAAAAGTCCCGAAGGAAATCTTTAAGCAAAGATGCATTGTCAACTTTTGAAGCTCTTGCATCTGCACGTGCGTCCTTCGATCCACTACAAGAACCGACAGCGTCAATTGGAATCTCAGAGACAGTGGATGAGGAAGAGGCCTTGCCACTTGTGCTGGGCCTAAAATCTTCCCCAGGCTGCACGTCACAATCAGGTTCCATCACACTTCTACTTCCAAACCAGAAAACTGGTGGAGATGTTTCCGGCTGAAGAGTATCACGAGAACTCTTTAACACATTAAATGAATCAACATCTATACCTACGTACCTAGAAGAAGAAACGCCTTTCTCCTTCATACCATCATCAAGATGTGAACCATGCTCATTACTTGGAGGGCGACATGTCTTATCGATTTTAGCTGCTCTGGTAGAACGCCTGGCATTCTTTCCCTTGTAAGGGTAATTGTTAATATTTCCTGACCTTCTGGACGTAGTAGAACCATGAAAACCATCATTGAGGAAAATGCTGTCCTCTAATCTGCTGTCAAGTTTCAAGTTTCTCATCTCATGAGGCAGTTCGGATACTAGATTTTCCCGTAAGTGACTAGCGCAAGCATCAGAACCAACGGCAAAAGTATTATCAAAAAAAGCATTCCAAGCAAATGTAAACCCTGTTTCATTAACTTTCCCACTGCAGTCCTGGATATTGCAGCTGAAAGCCCTATGCTCATTTGGAACCGGCATACTTTCACTTGTATGTGCATCAGATTGATTCTGCAATCTGCTTTGAGTAGTCGACTCCTTAAACTCATCAAGCACCGTGGGTGTTGACTTACCATGAAAATCATGATGTGAGTTATCGTTTGAACCATTGGTATTACCCGCATTCGTCTCCTTCTGAAAAGTAGATCCCTCGTCCCAAATAGTACTACATGGATATGATGCTTTAGTGCCACCTGAACCCATGGAAAAACCGTTCTGTTCAAAAGAACCATCTGCGGATCTCACACCAGCCTTGTGTTCAGAAATGAGTGCCTTGAACCGTTCATTTAACCCATCAACACTATCAATGAAAGGCTTCCTTCCAATCCCATTCTCAGATCTCACCGTCTGCCTAGTAGTGTTCAAATCAGCTCTACCAATCGATGATTCGTTGGACGGTCCAGTTTTCTCATCTTCACTTACACTATTAGTTTCTTGTGCCGCATGAGAGTTACCAAAGGTGAAGACTGCGGAGCTCCCAACGGTTCCTGAGAATGACACTCCACCGTCATCAGAAGCCTTGAAAGCAACACCGGTTTGTGGTATACTACCAATGCTGAACGCCCCACTTTTCGAATCTTTCAAGCTGCCCTCTTGGGTTCCTTCAATTTTCAAGTTTCTCATTTCGTCAAGCACGATATTCTCTTTGCTTGGTTCTCTAACTGAACCACTGTCCTCACATGAATTTCTTGCTTTCTCTCTGTTATTCCCAAAGACAAAACACTCATTTTGTGATGCTTCACCGGCGGATTTGTTCAGTCTACTACCAGCCTTAAATGTAAAAGCAGGTTCCTCAATTTTTAGCTTTCTCATTTGATTAGGCAGCATATTGTATGCGTTCTCACTAGCAGAACCATTGGCCTTTCCTGAGCTCCTCGTTTTCCCACCACTTCTGCCAAAGACAAAATGCTCGTTTTCTGATACTCCACCTACAGTTGAGTTCAATTTAGATGCAGCTTCAGATGTAAGAGCAGCAGAAGAGCCAGCCTCATGCATTTCTTCAAGTTTCAGCTTTCTCATTTCAATAGGCAGCACGTTATCTGTGTTTTCATTCGTATCTATGGTTGACTTACAATGGTCTGTACTCATTTTCTCTCCATAGCTACCAAAAACGAAAGCTTTATCTTTTGATACATCAGCATCAACCGAGTTCTGCTTATTACCAGCACTGAATGTAAAGAAATCAGCAACATTGCAGTGTGGTTCTTTAACTGTTTGATCATTATTATCGACCTCAAGTATTCCGTCATCCGAATCCACAGGTGTACCAATTGAACCCACCCCATCTATATTCAGTTTCCTGAACTCCTTCAGAACCGGAAATCCCGCAAATCTTGGGGAACTCTGATTCCGCGTCCAACTATGCCGACTATCAACTCCGAATGCAGATTTAAAAACTCCACGCTGACTACTGATCGAGCTAAAACGTACATTGAGATCATTACCAAGGCTTGAAGAAAACGGATTCCAACCAGAAACACATTCACGGAGACCCTTCACCTGCTTGCAATTATCCACACGAGAACTCGACGAACCACCGGGTTTCTCATCATTTCTGTTTCCAGACAGAGAGAAACCACCGATCCTGTGACCAATTTCCGGTCTTCCACTACTTTCAAATCCACGAAATCGATCAGGGCCAACGCCGAGTTCAACTCTAGAAGCATCTGAACCAAACAATCCCACGAATTCACCAGATTTCACAAAGGATCGGCCATTTCTTTCCGGATGTTGGGAAGCAGGCAAGGAATTCAATCCAAGAGAATCGCCCAACGCGGCACCAATCTTCTCGTCATCGACTCTGGTGCCGGAATCACCCAAAGCCGAAGTGTTCCCCTCTTGAGGAGCGGATTTCCTCTTCACCTTAACAAAGCGAGGCCTCGACGGATTCTGAATCTTCCCCGCCGGATTCGAAAAGTGCAAAGAGCTCACCGACGGCATGAACGAGCTATCCACCGTTTGTGCCCTATAACTCTCGAACGTACCCGTGTTCCATTGATGGCTCAAGTGACTCCAAGCCATAGGATTATGAGAAAAATCGGAATCAATCTGATTCACTACAAAAGAAGAAGGCGTGTTTAACGAGTCAAACTTCGATGGCTGCCGAGAGGAGGGTTTCTTGCCGGAAACTGAGTTGGCGGCGGAAAAATTACCGTTCCGACCGCCAGGAAACGGCGCAGTGGAAGAAGATTGGTCGGCCGAGCGATTCGTCGTCTGCGATTCTCGAGTCTCTCCGAAATCGACGGCCATGAAGAAGGAGGAGGAGATCGAGAAGAAACCTTTTCCCAACGCGAAGACGTTGCTTTCTTCAAGAAGTTCGTCAAGTTTCCCTCCTCCGTTATCAGTACGTTTTTTATTTGATTTTACTTGGTTTTGTATTTTTTTCATCTTAGCTAGGATGGCCATTTCGTGTCCCGGGTCGTGCTCGAACACCAGCAGGTCGATTTCAACACGACTCGAATAGTTTGTGTCATTTTGGAGAAGATGAACTTTTGGGGTCTTGTACCACACTACCTGTTATATTGCTCGTCATTCCGTGTTTACAGCAGCAAGTACACGTCTCGTTAACTCCTTTCGTGTCAAAAGTAGGTCATCTACAACATGAGGAACTGATTTATTTCATGTTATTTTGGGTCGACATATATATGAGCTTTTCATATTAGGTACTTGTGTGTTTCCTTATAGTCCCAGTATTAAATTTCTATTATTATTTAAACCCAACCTTTTTCTGCATCAGAAAGACCTAGATGGCAATGTTGCCTGACCGTTCAACCCCAACCCGACCCGACTGTACGTGGTGGGAGAATATATATATATATATATATATATATATATATATATATATATATATATATATACTCAATTTTACCACATACGTATTGGAGAAAAGAGAATCCGAAACTGTACCCGCCCCATTAAGATTCGGGTTGTGGCTGGGTATAGCTATAAACCGTCTTCTTCAACCCGACCCATTGCCATCCTTAGAGAGAGAGAGGCAAGGTAAGTATGCACTCACTGCCAGCATCTTGTTAGTTAACTGTTGTGCGAAGAGCTAAATACTAAGTCGGATCAACCCGTATTGGGTCCAACCCAGTCCCAGGACCCTCAAGCATGATGGCTACGCCGGCTTGGTTTCCTTTGGCGAGCGTGGGTAAGAGCTGCCAGAAAATTGAAAAAACAACGGGGTTTGTTGCTAGATTTTCAAGGTAAAATACTTTTGTCTTATTCACTTTCATTTTCCGGCCAAAATATGACTCACTGACGGAGGTTTAAGAAGGCAATCAAGAACAGGGAGCTTGGCGGAGGTTTTGGCACCTAAGTCGGCCTCTCACTCGATCTAAATAGCTTGCAATGACCAAGATTCCCCAAGAGCTGTAAATGCCATCGGATTTAGTTCTATTGGACTTCCCGATGACCTTGTTAGCATCGGGTACAACAACAACAACTAAGCCTTTTCCCATATTATACGGGTCGCCTACAGGGATTCTTTGTTTCCATGTAACCCTATCATGTGTAATGTTGGTAGTTAATTCTGGATAAGCTAGATCATTGTTTATTGTTTCTTTCCAACACTTTTGTGATCGTTCTCTACCTCTTTTAATACTTTTAAAATCTAGTTTTTTATACATTCTTACTTCTTTTGACCTTCTTCGTATATGTTCAAATCATATGGAACAATATTATCTCATTTTATTCTCTATTGGTGTCACTCCCAAATTGTTTCTAATAACCTCATTATGTATACGGTATTTCCTTGTATGACCACTCATTCATCTCAACAACTTCATTTTTTAATACATCCATAGAAATTATAGTGTATATACTTTCCTGATTTGGCTAACTCTCCTGATTTAATACTATCATCTTTGTTTTCATTAAAAAGCTTATAAAAATAGTTTTTCATCTATTTTTTATATCATCATTTGCCACTAGAATTTTTTCATTCTCGTCTTTGATGCATCTAACAAAATTAAGATTCTTACTTTTCTTATCTCTAACCCTAACTATCCTAAAAATATCTCTTTCATCTTCTTTTCAATTGAGCTTTTTATATAAATCCTCTAAAAATTTTTGTTTTTGCTTGACTGACAACTTTTTTCGCTTCTTTCTTTGTTTTCTTATAAGCCTTTAAAGTTTCACTAAGCTTCTTAGCATAATGTAATTTGTAACATGCCATATTTGCGATTTTATCTTTCATCACTTCACTCCATCATCAAGCTTCTTTTTTTACAGATAAACTTTCCTAAAATTATAAATTTTGATCATCCTTTAGGCACGTGAGTCCCTTGATTCTATTTGCATGGTTATTTGTTCATAACAATGTATTAATTTTCTATATGTCTTTTAGTGTCACATAAGCCTACTAATCACATGAACGAATGATAATTAAATTATTTATATGCCAAAAAATTGGGTTTATTGTTATTGAATTGTCTCGTATTTTCTCGTTTGTGCAACATTTCCATCCATCCACTACACATGCAACGAATAATTGACATCTTATTTTTCTAATATGTATAGTCATATTGTTCAAATGTCATAACGTGTACCAACATAATTTTAAGCCTCTCCTTGAACGAATTTATGTTTAAATATATATTCTTTCTCACTTTTGACATTTAGTCCAAATAACACCTATCATCATTGGGTATTGTGGGAAAAAATAAGAGGCAACGGGTTGATCGTTGGGGTACCACCTTAGCCTCCACCATTGCCAAAGTCATCGGAGAATCCCACAGTTTTCAACGACCTGTTAAAAGGAAGTGTTTTCTCCTTTCTTCTCTCGATTCCAGCGAAAACCACCACCAGTGATGGTCACTTTTTGGGGCAAAAGAACCACCATGAAGAATCGAAGGAATCGCTGCCTTTGTCTGAACGAAATAATTGTGGATTTGGGAGGAGAAATGTGGTGGCCCGATGGGTGTCTAGGGCAGTGTCTTGTTTGTCAGACGCGACTGTGTTGCATCAAGCCAGACAATAACGGGATTCACGTAACCTGTAGTCTTGGAACTTGTTCAGGTTAGGGTTTTGAAATAGACCTAGATTAGATAGTTGGGGTTATTTTGGGATGATAGACTCTGATTTCGACATGTCAAATGTAGTTTCTTATGAGTTTGGAAAAATCAAGTGAGTTTAAATTAGAAAATTTTGGATCTAAGTTTTTCTTTAGGATTCAATTAGGGTTTTTTAGTTCAACAAGAGCCATTTGGACCTCGATTTGCATGTGGGTTGAATAGTTTATAATCTACTAATGATTTTGTATTTTTTAACCTTAATTTGAGGTGATTTGAAGAGGATTGACATATTGGGAATTGGATATTACTTATAGACTTAGGTAAATACTAGAGAGAGCTTTACTATTTTTAAGTGCAACACCCTCCTCGGGTCAAGAGGGTAAAACCAGTTGCTAAAGGTGCACATGTAGAGTAATGCTCTTACACTTTACTTATCCAAACCAAAACTATTATCTACATCAATCTAGAACCACCTATCAATAATAATTATTACATATCAATTAAATATCACATATAACCAAAACAAGTATTGAAATAATTATATTTTAAAACACACTATTCCTCTTAGTTTACCATATTAGCCCACATATCTCGACATATAATATAATTTGACAAGAGTTACAAAATATAAACAAGTGAACTAATATGACCAACAAAATAACCAACGGATTTACTTAAACCAACATGGCCATTCATATTCATAAATACATATTTTTTGAGAACACCACTTGTCGAAACAACATTTTTTACGGCACCCTAATAGATTTTCTAGATCCATCCATGCGAGTGGGGTCTTCACCCATCCAAAACAATTCTTTTCTCAAATGTCAACACTATGCAGTATAATTGTAGGATATTCACCACAACCCGTGTTATATTCGTGTCAACACGAACACGAAGTAGAGGACACAAAAATATGAGTAGGATTCGGTTCAACACAACCCATTCCACCTCACCTGAACGTACCCGAAAAATACGAACCCCTTGTTGTAAATCGTAGCCCGCTTACTTTTGTTGCGTTCTTCCCATTTCTCTCTCCGTCACGTCTCTGAGTCTCTTCAGCGGTGAGAGGCAGTGAAGAAGATCAGCGTGTACAGCGAGGTTCTTTCTCTTCATTAACCTCTTCTTCCTTCTCTTTTTTTTTCTCCGGCACGGCCAGCGGCCATGGTAAAGATCGGCGTGTTAGATGGTGATTTGGCGTCATTATTGGTGGATAGTGATGATTCAACAATGAATCTTTGTGAAATTCTAACCATTGTGTGGTATTTCGTTTTTCATTTTGCTTATGGACTAACCAATTGAACGTTTTGGGGATTTATAGCCACTGTTGCAATCAAGCATCGGAAAGATATCAATATGTTCTCCTCCTCAATTATGCAAACTCGATTAATTTCTGAAAAGAAGTGACAGCTCCAGACGTTTTCTGGTGTTTCTTGCTCTGCTTGTCATAAAAGTATCCCATTTTTTCCTTTTCTGTAATTTGTGTCATATAAGAGTAACTAAACCGCACGGGTCCTGGTTTCGATTGGTTTAAAAAGGGCCGTTCAGATCTGATTCAACCCGTTACACTAAGTAGATCTATCCGGTTCCGGATAAACTGGGACTGCCGGCTTCAAATCGGCCGTTCTAGTTCCACGAAAACTTGGAATTGAAACTGAATCGGTCCTCATTTTGGTCTGATTCGGGTTTTTGTTTCGGTGTCGATCGGTTCTGTGGGTGGCTTTGTTCCAGTTCAACCCGCAGGGCCAGGGCCAGGTTGGAACCGAACAGGTCATGGGTCATTAGCTCTAATCTCCATGGTTTTCCAGATCGGCACCTCTAATCTCCACGGTTTCCAAGGGGATGTTCGAAAAGGATTCCATCATTAGCTCAATTTTCCATGGAAAAATCACGTTCCCTACACCACCGAATCCCTATGACGCGTTTTCAATTTTCACAAACAGGAAAACCTGCTTTTAGAAATTTGACCTGAAGGAGCATATTGAAAGCGCAAAGAACTTTGAGGCAGCATAAAGAAAAATTAAAATGTTAGAAGGCTAACTTTTTGGTGGGGAAAAGCAGTCACTAAAATGTTGAACTCGTCTTCTTTCTCCTTGATCCGACGAGATTAGGGTGGCTGCAGTCTCCCATAAGCGGATGGCGTCGTTAACTCTGGGAAAGGTGAGATTTTGAAGGTTGGAAAACAAGGGTCTTCTTGCTCGCTTTCTGTGTTTCGATTGAACTTGGATGGGCACCGTTACGTTTTGAGATCCGATCGTTGTTTTGCATGTTTATGTTTTGAGATCTAATCGTTATTTCAGGGTTTGATGGTGATCGTATTGGCGGCTGGCATGAAGTAGGCGTACTTGATTGATTCTCAGAAAGAAAATTGCTCGTTTCTGAGGAGAGAGTGAGAGCAGGCCAGTGATTGCGAATCCGACTGAAATATTTTTAAAATTTGGAAGGGAGAAGCACCGGTCTGTAGAAATCAGGCGAGTTCAAAAATGATTTGTTCGATTCCTGGCGGGAAACTAGGGTCTCATTGAAATTTCGACGTTCTTATAGATTTCGATCGGAGCGGGATCAGTGGGACACCTTTCAATAGCATTAGTTGCTTTTCGAAAGGATAATTAGGTTTGCCGTTGTGATATTCTCGAGTTACGATGGGAAAGAACGCTTCCAGAAAGTCGGCATCTCACCGAATTTTCAAGGATAAGGAGCGAAATCGGGTGGATGATCTTGAAGGCGTCTTCACGAATCTCCAATTTGCGAGGAAAGAAAGCCGCGCGAGCGACGTTGCGCTCCTGGAGGAACAGGTTCAGCAGATGCTGCGCGAGTGGAAGTCGGAGCTCAATGAGGTCACTCCTGCGAGTTCGTTGCAGGTAACGATGAGGCAATCTCACTTTTGACCTCCGATTGTTTCCGATTGTAATTTGGTCTTGAATTGCTTCATCTTTTCCCGTGTTCATTTTTATGCAATTCAGGAGGGAAGCAAGGGTTCCTCTGATCTTTCATCGGATATTCGCCGGCTGCTGCAGTTCTGTGAAGAGGCTGATGATGCCACCAGCAAGCTAGCTCCAGTTCTACTGAGCTCAAAGAATGAGGAAATTCTTACCCTTTGTTTTGTGCCGTATACAATTCAGTGCTCTAATTCACCGTTCTTACCAGTTAGCTGCCTTTTTTGAACGTTAAGTCAATTAGGATGACTTAATTTACAGAAGCCATGTCTTAGTTTATGATTGGTGCTATCTTAAGGGTTCCTTTAATTGCAATTCTTGTTAACAACTATAAGGGCAAAGTTGGAATCGTGTATCCTCATCAGCTTGTTCGTGTCATATTGGTTTTCACCTTTAACAATTGGTTAGTTTATACTTCCTTTCAAGTGATCCACTGCTCCAAATTGGGTGATTACTTTTTGATGATTAATGTTTTGGATGTTATATTTCGTGTCTGCCAATAAGTATATAAAGAAATTGGCAATTGGAAGTCCAAGTGTCTCTGGATTTTCTGTATCTATGAGTAAGGTTGTCACTGACACAAGTTGCCGGATTCTATTCTTTGTTTCAAGCAACCATTTTGGTGAGAAATTCGTGCAACTTAAGGAGATTTCTTGTTGGTTTATTTAAATTTTTCCATGAACTTGTTGATATTTGTCTTTATTGTTTAGACCTGATGGATGTCGTGCTTTCTGATTGCTGATGGGTCTTTCTAGCGTAGCAGTTCATTGCAGCACTTTCATTAAAAGATTCACGTTGTATCTTTCAGGAATATTATGTTGATCATGTAAAAGAAGAAGATGATTGTCATGAGGTTGTTAACAGAAGTGCATGCCCACCCAGTGAGGGGCTGCTGCACACTATTGACAACAATAATATGTTACCAGCCACTGTGTTTGATCATTTTCAATTTGATTTGCACGAAGATTTTGCTGATGATATTTGTATTAGCTTCCCAGCTGCTGGCTGCCAGCAGCTTGAGGAACCTATAATTGACATTCCTGGTGTTAGCCCGCCTGCAGCAGCATTTTTGGGTCCAAAATGTGCATTATGGGATTGTCCTAGGCCAGTTCAAGCGTCAGAATGGTGCCAGGATTACTGCAGCAACTTTCATGCCAGTCTTGCGCTGAAAGAAGGCCCACCAGGGATGAAGCCTGTTCTTCGACCTGGAGGCATTGACCTTAAAGATGGTCCCTTATTTGCAGCTCTGAGTGCAAAGACACAAGGCAAGGATGTTGGTATTCCAGTGTGTGAAGGTGCTGCAACCACAAAATCTCCATGGAATGCACCTGGTATGAATTCTTTATTCAATTATGTTTCTTCTATAGTTTATCTTTTTCGATGCTACTTTATAGGTTATAGCTTTTTCAAGATCGGTTGGTGAATCACAATGTTTAACTTATCATTAGCTGCACCTTGTCTTTTCTTTTTTTCTGAATATTTCTGCTTTGTTGGTATCTGATGTATGTGATGTATAAATTTTCTGCTTTTGTAGAGCTTTTTGATCTCTCTGTTCTTGATGGTGAAACACTTCGAGAGTGGTTATTCTTTGATAAGCCTAGGAGGGCCTTCGAAACAGGGAACAGGAAGCAAAGGTCATTGCCGGACTACAATGGCCGAGGTTGGCATGAATCAAGGAAGCAAGTAATGAAGGACTTTGGGGGTTTGAAGAGGTCATACTACATGGATCCACAGCCAGTAGGCCCGTTTGAATGGCATCTATATGAATACGAACTGAACAACTGCGACACTTATGCCCTATACAGGCTGGAACTCAAGATGTTCAGCGAGAAGAAGAATTCCAAGGGAAAGGTAAAAGGTGATTCGCTTGTGGATTTGCAGCAGCAGTTGAATAGGCTCTCGGCAGAGTTTCCTGTGGATAGCAAATTGTCTGTTAAGGGCCACACGTTGGCTCCTCAAAATAGTGTAGCTGCGACTCCAAATTTGGTTATTAATCAGGCTCCTCCAGTTAGTGGTAACTTTGAGTATGAGGGAACTTTTCAGTGTGGCTATTACATTGATGACTTTGGTCGCAGATATGGAACTTAGCTCGGGATACCAATCGTTTGTCGTTTGCCACATCTTGTGTCAACTACTTGCCTTTACTCACTGATTTCTATTTTCTGGTTGCTGGGTTCTTAGTAAACCCTGATTTGTGTTCCACGGGGATTGCATGGTTTCACCATGCATGTATATGCGAATTTTTCAAAGGAGTACAAGCATTCTTATATGGATGCTGCTGTGAAGGTTAAATGTCATATAACTACATATATACTTTGTTGTACTCTCTGTTCTTTCAGATTTCCAAGTTGATGGCTTGCTTACAAATGATTCTTGGAAGTCTTGCGACTTCGTGAATCTACTCCGCCTTTGAGACCGTCTCTGGGACCAGAATCAAATGTATAGTTCATCTTCATCTGCCTGCTTCATGTCATCTGCTAATGGCTTCACTGCTGGTAACCATTTTCTCTGGAGTGAAACTGGTGAGGTTTTTCTTTTAGCTGTAGCCTGTCTTGTCAAAAGCAAGATCTTTTCACCTTTTCTCGCTTTGTTCTGTTCATCTGGAGTACTTTTACTTCTGCTACTTGGGTGTAAATATATGCCTTCGTGATTAACTAAAGAAGTTATTAATAAGCTTTTTGACCTTTAAAATGCCTCGCTTCTGCTTACCTAACTTTCGACATTTGGTCCTTAGTCCTGTTGATGGCAGTTGAATTTGATCATTTTGTTTAACTATCACCTTATGAAAGATGGAACAGTAATCCATATATCAGATTTCAGGGATGGATTCTTCGTTGTGTTGGTGATGATTAAACTTTTCTGAATGCTGACATTATTTGCACGAGCACGGTTAGTTTTTGTATTCGTTAGGCCCAAGCAATGAAGAAGTTGCTATCGCATGTGGCCCTTGAGGGGGTGCTTGATTACGAGGCTTGGGATAAAGAATTGGAATGGTAGGCTTAGTTGGTTTCATATTAAATGAGTCGTCTCACAGCATGACCCCATTTTTTACAGAACTGGGTCTGCAGTTACAGTTCTGCAGGCCTAGAGATTTGTAATCAAACACCCCTTAAGAGATTTTCACTATAGTATTGTAATGTGTAGGCATAATACATACACGAGACAATTGGGAAGGAGTCGGTAGATTTTTGGGGTAGCGATTCATCTTTCCTTGACTGCAGCATCCAGCCCTACATTTGTACTGCGTTCTCCCCTCGATCTTTTCAGAATGAGTTGAAGGGGTAGGTAGGCCATATTGGGCGGTGGAAACGATAAGTTGGGGGTTTTGAACCAATGCTATTCTGAATATCAATCTCATGATGTATCTTTTGTATTATACCACTTCCGGTCAATCTAATCATAGAGAGATCGACTCAATTTTGTGAAGAAATATTGTCAAATAATTTTGTGGAGAAATATTGTCAAATGATGTGCTTGTTGGCAGTATTGTTTTATATTTTTATTAATTTCAATAATAGAGAATCACTCGGTGAAAATGTATGTATATACGGTTCAGGCATATCTCTCAGTTGAGCGGAGACATCTCAGTTGAGTGGAGACATGTTCCAGGCATATTTCTCTTTAAAGAGAGACGTCGTTCTGTCGTGTCTCTCAGAGATAAGATACGGTTGGACTGTCTTCACTCGAAAATTCAATTGATTCCTTCATCCCAAATTATAAAATATATACAAAATGAAACAAATGAAAAATCCAAGTTTACGTATATGTGTGTGTCAGATATCAGGCTGAGGCATCTTAGCTCCATGCTCAAACTGGACAAGTATTCCCCATCCCATTCGGGTTGGATTGGGGTTGCATGGGGTCGGATCAATATTGCCACCCCTCCCCCAGCAAGTAGGCTTGACCCAGGGGCGTGTGAAAGAGATGATTGTGGATATAGTGTCACGCCTCGAGCTGGTGGGGGGCATGTATCCAGCGAGTCACTGAGTGGTGGACCTAAAATTCTTTTGGGGTGAGACATACTTATATTTCGGGTGAGAGCACTTGTATTTTGATGTAGTATCTAGTGGAGGCTCCTATATTTTTTTCAGATTTTGGTGAGGTGCGTACCTCACCTTACCCTAGAGTGGGTTCGCCACTGGCGCCACTCTTGGTGAGGAAGAAATGAGTTGATGAACATCAAACCAAGGACAAATATGCTTTGATCTTGTTATAATGGTGATGCACAGGAAAGTCAAGAGATGAAGAGGAACGGAAGAAAACTGCCTCATGATGCACAGTTTCTCTAGCAATGGAAAGTGAGCAACTTCGGTCTATTCTCTCTATTAGAGGTCTATCCCTATAGGAGGTGTTTGATTGTGAGACTGGGACTACAGAACTTGAACTCCAATTCTAGCTAATCGACCTTGTTATGAGGACCATCCAGTTCGATTTGGTTCTACCTTTCAGGAGCCAAAACTGGCCTGAAACAGGACCCAAATCTTGATTTTTTTAATTTTGTCTTTAAAGTTTTAACTTTTTATCTGGTTCCAGTCAGTTTTAGAACTCAAACTGGACCGCTTTGAGACCGGCGGTTCCGATTCTCGCTAGAAAGTGCTTACCAAGGCTTCCCAAGTGGTTAGCCTGACCTAACAGAAATACCAATACAGGTTCTTCTTCTAAACATGGTCGAATAGGAACCTGATCTCGTCGAGTAAGTCGTATGTCGTCGGAGAAAATGTGAGATGAGAGAAATCTAAGTATCCAAGAAGGGATTATCTAAACTAATCAAGTTTAGTCAAAAAGCATCACCAACAAACTTCAAAAGAAGAGAAGTGCCAAATCTTGAGAGGAAAAGCATTCGGGCATCAGAATCTCAGGACAGGGAAAGCTAAGCACTTTATATCAAAACAAGAATGTAAAAGAGCTTAGCGCAAAAGGGATGAGAAGACAGAAAGACGGCTTCCAGAAGGAAAGGTACCTAAAGTTTTAGGTCCCGTTTGGGGATCTGACTAAGAACATGATCCCCAAAACTCCCCACAGGCAGTAATGGACCCAAAATGTCCTGCTATTGAGCTAACACTCTGGGTGCGAAACTTGACTACACTCAATATCTCGACTAAAAAAACCATTCTCACCTTAACAAAACCTTCGGGGATTACTATTTGCACACTCTTCTTACTATCCACATTTTTTTCAAAAGTACTCAAATTAATCCTCATCACTTTCTCTGTCCTCTTCCACCCAATTTCAACCAGAAGTTTCTTCGAATCCCCTTAATTTGGTGAAATGTAGGGTCAGGATCCGGCCATTCAAGATCAACCATTTGATTGAAGACACAGGTTTGTCAATCTCGTTGAGCCTCAGGTAAGGTTTACTTTTCATTGCTTTGTGAAGCCGAGTTTCAGCCGTATAGACCTGGCCTACTCCACTAGAGCCTAGAAGTGGAACCCAAAAGCAAATCGTGGAGGTTCATCGTTTGGGTTCCGTCAGTTTCTATGGGTCCGGTTCGACCGCCAGAGGAGGTCCATAATTGGTAAGCTTTTAAATAAGAGAATCAATACGGACAGACACAAAATACTGATGGAATAGCTTGTTGGTTTCGCTGTGGATATTAACATGGCCGGTTTCTAATCGGTCCAGCGGTTCCAACCAGAGCCGAACCAGGGAGACCGAGAACCATTCAATTCGGTTCTGGTTTCACCTCTTATAAAATCAGAACCGGATACAAATCAAAACCAAAGGTTTTAGTATTTTTAAAAAAATCTCACGTTTTTAAATTTGTAATAAAGTATCAATTTTGAGTGGTTCTGGGCTCAAATCAACACCCCCCCCGAAATCAGCAGTTCTAAAACCGTAACCTCAGCCAATCTTATACCGATTCAGTTCCAGTTCCAAACTAACCGGAACCAGACATGTCTGAACAGTCTTAGCAGTATCTCAGTCGCGAATGAGCACTGAGTGGCGATTCTTGACCTATCCAACACGAACCCGACCAGCAAAATTCAAGCCTGAGTTGGCAAGGCACTCTGGCCAGGACCTAAATTGCCTCTTTCTCTCTCTCTCTCTCTCTCATATAGTGGAGATTAATGCAAAAAAGCAAAAGTGTCATTCGATCAATTCGGGCAAAATGCCGTCTTTTGATCCTTCAAACCAACAACAGTCATTTAGAGTCACAATGTAAATCAAACTATCCACTTTCACACCCAACTAGAAAACTGAATGCTTGAAAACGATATATGTATATATATATATATATATATATATATATATATATATATATATATATATATATATCATACATACGTCTGTGTGTGGAGAGACAAGAGTGTGTCTAAATAATATGCCTTTAGATAGTGAAGCACAAACCACGTGAGAGAGACTTGCAATGAACAAGGATGGTAACAATGAAATGTAAACTAGAAACGAAGATGGGAAGAAAAAGAGTCGGAAGAAGAAAGATGTACAAAGTAAAAATGGGAAAAAAATGAAAGAGAGAAAAGTAGGACAGCTAATTGCACAGGAAAACAGCAAATATCCGGCGACACCATGGCCGGGAAGTTCCCACCATAACATCTCAGAACCCCATTCCCAGATACGGCCTGTAGAACTTCTTCGTCTTCCAGAAGCAGGTCTCTGGCACGACGCTCATGGAGGTCGATCTCAAAGGCTCAGATTTGCATCTTGTCAAAACGAACGGCTCGTACGCGTTCACCAGCTTCTGCTCGATGAGCTTCGCCATGGACGGCGATTTCTTCTGCGGCCTCTCGTCCGTGCTCACCCTCCTCTTTTCTCCTTCATCTTTACTCCTCTCTTTCTCTTCTTTTCTTTCCTTATCTTGCTGCTTCTTCCTCTCTTGGCGTCTCGGCCTATGCCAAAGGAAGTCTCTGCTGCAAACCCATGTTTCCTTTGATACCTCCATTGATAGTTTCGGCTCGTACATCATCAGCAACAGGCAATCTGGCAATGGCTTCTTACCTTCGTCTTCCTCTTGCTCGTTCTCTCTCTTCTTGTCTACAAAACATTCTTTCACCACTACCATCGTGTTATCTTCCTCTTGGTGACTCTCAGAAACTATAATGGTTTTGCTGGTATCTCTTGTATCTTCCTTCAGTTCCCGATCCTCCCCTTGTAAGATAGTGATTCCGAGCGGTTCGCCTCTGTCTAACTGTTGCTTGGTTTCTTCGTCTTTTACCAAGATAGTATATTGATTTGATTCCTCAGTAGTGTTTGTCGATTCGCATCTTTGGTGAATCTCTTCTGTTTCTTCATCATCTGCAACCTTTTCTGCCTTTAATTCAGGAGGTTGTTCAGTCTGCTCTTCTTCTTTAGCTAAAAGCTCAACACCATCTTTATTATCTGTCGGTGACAGGGAAATATGCGCATCGATGTTCTGCTGAACCGCAAAATTTTCGTTGTCAACAATGTCTAAAGCCATTTCATGCAAGATTTCATTTAGCTCACACTCCTCTTTGATTACCGTCTTCACCTGATCTTCCAAGACTTCAACTTCTTCGTTTCCTGGCTCTTCTCTATCATCGTCCTTTTTCTCTTCTCTTTGTTCAATGTTATTTTCTACCATCTCGTCCTCTTCTGCTACGTGTGTTTCATCGAAGTCTAAAAATTCTTCACAATCCTTTTGATAGTCTGTGATTTCAGTTTCTTCCTCCTCTTCCTCTTCTCTCTCTTCCTTTACCGTCACCAACACTTCTTCCTCGTCTCCTTGCTGCTCCTCTTGCAGACTCTCCCTTTCATCCTCATCCTCTTTCTCTTCGTCGTCATCTGTCCCGTCTTCATCCTCTTCTTCGTCTTCATCGCGACGTGCGACCACCGGAGAGTCCCAAAACCGGCTGGCTAGAGCGGCCATTCTAACCGGATCAGATCTGCACCTCATTAACAGCAGTGCGTTCCGTGGCGGCACGACCACCTTATCTTCCTCTTCTCCGTCATACTTCTCGGTCTCATTGAAGCAAACTTCCGTATCTCTATTCACTTGCTCTACCCTCAAACATTTCTCGCCGATCTCTTCTTCGTCTACATCCTCGTCGACTACCACAGTTTCTCTCTGCGCCCCACCACCGACAACAACGGGCATGACTTCATCCCTCATCCTCTTCTCATCACCATCAAGCCAAACCATCAACCATTTCGCGAAAGTCGCCCCGCAGGCGGTCGAAACGCCGTCCTTCTCCTTGCTACCGTCCTTTCCGGCCGCCAAAGAAGCTGCGGAAGCCTTCCCGGCGCTACCATTGCTACTTGTGCACGGCAGGAAGCAAGTGAACTCTCGAATTGCTTCACAGATGCTGAAAGAGACCTCCTTTTTGAAGCCGAAGACGTGTCCCCAACGTTGGTTTCTATGGGGGAGACAATCTTCATGTGGGTGCTCTCTTTTACTGAAACTCAGTTCACCACCGAGACCATTGCCTCTACCGAGTCTCATTTTCTTCTTCCCCTGCTTGGTTTTAACTCTGACTTGGCCGATGCACGTTACTTTGGGGGAAGTTGGCTCCTGAGTTTCGAAAGCGGGGCCGTTTCTCTTCTTTCCCGTAGCGAACAGCATGGGACTCGATTGTCCCTTGACGCTTCCGCTAGCCTTCAGCCGTCTGCTCGCCGGATTCTCTCTTATCTTGTCTGCTCTTCCGGGACTCAGGATCGAGGAAGAAGCCTTTGTGGACGATGAAGGTGCGAGCTTTATAGAGGCAGACGAAGGGCGAGAAGTGAAACAAACGAAGAGCTCGCTACCGTGAGTCCGGTGATGGTGAGAGGACGTTGATCTATCTGTTTCGAGGATCGCCATCGTCATCTTCGGTCATCACACGGGGAGATCGCTCATTAAGCGGATGATTTACACCTTTTCTTCTTGCTTCCTCTTTTCTGCTGTGTTTCTATCTCTGTGTTGCTGTGAATCGATTGTGTGTATGGCTGCAGTTTCTCTATTACGAGGATGAAGAGAGAAAGCAAAGGAGAGGGAGCGTTGTTTGAAGAAATGGCATCCGTTCTTATCTGCAATTTACAAGTTGGTGGCAGTGGCGCAGAGAGAGAAGAGAGAGAGAGAATACGACACAGAGTGAATGCGACACAGAGATACTTGCGACTCCAGAGAGGACGAGAGAGAGAGAGAGAGAGAGAGAGAGAGAGAGAGAGAGAGAGAGAGAGAGAGACTTGACAAAATCAACAGATAGCAGAGAGAAACGGATTTATGAGAGAGGGAGTCCTGAACTTCGACGGAGATAAAAAAAAAACAAGGTAATATGAGAGGGAGAAGTTAAACAAAATCAACAGGAACCAAGAGAAGATTATGTTAGAGGAACAGGAAGAATGCAGATTGAATCTTGGTAGGAATCAACAGAAACAAAGAGTAGAGAGAGATGGTCAACTAGTCAGAGTCTAGCTGGGAAGTAAAGAGAGGAGGTAAAGAGAGGGAGAAAGAGAAGAGGGAGAGAAAGTGTGTAGGAAGTGGGGCCACTGGAGCAGCACAGAGCGAGCAAACAGTGTTGCATTTCTGTGGGAATTAGGAAGGCATGCAGATGGGGGTTGTTTTAACAGCTTTCTCGAATGGGTCTTTGTGCAATAATAACAATAATATATTAAATATTTACAGCAATAGGGACGTTCACAGAATCACAAGAGCTAAAAAGCAGATAATAGTTTTATAGAATAATTAAATAAGTAAATAAAAGAAGAAAAAAAGAGGGTCACATGGGTGATAGGGCAGTGTGTGTGCACAAGCATCCAAAAGGAGAGGTGAGAGTACTGCCAGTGTGCACATGCACCCTTTCCCCTGCCCTCGTGGACGCCTTCAATGCGCATTATCTCTCTCTATTTAATTAATCTCTTTTATGATTTATTACTCTTCTCTCATACACTTGTTTTATGTTAAGTTATTCTCTCTCTCTCTCTCTCTCTCCATCTCTCACTCATTGATTTACATTAAAATTATCAGCACTCTCTCATGTTTAATTATATTACTGTCTCTTTGTGTCATGTACAAAGCTTAGTTACTCTCTCATTGACTCTACCTGTCTTGCTTTTAGCTTTCTTTGCCATGGGTTCATATTATGTTTTGTTATGATCTTTTTCTCATCAAATGTAGGAACTTCGTGCACCCCAAGCCTAGCTCAACAACAGGGTACTTTAGTGCCGTTGTTGGGGGGGGGGGGGAGTTCGACTCTCATAAGATGCACGTGTGGGTGTACGTGTTAGACTTCAGCCTCTTCTTGTAACCAAAAAATATCAAAACTTCATAAATAAACAAGAAGATGACACTCGACAACACTGTACATTCAAATGAAGAGAGATTTTCCAACATGAAATATAAAAAATATAGTATAAAATGTTAATAAAAAATAAAATAGGTAAGTCACTGATACATGACAATCGTCTACCTTGCTAGAGCACTATCATAACCTCTTATTGAGGAAATGTAGATAACCAGGGAATAGATTGCTCTACTCTTCAGTTTTCGCTGCATGAACAAACACAATCAAAGTCCCTCGACAAGCACAAAACAATGATAATTCTCTTATTGTTTTATGTTTAGTTATTATCTCTTTCTCTCTCATGTTTTAAGTTTAGTCACCTTCTCTAATTTCGTGTTTAGTTATCATCTCTCTCTCTTTCTCTTTATGTATATAATAGAGAGAGATAAAGAGAGATAGTAGTATATACTCAATCCTATCATGGTTAAATTTATTAAAACATTTTTATTATTCGATGGACGGATGTGATCAATGAGAGAATTTTAAATTTAAAAGTAAAATATATTATTGTACTTTTCATACTTTATATTTAATACACAATAATATATTTTATTTTTTAAATACAAATTTTTACAATTGACAGCATGGATTGAACGACCAAAGGAATTGAGCATGTACCACTCACTCTCTCTATACATATATTTGTGTGTGGTTGGAGGTCAGGTGTGACTGATTGAGCTCTTAGATGTCATAATTCTCATTCACTCACTGCAACTGTTGGACGAACAGTAGCTTATTAATTTCATAAAGTTTGCTACGTCTAATTACAAATAGAGTAAAAATTAACTACCTCTTGTAGAAATTCGTGTTGGGTTAATGGAAAAAGATCTGACACTGGCATGAATAGTTGTTCATGTACATTAGAATCACAGATGTATGGTTCGGATCCAAACCTGTTGGGGTCCAGGTATTCTAACAGAAGGAATAACTTCCCGAGTTATATAATATGGGTCTGACCCGCAAGATCCAACTGATTATGAAAACTTGTGCTAAACCTTAAAGCGATGAAGTTCCAATTAAAATCAACGAAACAGGATTATGAAGGAGGAACTCAGCAAAATGATCCCGTAACTTCGAGAGAATCGGTGCTATTGTGTTGAAGGATTAAGAAAACGATGTGACCCAAGAACCAGGAACTGTTTTATTAAAACCCGTAAAGTCTTAAACCTGTTGCTTGAGCGTTGTTTAATGTTTTGTTATAGCATAAGTGTGTGGCTTTTTCATAGTAAATTTGATCGGACTTAAATCTAGGTCCACTGCTCCATTCTACCCACACCAACTGGACTTAGACCTACATAAATCTATAAACATCGGTCCTACATTGTGTTAATTGGATTTCAACAGTGGCTGATCTGGAAACTTGTTTCAGGTGGAGCGGGCTTTAAAAAATTTCAAGTTTAAAAAAAAATTCCAATACATAAATGAAAATTTTCAGAATTTTGGGTCTGCCCCGCCACAATGTGGTGGATTTGAGCCCAGTTTGAACCTATGCACGTACATAATACAAAGAAGGAAAAAGATTGGCTTGGCTTAAAGTGGGGAGTTCGAAATTTCAGACACGATATGCGAGGAAACCAAAAACCCCACATTCACAGTAGTGACACGAAACAAAGAATAAGAGATATTCAGGTTGACCTCGGGTTTTGGATGGAAGACAAAATACAAACACAACATGAAACTCGGAATTGCTGGGAGTACAACACGAGCACAACCTAAGATGTTCTTGTTCGTGTCCATTCAAACTACATGGAAAAAATTGTATCATGTTTCAGTTGATCTGGTTTTAGAAGGAAATTACACAACGTTCAAACAACCCCAAACACAAATTGCTGGTGATATAACACCCCATGATGAGAACTCGACCAGGAACACAATTACCTGAAAAGTTGTTCACATGTTCACTTAAAGTGACACGAAAATGACTTGGTCTTCTGGAGGTAGACCTGTTTTAAAACACGAACAAGATCCAAACACGAAAATTTCATCCTTATCTGTTGGACGTAGAGTATTAAACAGAGGATGCATGTACGGCTTCTCACTTGGAAGAAGGACAAAGATAATGAACGCTCATTCAGTGCCCGTTTTATTTAAGACAAAAAGTAGTAAAATAAATTAAAAAAACTAAGGAAAAAAAAGGATTAGAAGAGAAAAGCAAAGTGCGGTGATGCTTTTTAACGGTCAATTCCAAGGGTTTTGACCGAGGGTTTCCGAAGAGACGACAAAAAGTGGAAGCAATTTATAAGGGGGGAACGTAAAGAAGCTGATATTATTTGCCTTTTTGCAAGGGACCATGCAATGTATATCTGTCGCCTTTTATGTGGGTACCATGTAAACTATCTATGTATCTATATCTATATATAGAAGAGAGCGGAAAACTGCTTTTGTTTAAAAGGTTTTTGAAAAAAATGAAAAATAATGTTATTATACTTATTTTTTGAAAAATAATAGTCAAACATGAGTAAGCAACATCAAAATCCAACCACTTTATATATAAGAAAATTTGATTACACTCTCGTGTAACATACTCCCTCATATTCACTTATTACTTTTTGGTTTGAGCATAATTTTAAAAAATTTAAGAGTTTTGAAAAAAATGAATAACATTTTTATTATACTAATGCTTCAAAAAAAACAATGATAAAGTATATGTGTGTGTGCATGCACTCACATATTATGTGTAGGGAGAGCTTTTTCATGTATCTTTTGTTAAATTTCTTGGCTTAAGAATGCATGATGTGAGATACATGTGTTTGTGAAGAGAGAGAGATTTTGTTTTGTTAAATCCTAGGAAAGAGATTTAGGAGATTCACATATAATATGTTATCTTTTACTCACTTTTGGTTTTTGGTAGCATAACTATAATTTAAAAAAATTTAAGAGTTTTTAAAAAAAATTAAAAATACTTTTATTATACTCATACCCTAAAAACAACGATGAAATATTGTGTGAATAACATCACCCACTCGATCTAATCACTCTCTCTTTATGTATATATATATACATATATATATGTGTGTGTGTGTGCACGCACACACATATTGTGTGTAGAGAGAGCTTTTTCATGTATTTTTTTAAAATTTGGAGGTTTAAAATGCATGATGTGAGATATACGTGTGTGGAGAGAGCGAGAGAGAGATTCTCCTTTGTTAAATCCTCGGGGAGAGATTTACGAGATGCATGGATGATGAGCTTATGTATGGACCCCACTTTTTCTTTTGTTGGTTTATAATAATATGGAAGGGAAGAAAGAGGCACGAGGGTGGTCGCCCTCTTGCGAGTTGGCGTTGTGAAAGGGGAATCGGCTCGTTTGCTTCCTTTTGACACAGATGCCTTGTGTGTTTGCGATGGTCCCTCCTTTCATTCATTAATAAAATTCTCTCTCTCTCTCTCTCTCACTCAGGGATCACTGTTTCGCTAGGAGGCAGTGAACCTTGAGAGAGATTCTCTTCTTATCACCAGACGCGGAAGTGAATGGCGGTTCAAATTTGTGTTTCAAGTCTTGCTCGAGTTCTTTTGTGTCCCAGTTAGAAATATATCAACGAGATGATCGAAGATTGTGTTTCGAGTTCTTCTGTTTGTTTGTGTGTGTGAGAGAGAGGGTATGAATACAAAACTTTCATGTCATGTTCATGCACAGTGTCGGTGCTTGTGCCAAATTATGTCATGTATGTATGTAAAAACAAATACTATATGATACTTATATGAACACGAACAGGGGCTTCTCTTGTCCAGTTTCCGTGTCGTATTGGCACACCTAGATTCAATTCTCTCTCTCTCTCTTGTGTATGAGAGAGAGAGAGAGCAGGAACCCGATTGTACTAGTTGATGTTTTGTTTGGTAATGGAAGGTTGAGGGTTGTATCAAGTTGCTTCTTTGGTGCTATCTACAAACTTTGGTGGTGTTAGGCAGTTGTTGCTAGCTGGATGATGAGTACATTTGTTGAGACCTGATGGGGATTGTAATAATTTGGATCTTCGGGCCACATTGGATATCCAACTGAGCTCAAATCCATTTAGTCCAGTTCAGTGACTGTCCTGATTAAAAAAACAACACTTAATATACAATAATTATTAGATTTAATCATTCCTAAATATAATACATAATTGACCTAATTGAATCTAAATCTGGATTTGAGTCAAGACTATGCAAATTGATTGGTTAGTGAGGATGGCAATGGGTTGGGTCGGGGATGAGTGTACCTATAACCTTAATGGAGTGGGTTCACATTCTTTTTTCTTCAATAGAGGTAGGTACGGGGCAAAATAAAGTTGCATATATGTGCATGTACACGCGCGCGCACACACACACACACACACACACATATATATATATATATATATATATATATGTATGAAGCACAGATGATAAAAGAAAGTTTGGATTGAATGATTGAGATGATAAAATAATTTTAATCACATATGAGATTTGAGCATTTACCACTAACTCTCTCTCTATATATATATATCGGTTGTACGTGTGGGGCCAAGTATTAGGTCAGGTACGAATTGAGTATCTTATCCCATATCCAATTGAATCAGTTTTGGTTTCATGTATTCGCCTGCCTGTTAGGGTTGGGTCGGGTCAAGTCGGGATTGAACAGGTCGGGTCAATATTGCTTGGTTAGGACTTACCTCTACTGGATCTAAATCTTAGGGATGGCAATCTCCAAGGCAACCAGAAACCCTGACACACGAAACAAAAATCGGGCGGTATGCGGGTCACCCAGTTTAGACATGAACCACACGAAACAAAAATAATGGCTCGTGATTTCAGTAACACAATATGACACGAATAGCATGTGTTCGTGTCCATCAAAGCAATAATAGAAATTGGGCACCACGCAGAAATCCTTTCAGGATGTGATCCATGTTCAACTCTACCCAAAGTAGCATTTAGAACAGATGGGTCACATTCAAGGTACCATGTTTTTTGTAACAAATTAAATTGGCACGGCCAAGACACGACCTTAGACACGAAATTGCCCCAATGATGCCAAAGAGAACTAAAGCGAGCCTCGAAAGAGTTCAACTAAACGGCTCGCATGACCGGGGCTCGACTCACAAGGTCGAAGGTCGTGAGTTCGATACCTCGGGCGTGCATCTGGCTTGGGCCTCCCCATTCTAAAAGAAAAATAGTAATAAAATTATATGCAAATAAAAAAAGACAAATAGAGCATATCCAAAGATTGTAAACGGTACTAATACTATTGCAATCTTCCTAGTTTTGCGATTGAATTAAATATTCGAAGAACCTGATGGGTGAGCTGGCTTGTTGACTCATCGGACTCAGCGCACCCACTTGTCCGAGCTTGACCAACACGTGACCCGTATTTTCATCTGGATTCATTAAGACATTGGAAGGATTCGGTCTCATATACGTAACCGGTACCTTACACGCTAATCAGTAATGATATAGTGCATGACTTTGGCTTGTAATGACACCTTTTATCTCTATCGAGACATTAAAGTTTTATTTATTGAGTTATTCCAAAGGAAAACTTTTCGTCATTGAGAATCCAATCCTTTGCCTTAAAAAGTCTCTCTCTCTCTCTCTCTCTCTCTATATATATATATATATATATATATATATATATATATACGATAGATAGATAGATAGAGAGAGAGAGGGGTGAGAGAGTTTTATATGCATAATGGTTCAATGTATCGTGAATAATTCCTATTTGACATAGTTCTACCTATTTTAACCACCAGTTACTGCTCTTCACTATTTTTCACTACTCCTTCACTTTTTAAAATCACTTTTTATTGGTCAAAACTATTACTACCATTGCCAAAATCACCTCTCTCTCTCTCTCTCTCTCTCTCTCTCTCTATATATATATATATATATATATATATATATATATATATATATATATATATATATATATATATATATATATATATATATATATATATAAGAAAACAGATTTTTGAGTGACATGAAGGTAATTTATATTTGCAAACAATTTATGTTTGAACATGTTCATTATAGCTTATTTATGCTATTTTGAACTTGTGTTAATTATGTGTTCATTATAGCTCCAGTTTAAACAATATCCTAAGCTTAGGTTTGCACGAAATTTCAGGTTCATGGTGTGGCACAATCCATCAATGAGTCAAACCAACCCAATCGACAAGGACAGTTTACATGGAATGAATACATTAATATGAAAATGATATTTATTTTGATTAATAAAAAATAATTTTAAAATAGAAAATATAAATTAAGAAAAATAAGTGAGATTGCAAGATACAGTGTTATCTTACAATGTACATCGTGTGTATGGTGTGGTACAATACACCCATATAAATGAGTGAAAATGACATAGATATCAGCATTTAACAGATACGTATTATCTTGCACGAAGGGTATTTATCACATTTATTCTTTTTAGTCTATACCACGGGTATCTGGAAAGCGCACAAGCACCCGAATTATCCCGTTCAAACCTGAAACATTGCTGGTTTTATCACAAATATCGGTATTTAACATATACATATACACTATGCTGGTTTTCTCCCTTCCCAAGACTCGAACCCGAAACATTGCTTAAGGGAAACGAGTGGCTATCCACTTGAACCAACCGATCGTTGGTATTGATTTAAATCATTAAATGTCACTTTTAATTAGCAACACACAGACGAGGAATTAACCCAAAAAGTTAATGTCTAAAGAGAGGAAGTGGACATAAATTGCCGATAAGTTAGGTAGCTAGAGGCAAAAGTGGACACTAGTGGACATAAATTGCCGATAAGTTAGGTAGCTAGAGGCAAAATTCCCAATTGAAAATCGTGTCAAAAACACAAAAAGCGGGTGGCGACTCGCCGTGTCTATGTGTTATGGTGGGGATGTCAGAGGTTTGGATTCAGTTGGATCTTAGTGTTAGTGAATTCGTGTCGATCGGGTCTTCGATTGGATGTTACTTTGGATTGCGGATCATGAAATCGAATATGACCTAATTACTTAGCCAGGTTGCTTTTTCTAACATGTAAATAACTCAACCAAGTTCGATTTTAGTTGCAAACGGCCGAATCCAAACCCACAACCATTTGTTAAACGAATCCAATTTCGGTTACCAATCCAACCAGACCAAATGGATCAAATAGCAGCAAAAAGAAACCTATATCACTGCCCATTTAACATCATTAATAGGCGCACACCCCTTTTACTACATCATTTTAAATTTTTTTCTCAAACCCCTTTTTAGTAATTACAGAAATACCCTTGAGATAGAAATGAGGAGCTTCTCTCCTACGGTAATTGGCTGTCGGCCTTCGTTTCCGTTAGTTCTTTCATCCATTTGTCTCTTCCGCTTCATTCCAACAATGTATTACTCAATCTACAACCATTTTCATCAAAAGAATGGACCAATATCCATCGAAAAGCGTTGTAACATGAAAAAATAGAAGAACGAAGAAGAAAAAGAAGGAAAAGAAGAAAAATAAGATTTCTTTGGCTGTATCAAATGGGATTCATCGATTTATCGATGTATGTTGATTTAATGTTTTTTTTTATTTCTCAATCGTTTTCATGTATTTTTTGCTCGATTTATTATTGAACCTAATGGTTTTCTAGCTAGAGATGCATGTGGGGTACGTTTGTCACATGTTGAGAAATGCAACCCAAGCGCGTCTCCCTCGAGAGACGGATAGTGTTTGGGATTTGTTGTACATGTATTATAATTTTTTTTACTATACAAATATAATTGAAAGGTACAAGTAGAAGGACCTAATATCATCGCTTCATCTATGAGAATCTCTTGATAGTAGGATGGGGAATCTCTTGATATGCCGGGATTAATCTAGAGTTTTGAAGGTCATATTACTTATAAAATGTGTAAGGAATATGTAATTCCTAACTTTGATATAATTTTCTATTCGATATCAACACTCTCTATTCTAACTAACTATATAAATGTATATTTATAAAAAAATAAAGAAAGTGATAGCAGCCCACACATGCTACATTGTTAGTAGAGATTAGCTAGTGAAGCAGACGGATGTGATGTATGATAATTGAGTTGAGATTGCATATAGGACTCGGTTGATTGGGTAGACATATTTGCTATACAAAGTGATAAACCATGGGTTGTTTACTCCTTTTATTGAGCATTAGCAACCAAATACAAACAACTTTCACATGTTATGGGTGAAATGACTATTACACTTCACGATGTCCATGAGATACTTCGTCTTCCAATAAATAGACAACTTGTTGCCTTGACATATAAGATGATGTCTAGAAGCAAGAAAGATATCTTCAGTGATATATTATGGATGACCATCTATGAAGTCATATGCGATACTAAGTTCAAGGCCATTAAGTTTGAGGTACTCTGAACTAATTTTTCAAGAAGAGGAGTAAGTAACGAAAATGAGGCTTTAAAACTTATTGTATCAGTTAGTTTATATGTTATATAAGGACAAGTCTAGAGATAGAGTACCAATAATGCTTGTGAATGTGTTTGACACATGATGCTTAGAGGGTTGACAGTTATGCATAGAGTGTAGTAATATTAGTGTATTTATATAAACAACTAGAAAAAATATCTCAAATAAAAACACAACTTAGTAGACATACTTCTTTTCTTTAGGCAATAATGTGTACTATTATTACTTGTTAAATATATCTTTCAACTTTTCATTTTTTTAGAATTTAACAAGTTATATGTTTTAATTGTAGGCATTGATTTATGAGTATTTCCTAGCTTTTAGAATTAGCATGTGACTACACTTATTAGATAGGAAAAGATTAAAAGTATGTGTCACAAGTAATTTCTTATTTACCGGCTTATTAAATACCGTAAACAATTAGATTTGATGATGGCAGATCAAACACTTTGTTAATTTCTAAATATATTGGAAATCTTTTAATGGAATGCATCCTTGTATGTTATATATTTTTGCTTGCAATTTTGTGCAACGCAAATTTACTGATAACTATATAGTTTTACAAAATATTTGGATTAGAATGCATATAAGTTATTGTGGTATCACAAATACATTCAATGTGTAGATGTTGAAGAACCTAATATGCTAGATCATATAGTTTGCTTGTTTGACCGTCGTCAAGGCATTATTGTCACGTTGATAAGACCCTGTATTGCAAAGAGACATGCGAAGCTCCATGCATATAATCTATAGTATGAAACACGTGACATGACTTAAGAGACATAATGCTCAATTGTTTTGAGGTTAAACATTTTAGACTTACGAATGAGACGAGTTATATATGGAGTGATATATTTACAAGAAACAACAATTTATTTTCAGAGATTTTGGTAGTCACTTACATCATACTTTAACTATGCAGAATTCATGCAAGTAAATGAATCATTGTATCCATATTAGTAGTATTTTCAATTTTATTTGCTTTAACCCATATACTAACTTTTCTTTACTAAGTTTTTATACCAATGTTTTACTATGATATGTGATACACTTGTAATAACTTCAGTACATTTAGAGCATATGTCATGACCATTGTCGGATGACCCTATATTGCTAGACTTGATATATATGTATGTCATTGGTTGATACTTGATCACAGTGACATTGCATGATATTTTTTGTTTGGATTAACGTACGATGTTATTAGTAAATTTTAAACCTTGTATATGTAATAACGATTGTAATGAAAGAAATTTGGTTTTTTGCTACTCACGCCTACATACATGATTATAGTAAAATTATGCTCTTAATCAATAAAATACATGATTGTCATTAAATTCTAAAAATCATAAATGAAAATAAATCCTAGTCATCGTGCTAAATATAGTGTACAACATTATCTCTTAGTACTCTCATTTCCATATACAAATTGATATATTTTTGAAATGAAATTGACAAACTCTCAACATTTTAACCTCAATAACGTTGTTATGTTGGGAAGATAAGAGGCATGAGAAAATCATGAACTATGTACATATGCAAAAAACATAAATAAAAGGGAGGATTAATAACTACTTTAATCACAAAATGCCTAAATAACATAATAAAATATACAAATTATGATTATTACTAAAAATATTATATAGCAGGATGATAACACATGTATTATGCATCCCATATAGTAGATTGTTGAGTACACTAGAGACATAAATGTCGTTGACCCTCTTATAGAGAGGAGTACTAATGCTATATCATACCATGTGACGATAATTGAACCCATATCTAGCATGAACATCAATACTGACTAGGGTAAAACCCATTTTTATGTATATAATATATCGAATAACAACATCAACACCCCCATCATCTATAAAAACTCGTGCATATATGTCACTATTTCTCCTTTAAGCACTATCTAGAAGCTTAATGCCACAATTTCTCCTTTTGTCCTAAAAGTGCACAAATGACTTTGTATCTATAATTTTCATATCTAATAATATTTATCAAATCATTTACAAAGATGCCCATAAAGCATGTTATCATCATCTTATATGTCGGTTTCAAAGGCAAGTTGACTTTAAATGTTTTTCTCATTGATTGAGAGAGGATTACAACTCTTTGAAGAAGAATGACCCATCCCTGGAGAGACGTCTCATCCTGAACCACATGTTCTCCATGCCTTCCTCTACGCTAGACATTCCTATATGTATGCTCACAAGCTAACAAGTCTCATATCATATTATGATTATATGGTATTCCTTTAGAACAATGAATGAGTAGTTCTTATAGGGTAGTTTATTGAAGACTCAACTGCTTATCCAATATCTTAAGAAATCCATCTCACAATTGATGATTGATTAACTTTCTCCAAACGGTTTCTATCATACATGGTCTTGAATCCTCTCCTACATGATTAACAATACATGAAGTATCCTCCTCTATGTCCAGTTTCTTCCAAAATTGATTAATAGTTAATAATTCTATTAAAACAACACATTTAATGAAAAGGTTGAGCTTGTAATCACAAGATAGACTATGTGAATGTTACAAATTACAACAACATATTATTATATCTCAACCTACTATATTCACACGATTGTACCCTTTTATAATAATGCTAAGAGCATGCTGTGATAATATTTTATAAAGCTTCACAACAAAATCTTTTGTTATGTTAATATAATGCATAGTAATAGTTATTAATTTCTCAAATGACTTCTTTAATTTTATAATTTACAATTCTATTAGTAAATATAGTTGTTTCTAAATCGTATCAAATATGCTACTTTAGCTACCAATGAACCCTTTCAACCTTGTGTATGCATTTTTCATCTTAGTAAATATGAATATATAATTATTATATATTTCAAGAACAATATATGATATGCATGTATTGAAAACCAAATTCTCATACCTATTAGTCATATGAGTATCATAATTAATCACACTATTTGTTTATACTTATACATGTCCAACTACTTTGCTTTAATGTAAGAGTGTATAACGAGAAATTTTCTCTACTGCCTCTTTTTAGTTGCTCTTATCTAATGAGTTAACCATCTTCCTCCAACTTACACTAAAGATACTTATAATTTCTTTATTCTTTGTCAATTTGACAATAAATGCTTTAATATTTTTAGTTACATATTGTCTATACAAAAAGTGTGCTATATCTATAAAAAGTATTTGAATGACATTCATTAAAGCGAGATTACGGTCATGGCAAAAAACACATGGAATGCTGTTTGGACTGCATAACTCTCATACACCTCAACACCCAAATATAGTTCTCTTATTTTTTTATAATTATAAAAGCAAAGGTTATAGAGAAGTTCTTAGATGTTGATGTGAGTCAGACAACCTAAAAGAAAAACATCTTATATCTACAAAATATAACAAAAATATATAACTGTTGGACACTAATATAGAGTAAGCATTACTATACAAAAGTAAGACATTTATATGTTTGCCTTATATATGTTATCAAATCCCAATACCCATAGAAATGTACAAAATAAGTACACGAAACGAGGATGAAAAAATATAATATCACTGATAGTATCCGTTTAAGGGATTTTATGATTCTATATATAATAATGATGAGTATGTAGATCATGTAGTCATTGTTGTAGAATACTTCAAGAACCCCTATTTTTTTTCCTTATTTTTATCTTTATATTATAAATATATCTTACCAAACTCAAATTTTCTTCATTCACTCATTTCAAATGCGTCAAAATATGATTCAGTTTGTAATGACTTTGTGTGAGATCTTTTGTTACACTATATTGAGATCTACTCAATCTCTCGGCAAAAGCATGTCCTTAGAGATACAAGTCTAGAGGGTGGTTATATGTCCTATTTATTATATTAAACTTCTAATAACCATATAGTGTACCCTTTCCTTTAAATAAAAATGGACACTCTACCTTCTTAGTGCCCATCTACCTATATTTGTCACTCTTTTCACACTCAAGTCATACCTTGTTTGTTATGCCTTTCCTCTTCGATCGACTAATAACCGTAATAATATTATGCTTCCTCTCAACTAGTTTTACATACTCAATAAGTTTATTACGACTTTTAAATACATCGTTTGTCGCAAACATGAGGAAATAGTCAAACCTATCACCTTCACAATCAACAAATTGATTTTCTACCTCATATTTCAACCAATCAACGAATACATCATTTGTTGCACTACAACAATTTTCACTCTTCTTAGTCATCATATGATAAGTACTTTCATTCGTCATTGTCTTCTCTGAATTGCTTTCATCATAAGTATTTTTGTTCGAGTTCTTTATTATTATGTAATATATACATGGATATTAAGTTAGAAGCATAAGTATAACACACCAAACAAGTTTTATTTAGTTAAAGGGATGTGGGACACCGTCTTCTCTGAATTGCTTTCATCATAAGTATTTTTGTTTGAGTTGTTTATTATTCTGCAATATATACATGGATTTGAGGTTAGAAGCATAACACACCAAACAAATTCTATTCAATTAAAGGAGATGTGGGATATGGGCATCTCCCACTTAAGGAGAGACGCTCTTGCGCTGCATTTCAGCATAAAGTTTCAATGACTAGCCTATGAATCATCTTCAAACATTAAAGAAAATGAGAGGAATCGGGCAAAACAATGAAAATACAAAGATATTACTAAGAATTAACCTTTCAAATTCAACAAAAAATAAAAAAAAGCAGTTGTCTATTTGATTTTTAAATTTTTTTTTCTTTCTTGATTTGTTTGATTCCAACTAGATCCTAAGTAACTAATCAGTGATAGTTGGTTACAAATAAAGCTATATCAGCTCTCAACACATGAAAATCAATCATGAGAACAAGGAGAAAAATCATTGGAATTTGCTTTGAAGAGAAGAGAAAAATATCGTCAAAGGTATTTTGGATATTTACTAAAATTAGAGTGTCTACAGTAAAAAGATGTGCACATAGTAATACCCCATTTAATTGTCTTCATCCTGTTCATCTCTATTTATCTAAAGCTTTTGAGTCATCATAAGGGAAATCATCAGCACAATTCTCTATCTTTAAATGATTGGCATGTGAGGAGCACTCTCTCTCAAGTTATGACAATGTCGGTCTCTGGCCATTAATTTTAGCGATCAGAAAGATAAAACATCCCGGTTTCGACTTGCGGAAGCAGACTTTCAAACATGTTGAATTGTATCCACCCAGCATAAAACTCAAGACTAGACCGCAAGAGGAATGTTTTAACACTGTTATGGCATATAAGGAGCCATTTGAGTAGGATGCCTTGGTGCATCATAGTGCCCTTGTGGCTGCTGCTTCAGTTGAAGATCTGCAATGGGCGCATATTGAACCAATGGCACCGAATTGGTGTCAAACACACTCAAAATGGACACAATACAAATTGAGCTCACCAACATAGGAATCGGACCAAAGAGCCAAAACAACAAATTGGTGGCAAAATACAGAGCTCTTAGGCCTAAAGACCAGAAATTGCTACCCTGAATGACCGCCCGCTGCACGTAACCGACCGGGATGTCGGCCATGGGCGTGCTGATGAGGAAGTTGGCATGCACAAAGTGCCTAGCAGACTGAACAAAGAAGGTGAAACCCAGGAGGAAGCAGGCAAGCAAGGTCACAAACTTGAGACTGGCAGTGGATGAAGATGTGTCACCATATATCACACTACTTGTGAATGTCATTGAGGAAAGTGTGCTGCTCCCTATAAAAGTTCCCATGAGGGAGCTGAGTGACATGCATACCGATGCTAAAAACGTTGCCGCCGTTATGTTGCTGGAGATCACCGCCAACGCGTTGCCGATCGAGCTGGGAACCTGCAACAATGTCATGGGGGAAGGAAGGATGAAATTCTTGTCCGAGTTATTCACAATTTCGTGTTGCTTTTGATAATTTAAAACTTGGACTACGTTTGATATCAAAGTTTAGCAAGTGAATATGTATGCTACTTTTAAAAAAAAACATTACTCGACTTTTTCTCTTTTTTTCCTTTTAACGTATTGCTATAGTTGGCGAGCATGGCTGTACCGGGTAAGAAACAACAAAATGAATAGGCCATCAAATTTTCATGCCGGCCATTGTTGTGGCGGCAGATCAAGCTCTGTGAGCGCAGTTCTTGAATGATCCCTCTTTAACAAATTTTTTTGGGTTACAATGGGAAGGCTGAAGTTCTCTCTCTCTCTCTCTCTCTCTAAATATGCACACTCATCATTAAATACATTTAATTTTTTTTACCGATTGGCATGATCTACACTTAAATTTGAATTTAAAAACAAAAAAATACTATTTACTTCTCATAATTCACATTTAACTTTTTAAATTCAAATCACCATCATTGATGGTGGCCATCCACCAAAATATTCTAAACAAGAGAGAGAGTTGTTTCTTACCTGCATCATTCTCTCCACCCAAGCCTTCTTGTTATGATTCTCATAACCAATGACAGTCGTATGTGGGTGCCTCAGTATCCTGTCAAGCAGAACCAGGTGATACCCCAACAACAATGCAAAGCTCACTGGAACCAACAACACATCCAAAATTGCCTTCTCCATCGAACTCTCTCTCTTCAAACTTTAATTGTCTCCTCCTCCATATATAACCTGCGCTTTTGCATCCTCATCCTGTAGTTTAATAACACAACGAAATGATGGCAGATTAATGATGCTTGATGAACTCTCGCATCTAATTATAAAACTGGGAAGTGTAATCGACGTGCTAACTGATTCCGACTCTAATTTTCTGCCTTTTGAGCTTGTTTGAAAGGAAATCTAAACTCTGTCAGCAAAAAGAGAACAATTCACACAACTCCTGGGCTAATATAAAAGATCATCGCGGCGTCCAATGGGATCGCAAAGGAATCGTATTGAAGTAGGTATTCCCATGAATGACGATACGAGATGTTAGCTATCAAGCGTTGTCCAAGATATGAAAGTAAGTGCATGACGTGAGAAGACATGCAATGGAAGGTAAAGATGCAGATTTTGAAAGCAATGGGTTGGTGAACACGTTACGCATATTGTGCGAACTTGGTGATCATCACGGGTATCATGTTTAACATAATCGCCACCGTGTAGACATGGCTGGTTCCAACCGGGGCGCCCAACAATAGACGGACCGGTTTGATAACTGATTATCCATTGATCACACTGGAACCAGCCAGTTTCATTCTAGAAGTAAAACTGCAAAACAATTTTTATTTATATACATACACAAATATTTTAGTTTTTTGAGGTGGTTTTAATAGTTGCGGTTAGACGTGGCCGGTTTGGAACCGGTCCGGTGGTTCGAACTGAAATCGAACCAGCTTCGAAACTGCCAGTAACTGGATCTGAGTACCTCCCGGTTCGATTACGTTTCATACTTTTCAGAAGCCGACCTGAAACTGGAACCGAAACTTCTAAACCGTTCGGTAATAAATTTTTATATATATTATATTTATTTTGACACACATTTAGGCTTGGCTTAGTGGTAGAATGCTTTCAACGCTTTCTGCCTGTTGATCCAGGCAGGAGTTCAACTCGCCATAGGCGCCAGTTGACTCTCTCTCTCTACAATTTCTTTTAATGGTTACGGTTCTGGAACTGATGGTTCGGTTATGGTTATGGTTACGGTTCTAGGTTATCCAGAACTGGATATATGTGGTTGTAGCAATGGTTTTGATCGGTGGAAAGTGATTTTGGATAGTGAAAAGTAGTAAAACGTGATGAAAGACGATGAAGAACCATGCAAAAGTGTAATAACAATATCCTTCATCATTTTTCAAAATCTTTAAAAAAAATTTAAATTATATTTATATCAATAACAATCAACGAGTGACAATCGTATGGAAATGATGTTTTAAATCGGTATAAGAGGATTGCGTAACTTGAATGTTTCCCCTGTTGCATCCTTACCGTCTGGGCAAGTTAATCTTAAGAAGTATAAATAGTTCCTTGCTTGCCCACTTATTTGATTAAGAATGCTGTTAGAAAAATAAATGAGGAACTAATTGTGTTTGAATTTAACCTTAAGAAAAAGGAAAAGGTCTTAAACGAACTCAGAGCCTCGTGCCATTTTTGCCATGCTTACACGAGGTATCCCCTAAATTCTTTTAGAGCTGAAACTAGAATAAGCAACAAACAGAGAACCAGGAACAAGGATAGATACTTAAATAATTCAGTTGCTTTGTATTAATATATTCATCATTTTATATAAAACTGTTGATGAGGCTTTAATTTGTGATAGACACAAATTGTGACCTCACCAAGAAAACTCGTGGAGGGATGCAAATTGTGCACAAAACTAGAGATTTGTACTGGTCGTGGAGAGGATATAAAAGGATGCGCACAATGGTTAGGATTTAAAGGGTTGAGAGGTTGTGTGAGATACTTGTGATTGTATGCTGCTCTTCATTATAGTCAAAATTTTGTATCTGGCCTTGCCCCATGGAGCAGGCTTCTCTGCGGGAGTAGGCATTTTGGGTTGAACATCTAAAACTTTGTGTGTTATCTTCTTTTGACTGTGTTTCACGCAAACCTTTTCATCCATTGGAATTGCTATAGTTTTGCCCAAGTTACAGTTTATTCTGGGTGGCATGCCTAAAACCTTAGCAGGCAATCAGGCTAGAGTACAAGAGCAAACATCAGATAATGTAGATGGTGAAGTATTCTTCAAAGGATGAAATGGAAAGAAATCCAAAATAGTTGCCACTAACTCCTTGTGACAGTCAATGATGAATCCATGTGATCCGAAGATGATTTGGATACGTCAACAGTTGCAGGAGCATCTGAGCAACTATTGTCCTCATAGCTTTTCATTCGAGAAGCCAAGGTTACAACTTCTTCATGTGTAAATATATGAATTTTTGAAACAATATCACAGAATTCCCTGAAAATGCAGACAGACAATATTACACTTTTTGGGTAGACCAGATGATGCAAACTAAACATGGTACGAAGTCATCAAAGCTATATCATGTGTTCTATTAAAAAAAAGCTGTATCATGTGGATAGTGGCACGTGCAGAGAGTACAGCAGAAACTTTAAAAAATCATGCAAGACGGAAAATCCAACTATCTGTAATCCATCTATCTAAATATAGGTGTACGTATATAGATAAAGTTGTATTATGCTTCGCCTGTCTGTCGGCATGTTTGACACTGGTGCAGTTCGCATTGGGAAGTGATATATCAGCAAATAAAAGAGAGGTGATGGGAGCTTACGGCCATGGTTCATCACCCACAAGCATCACGTCACTGTCATCATTAGTATATACAACCCGCCACCCCTTCTCAGGGTCACGCAGCAACCCTTCCATATCAAAGAGTCTCTCCAACTCAGAGATCAGATCATAGTAGCCTTTGAGTTTTGGGAGATCAACAGCCCTACCCACTAAGCTCTCTTGCTTGTAGACCTACAATGAATGGAATAAGTATGGTCAGAAACGAGAAGAAGCATTGAGCAGAACAAAAGAGGGTTGCACGTCAAAGTCAAAGAAATACTCACTTTAGTACAGCTGCGGACAGATGGCTTCAACGATCCCTGAATGTTTGGAGATAAGTGTTTTGCACTAATTTTTGAATCCGTTGGATGAAAAGGTTGATGGGAAGCCATACTCGGGTCAAAAGCGTCTAGATGAGAAAACAAGGCTCTTTGAACTGGTTCTTCCACATTTGATGCAGCCTCATCAGTTTTCAAAGAAAAGCCAAAGAGCCTACAACTGCTTTGGTTGTACCTTTCTAACTTTTCATGTTCACTATGCCCCTTTCTGTAACCAAGATCATCCGCATGTTCATTATCCGGCTGATTCGGTACTCTCGTAGTATGAACTGAATGCAAGCTACCAAGCCCATGTTGAATGTCCTCCAATAGGTGTGAAGGAGAATCATGTTTGTTATTGAATCTTTCGGAATAGACAAACTGGCCACCATATCTGTTTTGCTCTCCATTCTTTGGCATTACATCAAGACTACATGTTGAATGAGGACACAATCCCTGGTTACTTGCCTGTTGAAACATTAATACAGATGATGGTG
Source organism: Brasenia schreberi (assembly GCA_036023115.1). NCBI lineage: Eukaryota > Viridiplantae > Streptophyta > Magnoliopsida > Nymphaeales > Cabombaceae > Brasenia > Brasenia schreberi. The sequence continues at coordinate 7,391,642 of JAYKKT010000078.1, read as the reverse complement.
AAGAAACCTTTGTTGATGTCTTGTGAAAATGAGTAGTGTATCTCTGCATCTGTGAGGACCACTGCCTTTCTGCATTTGGAATTTGAAGCCCTTCAGTAACTCCCAACCCAGATTGTTCTAGTGATACCAAATCAATTTGAGCAGTTCTTTTGGACTGAAATTTTTCTTGATCTTGCAAGACCTTTAGGAATCCATTAGACTCTCCAAAGCCTGAGCACTTCGGATGACCACTCGAAATTCCTGGAGGAATCTTCGAGAATCCTATTATTCCAGCTAACATGGAAGTATTAGGCAGGGGATTATGCCACTGGACACCAAATGCCTGACCATTCATTGAGTTAATGTTATTATATGAAGCTCTAAACCCTGAAATTTCTTGACCTTGCAAGACCTTTTGGAATCTTGAAGATTCGATGAAGTCTGACGAGCCACTTCCATCTGCAGGACAGAGAATATGACCTTTTGTGTTAGAAATAGCAAAAAATTGAACAAAATGCTATTGTTGAAATAGGCAGAAGACATCATCAGGACCACAATTATGCCAGAAAACGTACCAGGAAGAGGGATATCTGTTCTGGTACATGGGAGATTCATTTTTGGTCTCTTTGATGCAGATGTTAATGGAAAGCTGAAACCGGAAACCGAACTGGATTGCTCAATTTCCCATGGTGAAACTCTGTCATGCAGACAAGTGCCTGGATCATCATCCCATCTTACCTGTAAGAATGAGAACAACAAGAAATGCTCTCAATCAATTTAAAATCATATGCAGATTTCAGTCATGCTCACATGAGGTTACACTAGAAACAGATAGTATATGTAATAGGATTAAATGAACTGTAACTTTTAGAGCTAAAAGAAACCAAACTATTTGACTCACAATCTTTGGACATCCATGAGATATGCTCTTTTAAGGAACAGAGATCTATTGGTTGGTATCACAGAACCAAAGTAGGGGTGGCAATTCAGGTCACCTCGTGGGTTGGGGTTGAGACACACAGGTACCTTGTTTCTTTCTTATAAAATGCAGAGTGAACAGGAAGGGCATGGATATGTTCTTTGGATTGAGTGGGCTACATGGATTTTTTTTTTGCTAGAAATAAGTCAAATTTTATTTGAATTTCAAAAACAAGAGAAAAGGTTTTCTAAAAGCATATTCATAGATATCGGGTCAAATTCAGGTATGGTTTGGATTAAATTCAAACTCGTTTTAACTTTTTATGAGGTCTCTGTGGATCAACCCGAACTTGACTCAATGCACTCAACCCGCATGCATACAAACTTTTCGTTTCAATTTCGGTCATGTTGGACTTAGTGATACATTAATGAAGAAGAAGAACGGCCGGGCAACCTACTAAAAAAGAAAATTCAATAATACTTGTAAAACTAACACTTACATATTTACAATTAGAGAAGAACCCCAGGATTCTTTTGCACATTTGATGTTTTTTGTAGTTGATTTCATATTTGTGTTTTGGAGCTTTAGTGAGTTTCTAGAAGAATACTTTTCACTCTTTTTGATTAAAAAGCACATTAAGGGAAGCTTTTATTTCGTACCTGACCCAAACCGGATATCGAAAATTCGTGTCCTTGCCCGTAGTTGAGTGTAGCAAATCGAGTTCGGGTTGACCAGAAGAAACCCAACAAAAAATTGGGTAGAGTTCTAGACTGACCCCAATCTGAACCGAATTTGATCCAATATTTATGAATATGCATTTCAAGTATAAAATAACCACTTTTTGAAATTATAATTTTTTGGACCCAGTTATTACAAAAAACACCAATGTCTTTGTACATAAATTGGTCCAAAGGATGCATTCATGTCCTTTTAATACCTTGTTATTTTTATCTGACTTTCTTATCACCATTTTGGGTTTCTCAAAGGATACAAAATTTTATGCAATTTTAAAAGACACAAAGTACTCAATCCAAAGGACACGTTCATGTCCTTTCACACACGTGCGCGCGCACACACACAGAGGTGTTAGTCACCTAGACAATATGCCTCCAATCTAAAAGACCATGGATTTGGTAGATTGCACTGAACATTCACATCAACACTTACGATGAGAATCCGCATTTTGTTAGTAACGTATAATGATAACCATGAAATGCCTATCAAGAACCAACTTGTTTTTCAAAACATCTCGAAACCTACAGGTACTAAACTGCTCTTGTTAAGAGATCAGAAAAGAATAAGAACTGGAAAAAGCAAAAACAAACATCTATAGAAAGAACTTTACATCAAACAAAAGAAGCAATGACAATCAGAGTCACAAAGATATACCACCAAGCATCTCCATTTTGAGTTAGGCCATCTAAGTGGATCGACATCACCAACACCAGTTATCTGTCCAGCATATCTGCAGTTATCTACACTTTGATCAGTAGACAAAGAAGGTCATATTATTTATGGATTTTCATCAAGTAGAATCATGTAGCAAACCTCCTCTCAACTGCATCCTCAGTTTCAACCTTGATTTTGAGCCTCATTCCAATGAAGAAGGGATGACTACAGCTTTTCAAGTACTTCCAGTAGGGTATCATAAACTCTGCAGGGCTGTCCCTAAATGAGCGAAAGAAAATGCAGCAGTAAGTCCCATAAAGACAAACTAATACCTTTAAACTCAAAATTAACAGGGTATTAAGAAGATACATGAGGCTTTACCACTGGCTTGGTTCAAAAGGAAAAGAGAGTCAATAAATGAAGTTTCTATCCTATGAAATGACCCCAATTTGAATTGAAACATGACCAACTGACCAAGTATCAATCTGATATACCTTGGGTTATAATAAATGTGAAATATTTTCTTCATGGACAATGCATCACCAATCATGGAAAGCATATTGACATTAGAAAGCTGGTATACAAGGGCAGAGTAGGGAACACAACATTGTGATGGTCTGATTGCTCTTCTAATTCCTAGTCTTAATTCTCCATCATCACCCCTGCACAACAAGGAAGAAACCAGATACTTCAGGAGATATCTTCCTTACATTACAGGAAAATGGAATGAACAGGCATTGACATGAATATGGTACCTGAGAAACAAGACGGCGTCACCGGACTTTAGTTTCTTCTTATTGACAAAGGAACTCCATCCCGTAGTTAATAAATGCCGCCGGGGCTGACCTGCAAGAGCCACATCAGACCATCAACTTCTCAAGACATGATCTGAAACCTATTCCTAATCCCCACCTCATGCCAAATTAAAGAATTTCCTGGAGTTGGCATTGCAGGAGCACAAGGAGGCTAAAATAGCAACTAAATGTCAATCATTTTAACACGTCCAATGTTTTCAAGAACACGTTAAGATATATTAATAAAATGCAAGATCAATCAAAATCACCTCTGTAGATATGGCGAAACCTCCATATGATATCGTGGAGATCTTTTGCAATAAGCTCTTGTGAGGGTCGCTGCTGACTATAGTCCTTCAAGATGCATTACACAAACACGAATAAATATAAACAAAACAATGATACATCTCAAAGGAAAATGGGAAAGGCCCTTTCTTACCAAGGGAGGAAAGCAATCCTCTGCTGCTCGACGTGGCACCGAGAACCCACCATGAGCGTTCGTGTCAGAAGCAGTCAATGTCTTACAAAACATATGAGGAATCGTCCTTCTCCTTAGCCCCTGATTCTCTTCACTCTCTTCTTCCCCTCCGCTCAAATTATTTACTACCGACTGTACGGACCAAAACGACCAAGACCTTAATTTCAGCTGTAGAAATTATAAATTCATCCAAAGGAAACAAACACTCAACGTTCAATGAAGACTCCTTGAAGTTCAAACTTCCTAGAGAAAGCTCACCTCATCCTCAGCCAAAAGCGAGACTTGAGCATACAACTCATCGTTCGATTTCTCAGCCTAAACCAAAAAACCAGTAATCAGAATATCAGAAAAGGAATCAAATTCTTAGCAAAGAAACTCAGGAAAAGGGGCAAAAAATGAAACTTCTGAGGCAAGCATCCAAAAACATGAAACTAAAAGTAAATTTTAGTCTAGAACAGCATGAAAGAATTTAACAAGGTGGGTGTCATCTTACTTGGAGTTTAACGTCCATAACTCTGCAGATGATTTGAGGAGGAAGGTCGTAAGTTCGAGTGCGAAACTCTTGTGCTTGCTGCTGCTCCAAATGGCCCTGTGGGAAATACACTACGACGTTTCTTTTTTGAGGCAGAGAGATACGAGGGCCAGCACAAGCATGCCAAAGCTCCAAGCACACAGATGAAGAAGAAGAACGAGTTGGGGAAGGATTAATCAAGCCTGGAAAATCGCTACCATTATCCGACATACTGCCTTCCAACTTGTTTAGGTCGATCGCCATGAACACCAACAACCGCTTACCACCTTATTGATCAAATGGGCGTTGTTGATTTTGTGCCTTCATCTATTCCCTTCACTTGTCCGATCCTCCCCATAGATTCAATTTAACCACCCCCCTCTCTCTCTCTCACGCACACACACTCTCTCTCATGGATGATCATTATTATCATGTACCATAAAAGACATGGTCAAAAGGGACAGCCCTCCTCTCCACTTTATTTTCAAATCTTTTCCATGAGCTACCGTTCTCGTTCCGAGAGAGAGAGAGAGAGAGAGAGAGAGAGAGAGAGAGAGAGATGCCACATCCAAAGTAAAAGTTTGCTCTGCAGAACCCTGCTGTCTATTAACCTGCTGAATTACTACCGTTGTACTCTCTCTCTCTCTCTCTCTAAATCTAATCGCATTGCCCTGCAGAAACCTGCTGAATTACTACTGACATCGTCCTCTCTCTTTATATATATATATATGACTGTGGTGATACTGTTCCTCTCACAACACCATATAACTACCAATTACCACTGCCATCTCTCTCTTTCTCCAACCACTGACAGACATCTTAACCGTCAGCAGAAAACGGTCGGACATTATTGTGGTGACAGTGTTACAGTGACTCTTATCATATCCTATATATATGGTTTTTGGGAATATATATTTTAGACATTAACCGTTCGATCTTTTTTTATTTACGAACGGATATGTGTTGGCGCCGTTCTTCCCCCTCCCTCCCCCAATAAATAAATATATAATATATATGATAGAATCCTCCTGAAGTACTTAGCATACAGTCCCACATGTCTCTATCGTTTCTCCCCCCTCTCTCTATATATAGAAATTCGAAAATGCTGGACACTATTTCATACCCCACTCTATTGGATATTTGTATCGTTCATATTACCGCACGAACGATTCCGATCGAATTGTTTATTAATATTAATACAAAATTTGAAACAATTTAATGCATATTACTGGAGACGAGTGTTTTGACCGTTCGATGAACCGTATAAACTGTGACAATGATTAACGTTTAGCATAAGAGACTGTCGAACAACTCTCTCTCTCTATATATTTTATATTTAGTTAAATATAAATTACTTATATTATATATGACTGACAACAGTGACAAGCAATTCATTCTTGAAATCATTCGTGTTTAGATTTTGGTTGGAAAATTGTGTTTTGTTTACTTTAGCTTGTGTGCGTGTGTGCAGAGCGAATGGCAGCTGTGGTGGCCTCAACTGACATGAGTTGCTGAGTTTGCCTGTTCAGATAAGATGGGTACCCAGACAGAACGGGTCCCCATTCAAATAATGGCTCTCCCACGCCCTTTTCGGCTTTTTCTCTACCCTTTTGCATGCCCGGCTTCAATTACTTTCTTTGTATTAAAAAATTTGCAGATTGATGTCTGTTATTTTCATTTGTTCCTGAACGAAGCCCCCTTTAATGGGCGAGGGGATCAACTAGAAAGCCCATCGTGCTTCCAGTGAGTGAATTTAATTCCTGTATTTATCACCGTGAAACGTTCAACGAATCATACATTGGTACTTAGTAGACATCTGTTTCATGCATACTGTCATTGTTGTAGTTAATGTTCAAATTAATGCATTTGAATACCTAGGATCTAGAGCAGGATATTTAGTGTCATTTGTCATTCACACACACACACACACACACACATATATATATATATAGAGTGTGTGTGTGGATGGACTCCACGCTCAATTCAACAAGGTAAACACTTCCAAAGCTTCAACCATTGAAGCGCTCTGCACCATCTTCCACCACTTTCTAATAATTCAAAATCATCCTCCACCATTCAAAATCACCCTCAAAACTATATAAAGAACCAAAACAATTGTACATATAAGTGCCATGTATTTTTTGTGTGGTTTTGATAGTGACTACAAGGATTTTAACTGATGGTACGGAGTGGTTTTAAGAGTTTGAGCACATACTGTATTCTTTTTTTCTTTCTTATGCATATATATATATGTATATATATATATGTATATATATATATGTATATATATATATATATATGTATATATACATGTATGTATGTATACATACATGTATGTATACATATATATATATATATATACATATATATATATATATACATATATATATATATATACATATATATATATATATACATATATATATATATATATACATATATATATATATATATATATATATATATACTTGGTAAAACGGGATTAGTAGTTCCAAACCCCTACATTGGTTCCCTTGAATATGAAACCAGCATTATACGCACACACTCTTTTTATTATACACACACCTATTTTTATCGCTTTTCTTAAAATATCCCTGATTATTTTTAAAAATTACAATAATACTATTCTTACTGAAAACTAGACACTCCCTCCTCACGCATGAACCTACTTTCAACTCTCATTTTCTTTTGTTGCTTCACTCATTCTTTACTTTCAACTTCATTTTAGTCATGTAGTAGGAGATCTATAGCTATTTCTACCAAAAAATGGATTGAAATCCGTTAAAATGGTGGATTTAAGAAGAAAAAAGAGAATTAGAAGTTTTTTTCTGATTTCTTGAGCTGATTCGAAGTTGATTCATCGTTTATCAAGTTATGTTGTTATATCTATTTTCATTCATTTGCATAACTTTTTTATGTTAATGGGCATCGGAAAACCCAATTTTTTCCAACATTGTGTGGAGTAGAGACGTTCCTGATTACCTCTCCTACTAGGATGTTATTGACCTCATAAGTTGATAACGTGAGTACAAAGTTGTGACATCACAACTTTATCTAAGAGACACAATGAGGTGTCGTATGGAGGACGCTCCTGTAGATGACAACCAGAAGAAGAGCAAGCTGATCCTTCACGTTATGAGAAAGATATATCAACCTCATATATTGAGATTGATATTGCAGACAATGATTTTGATGAATGTCTTGATACAACGGGATTACTCCCGAACATTTAAGGTCACATTGCATATAAGATTTGGGAGGAACATATACTTTAAAACTTTAGTGTAAATTTATATAAATATTCTCTATATATGTACCGATATCAATACTATCTATTCTAATATTATGTAAATGTATATTTACAGTCAATATAAAAAATGATACCAACTGATACACATTATCTGTGGATAGAGTTTGACTAGTGAAGAGGACAAATATTAGGTCTAAAAATTATGTTGAGCTGGTAGATTACAATGGGTTGATTGGATAGACAAACTTCCTGTACAAGGTGATAGATCATGTATTGCTTACTGTTTTTATCGAGTGTTGGTAACTAGACACAAATAACTTCCATATGACATGAGGTGAAATGACTATCAGACTTCATGATATTCATGTGATACTTGATCTTCCAATAGAGGGTCAACTTTTTGCTTTGACACGAGATGATGATTAGAAGGAGGGAAGAAATTTTAAGTTATATATAGGGAATGGGTATCAATGAAGTTGTATGTAAGATTAAGTTTGGGACCATTAAGTTTGAAGTAGTTCAAACTAATTTTTTAAGGAGAAGAACGAGTAATGGAAATAAGACCTTATGTTATTTATTTTATCAATTAGGATGCACGTTGTATCAGGATAAGTCTAGAGATAGGGTGTTAATAACACTTATGAATCAGTTGGCACACGATTGTATGAGTATTGATAATTACACGTGAGGTGTAACTATATTAGCATATTTGTATAGACAACTAGAGAAGTCATCCCAGATAAAAGTACAACTTAGTATGCATACATCTTTGCTTTAGGTAATAATATTTATTATTATTGCTCGCGTTATGTTTAGTTTAACTTTTTTATTGAGGTATGGATTTATGAGTACTTTCCAGCTATAAGAGTTGTTATGCGATTAGAATGGCAGGATGAAGAACCATGAGTTGGCCGATGGATGAGTAGTGTGTATCACAAACAATCTCTTGTTGATTAGCTAACTTAATGTCATAAGTAATTAAATTTGATGACGATAAGTATTTTGAATATTATATATTCTTACGTGTTATTTTGTGCAATATAAATTAACTAGTAGCCATATAATTCTACAAAATACATATATTGTAATGCATATAAGTTATCGCAATATTATAGATGCATTCAAAACATAGATGTTGTGGAGCTTTATATGCCAAATCACATTATTTGTCAGTTTGATCGACGTCAAGGCATCCTGGTAGCAGACAAAGAGACATGGTCCATGCGTGTCTCTCCTGTACCACATTTTCATCTGTGGTTCCGACTCACGTTATGGTTTCCCCTAAAATAAAAAATCATCTGTTTGCAAAATCAAAAGATTTCAAACAAAACAATAAAAATACAATGATCTCAATAAAAACAGACCTTTCAAATTTAAAAAAAAATCAAGAAAATGGGTGGATCAAGCGTTTCATTAATTTTCCTCTATTTTTTCTTGTTTCTTGATTCGTTTGGTTCCAATTAGGTTTGTACGTAACTAATCGATGATGGTTGGTTGTAAATAATCATATAATACTTGTCAATAAACAAAAATTTGATGAAAAAAGGTCTTTGGAGAAAGTGTAAAAAATTGTTAGATTTTACTGTAGAGAGGAGAGAGAAAATCCTATGGGGAATTTTGGATATTTACGAAAATTGGGGTGTGTTAGTAAAAGAGGTATAGTAATGCCCATATGAAACCGAATCAAACCCGTTCCTCAATGATTTGAGTTATGCTTTCCATTTTGCCGGTCTTGTGTCTTGTTCCACTCAGTTCTAATCTTGATTTGGTTTCAATTTCATTAAGAAAAATATCAACAAAGGTGTGAATTTTGGTTTATGATAGGTGAAACCATAACCAAACACAAAGGGGATCCATGGTTAGGTTATGTTTTTGACTCCAGTCCTCCCGATTTCAAATCCCATCTGTTTTAGAGGTGGTTCGGATTCAACACTTTGGTCCAGGTCCAAACTGGCGAACCAGACACACGTGCAGAAGCACGCACACGTGCGTACACTTCGGGTTGGTTTTTAGCTCAACCTTAACCTAACCAAGCTCGATCGAGATGCTCCAGGTCGACCCAGACCTGACCCAAGGTGTCTCACCCTGACTCATACCACCTTTTTGTTTTCTAAATTTCAGGTCGGGTTGACAGGTAGGGGAACGAAACTGTCACCCTTGCGACCATAAATACTTGCCTCTTTTGAGAATATTCCTACCTTAAAACATGGGTAAGTATATGCTATGTGATGTCAAGATAAGATACACGCATTTGCTGACTAATTTGCTTTTGCGGGTGTCACTAATTCTCCTATTCTTTGCATGGTTGGTCCACATTGAAATGCACGTGTCAATTGCTACTTTAACTCTTACAATTAATATAAAGCGAAAGACAAGAGTTCCGTTCCTTTTTTTTAATGAGAATGTTTCTCTCTCTCCCTCTCAATATATATATATATATATATATATATATATAGAGAGAGAGAGAGAGAGAGAGAGAGAGAGAGAGAGAGAGAGAATGAATATATATAGAGAGAGTGATAATATCTTTCTCACTTCCAATGACTACTCTTACAATTTTTTGAATTTAAAAAGCAAAATGTGTTGTTATACTTTTTATATTTTATATTTACATTCCACTTTTTACATTCAAATATCTACTATTGATCATGTCAATCAAATGATAAATATTTTTGAGTAAATTTAAGCATCAATGAGTTTGACCACCGGTCACATTCTCTCTATATGTATGTGTAGACGACCATCTTCACAATTTTCGTCTTAATTTGAAAAGAAATTTCTAAAAACTGCTGAGATAGGTAGACAAGATGCATGGTCAGCATGTATAGAAAGTGGGCTCATAGTCGAACCATAACCACCAATTGGATTGTTCACAATTCAAGTCAGTTCTAGCCTCGAACCAAACCGCTACTAGCTCGTATTTTGAGAACCAAACCAAACAATGTCATGATCATATTAGAACTAAAACGAACTGATAGTTTCAGTTTTGTTTGGTTTTGAACCATGGTTCTTGTTATAATACAACATAAGGGTGAGGGTGATAACAAATTTAATTTAATATCATGTAGTTAATGACCAACTAACATGTATTAAACTCATAAGAACAAATATTTCACTTGATCTCAACCAAAAAGCGAAGAAAAGTATGTCTTATTCTGTGTCTTATGATGGTTTTTATAGTGCTCAATCCATCCTTCATCTCATTTCTGCTTGATACGGGACTAAATTCATCCATCTTATACTTGGTTCGGTTCTCATTATTCAATTCCAGAACTAGAACCGTGAACTGAACCGCTCATTATTTAATTCAAATCTTCGCCACTCCTCATGTCAATCAAAAAGATGTTTGACTAAAGGTTTGAGAATTTACCTCTATCTATCTATCTATATATACATATAAAGCTTAATATATACTAACATTATTACATACTAACATATCCAAACATATCTCAATCATCTAATTTGATATATTAATGATTGAGATTTAAATTTTAAAAACAAAAAAAACTTGTAAGTATAATTATTTAAAAAATAATGTTTTGTTTTTTAATTCAAATCTTAATGATCTATATTTCAAATTGGATGATTGAGATTTGTTTGAATATACCATGCGCTCTCTATATAATATGCTAGTAAAACAAAGTGTTAACATATCCAAACAAATGTCAATTATCTTATTTAACTTCTAGAAAAAAGATGAATATGTCCTGTTGTTGCAAATAAAGAGAAGAAGATGATCACGATGATAAAAGAGTAGCAAGGGGAGATCGCTTTTTGAGTTGGAGGGAACACATGCAACCTTTTCTTTTATATCTCTTTTCCTTTTATATTGTGGGTGGTGGTCATTGAAGGAATTGTTACCGTGAAAAGATGGACGAATAGGACGAACGCAACTGCTTGTGCCCAACCAAACTTATACTTTCTCTCCCCCCCGTCTCTCTCTCTCTCTCTCTCTCTCTCGTTTTAAAGCAGATCTCGGGCATTCTTTTCAAAATTAAGAAAGGTTTGTGGTCTAAATGAATGCTAAAGAGAGGAATAGAAAGAAAAAATTTCAGAAAAGGTGCCTCAGAAGAATCCTGCGTCGTAAAGGTGAGGCATGTTTTTGTGGATTAAACATCAAAGCTGTTGCACCCAGAGCGTTAGCTCAACCGGTAGGGGGAGTTCGACTCCCAGGGGGTTGCATGGAGAGTGTGTCTGTGTGTGAGACTGTGTTATCCTCTTGTATAAGAAAAAAGCATCAAAAACTGTTCACAAGGAACCCTTTTCCTGTTCCACCGATTATAGAAAATGTAAAATGTTAAAAACTTATCGAAGCAGCTGTTTGAGACTATCATTTCCGATTTCAGGCTGGTTCTGATTTCATGAAAGGTGGAACCGAATTCAAACTAGGTGGTTCTCTGTTCCGGTTCTACTAGTTCCTGGCTAGGTTTGTTCCCGGTTGGACCCATTGGGTCAGTTTCAAACCGGTCAGATCTACTCTGTGTCTCCTTAGAGGTGGCCATTTTAGATCGAGTCTCCTGTGCACTCAAACTTGTCGAAACTGAATCAGAGTCCCAAATTTGATTGCAATTATACTTTCAACAAAAAGAATCGAACAGGCAGTACAGAACCAATTTTTGGTGCTAAAGTGCCAACTCCATGAACCTGGTCTATTCTTAGAAACTGAAAATATATGCCATCATTTAGGGTTTATGGGCTTTCCCATGTGCACCATTGTCCATCAATACCTTTGTGGTTTTCATTCACTGAAAAGTAGAGGTATTCTCTTGGTCTTCCAAGTAACTGAAGATATAAACCATTATTCAAAGGTTTAGAGCCTTTCATCATGTGCAGCAAAGCCCATCAATCCCTTTGTAGTTTTCACTGTCATTGAAAAGTAGATAATATGCTGTTGGTCTTCTTAGTCACTGAAAATATGGGCCATTATTTAGGGTTTAGAGCTCCCATCATGTCCATCAATCTCTTTGTTGTTCTCATCGTCACTGAAAAGCAGATTATATGCTTTTGGTTCTCTTAGTAACTAAAAATGTGGACCATTATTTAGGGTTCAAACCTTTTAGGGATTTAGAACCCAACCCTAATTAATTGGTCATTGTGTTAAAGTAGAATTGGGTTCTTTATCATCTCCAAAACAAAGGAATGATTCATTAGAATGGAAAAGTAAAGGCTGAAAGCAAAGGAGGGAGTATCTAAGACAGAAAAGCAACAGTCCACAAATATAGATCCAAGTGGCATTGTGCATGAGCAGCGACAAGCTAATATCTATAATTAAACAAGATACAGAAAATCGAAACTAAAAACCAAAACCAAAACCAAAACCAAGCTTTCTTCCATGCTAAGTAGGGTCAGCTACATGGCTATTAGGATAAAGAGAAATAGATATGTACGAGAAGTAGACATCTCCGGTTCCGGCTAACAAACCATCGGCTCCGGTCTTGGTTAGAAATAATGGTTATGATTTTAAAAACTTATAAAACCATAAAACTAAAAACAAGTTTTAAAAAGAGAAATAATAAAAAAACATTATTTCCAGTTTCAGTTGGTTTTTTACTTGGTTTGGTTCTGGTGGGAAATGTCGGTCGAATTCTGACAATGAGAAGGGATTCATGAAAAAAGTGGGAAAGCGAATATTCAAGTCAAAATATGGACTATGACGAGTGGCAGACCGATCAAATTTTTTTTGGATGAGGTATACTTGTATTTCGAGTGAGACGCACTTCTATTTTGATTTCAAGTGAGACACATACCTCATCTCGTCCTAAAGTGGGTTAGCCATTGATTATGACGGTGATGTCGACAAATCTATGGCTGTTGAGGCTAAGGGTGATTCTGAAGCTGTCATTGATAAATTTTGGATCCGGGTTTGGATATATGATAGGATTCAGACTAACCCAGCTTGTGACTGTGGCAGCCACCACATTGAAGCAATACACGAGTCACCTCAATGTGGACATATAATGAGTATATTTAGAGATGTTCGTTTTCAGTTAGCTTGGAACTTAGAATCGTAGTTGGATCTTTTTAGAACCGTTGATTTCGGAATGGTTTCGGTTCAAATCAAAACTATCTTGAAAGTATAATCCATGATTCTTAAACAGCATTAAAGAGTACTCAAAACTCTCAAACTTGTGATTCCAAATCTCCAACTTGTAAGTTATGCATGGAGTGATGAACATAGAAACGATCACTCAGACCACAAGGGACCAGATTTATGTGGTTCGAAGAGCTATTTCTTGCTTCCTGCTTGATGATCACCACAGAAAAAGATTTCCACTGTGAAGAATCACTAATTACAGAGGCTCTTATATATATATATATATATATATCTGGTGAGTATAGCAAAAACTGATAAATATGACGATTGATATCCTATTTAGATCGGGTACTTTGCAGTCATGAGGTCAATCGATGAAAGTTTATGGATGAGTGAATCAGTATGAATTGTCCTCGTTAAGCACTGGGCTCCACATCAAGCATCTGAATTGTCCTCATTAAGCACTGGGCTCTACCAGTGGCAGATGTAGAATTTTTTGTGGGGTGGGGTGAACTGTCTATTTGACCATTTGAAGTGGGGGTGGACGATGTTGATTCAATCATCCCCTATAACCTTTTCATTGGTTTTCTTAATTTCAGGTGGAGCAGCCATCCCACCTCGCCTCAGTGTAGATCCGCCATCATGGATTCATGAGTTACTGCTTCCAGGATATGGAAGATTCCAGTTCGTGAGCTTACCTTTTTGTTTTCGGTCACCAAGATTAAAGAAAAACGTAGCAATTAATTTAATCATTGACACAATGATATCAAATAGTATGAATATATATATATTTGGTGATTGGGTCTTAAATCTATAGACATGCACACTTATTTCGATACTTTACTTTTGAAGAACATGAATGTAATAAGGATAGAGATACATATGCATATGAAATATATATATATATATATATATATATATATATATATATATATATATATATATATATATAACCTTCTAATTAACACTCATATACTTAAAAAGTAAAAGATGGGCATGAATATCCATGTATCAGAGGTTGCAGGATTCAGTATTCTTATATATATAGATATATAAGATGGATTGAGTAGGGCTCACCCTAAATCCGACCACACCCCACATGAAAGGGTTATCCCAACCCATTGTGGGGCGGGTTCTCGCCTTTGGGACCCACCCCATGCACAGTCCGAACTGGTTGGGTATGGATTGCCATCCCTACTTCTTATCACCAGAAAAGAAAGGAGCGAACAAAAACTCTTTAATTTGCACCCATATTTTCTCTAAATTCCCAAAATTACTTATAAATATCAGAACTTTAACAAAATTGATTCTTATCTCTTGCTTAAGTTGGATGATAAGAGGATCAGATTAGGTAGACTTATATCATATTCTAAAACGTCGTGTACATACTTTGAGCGAACTAAAGATATATCATATTCAAAATATCATCCCACGTACTAATATAGCCTTGTTGGTTACTTTCGTGCAAAGGAGGTCTTCAATTCGAAATCCTAAAGACCATTTTTCTTCAATATTCGTTCTATGAGTTTTCTACTTTTATGGACAAATAATATATATATATTGCTGGATATTGATGAGAGATCCAATATCAAACATAAATATTACAGCAACCAACAAGGAGAGATAAAAGGAGAAGAAACAAAGTACATTTGTGCTTACCATGATGAAAAGCCTCTAACCCACTCCCAAGGTGGCTCATTGTGAGCGTCCCTTAAACTGTAGTTCCAGTTCCGTAGTCCCAAGCCTTGCAATCAAACATCCTCTAAGGTTCTAAAACCCGCACCTGCTCCATGCAGGGCCTATATAAAACCAACCCCCACCCCAAAACAGAACTGCACAAATTAATTAATAGAAATATATCTTCCTCAAAAGAAATTAAATTAATATTGTATGGTACACATGGACAATATATCATATATTAAGTTGGTAACAATAGAAACCATACTTGATCTTAGATCATAGGCCAAAAAAGTATGTTGTATCCCATTGCCTTTGACCTTATTATAATGCGTTGCTCTCTCTCTCACTTCTATTACTTTATACCTAATATGCCAAAGATTAGGGTTCACTTCCCCTGTAACTGTGTATCAAACATACCCTAAGGTTCACTGTTGGGCAGGTCCAAAGGTTGTTACGATAATTTAATCAGTAAAAAGAAATCGTTTGGTGTATCACTTCAGCATTCTTTCGATAATTTTTTAATTAACTTATTGAATCATCATTTTACTTTTTATGCAGTTTTCTTGTAAAATTGAAATAATTTAGCATTTAATTCTATCATACCGATCTAATTCATTGGGTTAACATGGTTTTCTAGCATATGTAAACATAAAATCCTATATATGAGCTGCTATAAACTAAACATGCATCTCTGTATTTTTAAATAGTAAAGCTGGGAGCACATGCAAGTCAAGGAACTCATTCAGGAAGGAGAACACAATTTCGATTAAGAGAAAATTTCCACTATATTCCAAGCAGATGAAGCACATAAGATTACCAGTATTCCCCTGAGGAATATACTAGGCTCGGTTCCGGTTCCAGTTCCGAAGTTGGTTTCAGTTGCACCTCAAACAGGGTATAATTCCAGTTTGGTTCCAGTTTCATTTAAAAAATAAGGTGCAACTTTCAAATAAAGAAAAGGTATTTGAACCCGGTAGTTCTGGGCCACTGGTTCCGGTACTTGTTCATTTTTTCAGTAGGTAAAACTGGAACCGAATCAGTCCCTGGTTCTGTGGGTGGTTCAGTTCTGGTTGAACCTGCCAGGTCGGGTCGGAACGGGCGAGTGTAATATGAAGCCCAATGTTTGACCAGCCTAGATTTCTTGGTTCCGGAGACTATATGTGGACTCCTCCAGCCTCTTGCAGGAGTTGA
This sequence comes from Brasenia schreberi, assembly GCA_036023115.1. Lineage (NCBI taxonomy): Eukaryota > Viridiplantae > Streptophyta > Magnoliopsida > Nymphaeales > Cabombaceae > Brasenia > Brasenia schreberi. The sequence goes on along the minus strand of JAYKKT010000078.1, from coordinate 7,375,417 downwards.
CTATGGACCAAGTTATAGAGGCCTGCAAAGAGGTAACCCAACAGATCGCTGGTACCAGATTCAAGTGGGTACATAGGCGAGCTAATGATCGCTGGCTCCAGTTTGAGTCCTAAACTGCCCCAAACCAGAAAAAACTATTGAACAAGTATATAGAAACAGACGATTCCGGTTCCGGCCCAGTTTTGGTTCCATGCAAGATGGAACCCGAACTGAATCAGATGGTCCCCTGTCCCTAGTCCAATTTGACAGGTTTCGGTTCCAGCTGGTTCCTGCCAGAGTCTTTCAGCCAGTTCGAGTCCGGGTATGTCTAGATGGTGTAATCCATCCTCACAGCTGAGCACTATGCCACCTGCAGTCACCGTGGTGCTGGCAATTTAACTACATTGTACATTGTTCATATTCAGTTCACGCTTTAAGAGCGAGCTAGGATGTGTTCGGTTGGTTTAGTCGCAAATCGAACATAAACAAGCTCATCAAGAGCTGAACCGAGCCAAACCGCGACCAGCTGGGTTTGTTTACCAGACCCAGCTGACTCTAATAGATTAAAATTGTGCCATGCACTAGGTCATGTATTCTTCTAAATCCTACATGTGACAAAGCATAAGCAAGGCAATATTTTTCAGCCAACTTATAATGCTGGCTAAAAGAATCCACATTGTTCATTTATTAATAATACTAAATAATTCCTTGTCTTCAATTTAGAACTCAACTTTTCTCACTGAGACAATTATTATAATCTATGCCAAATAATAATTCATTGATACAAACTCAAACTAGTGCTTAATGATCTCCTCTAAAATCCAGGCTTGTTTGCAATTGAAAAGTCTACCTCACCAGTCTGTTAAAGATAGCCCATCTTATTTCCAATATTGATAATGTAAGGAGACAACTCTCTCTCTCTCTCTCTCTCTCTCTCTCTCTCTCTCTCTCTCTCTCTCTCTCCCTCTCATGGATGACGAGGAGATTCACATAGGCATGGCATTGAGAAAAGATAAAACTGGCTTTGATGTCATAGAGAGCTTGGATGAGCAATAGTTCTATCAGAATATACTTACACAAACTGATCCTGCATTTCCAGCCAGCTCATCAAGCTCTTTCATGAAAGTAGTAGTCAGCTCCCTTGTTATCCCTGCGATTCATACATCTGAAGAAGAAGCTAACGATGGTGCCACAGTCGAGATAAGTTGTGTTTCTGAGGCTGTTATCACTATGTCAAGAAGTCCTCTGCCATCCTATTTTGTAAGAATTGAGATCGATCGTGGAGGAGAAGGTGCAGGCTGCAAGCTTCAAAATGATTTTCCACCTAGAATTGGGACTCACTGTTCTTCCACTAAGGTAATGAATCAAGAGCTGGTATTCTAATTAGGCTTTACTATGACATAATGTGTGGATTATGTTGAGCTCATCAACGACATCCACTCGCCAACTTGCCTTTGCTTAGACCCGGACCTGATCTGATCGTGGAAATCCATGGTTTCTCTTGTAATGGAAAATGGACATTCTCAGGCTATAAAACGTTACATGAGAAAAAAGAAACACTAACATTATAGAAAATAAACTAAAAATATTTGAGAAATTAAAAATACAAAACGGCTTGTAACGGAAAGCCCATACATAAAACCAAGAAGATAAGCCGGCTATAAATATTGTACAAAGAATACAGTATACTGTACTGAAAAAATACACAAAACATATTCCCTGTGTTAAGGGAAACTGTATACCATCACCTTCTTCTACTTTCCCCTTTCTTTCTCTCATTCCCAAGTCAGATCCACTTTTCGCTGCAACTTCGGCAACCTCTGGCGATGAACAGAAGCACGACCGATGGCTGTCCAGCTTGAGTTCTGATCAACTCGGTTTGGTTGTTCGAAGCTTGTTCAAGCAAATGTACCTTCTTCAATCTTTTGCTAATTGTTCAAGGATGCTAGAATCAGCCTTCTTAGTGACATTAGCCAAAACCTTTTGCATTGTACAATCCCTTTTATGTGTGATCTTTTATCCCCCCTTGTCAAGAATTACGATCGGTTCCATCACTATGCTCACAAGCTTCCTTCCTTGAAAAATCAAAACCACAAAGATCTCAAAATTTCCGACTTGGATCTGGGGGTTGTGAGAATGGGTTTGGGGCACCTTGGCCCATTGAGTGCTCCCTGCCCCCTCCCTCTTATGAGGGTATTTAATTGAGAGATCAGGACTACGAAACCGGAAATCCAATTCCAACAGCTCACTTCACGATGAGCCATAAAAGTGGGGTCATACGAATTGTTGCATGCCAAGGCCTTGTTTGATTACAACAAGAACTAGAATTGCAGTTCTTCATTACCAAGCCCTGTAAGCACTAGCTAAGCTGAATTTTGAGACCTTTTGGGTTTTGATTCTTCGGGGAAGGAAGCTTGTGAGAATGGGTTTGAGGGACACCTTAGCCCATCGAGTGCTCTGTATTTTTTCGTCTCTTCTTTATGAGGGTATTTGATTATGAGACCAGGCCTACAAAACTGAAACTCCAATTCCAACCGCACACCTCATGATGGGCCGGGGAAAAGTGGGGTCCGACGAAGTACTCATGCGGAACCTGTTTTTTATTACAACGAGAACTAGAATTGTAGTTCTATAGTCCCAAGCCCTGTAATCAAACACCCCCTTAGGTGTTCAATGTAAACAAACCACTTGAGGCATCCTTCAATAATGGCATCACTTTAAGCCTTCTGTCCAGGGGGTTGAGGGGTAGGAACAAAGAACATAATTCTGATCCAGTACAAATCCAATCTGTTCAAACTCTGATTCAAACAGGAGCACCACACCATGCTAATGTAGCTTCTTGGCCTCAGTAGTCAACAAGGCCCTTATCGAAAAATTTATCAAGATAGGCTCCTCTCGAAATAGACGGAAAGAGATCGCCGAGAACGTGATCTACCACAAACAGTAGCACACCTTCGATCGTGCTATGATTAACTACATGAGTTCTTAGTCACCATTATTCTTGATCTTGTACCAGATTAGTATTTAACTCAAAAAAGAAAAACTAGATCATGTTATTGTTTTTTCTTTCAAACACTTTCGAGACCTTGATTTAGACGTATATGCATGATGATCTCAGTTATCAGGCATTCCCAGACCAAGACAATACAGAGCACTCGAAGGATCGCAGTGCACCCGAGTTAGTGTAAGAAGGAATAGAAGATTCAAGAGCCTGAAAGATCTCGAATTCGAGGAACTAAAGGGCTTCATGGATCTCAGCCTCGCATTCGACATGGAGAACCCAGACCCCTGCACGGTAAATGTGCTCCCAGGCCTTAGGCGAGACGGCCAAGAAGCTGAGGAAGCTGAGAAAGTTAGGAGGCCCTATCTTTCTGAGCCATGGCTGGGTGAGAGAAGTGATTTGCTTGTCCTGAGAATCCCATCAGCAAAATCAGAACCCCACATGAAATCCCACCTGAAGGTTTGGGCTAAGCATGTGGCTTCGGCCGTAAAACAAGGCTACTGACTGTAAATAATGCTAGTAAGGTTGATGAGTCTCATTTAGTTGGGGAGAGATTTACGTGAGGCCGTCTACAACTTTTTGAAAAAAATTAGTTTGCTCACTAATATATATATATATAACTGAGATATACTTAATGCGTACCATAATAGTTATAAGATGGTGTAAAATGGTGGGCTTCTTTGCGTTTATTGTGATGGGACCAACATTTTTAAGTTACAAGTACTCATTGAGTACAAAATCCATAGAGTACAATCGAGTCCTCTCCTCTCTCTCCTTTTATATATATAAAAGGAGAGAGAGGGAGGAAGAGAAGATCGAAAGATTGGGATTGGTATTAATAGAGTTTGCATACATGACCATAGAGTTTTTGCATAATCCTTGGACCTTGTATATATGTATATAGGAAAGGTAGTGTTCTCTTATAGCATATACTCAAGGACTACCGTTCATCCAATCGCCTTTGATGAATGATCAAAAACGGTGTCAAAAAGACGCTAACCTCCTCCAAGAGCCCCATATGTGACAAAGATAACTCCATGTAATAAAGATGGTGCATTATTGGCCTGTTCCTATTTATTCACGAAGTACAATCAAACATTTAGGTTTTAGGATGTTGAAAAATCTTATCATTCTCAGGCATATAATATATATATCCATCACGACCTACAGTTTTAACAGATCCTCGAGAATGTTGCCAAGAGACATTTTGTTCCATTCTTCGTACTTCAACTAATTCTCTATGACATCGAACCATGCACTTGCGAATGTTGCCAAGAGACTCTTTGTTCCATTCTTTGTACTTCCACTAATCCTCTATGACATCGAGCTATGCACTCGCGAATGTTGCCAAGAGACCCTTTGTTCCATTCTTTGAGCTGTTCTTTGTTCGCCTTCAGTTCACCCACGACCTTGAACACGCGAGTTTTTGCCATTTTTGTCGCCATGCATCACAAATTGTTGGAACTCGCATCAAAGAATCCAAAATCTTAAAGAAGACATGTTCATGGTGCATAATCAGTCCATTATGGTCTGAGCAAGATCTCAGGGTCACTCCAATCTAATGACGAGGGATCCAATTAAGCCAGTTTTTGCATTCACAAACCCGTGTTTTTGTTAGTTTTTTCGCCTTCCTATAGTCTGAAGTAGCTTATTCGATGCAACCCTATCTTTCATTTAAAGCACAAAACGACGAGCGGAATCACAAAGGACAGCCTAGATAACCAGAAGTTATGTGAAGGTTTACGACATTAGAGTTAGTCGGGCGCAGATTGTCATAACTTTAGAGTTTTACTCCAGGCTATTCCATAGGAAAGGTGTTTTCTATAAGTTAATAAAAAAGAAGAAAAACATTAGGATATCAACAAAACATACATTAGTGTTTACAGGGTTGCTCAATTTCTTCCCCTTTATCATGATTAACTTCAGGTAGAATGGAAGGACATCCAATTGTCAGCAATGGTGATAGCAAATGTTATTTTTCGGCAATGGACATTCACAATAGGGTTCAACACTGTAAAAATAGATCAGTCATACCACATTTGTATTATATTAATTCCATATAATACAGGATGCTGGAGAGAATTTCAATTCCTTTTTAGCCCTTGATCTTCCTAATGCCTTTTCAGGTGAGCTTGGCTAGAAGGTGCAATACAGGGACATCCCAAGGAGTCACCTACCCCAGTACTATTGTCAAGTGGTTATCTTCAAAGTCATGATGAGATCCAATGCATTTGGGGGTTGGAAAGATCACAACCTCAATATCAAATACATTGGTGTAGGAAAGATCACACCCTCAATTGAAAGGTTCAAAAAAGTTTTTCAGTGGTTGTCGGCTATCTAATGCAACCAGTGAGGGATCTACATTGAGCCGAGGTGCCTCAAGATTTCAAAAATTAACTTAAAGTCTATAGCCTATGGTACAATTCATGGGCTATGATACATAATTCGCCCCACCCGAAACCATTCAAGGGGCTATTCACCTCACCCAAAAGAGTTTCTAGATCCGCCACTGAATGCAATCCTCCTTTATTCAGGCTCTTGACGGCTTATGGAAGAGCAAACCCTTACTATAGGCAGTGCTAGAGAATTTCAGTAAGAAATGCGAAAATTAATTTATCTCATCATTCTAGAAAAGAAAAGAAGAAAAAAAGAAAAAGAAGTGCATCGAAGAAAAAAAGAAAAAGAAGTGCATCTTTTCCAGAAAGTAGAATCCCTGTTAAGGCATAAAATACCACAACATCCAGCCACTAGAGCATATAGAACCGATTTGTCCAACATATTGCAGATAAAGGTCCCCCAAGGCAGCATGAGAACCATTTAGAACAGTATAGTCCCTCGTTTGATTGGTGGGGCTGTCACCCATGAAAAACGACAGCAAAATCTGTCCCTTACTTCGCCGTCCATGAACCTGAATGCTCCCTAAAGTTGTCTTTGGATTAACAAACACCCTCACCAAAAGGCTTGGGTGGCCAGCTTTTCAGGTAAAAGATTGAAGCATGATTATAAATCGGAGGCATCAATGTCGGCAAAAAAATGCTGGGGCAATCACACGCCCTCCTCAATTCTATAATTGGTCACCAGAGTATCATTGTCATTATGTACCTATTGCTGCCTACTACCATAATACAACACAAGAAACATCTTGGAATCTCAAAACAGAGGTAATGCTGGTCAGTGGGGGGATCCGAATTCCCCAAAGATGAAAATCAACAAAACGCTTGTCTCTTGCCTAAACACTTAGTTTACCCATCCTAAACAGTTCTGTGGGCTATTCATCCTGACACGAGTGATGGTATTGATGAAGACAAGCAGCCTTGTCAAAAATTGATGGAGTAAGGCAACATAATACACTCTATTAGCAGCATAAATGGTGGTCGAAACAACTTTCTCATAGCAGCATAGAACTAATAAGGAGATGAAGATGGCCACAGTTCACCTCAGATAGCAAAACCAAAACCAGTATTACTTAGAGGTATCCCACATTAAGTGAAGTCAGCTACATAGAAACAGACATGAGACACATGATGGAAGCATAATATGAAATCGATGTAAATGGGAAGGGGACATACAGAATGTGGGTTGTTTTCGCTTTTGCCCATTAATGCCAAATTAGATGTTTTTGACTGTAGTAATACAGACTCAGATGCTTTTTCTTCATGAAAAGAAACCCTCTTCCAGATAAACCGCAGGAGGGGACACACTACCCCTTGCTCTGACACCCACTTTGCCAAACGGGGAAATGCAGAATTGATGTTGGAGCTAAGGTATCAAACCAGCGAATTCTGGCAGGCAAGATCAAGAAAGACTGAAACCGGATGTTAACAATGATAGTGAAAGAGAGGCAATAGGGCATCCTGTCTAATATATAATAAATACTGGAGTTGCAGGAAAATGATGCTGTTGGTAAGTTCATAAAATGTGCAAATCTGATGCATGAACCGGCTGAATGATAATCTAGAAATCATTGGTAAAGAATGATGCCTTGGTAGTTGGTACTAATTCTTCAACTAACAAGTTTTTCTCAGATTTGTTTAAATTATACAGCTGCCAATCAACACATTTCACACCATGAACATCACCAGCACAGTGAACAATCATGAAAATCTTTCACAATTTCATAGACATATTGAGTGCTATAATTTAATCTACACCTTGTATTATACAACAACAACTAAGCCTTTTCCCATACTAGATGGGGTCAGCTACATGGATTCTTTGTTTCTAATCTACACCCTGTATTATATAGTAAAGAAATACATGTACAGTTTCTTATAGGAAACCAATATCAGCATCATTTTATATACTAAGTATAGCATTGGCGTGATTGACAAAAGAATTTTTTTAATCTGGTCGAACTAAATGTACTCATTAGGTTAATTGGTTTCACAAAAATAGGGGGGACATGTCAACATCTGATACTTGTGACAACAGCGGAATGACAACAGGATCACCATTGCTTGATTGCTCAGTTGCTTCTTCATTATAGATACAGCTTCGACATATTCTAGGATGACAAGGCCATTAAAATCCAAGGTTCTGGAGATTGCTTCACCAACCACTGGAGCATAAAATGAATAACCAGTGTTAGCCATATCTCACTGTATCGTACAATATGTATCGTCCACGATACGATAGGATAACCTGTTTTGCGGGGTTTTGTGGGTTTTTTAGAGCAGTTCAAGGCATCTTCCGGTGGTTCTCCCCCTCCTTGGTGTTTAGGCCCCCAAAAAAGTGCTCTACGGTGTCCGTGCAAGCCTCCTAACTTGGATTGTAGTATATTTTTAGTGTTTTTCTGAATTTTTTCTTTGTATTTATTTTTTTTGGTGTTATTTGCGTTTTTCTTTTTTTAAATGACAAAATATGAAGTTATTAAGTGTGCGGATATGATTTTTATTGCATTCATGAAGTGGGAGACAATCTATTTGAGTGTTATGTGAAGATTGGGGATTTATGAAGTGCTTTTATTTTTAGGTTTTTTATTTAATTGAAGTGCTCAATTGAGATGGCAGGAAGGGGTGTTAGAGACTCCCAATCTTGGTCTGATGATTCGGCATGATAGTGAGGTACAACAGTTGAGGGTTCTAGATTAAAGATCATATGTTTGTTTTGTGAGAAGATGGTTAGTGGTGGAATTTCACGATTGAAACACCACCTAGTAGGAATTAGAAAAGAAGTTTTCTTGCATGGGTAAAGTTAAAAGTTTGCCAGAAGGCATTAAATGGCAATGTCTTTAAATGATTGAGAGCATACAAGAGAGGAGACAACCAAAAGATGATTTAGGGATGTTTGAGGATCATGCTATTGGATTCACTTATAGTATTCCTTCATATGCTAAAACATAGATTGGTAGTAGTAGTTCTCGACCGCCAAACAGGGGAAAGAGGGTTGCTGAAGATTTTACTAAAGGACATGTAATCCTCCACAGTATAACACACCTCAAGATTGTCTCTGAAATCTCATTCAACTTTCTGTTTCTTCTATTTTGAAGCTAACTCTACAAATTGTTGTCACTCATCTGAGGAGAACATTCTCTTCAATACTTGCTTCTGTATTATAATACTCAGTATAGATAATAAATGGAACAAACAATTACATCAACCTTCTCACAATAGCATAGATAGGGCAAAAGAAACTATGGAAAAAAGTGAAAGTGATAGAAGAGGAAGCTAAAGAAGGAGTAAATCTTGGGTTTATGAAGCCATGGATAGGACAAAAGAAGCTATTAGAAATAATTTTAATGGAAAAAAGAGAGATTATGTGCCCGTATGGAAAATTATAGATAATAGATGATACAAACAATTGTATCAACCTATTCATACAACAACATATTATCTAAACCCAACATTCAGCTACTGAGCAAGCTTCAAAAGGGACGGTGAGGTTAATCGAGGCATCATTGATTGTATAGATAGATTAGTCCCTGATGAGAGCAGAGCAGATGATAATGCTCTTCACTTAATGGGTTTGCCTATAGCAATTCGCAATCGCACTAATATACGTCCAGGTAAATTGTTTATCTTTATATTTAAGTTTCTTAAATCTTATATTATTGTGGATTAAATCTCTAATGTTTGTCTTTTTCTACATATGTTTGGTGGAATAGGTTTGGAAGTGATTGTCCAAACCTTAGAGATTTTGCAGTAAGGGTTCTGAGCCAAACCTCTAGTGCAACGGGTTGTGAAAAGAATTGGAGTGTCTTTGAACACATCCATACAAAAAGCGCAATAGGTTAGAACATTAGCAGCTGAATGACTTAGTTTTCATCCGTTGTAACATGCGGCTTCGCGAAAGGTAATCTTCTATTAGTTAGTAGTTTAGTACTTAAAGATTCACTTCAGTTGTTAATGTTATTTACTAATTACTTATCTTTTTTCTTGTAAGCAATTAAAAAAGGTAAATAGCGAAGAAAGCCAATTTGATCTAATAAGTTTGGATAATTTTGATATATTAGAAGACTTGTTAATGTTGTTTGACTGTATTATGGAAGATAACGAAGAAAATGCCCTCCTAACTGAAGAAGACATTGCATGAATTAATTTGGAAGGAGCGCAACAACATTATCAAGGAGATGAAGATTTTGATTTTGAAGTAGATGGTGGTGAGGATCTTCAGCAAGAAGAAGATGAAGATTATTTAGTTGATGATCCTAATTACAATATGTAAATGTAAATGTATTTTATTTTTTGCTTCAAAATATGTAAATTTTTTTCAATTGTTCAATGGTGAATGATCACTATGTGCTAAACTTTATATTATATGAATTCTTTGCAATTATCAAATTTTCTGATTTTTTTGAAATTTGCTTTAGATTTTTACTATTTTTCTAATTTTAAAGTACGATACGATATGCCCATATCGTGAACCAAAATGATACACGATACGATACGCGTCGAACAACACTACGAATAACAATGAAATTCCCTCCTCTCTCTCCCCCCCTTAATATGTAATTCCAAAAGAAAGATCCTTTAGCAAAAAAAGTGAAGTCATCATCGGGTAAAGGTTCATCCTGGCATAAACGGTCTCAAGCCCAAATAAAGGAGATTGCATTAACTAGCTGACAGCCTGCTTAAAATTGTGTTGAACCTTTTTTATGAGGAAGTGCAATCTTTCAACTTTGGTGCTCCAGATCCTATTAGGGATCTTTGGGCTAGAATAGCATTAGAAACTTTTACAGTCCTCACATTGGATCTTCTAGACAATCCCACCAAGTGTGGGATAAGGCTTCTCAAGGTCAAGGTAAGGAAAGATGAGAAGCACTGAATCAACGTGATTGTAAGTTTCTAACGAGCATGCAGGTGGTTGAGGAACCTTATAAAACAATTATCATGATTCCAACGTACTCTTATATCTAACAAGTGTTATCCAAGACATTGCTATTAAACCAAAAACGTACATATAAATCGACACATCTCAGAAGATGCAAGTTGCATCCATGACACATTTTGTGTGCGCGTGCACATATTTCCTATTGACATAAAACTGGGAAACCAAGTTTTAGGCGAATTGTTTTATATTCAGATATAGATGCATTTATTGATGCAGACAAATACAATGCGAGTGCTGCAAAGAAATCTCCCTAGTGTCTTAAAAGAACAGGATCTTATGTTGTGAAACAAAATGGGAAATGAAACAAACAGAGACTTCATCCTGAATAATTGACAATAATAAGCGGTCAATTCATTGAGCAGAAATATCAATTCCACAATCTTATTTATGCATAACATCATGTTTCCACAGCAGTAGTCATAATAATACATACGTAAAGCTCGTGCTAGGCCTCTCTCACGGGCCATCCTACAATCAACAGGCACACAAACCGTAAACCCATCACAGCTAAAACATAAACATAACAAGTCTTCTCCTAAACATCCCAAACATCACAATCCTTTTACATCAAAGAGACGCTCCAACTAAACAGAAATTTCGCCTTTTACGCCTCAATAGCAACAAATCAGAAACAAGATTTGTTCAGAAACAGATACTAAAGAGGCCAAATGAAGTTGTTGGTATTGTACCTCTCAAGCAAAAGGCTGTATTGTGAGGGCTCTAGAAATGATTCTTCCTTGCTTTGTGATCATAAGGAGATGAATAAGAGGAAGACGGAGAATACCCGTTTGAGCTCAGGCGATTTCCGGCCGAACCCGGCCTGGGCCTCTCAGCACCATCGAATTCCAGCTGTACCCGTGACTCCAATGACCCGCCGGACTTCGGGCGGCTACTCTCCGAAGCCTTGCACCCTTCTCCGTTGAACCCCGGCCTACGATGGGGAGGGATGAACGCCTCCGTCTTCGTAGGAGGCCGGATTGCCGGAACAGCGTCGTGGGTAGGCGGATGTTCGGGTTTTTCCGGCGTGATCGGAGGGGATACGGTGATCGGCGGCTGACGGAGATCGGATGGGGGGGGCGCTTGGGGCTTGGGCTTCGATGTGCGGGTCAGGACAAGCATGCTGCCATTGAAGGGGAAGCGAGGCCTGACGGAGGAGGACGAGAGGGGAGGAGGATGGACGGCGGAGGTCGACGCAGAGGGGAGGGAGAACGATTTGTTGCCGTAGATCTCGTTGAAATTGATGGTGGCGTATTTGTTGCTGCTGCTTCTTGCCATCCAAAGGTGTTCGTCTTCCTCTTCTGTTTCTTTCTCTCTTTCTCACCTTTTCGGCAGACAAAAGGATCAAGATGAAGATGCGCTCAAGAGAACAGAGAGAGAGGGAGAGAGAGATGTAAAATCCTAAAATCGTTCCGCCTATGGTTTTGTAGATCGTTGTGGGGTGACCAGCGTTCGCATTAATGGTATCTACGACTCATGTATACGAATACGTACATCACACCAACCTAGTTCAGAGGTAGGATGACCTAGGAATGGTCGTGAGGCGATCCGCTAGAGAAAACTGAATCCTTTTTCGATCATTCTTTTTTTTAAGAGCATGAAAACAGTTTTAAATTATTGTGAAAATATTTGAAAAATCATGAAACTGAATGATATTGGAAAAACTCATGATTAAAAATGAGTGAACAACATCAATCTATCAATGTATCTATCTATCTATATATATATATATAAAGTGATATATAGTGATTAGATCATACTATCATTGACATTGTTTACTCATGTTTAACCATTATTATCATAAAAAAAACAATAATATGAATAAGAATCGATCATTAAAATACCGAAAACTATGAGATTAAATACCTAAATGTTTTGCACCAAAAGTGTTAGCTCAACAACACGATGTTATTGTTGGTAGGGAGTTCGACTCTCACAGAGTGCATGCATGGGTGTGTTAGGCTTCGGCCTCCTCTTATAACAAAAAAAATATGTATGTTCTTATTTTGAGAGTGTAATTGAGCAGAGCCAAGACAAAAGTTGACTACAAGCAAGTTCGGCTCGACTCGTTCAGAAAGTACTCGACCTGAGCTCGAATGACCTTTGATATTCAGGCTACTCGAGCTTGAGTTATGTTCAGACAACTTGAGCTCAACTCTCTAGGCTCGTGTGAGCTCAGTACAACCAGGACTAACTCAATCAAGCATGGCTGGAGATCGCAATCAGTGAGATTGAAGATTGAGCTCAACTGAGCTCATGAATTAGCTCAAACAAATTTAGTCCAACCCAAATATATAACACTTTTAAAATATAAGTAAATCATATATTTATGAGATAGATCCTCATCGAGGTTTGGATCGATTAGGCTAGCTAGCTGCTCAAGCTGAGTGCCGATGACTCGAGCTTGGCTCGTGAGCAACTTCAATTGGACTCTAGCTCACAAAGATCGAGCTAAGTTTGAGTTTTTCAAATATTTAAAAGAGATACGTTTTTTTGCTTGAGAACTCACGTACACGACGAGAACATGACCTAGTAAACCCAACTTGACAAGGCAGGACAAGACACGAAGGCTAAACCCTATCAACCCAAACTTCATCCATTTCCCGTGTCATGTACAGGATACGAATCTGTTTACACGAAACAGTGATCGGAGATTGGTATATTGACAACCTTGTGTGTTAAGAAGGGCATGGTAATTGTTTGGTCAAAGGTGTTGTGGCTTGAGATCCGGTCAACAAAGGCAGGCCGAGACCAACCACACTTGTGTGGATGAGAAGAATAGCGAGCTTTTACTTGGCAACAAAAGCCAACTTAGCCGTGTGATATCTGAACATATTTAGCAATTCTTCATTTGGAAATCCGATTGTTAGAAAACCATGAGTTGATGTTCTTATATATATATATATATATCAAAATCGATCTCAACCATTCGATCAAGAGTCGTGAGTGGTTGAAGTTGAAAATTAAAAGGTAAAAAATACATGTACGGTACTTCATTTCTTTTTACCTACAAACAACAACGAAGCCTTTTCCCATACTAGATGTGTCGGATATATGATTTTTTTGTTTTCATAGAAAATTACAACTAAAAGGTGAGATTAAATTTGCGAAGATAGTTGAATGCTACCACTAATACAGGCTAGTCCATGAGGTAATAAAAGCATCAAATTGCTCCAAGTAAGGAGATGAGCTTCAATTTTTCTCATTGTCTTTTTATGCGCTTTGCATTTTTTTATTTCAACTATTCATGCTCCTCGATCAAATGGTTAAGTTAGTATGTAATCATACTAACACACACACACACACACATATATATATATATATATATATATATAGAGAGAGAGAGAGAGAGAGAAAATCTAATAGTGCTTGTGTATCCAAATAAATTTCAATCTTCTATGTTAAGTAATGGTATCGTAAGTGATGGATGATTGAAATTTGAATTTAAAATATAAAAGTATATTTGTATTTTGCAAGTTTACTAACATACTAAGTTCTCTCTCTCTCTCTCTATATATATATATAGAGAGAGAGAGAGAGAGAGTTACAAGTCTCCTATTTTAGATGCTTAATTATGTTTATAACTTTCAACTATTTAAGATCCATGGTTAAAATTATAGCAAAGTACCATCTTAAAAATGTACAGGTGTACTTTTCCTTTTAATTTTATCTGTTTGATTGGACTGTTAGAATCGCTCACTTAATCTTCCCATGTATTAGGTTTGGTAAATGAGACGAATAAACCAAGAAAGAGTTGCGCTCGTCTTGTTTGTCAACTTAAAATCTTGTTCATGTTTAGGTCATTGCTCATCGGTGCGGAGCCCAACATGAGCTGAGAACTAACCATCTTAGATGAAAGCTGACACAAGCTGCTCTTCAAAGAAAAAAAAAATCTCACATATAATTTTCCATGAAAACTTAAATGTTTTAATTAAAATTTAATTCTAAATTTTAAATTTATACTAGTAAAGTTGAAAGATGTGATCATTTAGCCACACCCACTAAGTTCAGGTTTTCAACATTTATGTTGCATAAACTTTTCGATACATAGTGAGTTCATACCAGTCGAGAAGAATCAAATACTTATTGTTCATCTTTTGCTTGTAATACTTTACAAGCCCGCTCAGTTCAATTTGTTGCAAACCGATATGAAAAAACTTATCATGAACTATGAGCGGCTCTTAAGGACGGCAACAGACACTCCCAACGCTTTACCTAAATCTTAAATTTGAGATGTATTATCAAATATTTTAGAGCAAAAAGGAAAAACCTTTACATGGTATTTATTGTTTTAAAAAAAGGTTACGATAAAGTACCAAGAGTTTTTTTTTTTGAAAAACCTTGAAAAAGTACGGTAACTCATTAACATACATCAATTACAAATATAGTGGTACACAAGCACGTGTGAGTACTCTTGAAAGAATGATGAGTTTCTTTGAAACTAATAGTAGAGTTTATATTTATTTACCTTTGTTATATAATGGTAACTCATTAACATACATCAACTATAAGTTTATATTTATTTACCTTTGTTATATATGAGTTAACAAAGCATATTTAAGATCAAGTACTTTGGTATATACTATTTATAGATAACATTGTGTTAGTTTATGTATTTAAGGAAATATCTAATGAAAAATTAAAATTATAAAGAAAAATATTAAAAAATAAAGTTTTTCACTTAGTAGAACAAATGTAAACAATATTACTTGCATGTTTGATAATTTGGTTACTTTAGATGACATATAAATTATGATTGAAACACATTATATTTCACATCAAAAAAGTTTTGAATACCTAAGATCATTTTTTCATAACGATAAATAGTGACAAGAAAATATTATTACAACTAAAAATAAAGAAGTGCAGTGTGTGTGAAGCCATGAATACCGATTGACCCTAGAAGGGGTGGAATTCTTGATCGAAATTCATGCGGAACATTCAGCTGGACCTTACATGCACGAGTGCATGCACGATAAGAGTATGGTTTTGAAACACGTATAAAAGAGACTGTGTGCTTGTGTTGTCTAGTGTTTATGTGTGTGGGCCGCTTGCTTTCTCATTCTGAGCTCTTGACGACAGATAAAAGTTGTAAGCGGACTTACAAAGTTGGCTGGCACGAGCAAGACGGTAGAGATTGCTATCGCTAGTCGGGGCTTGCATCCAGCTAGCTTCGGCCTCTACATTGTACCACCCAAAAAAAAGGGTTAATAAAGGGTGGCAATCCATTTTTTTTAGTAATAGTGGTCTTATCGTGCCATTTCGGGTCCACATCAAAATCATGTCAACCAACACATGACCCATTTACCTATATCACGTACACGACGAGAACATGACCTAATAAACCCAACTTGACAAGGCAGGACAAGACACGAAGGCTAAACCCTATCAATCCAAACTTCCCATTTCCCGTGTCAAGTACAGGACACAAATCTGTTTACACGAAACTGTGATCGGAGATTGGTATATTGACAACCTTGTGCGTTAAGAAGGGCATGGTAATTGTTTGGTCGAAGAGCGAGCTTTTACTTGGCAACAAAAGCCAACTTAGTCATGTGATATATGAACACATTTAGCACTTCTTTTTTTCCCTTAATGGTAGCAGTTTTAACTTTACTGAGCCGACTCCTTGGACAAAGATTTTTGATACACCTTCCTATCTGGGACACTGTTGGAAATCCGATTGTTAGAAAACCATGAGTTGATGTTTTATATATATATATATATATATATATATATATATATATATATATATATATATATATATATATATATATATATATATATATATATATATATATATATATATATATATATATATATATATCAAAATCGATCTCAACCATTTCATCAAGAGTCGTGAGGGGTTGAGATTGAAAATTAAAAGGTAAAAAATACATGTAGGGTACTTCATTTCTTTTTACGTATCAACAACAACTAAGCCTTTTTCCATACTAAATGGGTCAGGTACATGAATTCTTTGTTTCCATGGAAAATTACAACTAAAAGGCAAAATTAAATTTGTGCAGATAGTTGAATGCTACCACTAATACAGGCTGGTCCATGAGGTAATAAAAGCATCAAATTGCTCCAAGTAAGGAGATGAGCTTCAATTTTTCTCATTGTCTTTTTACGTACTTTGCATTTTTTTATTTCAACTATTCATGCTCCTCGATCAAATGGTTAAGTTTGGTCTACACAGTGTTTGCATATAACTCGTTCAAATCTCAATTATTTATCTCATAATTTAAATGGTTGAGATTTCTTTATATGTTAGTATGTAATCACACTAACACATACACACACATATGTATATATATATATATATATATATATATATATATATGTATATATATATATGTATATATATATATATATGTATATATATATATATGTATATATATATATGTATATATATATATATATATGTATATATATATATGTATATATATATATATATGTATATATATATATATGTATATATATATATATATGTATATATATATATATATGTATATATATATGTATATATATATATATGTATATATGTATATGTAGAGACAAAATCTAATAGCGCTGGCCTATCCAAATAAATTTCAATTATCTATCTTAAGTGATGATATCTTAAGTGATGGATGATTGAAATTTGAATTTAAAATATAAAGTATATTTGTATTTTTGCAAGTTTGCTATTTTAGATGCTTAATTATGTTTATAAATTTCAACTATTTAAGATCGATGGTTAAAATTATAGCAAAGTATCATCTTAAAAAGGTACAGGTGTACTTTTTCGTTTTAATTTTATCTGTTTGATTGGACTGTTAGAATCGCTCACTTAATCTTCCCATGTATTAGGTTTGGTAACTGAGACGAATAAACCAAGAAAGAGTTGCGTTCGTCTTGTTTGTCAACTTAAAATCTTGTTCATGCTTAGGTCATTGCTCATCTGTGCGGAGCCCAACATGAGCTGAGCACTAACCATCTTAAATGCAAGCTGACACAAGCTGCTCTTCAAAGAAAAAAAAAATCTCACATATAATTTTCCATGAAAACTTAAATATTTTAATTAAAATTTAATTCTAAATTTTAAATTCTAAATTCTAAAAAACCTTCACATGGTATTTATTGATTTAAAAAAAGGTTACGATAAAACGTCAAGAGTTTTTTTTTTTTTAAACCTTGAAAAAGAATGGTAACTCATTAACATACATCAATCTTATAAGAGACAAATATAATAATACACAAGCATGTATGAGTACTCTTGAAAGAATGATGAGTTTCTTTGAAACTAATATTAGATTACATTATAGATCAACTATAAGTCTATATTTATTTACCCTTGTTATATATGAGTTAACAAAGCATATTTAAGATCAAGTACTTTGGTATATATTATTTATAGATGGCATTATGTTAGTTTATGTAATTAAGGAAAAATTTAATCAAAAATTAAAATTATAAAGAAAAATATTAGAAAATAAAGTTTTCACTTAGTATAACAAATGCAAAATATATTACTTGCAGGTTTGATAATTTGATTACTTTAGATGACATAGAAATTATGATTGAAACATATTGTATTTCATATTGAATACCTAAGATCATTTCTTCATAACATTAAATAAATTGATAAATATGTTACATATAGAATTAGTACCAGTTAGTTAAAATAGAGAGGTACATCAAAAATTCACATGACAAGAAAATACTATTACAATTAAAAATAAAGAAATGCATCATGTATTGTGTGTGTGAAGCCATGAATACCGATTGACCCTAGAAGGGGTGGAATGCTTGATCGAAATTCATGCGGAACATTCAGCTGGACCTTACATGCACGAGTGCATGCACGATAAGAGTATGGTTTTGAAACACATGTATAAAAGAGACAGTGTGCTTGTGTTGTCTAGCGTTTATGTGTGTGGGCCGCTTGCTTTCTCATTCTGAGCTCTTGACGACAGATAAAAGTTGTAAGCGGACTTACAAAGTTGGGTGGAGGGCCAACTGCGTCCACCAGTTGATTCGAGATAAAGAAGAGATGGTAGTATTAGTAAATATAATAATAATATTTAGTTATTATAATAATATAGAATTGGTTAAGTGCCACTTAAAATTTGAGAAAATTTAAGACCCGAACTTCAAAATACAAGAAGTACGTAGCTTAAAACCATAGGATGACCTAAAAAGAATTAAACAAATTTGGGTCTTAAAGAGTAAAAGATTCTAATGCTAATAAAATTTGAATTAAAAGAATATATATATATATATAAAGAGAGGGAGGAGAAGGCTGAGAATGCAAACTACTAATGTGCAAACTTTATCCAAATCCGTTTTAATCATAGAATTGAGGAGCAAGATTGGTTCATATTCAAAAAAGAAGTAAAAAGTACATGTGAGAGAGGGCAATTAAGTACCTTGGTAAAAGGGCATGTATTTTTTCATGCTAAAAGTTCATATACTTTTTTACTTTTTGATTTTTAATCTTAACAACCTATAATCATTGTGAGATCGGTTTCGATAGAATTTACATATAAATAATTTGCATCCTCTAACTTTTTTATATATTTATATGCATAGACACCAACCATACATGATACATATACATGCAAGTGCTCGTCCATGTACCCATGCCCGGCTAATTGCTTGTGGTGAAAAGATAACTCAAACCCATATCCAAGCAGTGAAAGTTTGGGTCGGGTCCGAGTGTATGTATATACCTGTCTCCAGCCAAACCCATTGCCATCTCTATTTTGGCAGGCCACCACGAGTTTGCCACCTTGATCTCGGGCTCTTCGTTCCTCGAGCTTCTCACCTCCTGTTAGTGAGCTAAAGCTTCGCCTATTACTTCTGGCAACATTGTTTGTGCTTGTTGTTTTGACGGGACATGGTTATATTTGTATGAAAATATGACATTGAACTTCTTATTTTTCTCTATATAATATTCAAATATAAAGATAAGGCCCTCTTATAACTTGATCTTTTAGTGTTAAGTTAGTGATAGAATTAACTTGAACTCTAAGAATCCTTTGTATGTAAATTGGAGAGCCTTGAACCTAAGAAGTTTCTTGAGAGGCACAAAGGAGTCTGCAACAGCTTCGTGATGAGATAAATTGGTAGCAGGGTAGTGATGAAGATCTCTCACGATGATAATTTATTCTTGTGGAACGTATGGTCCGCCTTCGAACCTGGATGTGTTCTGGTTTTGGCGTGAGGGCTGGAGGCACGGTTGCTTGGGTCTGCAGTTTCTGTATCACGGGCTCGGCACTGCAAATGAAAAGGTCCCTTAAGTGGTGTTTGATTATGAGGCTTGAGCCTATGAAACTGGAACTGTATGCACAGTTCGTCGTATAATGAGACATGGGGCCATGGCTTTTAGTAAAAAAATTGAATTTACTCGATCTTACTTTTTACTCAATTAGGAGGCTGACCCGCAGCTTGTCCTTAAAATGTGCGAAGGAAATGATAAAACATATAATATTTGCTTAGAATTAAGAGCTAATAAGAAGTTTCGATCTAGGAAACCATGTAGCTGAACCCACTTATGAATGTTTGAGTTCGTTGGGTGCCACACGACGCGTGCATTTGAGTCATGTGTGTACCAGCATGGCCCGATTTTCGGGGGTTCACAGTCCGGGCTGCATGCACAAACAGCCCCTTGGTGATGGATATGGTTCAATCATAATTGTGGTTTTAGTTGATTAAATTTTTTAAAAATTACAAGAAATTCGATCCAAGGTGCCCAAGCAACAAGGGACCTACTAAGGTTTGAACAGAAGGTTTGTTAAATACAATTTATATACAATATGAAGGTGCCCAAGCAACAAGGGACCTACAATAATTTAAAAACAGATTTATTTATGTTGCCGACTTGGGTTCAGTTGCCGACGGCATAAGAAGATGATATAATACAATTTGAAGGTGCATCAAGGGACCTACTAAGGTCCAACTATGTGACATTCAGCTATTATATACATACCAGCTTCCATTTCAAACAAGCAAAAGGTTTGTTAATTTACTATTTGCAATGGGCCAAAGAGTCTCACTTCACATGCACTTCATGGTCGGCACGGTTTGTTGGTCAAACCCACCAAACCCAGCTTTTAGTGAGTGAGCCGACACAGACTTTTCTATTATAAAGGTGTTGGGGGTGGTTGGCTGGTGGGTTCGAAACCTTCCTGTTGAATCTATGCCTGTGCTTGACTCACTTCATTCAACTTGATCCAAATACAGTGGGTACTGAACTGGGTCGGGTCGATAAAGTCCCACGTACCCACCAGCACAATAACCTTGATTCTTATTCCTTGTATTCTTGAGGTCAAGAAGATATCTTGCTTTGAAAATAATCACCCGAGATATTGAAAAAGATATATTTCTTTATTGGGATGTAAATTGATATCAAGGTTAAGGGATACCTTTATAAGTTAATTTATTGAAATAATTTGTGTTATTCGTTGCCACATTTCGTGATTCTCTTTGAGCAATGCTTTGATGATCAGTTTCTTTCAAGACTCAATTTTTATGGATTGGATCTGGATCAGTTGCATTACTAATTCACATCGATTCCGACAGAACAAAGAGGTGAGGTGGCGGTGCCGGACTTACACGGGATCGAGGTGCGGCACCAGCCTGACTTCAAATTCAAAAGGTTACAGAAAGCTCATAGCACACGGTTGAATGCGTCCACCATTAATTATTTATTAAAATATAATCACATTCATTATATACATTCTTTTGTCACAATGGAAAGCCGAAGCCTAACACACAAGCATGCATGCATGCACTACAAGCAATCATATATTAATGACACCCACACCCGGGATGCGTGTGAAAACCCGTAATACGAGAGTCTTATGCTGGTCATGTGAAACCTAATGAAATTCTTCTCTTTTCATATTCGATAAAAGTATTAGAAGAAAACACTAAAAATGATTTATCTTATGTTGAGTTATCAAACCTAATAGAAATAAAGAATTTATGTACGGCTCTTCAAAATGAACCCGAAAAGAAGTCGGTCGGTTCGAGGTCAATGTGATTTTGATCAAGACCCGAGGTGACCCGAGCCGAACACGACGGTTGTAACCCAATTTGCCGCCCTACACCCGATGAATACGAGTTCTGGTTTAAAATCATAGGCTATAATAAGTTACTCACAAACTATAATAAGAAAAGCTCACAGTATAACAATGAACTATAATACACAGCCAACAGCAAAACCGTGGGCTATTAGGTCGATCATAAAATCAATTTCCCTTTCCGGGAAATTGATCACATCACGTGCATGTGTTGTTTGGCATCAAATATGTCATCGAATCCTTGAATGCCCCATCAATATCACCCATCATCTTCTCCATTTCTTTTACTGTGGATGCTATTCACGTATCGATAACGTCAATGCTTACATGTTTATTCTTATCTTATTGCATCCCTCACACGTTACAAGGCTGTCATCACACAGCACACCATCTTCTTTGAGACTATTATTGTATTGACATCATCCAAGAGTCAATCACCATCAGAAATGAGTCTGCTCAAGACAGTCAGAAATGGTGGGTTCTCCAAGAATCGAACCTGTGAACTATTTGAACTCTATTCTAATCAAAGAAATTCAAACAAAAATCCGCTCTTTCTTGTGTAAATACTTACATTTTTAACATAAACAGAAAAAATAAGGAAGAAGAAAGTATCAAGAAGATATCTCAAACACAAGAAATTAATCGAAACACATATATCCAATGGTTAAGACAGCGAATTCGCCTGATTTTGACCATCAAGACTTGAGGGAAAAAATAACTGAATCCGATAATGGACTGAGTTCATGGTGGACAAGGCTATTGACTCTCAGAGCCAGAGTGCGCCAGCTTGCTTGAGGACAGGGATGAGCTCCCCTGTTATATGAGAAGCCATGAGGTTATCCAAGCCACCCAACAACCTTCCTCCTATGAACACAAGGGGAAACCCACTCTTGAGGTCACCAAACATGGACCTTAATTCGTCAACCACTTGGATTTCCTCATCCTCGGTGAGATCGTAGACGGCCGGGTTCACGCCGAGACTCAGCAGCAGCTTCTTCATCACGTGGCACATACAGCAACCTCTCCTGCTGAGCACGAGAACAGAGTTCTCTACGACAAGCTTTCGGACCTTTCCCGGAGAATTCATCAATGCGATGTTCTCTGTAAGGATCGAATGAGTTTGGAGTTTAACTTTTTCCGGCAATTGATGAAACTTCCCGATGACTGCCGGTTCCGTGGCGAAGGGCACGGGTCTTAGGCTGATCTGATTCTGCATTCTGACGATGGTCAGAATGGTGGTGTTGTGGACGCTTCTTAAAGAGTTTGGGAGGAAGGCCTAGAGAGAGTCTAATTATAATTATATAGGAAAGATAAGAAGGGTAGAATCAAAGAAAAGGGAGGAGTAGAAGAATATTTTACACAGAGAAAGACGCTCAACTTCATTCATGGTTAAATTTATTCTAACATTTTCACGTTTGATCAAGTAAGTTATAAATTATATCGGGCATTAACGTACAAAAATATAATGATATAATTTATTTTTTTAAATTCAAATATTAATAAATAAAATATCATATTTTTTGAATTCAAATTTCTACAATTAATCTTGTCAATCGAATATTAAAAATATTATATATATACTGCTTCCATCGAACACGCTCTCCGTTTCTCATGGTCAAAGGCGGTGTGCATCTACGTTTGTCACGCGTTATGTTACGTGTCGTGGTGTTTGATTCTCATCACCGCACTCTTATCTGACCTCATTGTGACGCAGAAAAGGTTAAAAAGCACTTCTAAAGAAAAACATTACTCCACTTATAGTTTTTCTCTCTCTAAAATGGATGTTGAGAGTTTCTCTCTCCATGTTAAAAGTGGGATGATTGGAGCCACAACGCCAGCGTGGGCCATCCGCATGAATATGGCTCACACTTTTGTCATGCTTTAAATGGCCTTACCGCCATGCTGCGCACCCTGTTGCGACCCAACAATAGATTATCCCCCAAGTAAAATTTACCTTCTGAAATAATAGATAAAGTCTGTTAATTAATATAGAACTTTTCAATGATAAGTAAAGGGAGGCAATCAATCGTTAAGATCATAACTCTCTCTCTCTCTTTTGTGTGTGTGTGTGTCATCCGGGAAATATTACCACTAAAATGTTGTTGCTTATACGGATTTGGATTTGGATTAGTACAGTCCGAACCATATTTCTCAAAATTCCATGATCCCAACAGCATTAACTTTTATAAGAAGATTAAGGGCACCATTAACAAACACTGTCGTGAGCTGATGATGTTTTACATGCCCTTGAAAATTTGAAGAACCTAAGCAAGCTTTGATCATAACAACAATTTAGCTAAAATTTGTTCAGGATTTTCGTCGTCATGATGTTCAGCCGTTGAAATTCTTAGAAATCAATGTGCAGTGGGGGCCGTCATTTATTAATATATAACAAAAATATGGCAGTCAATAAGGGCCGTCCATCTGGAAGATCGCAAGGGCAGCATTACTGCCTTATCCAAATTACAAAGTAGATATACTAGGTGCTAAGTGGATCAGTAGAACTATATAGTGTGTGAGATTGCATCACTAGTGACCTCATCACCATATATATATATATATATATATATATATATATATATATATATATATATATATATATATATATATATGAGAAAATTTAGAGTTGCTAGATACTTTTTCATCTCAGACTTTACTAAAAGATTTGGTGTCGTTCATACAATGGTACAATGTTGCATATCGAGTTGCTCATCAACATTGAAGGATCAATGTAATTGAGGTGTATTAAATGCGATATGTGATGAGTACATTAATCACGATAATTTGATTGATTGCACAAACGATAATAATGATCTAATTGAGAGGTTGTCTAATCACTCTCATCATATATATTAGTGTGTGCGCATCATGAGTGACCTCATCACTATGTCTCAATTGAGACCAACATTTATGAAAATAATAAAATCTTCGTCTCATACGAATGAAAACCATCTGCAAAATGTACACTTACACCCATCGTCATCTAAGGTATCATTTCTTTTCTTTTTTTGCTCGAGGGGGCGGGGGTAAGTTTCAAACACGTACCTAAAGAATGTCTTTTGGCTGCGTTCCAGCCGTGTGATGTTGAGTTGAAGAGAACGTTGGTTCTCTATCATGGGGTCGTGTGATTACTAGTATTTTAAATCTACAAAACACTTGTATTTCTTTTATGTATATGCGGACCACCGACCCCAATAATTTTTCATGTTTTGAATGAGGTGCATGTCTCACAAGTGTACATACGATGGATCAATCCAGCATCGTGTTTGGATTCTCTAGGCATTGTTTATTCTGGATTATGTAGGGTGAGGCCTAGATCTGGTTGATGAAGTTGCTTGAAGGGTTTGGATCCGAATGGTGTTCATCCGTTCTGGATTTGGATCCTAATACGTCCTCTTTGTCTCAAAACCGAGAAGCGATCGTAGTCCAAAGAGCGTAGGGATGCAGCAGCCCGTCCCTTTCTTCTTGCGCCATAAACCCTAATTCCTCGCAGGTTTTCGCACCTATAAGCCTAATTCCTCTTATATATCAATAGTTGTTCATTGACCTCAAGAATTCGATTTGCAGGCTCGGAGAAAGGTGAATTCCTTAAACCTTTTTAAATTATACTTATCTATGAAAAAATAGATGTCTAACAACCATGATATGCTTTTATGACATCATGATCTTTCTATTTTGCTCTTCATTTCATAATAAATAAACTCAGAACATTGTTTAGCAGAAGATATTACATGCCACTTGTTTTTGTTAAAACACCATATTTCTATAATTAAGTTGAAGTTGCAAGCATGTGTGTTGCTAAGTTTGTTGAGTCATGTTTCATGCAAGTTCTTTAATCAATTTGAGGTTACTCACATTATGAAAATATGAAATGTTATTAGTTGAGGTAACTTTCTTGGCATTGGGAACACTATATAGTTTTATATTTAGCTAACCCCGAAAACATATTTAGAGATAGTGGTCCATGCTTAAACCCTCCATTAATATTTTCACACTTCGATTGACACGATGTGAATGTAAAAAGTTAAATGTACCATTACTTTACATTTAACATAAAAATACATTTCACCTTTTAAATTCAAATCTCCATTGTTGATCGTGTCGATGGAGATCTTTGAGTGAATTTAAATATGGATGGGTTTCGGCATGTACCACTATCTCTACATATTTATGCTAGAGATCTTCTTGGTTCTACTGCTGACTCAAACCTTGGTCACTCATCAACTTTTTTGTTAACTCAATTTTGAACCCAACCTGAACCACCGCTGGGAACAACCAGAACTGAAACTCAGGAACCAAAACTGAAACCGTGACTTTGTAGTTCGTTTCTGATTTCACCTATTGGAGAAGTCACACCAAAATTGGAACTAGAACCAGCCGTTCAAAACTGCAGTCATTTTTTTGGTTTTGATTTTACCATCCTACCCTTATGTGACGGATTCTTCAAATGAAATTGGAACCGGGACTAGAACCGAAGGGGACTGGTTCAGCTCCTGATCTAAGTTCTATCAGAACCAAAACGGACAGTTTGGAGCCGTCAGTCCTAGTTTACACAAACCGGCCATGTCTACTAACAGGAGTTGGGGACCTGTACATACATACATATATCTCTTTTCGGTTCCGAATGGTTTAGAGCTCAAACCAGAACAGCCCCGAAACTTGTGGTTTTGCAACTAGAATCAGCACGAGCTGATTCGGTTTCTGTTCCAGGTTTCGGGTTCGTTTACCCGGAACGAGTCATGCTATACTTATATATATGTGCCCCATTTTTACTCCGCACACCTTGGTGAAAAGGAAATGTGAACCCGTACCCGCCCTGTTAAGGTTTGGGTCAGGGCTCGCTATAGGTATACCTCTCCCCAACCCGCCCCTTGCCATACCAAACCGGATTGCAAGCATTCAACCATTATATAAACAGATCAGATTCAGGTTGGGTCTGGCAAAGCGTATACACCTTGATTATATTGAGTTGGTTTCGGATTTATGTATGAAGCAGATCTTGAGAGGGGTATACCTAAACCCGCATCCAACCTAAACCTTAACGGCCGGGTATGGGTTCAAGTTCTCTTTTTCCCAAGGGGTATTGGCAAAAATGGGTGTATATATATATATATAATATGATGTGTGTGTGTGTCCGATTTATGGATCTAAAACACGATGGGATTAGCTAAACTGTATAATCTCCACTTTATGCTTTCCATCCAAACCCAAATCTGAGTCTCAAACCCAATATCCAGGATCTAACCAAGTAGAATTTAGTGATGAAATATATATATATATATATATATATATATATATATATATATATATATATATATATATATATATATATATATATATATATGATGTGTGTGTGTGTCCGATTTATGGATCTAAAACACGATGGGATTAGCTAAACTGGATAGTCTCCACTTTATGCTTTCCATCCAAACCCAAATCTGAGTCTCAAACCCAATATCCAGGATCTAACCAAGTAGAATTTAGTGATGAACCCTTTAGTGGTTCTTCCCATTTGGGTTGTCTTTGTCCTACAACACAAGGTCTTTGAAATAACAACAACTAAGCCTTTTTCCATACTAGACTGGTCAACTACATGTATTCTTTGTTTCCACACAGCCCTATCATGTGTCATGTTAACAGTTAACTCACAATAAGCAAGATAATTCTTTATTTTTTCTTTTCAACACTTTTGTGGTCGTCCTCTACCTCTTTTAATACTTTCAAAATCTAGTTTTTCATACCTTCTTATAGGTTCTTCTTTTTATCTTCTTTTTATATGTCCAAACCACCTTAAACAATATTCTCTCATTTTATCCTCTATTGGTGTCACACATAATTTATTTCTAATAACCTCATTATGTATACGGTCTTTTCTTATATGACCACTCATCTATCTCAACATCTTCATTTCTGTCACAAACATCTTTTATACATGTTGATGATTAACTGTTTGAAATGTTATAACTTAATTTATATTATAGTTATATTATGCTTATAATTATGTATTCTTTTTCTTAGGAATCAAAACAATCATATATGCATGCACACACACATATGGTACAATGGGGACGTCCAAGCCAGATGCACATCCCGAGTGTCAAACTCATGACCTTCAACTTGTTCTTGGACCTGCAATACTAAATTTAGCAAATAAAAGAAGGGTATTAATAAGCTCTAAAATAGAAAAAGTGTGGGCCTGTGTTTGGACCTGCCAACAAGGTCCACACGATTTGTGGAAGACTCTTCCTTGCTGGGCAACAATACGACGGACCTGCCAACAAGTATAGGCCCGTCGGTAGCTTCATGATCACTTGCTTCACACGCAACCTCGACCACAATATAAAATGATGAAGCCAAAAGTTGTATTCATTGCTCATTACATACACTCACTAAATGACACCAACCGACTTTGGGAAAATCAGGACACGGAGCATGCTTTCTCAAAATACTTTCCTTGCCCATATTTTTAATAAACAAATCTTTACATCAATACTCATTAAAAATCATTAATATAGCAAAACGATGAAGGTACTAAATCTCACATTTGGAGGACACTATAATTGTGACATATATGTGTGTGTGTATATATATATATATATATATATATTCTAGGAGTACCTACTTCCATTTCTTGACTTCTTGCTTTAATCTCAATAGTTTATCTCTCATGATTAATTATAATTAAGATAATAATCTGAATAATTAAATAAATGTTTGATTAAAATAATAATTAAATAAATTTATTAATCAACTAATCAAATTATATTAGTTAAAATAATATTATATTAAGTGTGGAATTACTTTTTAATAATAGTATTTTGATAAGTAACACTAGTATTATTTTTAATAATATTATTAGTTAAAATGATATTAATAAGTTTAATTTTAAATTTTAATTAATTACTAATTTTATATATTAGGTTAAGTTAAGAACTTCTGTTTTTCTTGTATTCACTAATTATTTTACGTAATTAGAACAATAGTTAGATTATTTTTAAAGTATTTTAATTATTTATTATTTTACACTAATAACTTTCGTTTTAAATCTTTGTTATTACTTTAGGATAATAAATTTTATTTAAATATTTAATTTCATACTAGTTTAAGTTGATAACTTTTATGTTAATAAATTTAATTTAAATATGAACTATTAATTATGTTAATAACTTCAATTAAATGTTTAAAAAATTATTAGTTAAGTATTAAACTATCGTTAATGATTTTTAAATTGTGTAATCTAATTAATTACTTTGATTTAGGTTTATTAACAAAAAATGACCAATTTCTACATTATCGTTAATAACTTTTAAGTCATATTATTTTATGTTAATTTTACTTTTTTACTATTAATCAACGTCTTAAAAGAATGAGCCTCGTGGAACCTTGTTGTAAGATGATCATAAATTCAAGTACTTCAATTCTCTTTGGACCAAACAGGTTTCTCCCGTCACCACAATATGATTAATTGTCAAAGCCTTAAGGTATTGAAGTGATTATTCCCAAAGTTCAGGGCAACAGATATTACTTAAAAGTTTATATATATATATATGTGTGTGTGTGTGTGTGTAGAGAGAGAGGTGGTCTACGTCAATAAATAGGCACACATGAATGTAGGCGCACGCACACTATCGGTTAACTGCTTCAAAATAATGTTTGATCATTAAATGAAACTTCTTCAATGGCTAAGATGGTTACTGTAATTAAGTGAACTCTGAAAATAAGGAAAACTTATTAAATAAAGTAAGAGACTTTTCATGCTTGTAATCAACTTATATGAGCACAGATAAAATTTGCTTCACCTGAACCGTTATATGAATCATATTTTGAGTTAATATATATGAATATTGCTTCTAGGGCATCCTTTATACATGCCCATATTATTTTCCTTGATACTTACTATTAGGAAGATCATGTATTATAGTCATTGGATCATATACCACTTATGTTTTTACTCATGTTCAATCATTATTTTTTTGTGACATCAGAATAATAAAATGGTCATTTGAAATTACAAATATGTTATAAAAAATAATAATTGGATATGAGTGTATCTGACTAAATGCATAGTTGGCAGAATCCGGTTATATAGAGAGAGAAAGAGGTAGCACTAAATGCATAATATTTTTTGGTATATAATCTTTCATAAACATCTCCTTTATTTGACCTTTATAATCCACGATGGATATTTGGATTACTTTGCATTAATGCATTGAATATAATGTAGAAAAATATAACAGTACCTTTAATTCAGATATCTACTATTGAACAGTGAAAATGTTTATGAAAGAATATGCACATAAAGATATGCATTTATCACTACCTCATACATAGGAGGCATGAATAATATATTTGGATGCATGAATAAATATAAAATACAAAAATACAAGGTATATCCATGGTCTCTCTTTTGTTTGGTAGAGTAAAAGCACACGGGATAACATTGTAGGCGTGTATGCAAGAACACAGTATGAAGAAAGAGGTCTTACGCATTTGTTATAGTTAAAAAGGTGAATTATGATCTGAAAAGAGAGAAACTATGAAGGTGATGGAGAAGTAAAGACTTTTCTTGCAAGGCACTCCGGCCACAACGGTGACAGGTTAACCCTTTTTCGGGTACACCAAGATGAGGTTTGAGAGAGAGAGGGGCCTTATAAGGTAAGATGTCTCCTCTTGCCCACTGCTCACTCAACCCCTCTAATTGTTCCTTTCTTCTACCTTTCTACAACATGATCGACTTTGTTCCGATGTCAATTCTCTCTCTCTCAATACTTGCGAAAGAAGCAATCCCTTTATTTTATCAAAGACAAAATAACTTCATAGCAGTTGTTCATTCAACGTAAACCTTGTCTTTATCTTAAAAAACTAATTTTGAGTCTTCAGCTTTCTGCGCTTTCATCTCCTTAATATATATACAGAAGTTGAGTGCGCGTTCTGCCTTCTCTCTCTATTGGTGCACGAATGTTTTCATTGACATGTGGGGGAAGTACAAAGAGGAAGGAGAAGAATTAGGAGGGAACGATGAGTGGCAGCAGCAACAAAGAAGATGAGGATGAGAGGAAGAGGAAGAGTCAGTGGAGGTATGAGAGGGTGGAGGCTGGTGTTTGCCCTTCCTGCGGGCATTCAATCTTACCTCATGATGATGATCAAAAGGTATGTGATCCATGTGAACACACATCTTCTCAATTAGATATGAAATTACTCTCTCTCTCTCTCTCTCTCTATTTATCTATCTATTTATATATATATATGTGTGTGTGTGTAATGGGATGTTAATGGTTTAAGCAACAAATGAACAGGTTATAGCGCTTCACAATTTGCCTGGATTGCCGGCGGGTGTAAAGTTTGATCCGACGGACCAAGAGCTTCTTGAGCACCTGGAAGGAAAGGTCAAGGGCGACGTAGCCAAGCTTCACCCTTTGCTCCACGAATTCATTCCATTGATTCAAGGGGAAGAAGGCATCTGTTATACACATCCCCAGAAGCTTCCAGGTTAACTTCTTACTGTCAATCACACACGCAACACACAAAGACATCTCTCTCTCTCTCTCTCTCTCTCTCTCTCTCTCTCTCTCTCTCTCTCTATATATATATATATATATATATATATATATATATATATATATATATATATATATATATATATATATATATATATATATATATATATATATATATATATATATATATATATACCAATTTCTAAAATATCAACTAAAAGCACCACCAAGTGAGAACTACGATTCTATATACACGAATTCTTAATCGTATTCTACTCGTGTTATATTAGCATTTAACTCTAAAAGGAAAAGACAAATCATTTTAGGAGAAAATACTTGGTGCATATCATATATATTAACGTTATGCACATAGAATTATTCTAATTAGTTGATTTTCTTGTGTGTGACATGAAAACTTAGTTTGATATGCATCGCATCCCTCAAAGAAAAAGTTTAGTACGATTAATTTTTCTAAGTGATAAACAAATAGATGGAGATGTCACAAAATTATTTTAGATAGGTTAAAATAGGGAGGTAAATTAGATACTTTATGTGACAAGAAGATACAATATTTATAATAGCAATTAGACTAGTTATGTTATATGGTGTTGAGTATTAAGCCGTTAATACGTACAAAAGAGGCCTGTGAGAGATGAACGTGTGGTTGTTATATTCCTCATTATTAGAAATGATTTGAAGTGATATTAATAAATAATAAAATTGACTTCCAAAGGTTTGAACAGCCCAGAGTATTACACTAAGACCAAGTCCCTCATCCCAAGAGCCCTACGTTATGTACCGGTTTGCAGAGTGAGACCTTTCGAAGGGAAGGACCCCCGCCACTGAGGCCTATTACGGAAACCATGAACTTGTGGAAAGAGCAAAATATTTGCATTCAAATATTAGAAGAACAAGTTCCTAATTAGTATGGAACTGATGTATTTTGAAACAAGTCGTTATACAAACCAACTAATTACCAATTTCATCATGCAACTACTTCTCCCATTTACACTGAATTTTCGTTGTACTTACCTTCCTGAATCAGTGGCTATATACATTCATATTCTCGCATGGCGTTTCTGGTTATAGTCTTCTTCCTATTAGTCTATTTTTTATGTTGATTTTCTTTACTGTAATGCAATCTTATATATATATATATATATATATATATATATATATATATATATATATATATATATATATATATATAGAGAGAGAGAGAGAGAGAGAGAGAGAGAGAGAGAAATTAGTCTATGCATCCATTCATCCATGCACAAACATTTTTTATCGATAAGATCGGTGGTTAAAATTCAAATTTTAAAAGAAAAATACCTTGATACTTTTTTGCAGGTAGATTAAATGCACTCTATATTGTTTTGCTTTAAAAAACTAAATTATTGATCTTAAAGATCAAACGATTAAGATCTTTAAGAAGATTAGAGCAAGAATGAGTATGCACATGGATTATTCTCTCTATATATAGCGTTATATGCTCAAATCTATTCAAACATTTTTTCCATACAATTGATATGATCAATGATAAATATTTAAATTTAAACAATGAAAGATATTATTATATTTTTCCTACTTTTACATTTAACATACAACGGTACATTTCACTTTTTTAATTGAAATCTCTACAATTGATTGAGTCAATGAAACAGTGGAGATCTTTAAGTGAATTTAAGCATGAGGGTTTGAGGGTGAACCATTCCCTATATACGTGAGTATGACAGAGAGAGAGAGAGAGAGATGACAAACATCATGCAATGACAGGGTTCTATGTAGTTTCCTGGTTTTTTTAACACTGACTGGTGATTGAAGGTAGATGAAATTACTAAATATACGTGAAAGAATATGGTGGTTTCTAGCTTTTCCCACTGATAATCAAAGATATAAGAAAACAATTTGCATGAAAGTATATTTTACACAAGTGAAACTTCATAGATGTAGTTGTCTTCCACCCAAATTATTTTTGAAGAAAAATAAGAATTACTTGTAAACCACATTAAGTTGTATAGGATTTGAGATGATCCCAATATTCATATATTAAAAAGAAATGAACGGCAGTGGCCGGGTTTCCGATAGACTAAGCAAAAAAAATGTTTCTTCATGCGAAGCTGTTTGATTCTTAAGAACCGCTTTTCTCTTACTATGTGCTAATAAGTAGTTATCTGAATGTTAGCACTAAAATGAACATTAAATTTTGGCGAGCCTTCCACTTCATGTGCAAGTATATATCTTTATATTTCTTCTAGCTTGGAATTATTTTTAACACTCGTGATCTTGTCAGTTTTGTGTTGTTTTAGCAAAATACAGATGTATATGTATGTATGTATGTGTTGTTCATATGTGTCAAAAGGCTTGGTTATTGTTGTACACATAAACACATCTATATATATATGTGTGTGTGTATGTGTATATATGTGCATATATATATACGTGTGTATGTAAGTGCATGCATACGTATGTATGTATGTGTATTCATATTCAATTAAAATAGGAAATATATATCCTTCTAGCCTACACCTAACTTAGTCGATTTTGAATTGCCTATAGTTTTTTTCTTCTAGAAATGATACATATAGAGCCTTGAAGGACCTCATCTGCATCATACTGGTGCAGGCTTTAATTCAGTGACATTACCATTAAATAAGAATCTGCTAAAATAATGGGATGAAGTTACCATAAGAATCTTATATTAAGAACATGTATTGATACCACCAGGCACGCGCGCACCCACACACACTCAACAGCCAATGGTCTTCAAAATATTTACGTGGAGTTGGTATGTTTCTCCAAGAAAATTAAGAGTGCACACGTAGGCACACACGTCCTCTCAACTAATTCAAGTAACAAAGGCCGTATAAGTAGACATGTTCGGTTTCAGTTTGCTTGGAACCGAAATCGTAATCGAGTCTTTTTTGAACCGATTTTAGATTTGGATTTGGATTTGGATTTGGATTTGAAACCACCTGTTTTAGGACCATTACGGAACTATCCTGGAATCGTTTTCAATTTTTTTTTTGAAATATAAGAACAGTCCACACATGCCAACAGCAACAAAGCGCTTTCTACCGTTAATCTAACAGTTTGTTTGTAATAAAAAGCTTCAAAAAAATATATTTAAACAAAATTAATAACGGTTTAGAACTATCAGTCATAGAGATCATGAACCCTAACCAAACCGGGGGTTCTCCGGTTCTGGGACCAATTTGGTCAGTTCGGATTACTACGGGTTTCACAAACGGTTGGGTTTAAATTCGAACCGGTCATGTCCACATGTAAGACGTGATCATATAATAAGCATTAAAATAACAACAGTGAAACAGCAACTTCAATAACTATAACGATGATGATAATAAAAACAAGAAGAAGAGCAATAATAATCTAATAATTTTCGTTTCATATGTTTAACAGGGGTCAGAATGGATGGGCTTGCCAGGCACTTCTTTCACTATCCGTCCAAAGCTTACACAACAGGAACAAGGAAGAGAAGGAAGGTGCAAACTGATGAACAAGGTGACGAAACCCGATGGCACAAGACTGGGAAAACCAGACCCATCTTGGTAGGTGGGAAAGTAAAAGGCCATAAGAAAATCTTGGTGCTCTACACCAACTATGGCAGATTGAAGAAGCCCCAAAAGACTAATTGGGTGATGCATCAATACCATTTGGGCTCTCAAGATGAAGAGAAAGAAGAGGAGTTGGTGGTTTCGAAAGTTTTTTACCAAACACAGCCAAGACAGTGTGGAGTCTCTAACCGACTTATCGTCTCACCTAAGTCGATGGTTCATCATGTGCAAATCAACCCGGGTGGGCTTGTCGATTGCTATAAGCCAATGAAGGAGTTGGTGCACAGCCAGCAGTCGAGACTCAACCAGTCATCAGCCCAGCAAAGCCCTTGCTATGATTCACCAACAGAGACTTTTAACCAAATACCTTCTACTCAACTAACCCCAAGACTTCCTTTGCAGTTTGACACAGCATCATACCTTACGTAGATAACGCTCTCTCTCTCTCTCTCTCAACCATTCTTTTATTGTTTGGAAATAAGGTTTGCTATTTCTTAACAACTCCCCATGATTGTACTTTAGTTAATACCTCGTATAATGGCTTATCTGTAGATAAATACACCCTGTATCCTCTTCTTTCTTTTTAATTGTTTCCTTCTTTGATATTAATCATGTCCTATTGAGAACATTCTTAATTCTTGTACTTGGAGGGAAGAAACTGAAGAAGCTTTTTTTTTGCCGTTTTCGTTGTGTGATATATATATATATATATGTGTGTGTGTGTGTGTGTGTGTGTGTGGAGAGAGAAAGAGAGGGGAGAGAGAACATAATAATATTATCTTTTATTTTTTAAGCCTTAAATCTTTTTAAATTATACTCATGCCACCTACAAGCAATGAGTGAGCATGATTAACCATGTCAAAGGTGAGCAAGATCCCGTTTTCTTATATAGATAGGTAGATAGATAGATAGATAGATAGATAGAGATAAAGAGAGAGAGAGAGTCAAGAAGTTCCTCCTTGTACGGCAAGGAGCTGCATGCATCGCAAGAGTGAGTGTTGTAATGGATTCCCATTCTGCTTCATGGACCGAAAACGCTTCTATTTATTAGGGAGAAGGTGTGGCTCGTGCTCTGTTAGTTTATTTATGTTTGTTACAAACGGTACGAGTAAGAGAACAAGTACATCTATCCTATGAATTGGTGCTTAGGACTGTTTTTATGAAGAGAAGCTTCGTTCGACATAAACCCTAGGCCTGCGCAGGCATTGCTTGTGTCTCACCACCTAAAGCTAGGGACGAGACCACCATGCATTGCTTGTGTCTCACCACCTAAAGCTAGGGACGAGACCACCATGCTTTAGATGCTCCATCACTTAAGCTAGGGTAGAACTTGCACGAGTGCATATCGTGTTGATCTTGAGACCAGTCCCGGTTCTGGTTTGGGTTTGAAACTGTAGGTTTAGGTTAAGGGTTGAATCCTAACCATTCAGAATTGACCAAAATCATTTTAAAAA
The DNA here is from genome assembly GCA_036023115.1 of Brasenia schreberi. Classification (NCBI taxonomy): domain Eukaryota; kingdom Viridiplantae; phylum Streptophyta; class Magnoliopsida; order Nymphaeales; family Cabombaceae; genus Brasenia; species Brasenia schreberi. Next base: position 7,339,513 of record JAYKKT010000078.1, on the reverse strand, counting down.
AATGTGGAACTGCTGTTTTGGTTCCATAAAAAGTAGAACTGGAATCAAACCAGATGACCCTTAGTTCTGGTTCCAGCTGGGTTGGTTCCGGTTGGAATCGCTTCAACCAAGTACTAAACTGGCCATGTCTATCTACACCCCCTCTCCCATATATGGGCCACCAGTATGATTGTTCAGTGAGCTAATGTAAAGGCTCATATAATTTAATATGTTTATATATTATTTAAATATGTAAACATAAATAAAAGGCAAGGCTACGCTAGCTACTTGGGTGGCCACAGCCTAGTTTTATTCAAGATGTTAAAACACCACTTGCATAGAGAAAGATTAACATTTTAATAAAGCAAACCACTTGTTTCAAGAGCATTATCACTTGATTCTCATCGGAGCTGCTGCCTATGTTCATCGGCTGAGCATGAAACTCTTCAAGCATGCCTGAGGCAAGTGATGTTAGACTTTCACACACTTTAGGACTATTAATTGCAATTCACTAAGAAATTTGTCACTCTCTTATACTGTGCTGTGCATCCTCTTACCATAGAACTCAAAAGTCTAGTGAATGGTACGAGTAGCCAGCATTATTTCTTAATTTAAGATGCTTCAAGTCCTCGTATCTCAATAATAGAATATATTGTCACAAAAATATTCCTATATAATGTTCTAAACTGTTCCCCATTAGGCTGAAATCCGACCGGAAAGCTTGTTTTCTGAAAAGCCTTTGGGCCATCCACGACGGTTGAGAAGCTCTGGTTCTCTGTGTCTTAGAGGGTCGAGAAACTGTGATTTCAGGTTTCTTAGTACGCCATGCATTTGAATCGAGATCAGATTCAGATACTCTTGTTCAACTGAGAAAGAAGTTTTCATCACTTTTGTATTTGATTGAATTGCATTTTCTGGAAAGCAAGTTCAATGGATCTTGATGGTTCAAAGTCCCACGAGGGTCCTCCCTCTCTTTCTTGATCAGGTCCCTTTGCTTGGTGTCTCTATGAGAACTTGGATCCCCCTCTGGGAAACTCCCATGAAGACTTTGATTTTGAGAGTTGGGTATCCAATTTGGCTTCTACAATTACCACCCCAAACCCGAACCTGAACAAGGCTTTCTCCCTAACTGAGTGGATTTGGTTAATAGAAAAAGATTAATTCATTAAAAATATCTTAGTCGTGTCACTTGGAAAACTTTTCATACAGTGGTAGGCTGTTTCATGGAAAGGAAGTTCATACCTTGCGACTTTTCTTTCTTGAGGGAAACTTCTCTACAAGTTCTGATAATTTTTTTTTTACTATATTAATTTTGATCATCTGATACTCGTTTATAGGAAAGATTTATTTATTTGGAATACTTTTACACTTTTAGTAGAAAATAAATTAATTAGTTGGTCTTAACACACACACACACATGCATCTTCCGGGAGTAGAACTCCGCACCTGCCGCAAGGCCTTCAGAGCACCCTGCCAGTTGAGCTAACGCTATGGGTGATAGGCCCCATATTTTTAGGTCACACTACCCAATTCTGTAGGCACCAAAATTTCAGAATTTTGCTTTGCTTCAGGTCTCAACTTGTGTTCAGTTAAGCTACTTAGGACCGAGCAACTGACCACCTAAACATCTCTACATGAAAGAACCATGACCGGGGAGCACGGACTTGACTCGGTATATACTGCACCGCGCCTGTAGGCTTGACTAAGCTGTACATGAGACAGCACCCGGTCTAAACAGTTTTGACAATTTTACTAAATTTTAATCAGTATTCCAACTTGGAGTCTTATTAAAAAAGAAATTTCAAATTGGGAAATAAAGATCCAGAAAATGGATGGAAATTGTACTCGCTATATGGATCTTATTGCATTCGGGTGCTTGTGTCTGATCATATCTAAATTCGTGTTCAGTCTTTGACTGCGTTGAAACGATTAGGGTCTGGTTACTGTACTTGGTTCGGACTGATTCCAAACCTTGTAGTCGATTTACCGTAAAGCGTGTCAGGTACGTTGAGAAGCCATTGGTCAAAAACCACCTCCCATCGCCGTTTTCTCTCTCTCTCTCTCTCTCACACACACACGTCAATATATAGAAGACGGCACGTCGAGAAGATTTTGTTTATCCTGCCGGTCTGCACTGTCCTGATACGAAACGGAGAAGCCAACATTCCGTAAGAATTCAGTTCTCTCTCTCTCTCTCTCTCTCTCTCTCTCTCTATATATATATATATATATATGTATGTGTGTGTGTGTGTGTGTATGTGTGTACGAGAAGCCAACATTCAGTAAGAATTCAGTTATCTCTTCTCTATCTATCTATCTATCTATCTATCTATATATGTATATATATATATATATATATATATATATATATGTATATATATATATATATGTATATATATATATATATATATATATATATATATGTATATATGTATATATATATATATATATAGAGAGAGAGAGAGGCTATGAAGCCTTTTCTCCTTGATGAATTACTCATTTCATACTGTTGGTCATCACCCTTTTCTTGCATTTATCGTTTTTGACGACCTTTTCCTGTAGAAGTTGCTTTTTGTTTCGATACACGTCTGTTGTATTCGAGTTGTGGGTCTATGAAATTGTCAGCTTCTTTTCAGCGTTTGGCTATTTCAGGTACGCTTGCCTGTGGTTAGATGCGCATTTGTAATCAATATAATTCAGTTCAAGCATAGAGAAAATACAGAATTTGATTTCATTCGCTTCCTCTGTGTGTGTTTGTGTGTGCATGCGAGCGTGCTCATGGAGACATGCCTATGTTTGGTGCTTTCAAATCACCTACTGTTTGGGTAGGGTAGTTAAGTTTGGCTATCGTATCTGATTACAGGAGGGCATGTCTGTTGTTTCTTGGATCCACTCTGTTGTCCCCTTAGCTCTGTTTCAATGCATGAATATAAACGAACATAAGGTGCTTTTTGCTTTTCATCATAGTGTCGTGTAATTGTTCATCAAGTTTTGAACTAGTGATGGATTAATGGCCATTAAACAGCTTGTCAAATAGCTTTCGTTTTTATATGGCAGGATGCCTTGCTTTGATGAAGTTAGTCTGACATCTCACATCTGACAGGATCTTCTTCAGATCTTTCATAGAAGCATCATAGAGAATAAACTCCAGGTTTCCTGAATATGTCTTCCTTTTGGAAACTCAGTTATGTTGTGGTGGTTGATGATAATGAGGATGGGGAAGTTTGTCATCAGCATCATCCAAATTTCTCGTTTTCTTATACACTAGCAGATTTGCAGAGCGTGCTTCAACTGGCTGTCTGGCTGCAAAATGAATCATGCTTTCAAGGTACAACAAAGAATCCACAATGCCATATGCTTCTAAATATTTTACAACGTTTCTCGAGTGATAAATCAGTATCCTTGCACAGAGAGCAATAGCTCACCCCGCTAGGGGGTTGAGTCTCAAGTTGAAGGTCATGAGATACCCAGGGTGTGCATCTGGCTTCCGCCTCCCCATTGTAACCCAAAAAAAATCAGTGTTGCGTTCAATTTCCTTTGAATTTTGACCATACGATTGCAATTTACATCTCAAGAACTAACAACTCGTAAACATGTTTCATCATAAGATTAGCAGAAAAGTGTTTAATATTTTGGAAAATGAACATGCTCAGCTGGCGCTAAGGTCTTCTGTCAAGGAATGCTCAACTACAAGTACCAATATGTTCGCCAGCAAAGCATGGAATAATTCTCAGAACATGAAAGAGCCTAGCGTTGAAATACCTGAGCGTGTGGATGGTGACTTATCCAATAAAAACGTGTTGTTTGATTTTTACAAAAGACAGGCTATGATCACAGTGAAGAGGAAAAAGTTTTTGGACGTGATATGCAGTTCTCTTACAGAATATCATTATGTGGGACCTAGCCAACGTTCTGACATTGTTCTTGCCAGCAGGTATTTTCTTGAATCTTTTATTGAACCAATTTATTTGGCTGCTTTAGGTGGAGCATGAAGTGTGCGCCGTTGATTTCATGCAAACTTAATCTTATTTTCAGAGATGTTAGTTTCGCAAGCTAGCTGCTTTGCTCCCTTTTACAAGGGCATATAGTGATACCTTCTTTTTCAATTTTTTCGGGAGATAATCATTTCATTAATGAACCTAGATGGCAATGCAATGATCTCTTATGACAATTTCTTTGCTCTCTATAGAGCAGTACATGCATCTGTGTGTGCATGTAGGATGCATATAAGCATTCAGGAAGAGATCAATTCTACATAAACCAAGAATCAGGAAAAATAGAAGTCCGAACCATAAAATACAAAGAAAATAAGCTGTGTCAAGTTGGGGTGTGGGGATGTCATGGTTGATGGGTACATGATTTAAGGTTTGACAGGGTGAGATTCCCCTGTTTAGGGGAATACCATTGACTGGATACCATTATCCAGCGTCTTAATATTCAAATTCCTTCACATACTCGTACCATCAAGGTTTGATGTTCCTGTCCATCTTATAAGAAGCACTTTTGGTTATTGATTTGGCTTTATTATAATTATCTGTGAAATGCTTATAACGCTTTTGGGGAATGGGGATAGCCTCCTATTCGTCAAACATAGACCTTCTTCCTTTATCACATGCTTTACCTCTGTTTAGGAGTTGCTTTTTGTTTATCAATGATTAAGAAGTTAGTAAAAATTGATCTCTTCTATATCACTCTTTGTGCATGCGCACATGTGCGTGACACACACACACACAGAGAGAGAGAGAGAGGATGCAAAAGTTGACTCATCTCAACTTTACAGGATTCGGGAGAAAAAGGACTCGGTCACCATCTTGTTATGTGGTACAAGTGGATGTGGGAAGTCCTCTCTCATCTTTGATGGTATGGTAGCCATCCTTGTTATTTTAATATAGTCAAATCTGCTCGAGTGACTTGTTACAACAATGTGTCAGTCTTCTATGTCAGTGATGTTTATGGTTCTTATGAATTAGGAGTCATGATCAACTGAGCTTATTGGACCTGTTTATGAAGAAATTTGCTTGAAGGTAGTTGTAATTTGTGAAAGGCAGATGAGAACATAAGGGGGATCCATAAGGATCTCAGTTCAGTGTAAGCATTTATTAGCCGTTAACATGGTAAACGGCATATCTGTATCAGGCACTATGTCCATCAATGGGCCTGTATCAAGATGCTGTTAAAAGCAAGTTTAACCAAAATCTTTCGACGGGTTATGAATTGAAAACCTGGTTGAGGGTCCTTCTTCACTGTTATGTTCCTGACATCAGACGAATGGTTGTATAACCACTTCAACTGCCACTACGTATTCTCCACTATGCACACTTATTAATCCATAATCCAAACTCATCTTCATGAATGGTGGTTGTTTGTCACAAATTCACCCATTGAGGTTGATGAGGTATTGTGATTGTGAAAAGGGTTTTATGTTTTATCTGCAGGCTAGTAGACTTGGAATTACAACAGTTGTATCTACTGATTCTGTTCGACATATGATGAGAAGTTTTGCTGATGAAAAGGAGAATCCATTATTGTGGGTTTCTACATATCATGCAGGGGAGCATCTTGATCCTACATCTGTTGCGCAGGCAAAGTCTAAAAAGAAAGATGGACAATCTATTTCCATTCCAGGTAATGGCACTCATTTTACAAGTTCAATTTGTCCTTCTTGGTGGAACTCATGGTGATTACATGGTATTTTTCGACTGAAGCAATTGGTCCTAAGATCATGGCCATTGAGGGATACAAAGCACAAAGTGAAATGGTAATTGATAGCCTTGACAAGCTGATCACTGCATGGGAAGGCCACAAAGAATCAGTTATAGTTGAAGGAGTGCATTTGAGTCTAAATTTTGTGGTAAAATCTTGTGCACTGATTAGTAATTATTATACATGTCGATTAGCTGTTTCATGCTTGATTTTGCCTTGTACATTTTTGGTTTTCAGATGGGTCTGCATATACATTGCGGATGAAGAGAAGCATCTAGAACGTTTTGCTGTTCGTGCTAAGTACATGAGCCTCGATCCCAAAAAGAACATGTTAAGTACATATCAAATATACGAACCATACAAGACTATTTATGTAAAAGGGCAGACAAGCATTTGGTTCCCAAGGTGAATAACACGAATGTCGATAGAAGTGTGGCTTCTATACATGCAACCATATTCAGCTGTTTGAGAAAGAGGCAGACAAGAGTAAGCTTATATGATATAGCCACAAACACTGTGAAGGTGGTGATTGATGAATATTATAAACACTGTGATACGAATTCTGTAAGTTCAAAATGCATGTTTAAAATTATCCAAAGGCAAGGTTCATCGAGGCGACTCATGGCTATCATAAATTCCAATGGAACTGTTTCTAAAGCAATGCCTTTCTCCTCTGAAGATGGTATTGGAGCTTCTTAATATCACTACAGTAGGGACCGCACTGTATGGGCCATTACAGACTGGCCTTTCAGATCCAGTCAATGTACAAAAGCGGTAACTTTGGTATCGGGTCTTGGCTTAACAGCATAGAAAGGACAAGCACTAGCAGCATTAATGGTTCAAGAGCAGATGGAGATGATTTGACTCGATACGCTTCATGCTCTAGTTCCCCACTACATTCATATTGTCATGCAAAGGATGTAAGGTACCAGCTGTGGGGTTTTCAAGCTCTCTCTCACACACACACACACACGCGCACAGCTGTGCAGTTTTTTGTAATAACAAAAGTCAATGCAATCACAGCTAATTGAAGACGATCGGGTGGTAGTGGAAAGCGAAGAAGAGCTTTTCCTTGATAGGACACCGGTAGTGATGAAACTAAGGAACTTGGAGAGGATGATGTAACATTATAATCTATTCTAGTGTGATTTGATATCCTTTTCCTAACTTTATTCGGCCTAATAATGTTGTACGGTAAATGAACCAGTTGGATGGATCGGGCCTAGAATCAGCTGAGGAGCTTGAAGAGGATGACGGCTTTAAGGTGGATACGAACCATCTTTCTGTTTATCATAAATCTGAAAGAAATCTATCACGGACAGCATCATCAAGAAGACAAGATCTCGAACACAGAGCATATAACCGTTCTGTTAGTCTACCGGCCACAAAAAATCCTTCAGCCAGGATCAAGAAGGCAAAGACTTACAAGATTTCATTGGATTCATCAGAGATACTACCAACTGATGGCTTACTGTGTTTTAACCATTATAGAAAATGAATATTACAAACCCATCATGTTTCTGCAGTCTCAAATTGTTTCGCAGGCAAAGCATGATGTTGTTTAGAGTTGAATTCTAATAGTGCAATGATTAAGCTCAATGGGCGACTAAGAATCTATCTGGCAGACCCCACCTACTGTGGGAGAAAATTTGGTTTTTGTTGGCGTTACAGAACATAGATCATACACATTTTGACATATAAGGAACAAGATTCAGCTATTTCCTCAAAAAAAAAACAATTAGCAAATGTATGTGCTTGTCTATAAACCTTGTTAAAAACAATATGTTACCGATTGGCAGTTCTTGCTTGCTTCATCATGAGTGATCAACAGGGCTTACGTGAGCTAAGAAGAGAGAAATCCAAAAAGCCTCCCATCAACTAAATTTCTCAGCATATCATTCATCCTTGAAAATGGGGATGAAGAATCACAATTGGTCACTGAAAACAACCTGCCAGAAATGAAATCGGCTATAAGATTTTTAACTCTCTGAAGTTGCAACCGTAGACTCCAACCTTTGTAGCCATTTTACGTATTGATTCTGCTCCTTTTTATGCAAGTGAAGCAGAAGAAAGTTAGTCAGCTCCGTGTTAACTCCACACGCCCCCAAGAACTCTCTGAACCCTTTCCGCAGCTCAGGGTCTAAAGATCTGCAAAAGGATATCATGAATGAAGGCAGTCACTGCCTGACTCATTCAAATAATGTAGTTCTTAGTGCTAGAGGTTATCCAGAAAGTTTATTACCACAGAATCAGAAATACCAAACAAACTACTTTAAAAATATACATGCTAGGTCAAATTTTCCTAATTGTGATCCCTTTAGTTACTCCAATCAGAAAACTGCAAGACTAAAGTTTATACTTGCCCAGGTAAAACAAAGTAATGCCAGTATAAGTAAATAATTTGACATAGCCATGGCACGCTCATAGTGCACAGTTTTTATAAGGTTTTACCTAGCCAAAACCCAGAAACTGGCACCATCTACTCTCGCCAACGTTCAACATTGTGAGGTGTTGATGAGGGGCTTGTTCTGCCATCAGTCAAAATGGATGGTAAAATTCATTAAATTATTGTCTGGCAGTGGACTCACACGGCCACACCCATATTTAACTCCCTACATAACCAATTTATAAAAGATCTATCCAACACTGATGGACAGTAAAACCTATGGAGTCCGATTTCAAAAAACTTTAAGAGATTTTGCAGAAAATTTAAGATACATTGGTGTTTCCATCTTTTTTACACAGTATATAAGATACGTACCTTACACACCAACACTTGCTACCCTGGTTCTTATTGATTCAACATCAAGTGCAAATTTATCAAATGATTCAAAAAGGAAGATAAAGATCTGGATCGCTTGGTTGCACAAAGATGTAGATCATGAATACTTTCTACATAAAGCACGGAAAAGCTAACCTGAATTGGGGGCCTCTGTAATTTGAACTCTTCAAAGAACTGAGATCTTTATGATAAAATGCATTATAAACAGAAAAATTTGACTGGTCACGTTCTCTGTAAACTCTGCAATCAAATTGCAAAACAGCTTTTGAACCAGGCTTTGCTATGCACACTTTCATCAAAACTAGCCTTGTGAACAAACTTTCTTCAAGGTGATGCGGACCCAACAATGCAGACAGTGCAATGTCCTCGCCAACACTATGTCTTCCCCTGAGAACTACATCTTGTGATCGTGGATCATCTTTCTCCAAAACGAAGTGCCCTAAAGAGCCACTTTGAAGACCCTGTTGAGAATTCACCCTCATTCAAACAATATCTCACGTGGCACATAAAAACAGAAAGAAACTGTTGGTATTTGGGATCACATTAATCAGAGTACTAAAGCAACAATCGCTACAATAAATTACTCAACTTATGACATACAACTTGAGTAACCAAAACCAAAAGCAAGCCTTTTCCAACACTAAACAAGTCAGCTACTTAAATCATTCATTACTGTAATGCAACTCTCGTCATACCCACATTTAAGTCGAAAAGCAGCACCTCGTTTATAGTTTCCTTCTAACAATCATTAGGTTTTCTCGATATTCAATATGTAACTTTTGGCATCTTCCTATTGAATCTCCAGCTAGCTATGTCTCCAGATGATTTCCTAGAACTTATAACTTAATCAACCGGGGCACGGTAAAATAGTTTCATCACCAGGAGTGGGTTTTCTTTCCTCTCTTCTTGCGGTGATGGATTTAAGGTTTCTAAGAACGAAGATACAGTTCTAGTGAAGAATTGATGCAGATTATAATTTACTTGGCTTAACATTATGTTCAGGGCTAATGCAAAGAGAGATTTACAGCTTCAAACCACGGAAAAGAAAAAGACAACGTTCTCATCCGTCACCAGGCTACTGAGGTGATGAAGCCAAGCAAGGAAAATGAAGTTTTGCGAAAGAACTCATCTTCATGTCTATGTTTCTCATTTCTACAGCACTACAATTGTGGTCACTAACCACTGATTGATTCTCCGGAGTAATCAATATAACCTCATCATATTTTCTAGTGATCATTCAAAGAAAGAGTTCGTGAGCAACAGATTCATCATTTAAGAAATAACACTAATCAACTTCTTCGTCAAAATTGGCGAATCAAAACTATGAATTTTACTTCCGATGCATTTGAAACGATTAATTCCTAGTGAGGAATAATGAGATCAGGGGAACATGGATTCCACGAAAATAGAATCGATTAGGGTTAGTAAATGCCAAACAATGAGAAATATTCACCAAGCATATTGATCACCCAGTACGGCAGCGATTAGGATTAGGGTTCGGGAAGTACCTTGAAGGGGTCATTGGAGAGTTCGTGCCTGAGCTCGGATTGGATGGCTCGAAGAAGTTCGGCGTCCCCGAGGGCCTTGCTGATCCCCTCTGCGTTTTCCTTCAATATGTTCAACATCTTCCTCATTTCCACAGAATTTAGGAACCAAAAAAAGCGACAAAGAAATCAACACCCGTTCTGGCGCTATATATATATATACATATATATCTATATGTATATATATACGTATATATATATATATATATATATATATATATAGAGAGAGAGAGAGAGAGAGAGAGAGAGAGAGAGAGAGAGAGAACTAGGTAATGGTGGATATTTTAATCATGTATATTTTACATGTATATGAATCTCAAAATAAAAAATCGAACAGGTGAAAATGTTTGTCCAGGATTTTGCATTAAAAGACATTATGTACCTAAGTCTTTTTTTAATTTTACATCGGACATTTACTATGCACATAAAATTAATCTTTTAAAATTATACATCAAAAAATATTATTTAGCTAAGACTCTCTCTATTATATATATATATATAACGAAGACATCATTAATCTCAAACATAGAGTAGGTGAGCTCCGGTTCTCAGCCCAGTTCCGATTTCACCGGTTTCTAGCTCGGTTTGATAACGGTTGGAACCGGCCATGTCTATGCTATGGCACTCGTGTACATGTTTCAAATACGATTTGACGTATCCGTTTTCTTGGAACAGGAACTGCATCTGAACTAAGAACCAGACCCAAATAAATCCAACAGTTTGAAACGGTCGTTCCAGCTTGATGGAAGTTAGAACCAGAACCAAATTTGATGGTCTTCGGTTCCATATCCGGTTTGACCAGTTCCAATTCCATCTAATTCCTAAACCAGTTCGGTTGTTGTTGGAACTATCCGGTTTGAAACAGGCCTTGTCTAAATATAATAACTGAATAAAGAAAAACAAGACTCTCTAGTTGATTTGAATACAAGTTGCTAAACGAGCTGAACAAACCAAACAGCTTCATGTTTTGTTCTTAAACTCGAGATCTTCATCATATGTGGGTTGTTAGCCCGTTAAGCCTAACATAAACCGAACACGAGCCAAATTTGACGGGCTGAACAAAATCTCTTTGTTGAAGACAAAGTGTGCATAAATAGAAAATTTTGATTTTTTTATTAGAGATTAAACCGAAGTTTGTATATTTTTCTTGTAGAAATTGAGACTCGATCATTTATTACATTGTATCCAACTAATTGGTGTGATTAACATTATTTTGTAGCATATATCTACATAAAAATTCTATATACTTTTTGGTACAATGAAGAGGTTGAAGCCATGCACACCCGAGTATCGAACTCGTGACTTGTGAGCCGACCCCTTAACCAGGTGAGTCAGTCCTCTCTTTGTGCAAAAGCTCTATCCACTTCACTAACCAACTCAAACCTAGATTGTTTTGTTCATATTCAGCTCATACAAGTCAAGGGATCAGCTCGTGTCGATGACGAACCCGGTCGTCACCGGTCGAACCGAACCACAAGCCATTCCTGGTTCATCTTTAAGAACTACAAGCTGCAATTGCTTTGAAAATATGCTTTAAACAGTTTAACCTTGTTGCTTCTCTTTCTCTAAGGAAAGCTTTAAGCTTATGTTTTTACAGATCAAAGCAAGTCTTCGAGTGGTTAGCATGACTTTGATAGGGAAGCGGACCTAGATGCATGCCCTTGGTGTCGAACTCATGACCATCAACTTGTGAGTCAACCCCCTAACTAGGTGAGCTATCACTCCTTGTACTGCAATTGTTGTTTCATTTACATAGGCCAACTTAGATATGGACAGTTCCTAACCAGTCAGGCGGTTCCAACTGGAACTGAACCAGGCCAGAAACCAGCTGGACTCGAAACTGGGACTCACTCGATTCAGTTCCGGTTTCACCTTTCCCACAAGTTCCAATCTCAGTTCAGGTATTTTTTTGTTAAAATTTAGTTTTTTTTAATAAGATTACCGGTTCCGGATCCGGACATGTCTGGGCCAACTTCTAATAATCCATTGGTACTTGGTAGGGTAGGGTAGGGTAGGGTTGGGTTGGGTTGCTAACCCTAGGTTGACAAGGAACCCTTTTGGGGATAAATTAAATTGCTCTTTCCATATGAGACCATCTGAACTCGACTAGTGTAATTAGACATGACCGGTTCTGGATAAATCAGAACCAATGGTTCCAAACCACCCGTTGTGGTTTTCCTGGAACCAAGAACTGGAATTGAATTGGGACTAGATGGATGCTAGGAACCGGCCATAGGCACTCCTCGGGGAGCCCTTGGTACTGGCTTTGGCAATTTGATTGCTTTAGGGTGGTCCGGATGCACTAGAGTAGGCTCAGCGGTCGGCCTCCTTATCCGGACACACACGTTGAGGCAACTCGCAAGAATATGGAGACCACTCTGCTTGGATTGCCCATGATGGATGCACCCTACTGCCTTCAGATCAACAACTTATTCAACCTAAGTTGAAACATATGGGATTTAACGATTTCAATTCAATGACTAAGCTTAGAATAAAAACACACATAGAGAATGACCCAAGAGGGGAGCTCTCATGGGAAATTTGTTGATTGCCAACCTTCATTTGTTTATTAAGCTATCATGTTTAAATCCTAAAGTCAAGACCTTAAATTCAAGATTCTTTTGTATTTTAATAAAATATATATATATATATATATATATATATATATATATATATATATATATATATATATATATATATAGAGAGAGAGAGAGAGAGAGAGAGAGAGGAAAAAGGAGAAAGAAACTTCCTTTCATAAGAAAGCTGAGATTAGACAAGACCTTCACAAAGACAAATAAAATATACAAAATTTTACAATCATAATCTAGGCAACCAATAAGGTGGTGTTTTCTAGGTTCTACCTTGTGAGGTTGAGTTGCTTGGTAAAACTGTGAGATAACAATTTTTGTCGGCGAAAGGAGTTATCCTCATTTAAAGAATGAACCTTTTTTTTATGGAGTTAAATGCTAATATGACACAAGATTGAGTTCTATAGTGTTTAAGAATCAATATAGTTGAGCGCATTTAGTGTAAGAAAGGCTTGGTTTGGTTTGAGTGATGAAAATATTTGCATTATCATGTAGATAGAAACTTCAATATTGTCTCATTTTCTTGTCTTAACTTGTTATTTTCGCCCAAAGGGGCGTAGCTCACTGGCTATGGGTTGCACTATTTGACAAAAGGTCAGGACTTCAATACTCAGCTGTGTGTCTAGTTGTCTCACCCCATCTTGCCTATTTTTTTTAAAAAAAACTTGTCCTCTTGCTTCTCATCAATTTATGGACTCGTCTAAAGTCAACCATTCAATATTAGTTTATGGTATTTTTATTCCATGCACTTTTAGGGATGGAGATACTTAAGATTTAAGAAGTCCAAGACAATTTCTTTTGGTTGGTCACGATGGAGGCCGAGTCCAGGTATGCATGCCCTAGGTATTGAACTTACGACCTGAAACTTGTGAGTTGAGTCTAGGTATGCATCTCTATAGATATGTCCAGTTCTAACCAGCCTAGAACCTGAAACCATAACAAATTTATTAAAAATAAATAAAATTTTGAAAATTAGAAAAGGGCTAAACTAACGGTTCGAGTACTGATTTTATAAAAGGTGAAAATGAAACTGAACCGAGTACTCTTCGGTTGGAACCGCCGAAGAGGTTAAGAACCGGTCATATATAGGTATTAAACTCACGACCTGCAACTTGTGAGTTAAGTCTCTTACTCAGTTCGAGCTATTGCTATGAGTGCTAAAAACAATTTTAAAATATTTTATAAAAAAAGTGTAAGAGGCTTCAACTCAAGTTCTTTTGAAACTTAACAAAAATATAGAAATGTCACAAAATTGGGATGCTTCAATGAATATGATGGTGTGGTGGTAATCGGTAAGGTTGACCACTGATGCATGTATTGTTCATGATGCTTGGCTAATTACCAACATATGCAGTCATAACTTATACCAATTTAGGTTTATGCTAAGTATTGCAATTCACTGTCTTGCTGCAACCATGGTCTGTCAAAGTCATACTAACCCTACTTTTGTCAAATAAGAGCATGACAAAAAAATTTCCTCATCCAATTTTGAATATGTATGACTTGTATTTGTGTTCATCAATGCTTTGTCTTATACTTTGTCTTAAGTTTAAGTTTGATTTGTAAGTGGTTGATCGAGCGAAACCAAGCTTTTCTGGTTACTAGATTACCTCTGCTATGTGAATTCTTGGTCCTATTAGTGCTTGATCTAGTTTGCAATTTCATTTGAATGCTTTTGAAGCTTTTCTCTGGTCTTAGAAATACTTCTCGTTTAGTTCACCAAAATTAACATAACCTATCAAGTCTTTAAAGGCATAGCAGATTTATTCTTCCCAATACTTGCCGATATAAAAGAAACTAATTGGCCAAGATCAGAGTCCGCCATATACTTGGATCCTAATTGGATCAATTAACAACCAACGGGTTTGCCTTTTGAATAAATCTTTGGGCATTTTAGATTAAACTCGCCTCTTTCTCTAAGAAAGAGCAATGAAAAACAAGGGCTTTCGACAATGGTATGCATGACATAATATGGGAGAAGCCTTGGTTTTAGTTTTCCAAGTTAATTGAAGTTAAGCGACTCCGTGATATGGATGTGGTTTTGTAACATCCCACAAGGTCTCAACCAGTATGACATAGGATCCATCCATGCCACGTTGAACCATTTACAATACGAAGGTGGTATAACCCATTCAATCAAATACATGTCAAAATTTCATATATTTATATACAATTTAAAATCCAATAAGGTAGTGATACAACTGAAAGAAAACACTACTAAAAAGATCCTATTAACTCCTACCATCTGTCAGTAGAAGTCAAAGTCATGCTTCAACGTTCCAAACGCTCAGCGTCTTTATCCTTTATATCCTAAAAATATTTAAAAGAAAACCCAAGCACCACAACCATGCTCGTAGATAGATGTGATCTCTTTACAGATAATAATATTAAAGATATGCACTATTTTAAATCAGGCAGTGAAAAAACATACAATATTTATAAAAAATCAATAATACTATTTCTAAACATGCATACTCATCAATATGCAATTTAGTTCTGATATGAAGTACTCTATAGTGTAACCAACTCATTGTCACGTTATAGAAGTCCCCAAACCCTTCTCATCTAGTCACGTGCCTCCGATAACGTTTCCAATGTGTCAAGCCAGGATCTTGGCGCATGACATGGGCTCACCAAGTCCAACCCCTTGAGTCTACGAGCCAAAAGTATCTGAATATCCTACTAATAGAATCATATATTCAACCAAATAATCACACAATATCTCCAAGTCTCTCATATCCATATCCTCTAAGCCTCTCCTAGGATCCACATAAGCATATACACATCAACATCCACAACAGTCACATATATCCAATTATTATGTCAAAATAACGTATCAATATCAAATCACACGCTCATATCAAGTATCAAATATGTTTATATAAACTATCTATTCTCATTGACTAGTTTCACTTATCCTTAACTTGGGCATGTCGCAACCGATATAAGTCAAAGTCATGCTTCAACATTCCAAACGCTTAACGTCTCTATCCTTTATATCCTAAAAACATTTAAAAAAAAACCCAAGCACCACAATCACGCTCGTAGATATATGTGATCTCTTAACAGATAATAATACTACAAATATGCACTATTTCAAATCAGGCAGTGGAAAATTATACAATATTTATCAAAAATCAATAATACTATTTCTAAACATGCATACTCATCAATATGCAATTTAGTTCTGATATAAAGTACTCTATAGTGTAACCAACTCATTGTCATGTTGTAGAAGTCTCCAAACCCTTCTCATCTAGTCACGTGGCCTCTGATAATGTTTCCAATGTGTCAAGCCAGGATCTTGGCGCATGACATGGGCTCACCAAGTCCAACCCCTCGGGTCTACGAGCCAAAAGTATCTGAATATCCTACTAATAAAATCATATATTCAACCAAATAATCACACAATATCTTAAGTCTCTCATATCCATATCTTCTAGACCTCTCCCAGGATCTACATAAGCATATGCACATCAACATCCACAGCAGTCACATATATCCACTTATTATGTCAAAATAACGTATCCATATCAAATCACACGTTCATATCAAGTATCAAATATGTTTATATAAACTCTCTATTCTCATTGACCAGTTTCACTTATCTTTAACTTGGGCATATCGCAACCGACATGAATTGTTCAATACAACTATAAGTGCAAACTAGCTCAACCAATGAAATAACCAATACAACTCAACACATCTATGAGTTAGGACTATATGATACATCCCTCTACAATCCACCAACATCATATATTATCGTGAAAAATATATCCATATTCCATAGTATTTCACTCTCCTATGATGACAACCAACAAGGCTAACACTAATAGATATGTTCATCTATAATCCATTGATGTCCCATACCATCGTGAAAGACAGATCTATATCCATTAATTGGTTTACTTACACATAAACACACTCATATCATGCATCCATATACTCATCAAAATACTTTAAATACAATTTCACAAACCAACATATGTATTATCATTTAAAAGCATTAACAAATATTTTACAATCTCATGCATTATCTAAAAATAATTAAAATCACCTTTAGCATATAACCGAAAAGATAACACATCCACTTATGCTATGCAAATCCAAATACAATAGTGCTAACTATAATAAACTAAATCGGGTTAGATCTAGATTCACATATTCAGATCCACCCAATAATCTACAGCACAGTAACGCTCTGCAAATAGAAAGAGAGGGGGAAGGTAAGAATGATAGCCCACGAAGATGGTAATTATCATTTTCGTGCATGCTACCATCTTCGTGGTGAACTCTATAAGGTCGTCATGGGTAGTAGCACCGAGAGGAATCGAGCAAGCCACGAGAACAACAAGCGTACCACCATTTTTCTTCTTTCCTCCTATTTCTATTTTCCTTCATTTTTAGTGTTAAATCTGAGTTGGATCAAAGGGTTTTTCCTTGTTTCATCCTAAAACATTCGAAAACAAACTCTAATGCTTGAAAATTTGTTGAAAACAAGCGTAAATTTGTGGATTTTTCTTTAAATATGTGATTATCATTTTTCATAAAATTTTTTTATCAAAACACCGTCGCCATCAGCTAATATTGGGTTAGATTGAAAGAGGGGAGCGGGGTGGTCGGTTAGGGACCACCGCCATCCTTAGTCGTATCCAAAAACTGACAAAAACGATGACAGAAAACCAAGAGAACTGACACATTTTTGGGCTTGTCCTGGGTCCTATGTCATGTTATGTCCCATACACCTTGAAACGACAATGTATCATGTTGTATCCTTGTGTTGTGTGTTATAGTAACGATTTTGTGTCAAAGCATATCAGAACCAGGTTTTGGGTTTTATGTCGAGTTATATGTCAAAATAGGTTATGATCGGGTCAGGACGGTTCTTGAAACAGGTTATGAGTAAGAAACAAGACATGTTTCAGTAGTTACAAGTTCCGTGTCGACAGAGACACAGACTACTTATTGTGTCACTCAGTTTGGATCATATATAGATCAAGTATTACTTCGGATCTAGGATAGTTTAAATATATCCAGGTTGGGTTTTGAGTAATTTTAGAGTCATTTGAGATCCGATTTGGATAAGGTTTATTGTGAAAGATTTGTAGTTAACTATTTTTTTAATATTTTAATTCTTTAAAATTATTTAAAAAATAAAATTAGAGGATTTGATGGTGATAAGAGCAACCCAATAGTTTGGGAATTGAATCTTAATGCTACTTCAGGTAGGGGGTTATGCATTCTTTTATAGAATCATAGTAAAATTGATTTTCTTGTTTTAAATAAATTTAAATGTACATGATTGATAAATGTTTTATTGATGTTTATGAAATGATGTTTACAATTATGGTTTATTTGATATGCTTTTGAAGTAAAACTTATTTATGACTTTAGTTGATAAAGAATATATTTTGATATGCATGTGTTGTATGAACATAATATTTAAATATTGTATGAATATAGATTTGAATAGTTGTGGATTCATATATGATTTGTCAATGTGATGAATTGGAATTTGTTTGAGTCATACTTGTTTGGGTTGTGTAGGATTCTTTAGACTTTTAAGTCCCTCAAACGTTTCGACTTGGGCCAAATATAGGGTGTGTTTCTGGCCATTCTGTCATGAGAGTCGACGTAGTTATCATCATGAACGAGGTTACCGAAGTCACGTAAAGAAGAGTCGGATGACTCTTGTGGCCTTTGGGGCAAACACAATATGGGATGTAATTATCGTAACTGATAATGTGTGTGCACGTGTGAGTATGAATTTGAGATCATGATTTAAAAATGAAAATGTGATTTGTTATGAAATGATTGTGAAACTATGCATGCTTTTAGTATGAATTAGGTTTAAAAATGTTTAACATTCATACTGAGCTATAGATCAGAGCTCACCCTATCATTTTACAATTTGTCTTAAAGCTAACACTTCCAAGGTGCACGGAGTAGAGTAACACTGGATAGAGATACACTTTGCCTTTAGTTGGTATGATAAGTATTAGACTATTTAGAAAATCTTGTTATTCGAGGTTATGTTTCGTGGGCCTCGTACCATTTTGGATGTATTGTTTAAAACATGGATATTGAAATATTTAAGTTAGATATTTCACTTGAGTTAAATTAAATTAGTATTGTATTTGACTACTGCTCACGATCATGCTTGTGTGAGAAGAGACCACGTGGCATCTGCTCGGGCCGGGTCGTGGTCGCGATCCGTGCGGATGTTACACTAACTCCCCTTAATCGCCTCAATTTAATCTTTAAATCATAATAAAACATAATATTAATATTATACATTCAAATAAAACCCAACGGTTCAACCTGTCGGCCATCGGTTCGACTGTCAAAATTGACGATTTTGGCCGATTCTTCCAGAATTTTCAATGCCCCTAGTAGCCGCCACCAACCATCGATGATTTTGCCAGAAGAAGGAAGAGAAGGGGCGGCCCACCCCTTCTTCACTTTTCAGCTATTTCTATTCTAGAATGAACATAAAAGAGGCTGGGTTCCTTACCTTAGCCCTTTAACAAAGTAATTCGGCTGTTTTTCCTTTCGTTCGGTCGTTTTCTTGTAGTTTCCCCTCTTTCACCGTTCTTCTCTCTACCTCTCTTTCCTTTCTCTCTCCTTCTATTTCTCTTTCTTCTCTCTCTTAATCCCAACTGCAGGAGGGTGGTTTATGCCGTCCTCCCTATTGCCAGGCGGTGGTCGTCATGGCCACCGTCTGCTGTTTCAAAGGTCAAGTCCCATGCGGAACCCGAGTCTGGATCGGTTAGGGTCCAATAGACCCAATCTGGTCCAGCCTTAAGAGGTTTCCTTGTCAAAAAGAAAAGGCGGGTCCGGGTCTCAAACAATGCCCCATTGAACCAGTTTCTACAATGGAAGTTTAATAGAGACCCCATTGGTTGATAAACTGATTGTGTGTATTATATAAATTTATTATTCATCAATTATATGTTCTCAAGTCGTCTCCTCATCCACGCTTTACCTTGTAGGTTGTGGGTCCATTGGTGACTCGAGGCACGGCAAGAGTCATTTGTCATTAGATTTTTTTAAAAAAAGAACAAAAGTACATGTCATCTCTTCTTGACTGTCCGGTTTCGCTTCTCTTGGAACCAGGGATGGAACCCAACTGAAGCCAAGCCTTCAGGTCTAGTTTGATTCGGGTTAAAACCCTCGGGTCCTGTTTCTAACCAAACAAATCTAATCTCATTCTTTCCTTAATGAAAATTATTGCTGTTAGTAAGATCATATTTTATTATTTTCTTAAAAAAGAATATAAAATTTATCGGGCACATGTTCTTTTCTTTATTTTACTTTTTATGAGTATTAATATTGTTTAAAAAGTGATAAAGTGCATTACAAACATAAAGTTATAAATGTATTTTAAAAATATAAAAGACAACTTTATAATATAGTGTTGAAGTGTGTACGATCCGATCACTAAAAAAACAAGCCGATAAGATCATGAAAACGAGTGTAGTGGTGCAAAACACAGCAACATTGGTTTAGAAGTGCAAGGTGCATGCATCGTGTAGGTTTTTGGGTCAAAGTTGGATCTTGGGATTAGACTTTTTGGAATTTGGATTTGGATCCACACTTATAAGTTACCTTTTGGACTTTGATCATTTAGTCCCAAACCCACATATAAAATTCTTGCATCCCACCATTGTAGTGGGTCTATTATTCCCATATACAATGGGGATCCTCGAATTCGAGTTCTTGTCATGATCAAGTTCATGCTTCATTACCCGAATTTTGGGTTCAAACTTGCTGGCTAAAACCCGGGTTCGGTTCTGGCTGTCCCGGATCAAGAAACCGAAATGCTTTAACTTCATGGTGACAAAGAGTAAAGTGGTAATTAAATTTAATCCATTTCTTACATTATTCTCCGTTTGAAAAGCCAAGAGTTATTTTAACACTCGGAAGAATCCTTCCGCAGTTTGTCTCGTCTCTCTCCCCTCTTCTTGTTTCCTCCTGTAATCTCCACCATGGATCTCCCTCCGAAATCGTTTTATCTCTGATTCCGAAGGTGACGATCTCCATTCGGTGCTTAATTTCTTCCTTTTGATCTTATTCTTTGAGTTTAATTGGATAATTTTCTGTTTCTCCGATATTTCTAGTGGATTTTTGCAATTCGGCTGTCATTGTGTTCAGATCTCTTGCTTTTCCGTAGATCCTCTAAATAATGAAGTTTACTTAAATTTTTGCTTGCTTACTTGTGTAGTTTGGTGAGGGATGGTGTCAAAGTTGTGCATTTGTTCATCAAAAGGCGAATCTAGGGTTTTGTTGAGATTTTACTCTTTTTGCATGTCTCTTTTGTTTAGAGTCTGATTCTAAGTGTAAATTTCTTCTCCTTTGCTTATAGGCGATTTTTCGGCATTTTTCTTGTGTTCATTTCATATTATTCTCAAATTGAAGACTATTATTTGATAGTTGCTGCGCCGGACCGGTTTGTCTATGTTTTGTTATGTAATTCTGATTCAATTCTGTCATTTTAATAGCAGAGATAACACTTCGATGAATATAATTACTTTTTCGTTTTTGTTTTCTCTCTTAATGTGATCTTTGGCACTTTTCTACATTCATTTGTATCTTTAGCCTTTTGGATTAGTTTACTTGGATTATCCATCTGTTGTTAGCGGTTGATCTTGTGGCAATCTGTAGTCTACTATACCCGACTTTCTTATCAAGTTGGCAGGGATAGTTTGTTGTTTCAAAGCCCCAAAATTCTGCTCAGTTTGTTTTTCTTTCAAGCACCTTATATGTGCACAAGACAGATTCAGAGTTTCTTTCAAACAGTTGCTTGATTGTAACAAGGCTTTGTCAATATGGTTTTTCTCTTGGACATAATTTCTGATTATTTTTCTTGACAATTTGCAAATCATTGTGCTGCATTGTTGGCTTGCCACTTTTGGTTAAGGATTCGTTGGCCCACATTGGCCAAAATTAATATCAAGGTATATACAAAGCAATGACACCCACTAAAAATAGTTATTCAATTGAGGTTACATCCATGAGTATGTTGAGAAGAACTATGAGAAAATGGTGCATGTTCTCTTCAAGGGGGAGTCCTATTGTTCTTCTGTGCTTCTGATGCCATATCTAGAATTAACTTCTTCTCTTAAGCAATGTTTCATGATTCCCACAGATCAGGTGCATCCTTGGCTGTAAAGTAGAACAACCTAATGATGGTGGCACCCAAATAAGTTTTCAGAATGTTGGTCAAACCAAGTTTCTTATAAGAATTGAACTTATGTACTAGAGGTGATCCACTAAACTGGTTCTCAGTAGCATCTACAATCAACACAATGCTCTGTTTTTCTAACAAATACTTCCCTTTTCCCCCTTAATGCTTCTATTATAACAAAATCCTATTGGACCATATTTCCCTCTCTATCTCGTGTTGAAGAATAGAAAAGCTTGACCTTTCTTTGAGTCTTTGACTGATTTATGTACAGGAATGTTAAAATTTTCCTTTTTTGCTGTCGGACATGATGTTTTGCTCTTCCGTTACAACTTATGATTGCTATTGCATCTGTAGTATATTTGTGAGCATCAATTTGGTAAGGATAATGGTTTTCTCACATTTAGTGCATAAGACGTTTTAGTAAGACTGTTTTTTTCCTGGGTGACTTTTGAAACGTTGAAATAGTATACTCCATCATGGTAAGCAAGCAAATTTGGATACAACACATTCTTATTAGAATGTATTAATTTCCATAGTTCAAAGGGAAGGGTGGACCAGAAAAGGAGGGTCACTTCAGCTTTTGCCTGCCACATTGCGGTTACACCTTTTGTAAGCTTCTGCTTTGCTTTTGATATTTAGAAGATTTGTGAAGGGGATCATCTATACAGCCTAAAACAATGTCTAGAAACGGAGACACATATTGGTGTTACCAATGCAACTGTATGGTCAATCTCTCTCAGAGGGGCACATTTTGCTCAAGGTGCGATGGTGGGTTTGTTCAGGAGCTTGATGAAGTCGATGGCAATGGCCACTTTGATATGCATGGTCCTGATTATGATGATCAACCGACTATTCGGCTCATGGAAGCTTTGTCTTCTTTTCTTGGTTCATGGCCGACAAGGAGAACCAGCGACATTAATGTGAGTGGCAGACCACAAGGTCAAGATAGGCCACTAGGTTTTGGTTTGGGTCCATTTGTTATATTCAGAGGACAAGTACCTGCTAACATGGTGAGCAATGGCGGGATGCAAGTTGTTTTCGATGGGGGTTCAGGAATTGGGTTAAGGCGCCTCCCTTCCAACTTTGGCGATCATTTTATGAATGCAGATCTCGTAGAAGAATTCATTAACCAACTAACCGCAAATGATATGCGAGGACCTCCTCCAGCTACCCACTCTGCGATCGATGCAATGCCCACGATCAAGATTGGCCAGAGGCATCTGCGTGTAGATTCTCACTGTCCAGTCTGCAAAGAAAAGTTTGAGATAGGCACAGAGGCTCGGGAAATGCCTTGCAAGCACATTTACCACTCTGAATGCATCGTGCCATGGTTGGTTCAGCACAATTCTTGCCCAGTCTGTCGCTATGAACTGCCGGCACAAGGCACTAGCAGTTCCAATAGTACCAACAACAGCAGAAACTCATCTACAGGCACCACGAACCAGAGGGGGAACAGCATGAACTCAGACAACCAAGCGAGGCGAAATCCTCTATCCTTCCTGTGGCCATTTCACAATAACCGTGGTGGCTCCGGAGGAAGCAGCTCGGCTACTCGAGAAGAAAACGCCCCGAGGAGTTACAGCGGGTGGCCTTTCGAATGATTTGTAATTCTTCTCCTTCGAGTGCAGAACCACGAGAATGTGATTGTAACATCTCCCTGTTATGTATCTTCTGGGTAAGACCTTGCTCTGTTGGCTTTGTGTAGATATTGCTCTCTTTATCAACGCTTTTTCTTTTGAATGGATGTTTCTTTATAGTCCATCACACAATGTAACTCCATGGGAAGACAAATTTAGCTATTTTCTTTGGAACTGATAATGGGGTGATCCTGGTAAAACTGTTCCCGTTCCGTCTCGGGCACACGAGTTGGTTTAGTTGTTTGCAAGCTGTGTTGGAGATGGAGATTAAAGTGTGCTTTTAGAGGCCATTTTCACAAGCATGTTCGGGATAGCTGTTTGGAGAATAGAGAAAATGATTTCCCATCCTTGCCACAGTTTTCATTTTGTCAAGTGTTCCAGGCTCGGACGGATTAAGCCCTGTGAGCATTCATAGAGGGAGGGATCTGTAGCTAGACATGGCCGGTTCTGGCCTAACCAGAATTGACGGCTCCTAGAACTGAATTGGCTCAGGGTTGGTTATGGTTATGGTTCTAAAACTGCTGGTTCTGGGACAGTTCTGGTTTGGGCCATGTGTTATTTTTGGATTTCATGGCGATTTTTGACAAACTTGTATTAAAAATAATGAAACATGAGCATAGTGAGAAATAGCTCACCTGGCAAACTGAAGGTTATGAATCTGATACCCGGGGCTGTGCATTCGGTTTCGGACTCCCATTGTAAAAGAAGAAAATGAAACCTGAAAGCAATTGACTACATGATCGCAGAGGCGAAATCGTTCAGAAGGATGAGAATGGAACAAAAGAGGCCTTCTGCATTTTGCTTTTTGTGTCTACTACATGGTTGCAGAGGCGAAATGGCGAGAGCTTGATGTTGAATACATGGTAGGTTATTGTTCAATTCAATTGCACCTGCTAATCGAGTGATCACAAAAACTTCCAAATGTGATTTAGTTCCATTAAAGCTGCCTTTAAGGGTTGAGGTATTCAGTCTTTTATGGTTTCCCTTTTAGGTTTGGAGTTCTAAATTTGTCTGTATACTAAGGGAAATTAGTTAAGCTGGAGGGGGTGAACACCTGCAACGAATATATATAAACTGGTATATGTTAGTAATTTCAAACAAATTTCAATCACCGATCTTTGATGAGATATGATTGATATTTGAAATTTAAAAGGCAAAAGTGGTCATGTAGATAAAGTATAGCTGCAAGAGTACACGAATACTTTTTATTTTATTGGATTTGGTAACACCTAAGTATGCTAGCATATACAAATATCTCTCTATATATATAGAGAGAGAGAGAGGGAGAGAGAGAGCTCCCATTCATGTTGGAATTTCCATACTCATTTGGACGGTCTAATCAAAGAGATTAGATGGTAAAAAAAGCAAAAAGTGAGTTATGGAGAGTCTAGTATGAATTGAAGTCTTAGTAACTCACATTCTTTGTTAATATGCATAGTATGCATATGTATATGTATGTGTAATATATATATAGTGGTAAATGTATATAATGGCTTTCGGTAAATAATTTGAATAAACATTTTCAACATTTGATCTTTAAGATAACAATTGAGATAATAAAACAAAAGGTATTATAAAAAGTATAATGTTACTTTTAATTCAAATCTCTACTATTAATCATATCAATTGAACGGTAAAGAGATTTATACACTCATGAAAAGACATTTATCACTATATCTCTCTCTATATGTATATATATATATATATGTGTGTGTGTGTGTGTGTGTGTGGTGATTTACTTGAATGATCTTAGTTGTTTAGTAGTATATGACTGATCACCAAGTCTAGAATAGACCACCAAATCTACACCTAAGGTTCAATTTTTAAGATGGCATATTCAACGGCTCACAATTTATTAAGAGTTGGGTGCTGTGGTAGTGGCATTCAATTGACATTTAAGATGCTTTGCCGAACGGGCTCGTGACCCCTAACTTGTGATGATGAATGTATACACCAATTTGGGAATCAAATTTGGAAACCATTCTGAGATTTTTGCAATGTTCCTAAAGACCTCAGAATTGGACCCACTGAGAAAAGGTAATGAAATCCATTCGAGTAATTGGACACTTAGTACTCCATTGCTGGAGATGTAGTTCTGGAATAACCATAACTAACCATACAAAACACGCATAAGATCACCTTCTTCCTCAGAAAAATTGGAATACATTATACCTGAGATTTCGAACACGAAAGCCTGGAGGTTAACCCTAGATGTATAGTAGCCTTTTTATGAAAGGAGCAATATGGGTTAGGCTCTTGGAACAATGAACAATGTTTTTTTGACATGGTTTCGTGGGTTTTTAGGTGGTTTTAGTGGTGACAATAATAATTTTGATGGGTGCAAAGTGGTTTGCGACAGAAGAATAGTGAAAGATTATGGAAGATCGATAAAACCGTTTGAGATAGAAAAGTAGTAGAAGATGATGGAAGATCGGTGATTCACCACACAAAATGAGAGACTAAGCACCGACCACTCCCTCCTAATATGAATAATAAGATAAGGTTTCTTTTCTTGTAGCAGATCCAAAACATCTAGATCTGCATGTGATACTAATTTTACACTCAAACTGCTAGGTAGACCTGACGAGTTCCAGGTAAACCGAGACCGACAATTCTAACCCGCCAAAATTTGGCCCTCTTTAGGCTCCAGTTCCAGTTCCTTAATTTGAAAGACATGCATTTTCGGGTAGGATTTTGTAATCGACGGTTAATATCCTAGCATTATTACATGCTGTTAGATATCCAAACAAATCTTATCCATCCGATTTCAAAGTGAATGGTGGAGTTTTGAATTCAAAACACAAAAGTTTGTTTATTAAATTAGTTACACTTACAAAAGTATAAGTATATATATTTTGTTTTTCAAATTCAAATTTTAATTATCTATGTTTCAAATTAAAAGGTTGAGATTTATTTGAATATGTTAGCATATAGTGTTGTTAGCATATGCCAAGCTTTATATATATATATATAGAGAGAGAGAGAGGTGAGGTGGTAAATGCATAGTCTTTCAACACATGATCTTGCATATAAGCATCTCTATTGATCGATTAGCATAACAAAAATTAATAAATAAAAATATTTAAAATAGATGATACATTAAATATAAAGCAAAAAGTATAATGATACTTTTAATTCAAATATTTATGAGATGTTTATGTAAGATTATCCATTGAAAGACATTATCCATTTTCCGCTATTTATATATAAAGAGAGAGAGTTGGTAGCCATACTCATTGACTCATTTTGAATGGTTCCACCTAGACATGTCTCCAAAATTGTCTTGAAATCCATTCAAAATTTATTTTTTTAGAAAAAATGCAGGTTGCGACTATTAGGAATCAAACTCCCAACCCACCTCATCACTAAGGAAAGTCCTACCATTGCCTTATGATTTTGAATAGAGAACAATATATAAAAACATTAATAAGGAGTGATTTGGAAGTTTCAGTTTTGGGTCGATTTTTGAAGTGTAACCGAACCAGGGGTACCGGTTTCAAAGACAATTTAGCCGGTTCCAGTTACTGGCAGTTCCATGATCGGTTCAGTTCCAATTTCAAACCATCTATCTTGTTTTGAATTGGTACTGTCTAGTTCCACCGTTTCAACCACCGACCACCACCTTCCATCACTCCACTATTTGAGATCGCCTTCCACCGATTAAATCGCCTTCTAGAGAAGCATTTACGCAAGAGGTGAGAGAGTAACATTTTCAACCGGAAAGGTATTTTTATAATTACTTAAAATGATTAAGAGTATTTAAAAAATGATAAAAAAAGGTGTGTATAATAGAGGAGGTGTGCGGGAATCAATCACTGAATATGCTGAACCGTAACGGAACTTAGCTGTCCTTGGTTCTGGGGTCGCTTCGGCAGGTTCCAATACGAAGTAGCGGTCCAGCTCCGAACTCGAGGTTTGGCATATCGCAATATCGGATCTAACAAGAAACGGGTCGGACTCAAATCCAATTGCTATGTCAAGAGGAGGCTTTCTCACTTCATCATCTGGGATTCGAAAGAAGGGAAAGTGGCAAATTCGTCATTCCCTCTTCCGCTCCAGATTCGATTCTTTCAAAAGGTAAAAACAAGGGGAACACGAAGTGTACGTCATACCAGACTGCTCTCTCTCTCTCTCGATGAACCAAATATCGACGTCCTGCGGCACTCTGGTTTCGATCTCTAGCGGCGGCGCCGGAGCGAAGAGATATCGTTGATTCTAGGTCTAGAAGGGTCGGAGGATGCTTGGCCATGGGGAAGATCGTGGAGGAAGGGGTTGCTGCCCGGCCGCCGGAGTTGTTGTCCGCTGCCGATGGGGCTGGGCAGAACGGGGATCCCGGCCGTAGATCTGCCACAATATGCCGAAATCTGAACCTCCGATGTGTGTTTTTCGTCGTCTTCGGGCTTGCCGTTCTCGTCTCGGCGGTATTCTGGTTCCTGCCGCTCGTTCGCCACTCAGATCTCGAGGATCTGGAGCTATGGCCCTCTGGAGGTAAGAGAACACTAAATCGTTTCGTGTTTCTGGGGTTCTTTTGGAGTTGTGGTAGCTGCACTTGGGCGGATCGGAGTTGGACGAGGGTTTTGTGTTGATTTTGGGGATTTTGGTTGGGATCAATGTGATGATAGGAGAACAGTTGGATTCCGGGGTTTTCCGCTGATGAATTAGGATCTGGAGCTATCTGCATTGTCGATCTTGTTCTACTTATGTGCTACTTGTGTTTAGGGGTTCGTCCGCTCCTTATCATGTTTTTGCTCAAAGTTTTGTTGAGCAACAAGCGAAAGGAAGCGGATTTCTTATAATTGAACCCTTTCCATAGTGGCTTTGTTCACTGGCTTTCTTGTGCGTACGGTGTACCTGGGATTTAGAATTTTAATTCGTCATTTCTCGGTCATAGACTCGTAACAGTTGATCGGGTTGCAACTCTAGTCTTCCTTCAGCGAAATTTTATCTTGTCGGGTGCAAGTGTTAGTTTGTATTTTGCGGCTTTCGTTTTCGTTCTATTACTCTTTTATTTATTCCGTTGGAAGTTTGTTGTTTCCCATTTATATGAGGTTCTTTTTGTTTAATCCCTTACTAGCGAAGGAGATAAGGGGGCGTTGTCTTTGTGACTTTTGGATGTTTCGTATAGGTTCGGACCTGTTCTTGGGTTTGGGGATTGTGATGTTTCTGATTTTTTCACTCTGGTGTATGAACTAGTTTTGCTTTTTCTCAACCACGATTTTGATACTTCTTTTGTAATACTTTTATAAGATTGCTGATAGTTGAATGATCTTGACGAATGATTGGTGGAATCTTTCGTGAAACTTGTGTATTTCCACAGCGGTGTT
Source organism: Brasenia schreberi (assembly GCA_036023115.1). Taxonomy (NCBI): domain Eukaryota; kingdom Viridiplantae; phylum Streptophyta; class Magnoliopsida; order Nymphaeales; family Cabombaceae; genus Brasenia; species Brasenia schreberi. The sequence goes on along the minus strand of JAYKKT010000078.1, from coordinate 7,310,769 downwards.
GCATTTATGGCATCCCTTACCAAACCGAGCTTGTTTTTCACTTTTTCTTGGAAAAGTGGGCCTTGATACCGCTAGTATTAACTACTTCACCACAGTTGAAATGAAGCACAAACAGTAGGGAAATTAGGTTTCCCAAATGGCAGACTTTAGAATAAGTAGTTAAGTACTACTTTCTAAAATTTTCTTATGTTGCTGTTCCTTTTCTGGTAATATGTTGGAGTACCGATGCTTCCTACTGCTAAATTAGTCAATGGAATGGCCGCATTTTATTCTATATTCTCAATCGGTGGTCATATTTTGGACAGAGAAAGGTTTCACATTTCAATTATCTCCTAGCGGTATGTGGCACAAAAGAGCGAGAGATCTTCAGGTGTCACCGTGATGCCTTGACGGCAAAGTTTGGACCACGATAGTTACTTGCTTTACATTCTTATTTTTGCTGGTTGTCTATGTTTGTGTCTTGCCGTCTGATGAGTGCTTCTGCTGAGTTAATCAATTGATGGGACGCCTTCTGTCTGGTATCTTAAACGGGTTTTCACATACTTTTTGACAGAGGAATCTGGGGTTCTAAATTCATTTCATTTATGGCTCTGTAGCATAGCTATGAGGAAACATAAAGAAAAAAAAAGAACAGTGTAAGAAAAAACAAAATATGTTCCCCGCTTGACTGATGTAAGCTTTGGATTTTGGTTGTGCGAGCAGCATATTGCATATTAGAGGGTAATAGGAAAATCAACTTCTCTTACTGGAGTTCATTTATATTTAGATGAACATTCTTAGAGGCAGTTTTTTACATACCATAACTGTCTTCCGAGTATTTTTAATTTTTTAGGAACTTTGGCGACTAATAATTTCTCAAGGTTATTTGTTTTAGGCTTTTAAGGCAGCAGCAGGCGGGATTCAGCCCTTAGATACGATGTCAAGTGAAATTAGCTCACTTGTATTGGGAAGTGGCTGTGATAGTTTTGAATCTTGGTGTTGGGCATGGTTTATAATTTTATACATGTAATCGTTTTGATTTTCCAAGATTTCTTTGCTTTGGGGGTCATTGCTAATCACTTTTGTGACATTACTTTTAGATTCCTTAGAATGGAGTGCATTGCTTTGATTATGCTTTAGTTGTTCTGTCCTTATTCTTGCGCATATTAGGTTTGCATAGTATGTGCTCTTAAGGAGAAAATGTTCACTGTACAAAACAATGACAATGTTGCCCATTGTGGTTGGTTACATGTATCAGTTTGATTATGATGTGTTCAAGTTTTAAGAGTGAGACATGCACACACGTATGCATGTGTCTATTTATGCATTCAATGGAGATTCTATTTCAAGAAGAAGAATGGGGAGATTCATAAATGTAAACCTTTTGAATGCCTAGCTTAATTTTGCAGCAAGTTTGTTCACCTCTTTTTTCCCATTTAGTTCAAAAGAATTTCTTTATACTTTTTAAGTAACTTTTGTAAAGGTTATTGCTGTTATTAGATTACTCAAGTACTCGATTTCATAATATGCAATAGGTGACAACTATGTCACACATACACCTCTAGGAGGTGGAGCGTTGGCCCCGACACGGGTGTGACACCGACATCGACACTATGTCGGTGCATCATCGACATCATGTCGAAATGTCGACACGGTCAACATGTCAAGCATGATTCTGGGTGCGGTCAACCGTGATTCCCACGTATACAATGAGAGAAAGGGTTGTTGACAACGATGGAGGAGGAGGAGGCACTTTGGCCATCGGAGTAGACGGAGGAGGTGGCGATTTAGTTGATGGGGTGGACGGCGGAGGAGGAGATTTGGACAAGGGCATCAACATCACCGTCACCATTAGGGTTGTCTGAAAGACTAATGCTGATGCATGCCATTTTGGGCTTATTCTTAGTTTGAATTGGAACCCATTGAAGAGGTTCCTGAACTGTGTCCAGCTTTCTTGTGTTGTGATAAAATGGTCTACTAAGTTGGTTCCTTTTTGCTGAAAAGATCCAATCCCTCTTCTTGGCAGTGATGTGTAATTAGTACCTACTACAGTTAACTGAGCTTGTAGGCGTAATCCACTTGTGGGCAGTGGGAAGTAACCTGATTTGAATAACTTCTTGTTCGTTCCTATTGAATCATGCTATTGCCATTTTTTCCACAACTTACTCTCAATCCACATATCAATGGTGTCTATCCTGTTCAATTGGTAAATTTATTAATGGAAAATCTTGTTACTACTCCTATGATTCTTCCTTTTCTCTTTTGAGTTTGTTTTCTCATACTGCTACAAGAATTCTTGTTACTAATCCACTTGTGGGTGGTGGGAAGTAACCTGGTCTGAATAACTTCTTGTTCGTTCCTATTGAATCATGCTATTACCATTTTTTCCATAACTTACTCTCAATCCACATATGGATGGTGCCTACCCTGTTCAAATGGTAAATTTACTAATGAAAAATCTTGTTACTACTCCTATGATTCTTCCCTTTCTCTTTTGAGTTTGTTTTCTGATACTGCTACAAGAATCCTTGAATGTTTTTCACTGAGAAGTTCTTTTATGCAGCGCCAATAGAAGCAAGTTTCAAATTACAAAAGCCAGTGTCACAGTTGGGTGCAAGCTTCGCAATGATGAAGCTTCAGTATGATATTTTGGAAGAGATCGGGGTTTTTAATTCCAAGGTTGGACTAGCTCTTTTGTGCCCATCTGTGTAATGAATTTAATAAGGAAGTATTGTTGAAAGCTAACATCTTGATTGAAACAGGTGGTTATAATATCACTGCATTCTCATCGCCACTCAAACTGGACAAATGTGGTGTTTGGTGTCCTCCCATATGACCCGGACTCATCCATTTCTACTGTTGGCCTGAGCATACTCAAGTCCTCTTTGGTAGAATTGGTCCTAAAACAATCCAATCTGCAGCTGACCTCAGATCTCTTTGGGGCTCCATCTTTCTTTCAGGTGCTGAGATTCCCAGGAGGAATAACTATTGCTCCACAGCAGAAGGTTTTCCTATTACAGAAGGCTCAACTCCGATTTAATTTCACATTGAGCTATCCTATATATCAAATCCAAGAGAATTTTCTCGAGTTGAAGAACCAGCTTAAATCGGGTTTACGTCTCAGGCAACATGAGGTGGTTTGCTCAACCCCGTCACCTGATGATCTTTTTATAAATTCTGTAAATTAAATCCTTGAATTTATTGAATAAAATAAGGTAATCCTTGCTAAAGAGCAAAGGACATAGTGTTTACTGTTGTCAATGCTATTTTACATTGTTTTGTAATATTGGACTTGGATCATGCACATTTACTTATAATTTTCTACTAAAATTCTGGACTTGTACGTTATTTTACATTGTTTACTAATGTAGGATCACGCGCATTGACTTATAATTCTGTACTGAAATGCAGGCCTTATATGTGGAGTTCACGAATTTAAATGGTTCCACAGTGTCTCCCTCAGTTATTGTTCAGGCATCAATTTTTCATGAAGTTGGAATTACTTTTGCTCCACCAAGAGTGAAGCAATTGGCTCAAGTGATCAAGAATTCACCAACAAGAAACCTCGGCCTTAACCACACAGTCTTCGGTAAAGTAAAGGAGATTCGACTATCTTCCTTTCTGCAGCACTCACTCAGCGGTGATTCACCGAGTCCTGCCCCAGAGCCTCACAGGAACCACCATCATCACCATGGCCATCATCACCATTGCCATGGTCACCATTGTCATCACCACCACCATCATCATGGTTCTCAAGTAGCACCAGCCTCTCTGCCTCCACCCCACCCTACAACCAATTTGGTTTGCCACAAATTCCACCGCGCACTGCCTCCATCTCAGTCCCATGGTGGATGTGCCTTAGGCCATCGAAGAAAGGCCCATGTTTCCCCAAGTATCTCACCCTCTGCACCTAAGCTGGCTCCAAGAGACCCTTCTGCTCCTTTGTTCAGTGTGCCTGTGGAATCACCTTTGCTAGCTGTTTATTTTGCTCACGTTCAACCTTCAAGTAAGGCTGCATCTGCTCCAAGTGATGACACGAAGAATCCTGCTACTTCTTTGCCATCAATTTCTTCTCCATCACCATCCCCAACTTCATGTATGTATTTTCTTATCTTCTCACTCTTTTTCCTATGTTGCCATGACCAGTAACCATGGTATAGATTGTCCTTTCGACCCGTGCCGAGCTTGTGATGTTGGTGTTTGTGCTGGTATCTTACATCTAATGTTTCTGACGATGACACAAAGTTGTCATTGTTGATGCAGCTTCAGTCGCCTTACGAGTTCCATGGTTTCTTGCACTTGGAGCATTGTTGATGCATCTGTGACGGCTTAAATCTGTATTTCGTTGTCAGAAATCTTCGGGGGACCTTATTGTGGGTGCATCAGTGACAACTAAATCTGCGGTGAATAAACTCTACAAGTCACAAGGTGACTTTATTTTGGAGGCTGCACAACAACCAGAGTTCTCTTAGGAAGAGAAAGAAATCCCGAGCAGTACGAAGTACGTCAAAGTGGATATTTCTTTTTCATGTATATATAGTTTTTATATGATTCTGGTGTTACCAGCAAATATGTATTTCAGGTCAAAGCCAGAAGTTGGCAGGCCCTTTGTTACATATTGCTGCTACGGAACCCTACTCTTTCCTCCCAGGGAAAAAGAAAGAAAAGTTTTGCCCTGAGAAATTTGCCACCATTCAGAGTCAGCTTCCCCCCCCCCCCCCCCCCACACACACACATATATAAAGGGGTTCTCTAGTAGTTTCGGACCTTAGCCATCCTATATCATCCTTGATAGACAATCGGGCTGCTTCTGGTGAGCTACCCATAAACTACCTGTAGGGGGCATTCCTCTGTCGCCCTTCTTGCTAGCATAGAAAAGCTAAACCTATCGGTAACGGTAATAAATAAGGGAGCCCATGAAGCGATAAGACGGTGTCAAGTGCCGTTCTTGTCACATTGGACCCCTGTATACTGTTGGACCCTTAGCTGTTTGATCGTCGGTTGATGAAAGATCAAGGATGGTGTCAACAAAGCACTTTTTCGATTGTTCATTGGGCCCAATGTGATATATATATATATATATATAGAGAGAGAGAGAGAGAGATAAGATGTTAGTAAATTCAAATAATTATAATTGAAAAAGGCGTTGTACCCTCTTATATACTAGAACATTTTTTGTCAATCATCTTTTAACGATAGATGGTTGACATACATATGTTTTATTCACGAGTATTTTTTATTTTTTAAATTCAAATTTAATTATTCATCATAAAAATATATGGTTGAGAGATCTATTTGGATTTGTCGACACTTAAAGTTAACTAGCATATACTAGTTTCTCTCTCTTTATATATATATATATATATATATATATCAGTCTATCAGCGATCTGTATGATTCGGAGTTGAACCCTGTTACAACAGCTCAGTCTATCAGTCCATCTTGCTCAGATAGAGATGAGCAATAGATTGGCTTGATAAGAAAATTAATGAATAAAAAGATACTTTTGGTCACTATGCCAAGTTGGTATTGTGTTGTACATGTGACCCTCTTGGAGATTTGCGCGTCATGAATCATTCAAAACTTTAGTTGCCAATTTTGATTTTTCACGTTGCACCGTCAACTCCTGGACAAGTGTCCAGCTAGTCATCCATGTACCTTTTGCACCTAGTAATTTTTGGGCCTTATCCAAATTATTAAGTGCATACCTCTATTTTTATTTCATCTCCTATTTTCATGCACGCTCACTCTCTTTCTTTTTTTTTTCATTCTTTCTTCTTTCTTCTGTCTCTCTTGCTCTTCAACTCTGGTTTGCTGCACACTCTATCTATGGTGTCACGCTCTTTTATCCGATATCGAAACTTGCCTATGCTCTCTCATGCATCTCAAGCTATGCATCTCAAGCTTGTTACTTATCTAAACCACCTCCCTTTCTATCTCACAATAATCATGATAAAGCATGTTGACCTCTCTTCTCTTACGCTCCATCCCTTCTCCTCTCTTTCTTTTGTCAAAAAGAAAAGGTGCACTTGGAGACTCCACAAATCTCATATGTATCTTTTCTTTTAAGCATGCATATTTCTTTCAAAAGAAATGGGATAAAATGTGTGTTTCTTCATGGGAGAGATAAGTGACACGCGTCTCTCTTATAAGTCACTCTTAGGCTCTCTTAGTCTCCATCCCTTCTCTTGTCTTTCTTTTTCTCTTTCTTTTGTCACAAAGAAAAGGTGCACTTGGAGACTCGACGTATCTGATATGTATCTTTCCTTTTAAGCATGCATATTTCTTTCAAAAGAAATGGGATAAAATGTGTGTTTCTTCATGGGAGAGATAAGTGACATGCGTCTCTCTTATAAGAGAGATGGGAGAGATGCATGCGATGTGCATTTTTCCTATGAGAGACACGTGTGGTGTACATCTTTTTTTATGGGAGAGACGCATGTGGTGCGAGTCTTTCAAAAATTTAAAAGAAAACTAAAAAGAGAGGCAGAAATAACCTTAGAGAATGTCACCGAGGGTGAGGAAATGGGAGATAGAGATGTGGCCTGTGAGGTGAGAGTGAGAATGTGTGACTGATGAGGTGAAAGGAGGAGGCGAGAGAAAGCCGGTGAGATGAGAGGGAGAGACGAGAGAGTGTCGGTGAGGTGATAAGGGGAGGAGGGAGAAAGTATAGAGCCGGTGAGAAAGGGTAAAAGGGAAAATGAGCTGTGCACCTTAGTGCCTTTAGTAGGAATGTAACTGTTTTTTGGCATGTTTATTCTTGTGCGCACCGTACTTTTCCATATTATGTAGCAGGCTGTGCATGAGCAATCGTCGTGGGCTTTTAGGCTAAGGTTTTATATAATAATCACATTAGACTAGTGGTCTGAGTCTCCTCGTTGTATTGCAATATTTGTACGGAGTTTTAGGCTAACAGTTTTTATGTAATAACCACCAAAACCATTTGATGTAATTTGAGTTTATTTCCAATCTGTATCTCCTCCAGCGGTTTCGTCTGGCAGAAATCCACCCTTCTTCCACCTTAAGGGGCTGGAGGGCCGCCAGAAGTGGGCACCAATTGCAGCACGAGCTAGGTAAAAATCGTGTATTTGTAGAGCATACCCTTGACAAGCATTGTGGATTAAATGCCAAAAAATGCCATAAATGTTGGTATGGTTAGAACACACTAGTCAAAGGAGTGGATCCGAAGTGCGAGCTGTTGTTCTGTTCTCTAATTTCTCTTTGTATTTTGTCATGAAATTTTATTAGCACCTCACGAACTCCAGACACCAAAATAACAAGGCAACTTGCAGTTTCTTCTTGAGAAGCAGGAACCTTAAATTGGGAAAAGCGTCTATGCATGGCAAATGCCGAACAAATGTAGAAGGTCGTGTGCTGAGGTAAATAATCAGTGGTGGATCTAGATTCAGTCCAGGTGGGGGTGTCTGCCCCACCCAAAAATGTATAGCCCACAGTCGAACTCTTAGGATGTGATACATTGTTCACCCCACCCCAAAACAACAGGTGGGCTATTCGCCGCAGTTTATGTGTGTTTGTGTGTGTGCAGTAAGGGTATGGGTTGGGGAACAGTACCCATATATCCGAACGCATACCTGATAGGGTCAAGTCACTATAGCAATCCCTGCATAATTCCTGACAAGAAGCTCCATGGAGATATAGATTGGTAGATTTTAAGAGAACGAGACGCCCTTCAATGTAACCAGAATTTACCCATATCCTTCTTTAAATAACCAAATCAAGGTGCAGCTGGGGGGTGATAGCTCAAAGTGCAGAGCGCTCTAGTGTCATTTCTGCAGGTGGGGAATTCGACTCCCAGAGGATGCATGTGTGGGTATGTGTGTTAGGCTTCGGCCTCCTCTTGTGACCAGGAAAAAAGTCCAAGGTAGAACGGTAAGCCCATGTAAATACTGAACACATTTATGGTGTTGATACTGCTATAACACAAGCTCGGAAAACATGATGAGCCCCATGTCCATCAGTGAAATTCAAGGTCAAAGCTCTCAAAGCTAATGCAAAAAGTAATCATCCTCTAAATAGCAACCGGATAGTTGCGTCATACGTACATAAACAAATGAACAAATAAACTACGGCCTATAAAGAATAGATGCATAAACTCAAAAGTATGCTAGAACTTTCAAAATCGAGTAAGCCTCTTACACTTCCAAGTTCCAACTGAGAATAGAATAATGGTTGAGCATAAACACTTTCAACAATATGACAAGAGAACTAATCACAACCTTCAATTTGTTGGGAGAATTCTAAATGCTTGCCCTGGTCAGAAGATGGGCTTGATGGTAATCTGTTCCACTCAAGCTGGTTTCAGGAGGATATCTGAAGCATACAGTTGAAGAAAGTCTAAAACGACAACAAATTCTAGGAAACGAGTACGATTAACAAGGAGTAGTAGTGTATCAGAGTGCACATGCACACATTAGTGTGTGTACGTGTGTGAGTGTATGTATGTTTGATATGATACTTGATGCTGAAGATGTGAAATGCAATACTTCATGAAAGTGAAGATCAGATTTCGACAGGGTTCGCCCATGAAGCAAGCATGAGAATGCATTAGTGCCATGGTAGAGGTCCTCCTGTTTTGATGATAAAATTACTTGCCTTCAAAGTTATCATTTCAGTCTTTTTCAAACCAAAATGATGTAATATCAGAGGCATACTTTCACTACAAAGGCTACCTATTTGCCATGTAAAGAAGAGGTTCAAATATCTCTCTGACGGAGCGGGCTTCCTTGGACTGGTGACAGAGCTCTGATATTAATAATGAGGCATGGGTTTAACCGTTTAAGCAAATCCAAATATGGTATCGAGTGCCACATGAAAGATGCAAGCCACGTTGAAAACTCTCTCTCACACACACATGCACATGATTGTGAAGAGGTAGAAATGAAAAAAAACTGCATGTTAGATAAAGGAGGGCATCCTGTTTTGAGAACAAAAACCCACTGAAACTCTGCAAAGAATAGTTTTGGTGACGCAAAATTGCAAGACGCCATCATCTTGCGTATAGATATAGTTAAAATAACAAACACCTTGATGCGCTTAGTGCACAAATCTGATGAGTGAGGTGCTTTAGAACAAAGACGACACCCAAACACTACGACCCTAACTGGTGGACCATCCCCGTCCCTCCCTGGAGAGCGCATGCCTATGTCCCCATGTTAAAGGGTAGTACAGCTTTGGTTGGATGCGCTATGTTCTCCCCGCCCCTCGAAACGCAATTTCTCCGAGTTACCAACCCAAGGAGGAAAAGAAGTTCCGGAATTTCATGCGACTGCTACATGTGCGCGTGTATGTGTGTGAGTGAGTGAGTTTGTATGTGTGTGTGAGTGAGAGAGAGAGAGGTCTAACTCGTCATATGGCAACCAGCAACATTTTAATAGCACCATGAACAAGTGGTCACAATTCTGTCCATTTTTCAACTCACTGTTCACTGAAAGCACTGCCGTTTCCTTCGTCTCTAAAGAGATGGAAAACTTGCAATCTGCCTAGGCAGACTGAACAAATCCTTCCCTGCGAAGGGAGATGTCCAGTCATGCAGTGCAGCCGGCGATGTCTCTGTCATGACACCACCATCCTTCAACCCAGAGCTTGATGGGATCCCCACACTTCCCCTTGAATTCCAGTCAGACGATGGCTCATAAACCTGACCATTCGCACCCAAAGGCAAAAACCCTCGCCCTGACGGATTGGGCCGAGATATGCAGGCTGACGGTGTTAAGCTCCAGTCGATATTGGTGTAATCACAATCCACCACCGACCGGGCCCTACCCCAATCAGCTGCTGAAACGGAGAAAGGGGATGTAGACAGCCCCGATGAACGCCATGCAGTAAACAAACCGGGTGAGGATGACATGGCTATGGACGAACCCGACGGATTCCACCCACCTCCAGCAGACGATGGGTCCAATGTACCTCCAAACCCCTTAGAGATACCAGCCACTGTATTCCAACTTGCTGCAATTGCATCAACAGGACTTGGCATGAACGGCTGGTATTGACCTTGATGATGTTGAGCACTGGTATTAAATGAAGGGGTACTTGTGACCACGGTGTCCCCTTTACCACTATCCAGTGATCTCGCTTGCTCGGGACCTATACCACCTTTAACATTCCACCCCACTGGCGGCGAAGCACAACCGCCACTGGTTGTTGACTGTTGCTGCTTCAAGTTGACCAACTGCGGGCGCTGCATAACGATGACAGGCTCCCTGAGAGTTACAGTGTGAGGGCTAGTGGTCTTGCTCTCACTAGCCCCAGTATTCAAACCCTTTGTCTCAGGCTGCAAGTTCTTCGACACCAAAGTCCCCCCAGGCACAGCTGTTGCTGTGGACAGAGAGCATGATGCAGAGGGACTCACACTTGGGCTCGGCCACAACTTCTTGTCCCTAGTTGCCGGTTGTTGATGTCTTGCCCATTCTGACTTCCCCTGGTTTTTCCTCGTGACTAGAATGGGAGAGGCGGCTCCAGCCTTGGCGAAGATCGGTGCCTTCGAAACAGTAGATGACAAGGCATCCACGTGATTGGTATTGCTATTAGGTGGATCCATCGGCTCTTCTGGTCTTGAAAGTTTTGCTTCTCGTTTATGAGACCTCAAAATTTGTGCTGCCTTCTCCAGGTCACCCTCAGAGGTTACTACAGCCCGTTCAACATCCTGCTGTGAAACTTTGAACCTCGTCTCCATATCGGCCATTCGAGCTAGCTCTTCATTTATGTCTATCTTGAGATTTCCTCTTGTGCCTACTTTAGCTTCAGCCACCTGTGCCTCCTCACCAGCCTCAAACAACCAGGCAACAGATTCCTCTACACGGCCCTCGTTCAAGATGAGTGCCATGGTTGCCCGTTCGGGCGAGAACCCCATGCCTACAAGCTGCTGAGAAAGAGTTTCCAACTTCCATGTCATTAGGTAGCCCATGCACCGGTTGTGGAGCTCCACTACACGACGTTCCTTCTGTCTTTGGTGCTTTCTCTCATTCTTCTGCCGGATCTTCTCCCGCTTCTCATTTCCACAAGAAGCAGATCCCAGGGGAGGTTCTAGCCGGACAGGGACGGATGTTTTCTCCTTTTGGTCTTCTGACTCACCGGAGCAGCTGTCATTGTTGGAGGCGGAGTCATACTCTGCTGCATTTCCGAGTGAGCTACCGGAATGATTGTCGGAATCATCAATAGATCTAAATCGGCCATTGGCGGATGCAGCATGCAACACAGCCACTGTTTCGAGTGAGTGAAATGTGCCTGAGGCAGGGTTGTAAGCATTCGGCGTAGTACCAGACCCAGCATTCCCGCTTTCTAATTTTGCAGCCGGTTTCTGCTCTTTGGCTACCCTTGTGGATGACTTCTCCTTTGATTTGGATTTGGATGCAGGCGACATGATGATATCTAATCAGAAGCAGAATGCAACCACATGAGCAAACTGGTTTGTGCTTTTAAACAGAAAACAAGCTGGACAAGCAATGGCAACAGGCATCTCATTCAACCATTCAACAGCAATCATATCTGACTTAGTCCTAAAGCGGCTACCGAAAGAGGGGATCAAGTTCTCATAGTATATACGGATCACCAGTAATGTTTTTGGACGTTTTACCTATAAAATGGTCACCCACCTATTAACGTGGCAAACAGAAAGAAGCCGCCCAAGCTATTAATGGAAGTTCTTAAATCTCAAGATAAGGAGATTCTAGAATTATTAATAAAGGACAGAAAATAGAAAAACTGTGACCATACTTTATCTCACAACCAATCAGACCATCTTCAGTTACTTGTCACAAGAAGGGAGAAAAGAGTGGCTTCAATGCCCACAATATACTTTGCTTCCAAGCCAGTTCGAAGAGACTATCAAACTCGATCATCCACAAAGTCTTCAAATCTAAGAACTTCCAAAAGTGCACGTGCACCCAGAGCTGAAGCTTAATTTCATATAATAACGATCTAACCAAGGCCCATCAGCCTGATAGCCGAAGAACAAGAATGACCTTCTAAACTGATCCCAATTGTTCCAAGATATAGTCATCACAGACGTGTTTTCTAATCAATATAAGATAACATACGGTATGATGGTGACTGGAATTCAGCAGTGTTTTATGGCAGAAACTAAGAATAGTAGATTGATGAACCGAAGCATTGGTAACACATACAACCAACATAATACAGGAATTCATGAAGCCCAACACCAGGACTCGGTGACAGAACAAGAGACACAATCATGTATTGTATCCTATAAGGCTACATTGCTCGTGCATAACTGGCTTTGTCCAAAATATACATAATATTCTAGTGAAAGAGTAGAGTGATCAACATCGTGGAGAACAACAATCAAGAAAGCAAGTCAGCATGGAATCAGAAAAGTAAAAATAACTTTGAAGAAAATAATGAATCCAAGACATACTAGCTACTGCAGTGGAACGTCACATCTGTCAATATAGGAAAAGATCACAAGAAAACAAACAAACAGTCAACAAAAAAGAGCAACTATTTTGGGACTGTTCAAAAGATCATGTACGACTGCTATGAGTGCGTAGGCCTCTCTCTCTCTCACGCACACACAGAAGCACAATTATGCAAATATATAACTATATGAATTTCAATTTAGTAAAAACAAACTTTGAAAGCAGAATTTGGAGCCATAGCACTTCATATCTGTATCAAAGAGTACTAGTCCATTATGGTTTCAAAATTTATCTAAAATAGTTGATACCATGGAAGAATAACAGGCTATCAGCAAGTATAACAATGGGTATGAATCTATAATGACAGCCTAATTCAGAAGTTCATATAACCTAGCTCAGAAGAAGATAGAATCTCGATCTCCAATCAAAACAGAAAAATCCTCAAGGGCAAATTACAAGTCATAAAAGGGAACTGGGTCCGAATCAACAATAAGCCTCTTAATAGCTTATTGAATCCCAAACTATTGCATGGTTTAGAAGCTTCATTGGTTATCCATTCAAACCTAAATAATTACCACGAGTTTGTGTACTCAATAAAACAAAGGACCATCCCTTCTACATAAAGCAAACCTATTTCGCACGACTAATCTAAGACAACCTTCACCAGGTCGATCCAAGTTTCCTGTCTCACATAAACAGTATTAACACAGCAAAATCAAGCCTCCAGCATGTAGGCGTCCCTCATTCTATGGTTAAGGATCTAATAAATAGATTAAATTGGAAAGATGGGACGAATCGGCTTACCAAATCACCGATTTTCCAGAATCCTTCCTAGAAGAACCAATACAGTGATACACCAACGCATTTCTCCCGATAACTGCACCGTTACAATTTCCATTTCCTAAGAGTGTCAGTTCGATATAGTTCTATTTCAGAATTTGAAATTTTGCCTAGCTTCCGTCCCTCTGCTTCCGAAAATCCAAAAGTCTATCTCCCATATTCCTGTGCTGAAAACAACCTATCCTCAAATTAGAGACCCAAACAAGCAACAAATGGATCGAACTCCTCATCGATAGCCACAGATGCACAGTCCACGAAAATTACCACCTAAATCCGTTGTGTACGGATTATCATATCCTCCGGACCGAAGCACAGAAATAATCCAAAGAAAAACTTAATTCCCTGACGAAATGAAGAGAAAAAAACCAAAACTTTCAGAAAATGCCCATATATTTCGATATATTCCAGTAGACCGTAGCAACAACGATCATGGTAAGCAGGATCCGGGTATTATGAATTAAACAACGACATCATCCCTTGACGAACGCCTATTTCCAAACCCAAACGCAAATCCGAGTTGTTAAACCAGAAACTAAAAAAGATGAAAGACAAGAAATAAATCCAGGAAATGCCTATCAATTATAGATCAAAATCCTCCCACAGATCACGAAACCCTCATAGAACGAAGAAAAAAGATGTAGAAACCTCGAAAATCCGAGAAAATAAGAAAATCCAGAAACCGAGACATAGATCAAGAAAACCAGCAGCAAACTGGACGGCGGCGGCTTACCTCCTGAACCCGAGAACGGGAAACGAAAGACGTCGATTGCTAGCGGGATCGGAAAATGGACGGACGGGAATAGATAAGGGGAACGGATCCAACGACCAAAACACGTCGATAATTATACGGTTGAACTTCGTTTCGTTTTCTCCACCTCTCTCTCTGTCTCTCCTCTCTCTCTGTCTCTCTCTCTCTCCCCGCTAGTCCATGGACATTAGGCCTTGGCTAACGTTAGGTCCAAATTAAGAGGGGTTTTGACGTCCGTGGAATTAACTATATTGGTAATGGGTATGTTGGTCCTTCGTTTGGAATTTCAAAAATCACGAGAATCCATTGCAAAATCGTGTTCTTTCTCCAGCTAGGCCGCTTCTTTTTGGATCGGTTCCAGTCCCATCATTGCCCGAATGGGCCACTAAACTCCACTTCGTGTCCGAAGCTGAACCAGGTTTTTCTTGGGTCCCCACAAAATTTGGGTCTTGCGTGTTTAATTTCTTATGCTGCCAACCTGATCTGATCTGACCCAAATAATTTGAGAGAAAATCTAATAGAGGGATTAAGAAAATATGCAACAATATGCAAATTATGATGCATTTGCCGATCTCAACGTGCAATAATTATCTTCTAAACCTTTTTTAGAAGTGATCGCTTGTAGTCAAGCCTTGCTTATATTTCAAATTTGGCCTTATCAATAGCATCATATATATATAAAGTATAAAAGACCTATTTTCACAATCTACTATTCTCATTACCTTCACTAAGGGCATAATCATCATAAAAGAAAGTGTTGCATTTCTCCCAAAAGTTAGCATTAAAAATAGCATCTACTATAGTAACCCTCTCTCTTTCTCGACCAACTTATAGAACCCCATTCATCATATGCAAATATCTTTTTTAATACATTTTTGTATAACAAGACTTTGACCTATAATGACATTCGTAGCAAATCTTGTCAACGAAAGCCCAATCAATTCCCACCAATATGGATTCTCATCAAATGCAATACAGACAAGTAATTATAAATAAACATTGTGACATTTTTGCATGCATCAATTGTCCCTTTAATGTCATAAATTGCACTTAAATCCTCAAGCATTAAGTCTATACAATGTGCAACACATGAAGTCCATACTAAGGATGAATAGTTCTCCTTAGGTCTCAAATCCATTTGCCATGTAAGCACTAGGGGTGTTTACAGTTTGGTTTAGGTCGGTTCTAATCTCAGTCTCAAACCAAACCGCTATTTGCAGATCCTATTATTTAGAGAACTGAATCAAATTGGTGTTCCTGTTTGATTCTATTCTAAACCATAGTTCTACTTATTTAGATTATTATGTGATCATATTATTGGATTTACGGTCCAATTTTAATATGTTTTGAGGTTATAAAACTCATATATATAAACTTAACAACTTTATATGTATATAAGCGTATAAACTTTATACATACACGCATATGAATGCATGCAATTATTCGGTTCCAACATCGAAACCGTGAGTCAAACCGTCAATTTTTTTTTTGTTAGAACCAAACCAAAAACTAATTCCAATGGTTCCTTGAACACCCATAGTAAACACAAAAACAAAAATTAACTAAAAATGTAGGGGTTTGTATAATCCAGATTTTCACAAAAAAATAGTTGAAAAAGGAGTTGCACCTAAGGAGATGGAGTTCTCTTCCGTGATATTACAACATACTTTTTAAAATATTTACTATCTAAATGCTCAAACATTATCACAAGAGTTCAATTTAAGCAGCATAACCATAATAATGATTTTTCATGCTATCATTTATTTATGTCACACCAATTTTTTATAATAAAATAATTATCAATATTATATTTTCTTTGTATATGCTAACATGGCACACATAGAGATATGTGGAAACAAAGAATTCAATGTAACTGACCCCATTTAGTATAGGAAAAGGTTTAGTTGTTGTTGTATATTTTCTTTGTATGATCGTACATCCACCTCAAATGAAGAGAGTACTATAAGATATTATGGGCCAAACCATCACTTCTTACATAAATGGGAAAATAAAGCCACAGATATTTTTTGTTTTTATTCAAGCTCCACGTTATTTTTTACAAATTTATTTTTGGCATAATTTTTTGAATTAGACAAGAAGAAAAGTATCTAAGTTTAGCAAAATAAATATGAAAAAAGGCGTGTTTTAGAGAATTGTTGAGTTCAACCAGCTTTAAAATAAAATTTCTCGGCTAATCACACACACTTGAAGCACATCGATGTCGTGGATGAGTAGAAAGCACGTACATGCATAAAGGTCAATCACGGAAAACGGCCTAATGTTCATCTAATTCCAAAAAACGTTATAGTTCTTCTATTATTAGTTTGGGCTACTCTCAATGAAAAAGAAAAAGCCGATTCTTTGTATTCAACCACAAACTCAAATGGTCTGTATTTAACAAAGTATTTGATTTTTAAAGCCTATATTTTGTATTCATCAACAAAATTAAAGCTCTTTAATAAAAAATAATGAATTGCAATTACATTAACAATCACTAAACCGTAGGTGATTCAATGTGGAAAGGCCAAATTTTGAATATCGACGACTAAAATATTTAAGAGCATTTTAATATAACATAAATTAAATGTTGATAATCAAAGGCCAGTCATAGGAGTGGCTCTTTTAGGCCCGTTTGGAACCAGCTCAGTGGTTTGAATCGGAACCCCAAACCCAACATAGAACTATAACCGAACTTGAGGTGCCCGGAGTTCTTCTTTCCATAGAACCTGAACTGTCGGTTCCTGTTGGCTTGAATTCAATTTGCATAAGTTTTTTGAATTTTTTATTTGGTGTTTAATTCAATTCGAAGTAGAACTGGAACTGGCCGTTACGAACTGCAACAATAGTAACCGGCCGGAATCTGGTTCCGGATTCAAGTCACCGAAAACAAAGTTGACCTTCTTGTATAAAAAACTTGACTCAATAAATGGGCTCAAAAAGGCTGATGATACGTGCATGCCACCTAAATTGGTGGCGATTGGCAGCTCTCAGCTGTTTCTTGCACGAAAGAGAACACTTAGTAAACCAAGAGATCAAACATGAGCTGTTCATGACTTGTTTGTCAACTATAAGTTCACAAGCCCTATGACTTGGTCCTTTTTCTGTCTCTCCTGAACTTTAGCTTTAAAGTGAAAGAACTTATTTAAGACCTTTTCAATATATATATATATATATTACAATGGGAAGGCTGAAAAGCCAGGCATGCATCCCTCAGGCATCGAACTGAGGATCTCCAAGTTGGATGAACTTATTGCAAACCTTTTTTTGAATTTTTTAGTTACAATGGGGAGTCCAAAAAGCTAGGTATACATGCCTTGTGTATCGAAATCTCTCCTGAAATTTCGGGTTACGAACTTGTTGCAAACGTCTTTTTGTAATTTTTCGATTATAATGAGGAGGCCAAAGCCAAGCATGCATGCCCTGATTATTGAACTCTTGACCTTCATCTAATCAGTGGTGGATCCACATTGTGACAGTATGGAATTTATATTTTTTATTGAAATTTTAAAATTGAATTTTTGTAATGCATCTCTCACTAGAAACAAAATTTTCCTTTTCTTTTTTTATGAAGTAATATTACCACTGAGAAGTCCAAAAGATTATGACTAATCATCTATCGCTTAATTGGTACGATTAATTTGAAGATATGAATTAAATGTATCATTATATTTTATACTTTACATTAGATATATTATTAACATTAAATGCTTTTGACTTATCACTTCAACCATTCATATTAGAGATCAAATATTATAATCAATTTTTTGTGGTTCTCTAAATCTAGTCTTTCTCTCTCTCTCTCTCTCTCTTTATATATATAAAAATAGAATTGAATATAAATAAGTGTGTGCATCGACCATGAAAATTTGTATCGCATGCATTTAAAAGGAAAACAAGAATTGTATGAAAATTTAATCCCATTGAAACCATCTGGGTAAGGAATAGGCGGGCCGACCCAAAATTGAATGCTGGGTCGGGTTGGGGGGATTTGACACGACACAAGAGATTGTTGTTGACACCGTTGAAAGTGTTTGTTCATATCAGGGGTTAGCGCATTTCGTGTCGCTTTGGAGTCACATGGCAAAAACTCAGGTCGTACCTGGGTTGACCCAGAACTGGACGCGGCCGAAAACACAAAATCGCCATCCTTGCGTGTCTCGTCCTTGATAGTTCAATTCAAATTCAAAATCGGGAAAAGCAATATTAAAACAACTAAAAGAACAAGAGAGATCGCGTTTGATATAAGGGGGTAAAAAACCTAAACAAGGAAATCCGTTCCAACGGAATCTCTCTCTCTCTCTCTGGATTTCCAGGCATTGTGTCGCTCTTCGCCTTTCGTTTCAGTAAGAAAGAGGAAAGCGTAAGCAGAAGACAAGAAAATCGAGGTTTCTCTCTCTCTCTCTCTCTCTCTCTCTCTCTCTCTCTCTCTCCCTCCCTCCCTCTCCGTGTGTGCGTGTGTATGTGTGTTGGGTTTTCTCTATCAGTGGCAGAGAGTGGCGAGATGGGTTTAATGAATGCGTTATAGGGTATCTATTTTGGTACCGTTTACCCCTTTCTGCGCCCATTTCTTTGACCTATTGTATGAGGAACGGGCAGCGCACTCTCTTCTGGCGGTCGCTTTGCGTTCCTTTCTATGGATGAGGGTTGTCATTTCCCTCTATCGCCTTTCTCCCATTTCTGTCTGAATTTGGAAAGTTGGGAGTGCATTTTCTTTGTTTATTAATTTCCTGACGCCTCTCTCTCTCCCAAGTTTTTTTGTGCATTTCATAAGACCTCTTCTTTTGAGGGTTTATAAGAACAAATCTTTTTTTTTAATGAAATTGTTACGTATCTTTAAATCCGTTTCGAAGACTATGTGGATTGTGGACGCCTTGCTTGTCTTCAAAATTTTTAGGACATCTGTTTAGGGAACATAAATTGGTGCATTTGTGATTGATTGGGAAATACTCAGAGCGCACCCTCATTTGCTTCATATAGTGTCTTGTTCTTAGTCAATGAGTCTCATGGGTCTCAATAGTCGTTCTGGTTGCTCTTAGGTATGCATTCTTTTAATTGTATGTTTCTTTCCATCATCCTAATATCACAATAATTGCTGCTTCTGAACCATTTTGCGAATAGTTGCCTAGATCTGTAATCATGAAAGCAACCATCTTTAAAATACCTTTCAGCCTCTGTTGCTTGGAGATCAAGACATTGGGACCCTGAATTTTTGGAATAAAGCAGAGACACGTGAATGCAATTTCCATATTGAAGTTCTTACATGTAGCGCGCATCCTCATTTGCTTCATATATTGTCTTGTTCTTAGTCAATGAGTCTCATAGGTCTCAATAGGCGTTCTGGTTGCTCTTAGGTATGCATTCTTTTAATTGTATCTTTCTTTCCATCATCCTAAATTCCTAATATCACAATAATTGCTTCCTCTGAACCATTTTGCGATTAATTGGCTGGATCTATAATCATGAAAGCAACCATCTTTAAAATACCTTTCAGCCTCTGTTGCTTGGAGATTAAGACATTGGGACCCTGAATTTTTGGAATAAAGAAGAGGCACGTGGATGTGATTTCTAGATTGAAATTCTTACATGTAGCATGGATTCTTTTAGGGTGGGATGTGATTACCTTCTTTCTATTAGGATGTTTCTGCTATGTTTGTGATAAGATAAAATACTATCTCGGTTCAATTTTGTCAACTCCTACCATGACTTCGATTCATTTTCAGTTTATGGTTGGGCATTCATTTGATACTAGCTAATGTTAGGATTTGATTTGCCAAATAGATTTCATTTCATGGGTTACAAATGATGAGATTATGGTTGCAACAGTCTACAGTTAAAGTACATCCGATCTTAATGAGGACAACTGTTTGCAATCTAACTTGCAGTAGAATCGTGTATGATGCAAAAAATGTGTCCATATGATGGAAATGGTGTTTCATGAAGATCTCTTGTGGATGTATCATTGACGTTTTGAACTGTAGGGTGAATGATTTGATGATGGAAATGGTGTTTCCTTACCCAAGGCGTTTCTTGTGTTAGATCAAGAAGTTGATTGGATGCTTAAATTGATTTGAGGCACCATGGTTTACGGGCACTGTTCTGTTTTGTGTACATTACCAGTATTGTAGAGGCCCAACATTATATACTCACTCAGTGAGGCGTGCAGCATTCTAATTGTGAAAATTTAAAATTTCTTGAAAAAATTCTAGAAGATATTCAAAAACTTTAGAAATATAAAAAAAAGAAGGCTCTAAAACTATAACATGCTCACTTGAATATAATTTTTCTTGCATTCTACACATCAGTTATGAAAGTCTAAGAAAAGTTTGCATTTGTCTAAGTATACAAAGATGCCCACTAAATAGTCTAGAAAATATATTATGCGGTAATTTTACATAAATAAAATAAGAAAATAAAAGTATAATTTAATTCTAAAATTTAGCTAATATTTGCATGTGGTGGCGTATCATATCTGTTTTTCCTAATAGGTGATCACATGGAACCATACGGTATTGTGTGAAGTGCAAGATTTGCAGCATTCATTAAATTCCTAACCTCAACCTGATGTGTGCTACTAGTCCACTGGAAGCACTTTCTAGCTTGACAAACAAGTAAAATGAGGTAAGACATGGCATATTGTAAATCCGATGATAATAAAGTTGCAGAGATCAAATGATTTCTAATATTTCCCAAAATATCAATGTTCACTTTTATTGTTTCTAAGATCATAAGTTTTTTTTGTTCATTCACTATACTGAGGACAAGATTCCTTTGATCTACTATGAAAGCAGGTGCCTTTGCCTTAACGTACATGTGCAATTCCTCATTGTTTAACATCATGCGCATTTTCAATGATGGGAAAGAGCCAAACAGCTTCTTAAGACCTTGCTTCTTACATCCATACATTGTGGGTTCCTTGGAAGTGTTGTCAAACTTTTCACATGAATTTCGTATATGGGAGAGCTTTTTTCTACTTAAGTTGTTTGATATGTAGAAAATTCACATGGTCTATGGATTTATGAGGCTCATAGTGACTAGTAGAACAGGAATATTTATTGGCTAGTACTGGGTTCAAAGTGTTACAACTGCTTACCTTATAGTTCATGTCAGCTCAACGTTTAAGGCTGAATGACAAACTATTTGGTTCTAATAGTATGGTTTGTTCTAGTTTTTTGGTTAGCAGTAGCATATTTTACTGTTTATAGTTTCTTCTGACTGGCTCAGTATGTGGAGTTTCTTACTGATAGAAATGCTTGTGTTCTATATTTTTATTATTCCTGTTCTATTTTCCCTAGGACCTACTCTGTGTGGAATTTGAGAAGATTATACAAGAAGACATGAATGCAATTTTCATATCCATATTCCGAGATGCATGAATGCATCCCTGTGCTTAGGTTTCCTATTATTTTGCTACTAGGAGTTTGTGATAATTTTAAATTCCTTGTCACTTAATGTGACCCTTGCATGGCCGGTTCTAAGCCCGGATAAAGGAGGAGGGTTGCGTTAGGCTTCTGACAGCCAGTGTAAAACTTTGTCGGGCTTACTATAAAAAACAAAGAATCCATGTAGCTGACCCTATCTAGTATGGGAAAAGGCTTAGTTGTAGTAGATAGCTGACACTAATGTACGTGGGACTGCTATTTTCTTGGGCTCTTCGGATTGATTGTAAATAGCATTGTCTGATGCGTATCGTATCGCATATTGCTGGGCTCCACGATACAGGCATATCGTATCGCCAGTATCGTACTTTAATATTAAAAAAATAAAAAAATAAAAAATAATTTAAAAAATCAAGAAAAATTAGTAAAAATCCGAAAAAATCAAGAAAAAAACAGGAAAATTCTGGTAAATGCTTTAATTTCATATAATGCAAAGTTTAGTGCAGATTGAGCATTCAAAATTGAACAATTGTATCCAAATTTACATATTTTGAATAAAAAAATGAAATACATTTATATTTTACAAATTGTAATCAGGATCATCAACTAAATAATCTTCATCTTCTCCTTGCTGAAGATCCTTATCATCATCATCAACACCTTCTACTTGAAAATCAAATTTTTCATCTCCTGGATACTGTTGTTGTATTCCTTCCAAATTAATCCATGCAATGTCTTCTTTAGTTAGGAGGGCATTTTCTTCAGTCTTCTATAATCCAGTCTTCTAATATATCAAAATTATCCAAACTTATTGGATCAAATTAGCTTTCTTGTCTATTTACTTTTTTTAATTGCCTATAACAAAGAAAGATAAGCAATTAGTAAATAATATTAACAATTGAAGTCAAACAATTTATTGAATTGAACATTTAAGTACTATGTAATACAACATTACTTTTCACGAAGGCACATGCTACAATGAATAAAAACTAAATCATTCAGTATCTTATGTTCCAACCCATTGCGTTTTTTTGTATGGGTGTGTTCAGAGACACCAATTCCTTTCACAACCCATTGCACTATAGGTTTGACTCATAACTCTCACTGTAAAATCCCTAAGGTTTGGACAATTAGTTTCAAACCTATTCCACCAAACATCTATAAAAAAAGACAAACATTAGAGACATAATCCACAATAATATAAGATGTATTGATTTAAGAAATTTAAATACGAAGATAAACAATTTATGGTAGCCCACGATACAATACGTACGATACGGATAACACTGATTGTAAATGCCCCATTGAGAAACCTGACAGTTTTTCGGTTTGTCGCTTTCATGTGGCTGTGGAGGAAACCTTTTGGTTTTAGCACATTTTTATTTTGCTACTAGTAATTAATCTGCATTTGAAATATCAACGGTTTTTCCTATAGAAATGTTTGTCAAGCTGGGATATGTGATTCTAGTGCTTCATTGTGAAAATTAGGTGATTATTTATGTACACATTAATCATTAAGTTATATTGTTTGCAATAGAACTTCAGTGTAATAAAAAAACTTGTTCCAAAGGTAATCGTTTAGGGGCTCTTTTGATATTCCATGAGGTCATCTATACTTTTTTTTTTCAGGGAGTAAGGCATGCCAATGGAATTCTTCTTTTTTATTTTTTTGATGTGACTGTGGGGTTTCTACCAAACCACAAGCTTGCTATACGAGAAAATGTACTTTACCAGATCTTGGGCGTATGGTCAGGCAGATTTAAAACTATTAGACTTATGAATGACTAGAATCAGTAATAACGGTCACAATCATATGCAATGCCCAATTTGCCTGCTGCCTTTGTACGTCCAAATTTCTCAGCCTTTTTTAGATGTGCCACTAATTTATGTGAAAATTAATTATTTGAGTATGCATTATAAAGTTATAACCTAGGAGATAAATGGGTGCATTCTCACAAATCATCAACTAGACTATAAAGGAACTTAAGGGTTGAACTGTGTAGTTTCATGTTCTGCAAACATTCATCTGTCAAGCCCTATTTTCTTTTAGTGAGAGTTTGATTTTAAGGTCCCAATCAGCACAATTTGTGCTGGGAATGGAAGGGCTTGTGGTCATATTTCTGCCTGAGTTTTGTTATTGTTTTTGGGTAATGTGTACAAAATTTGCTAGGACTGCCTGCAAAGGGCACAGAAAGGTGAATCTGGTCTTTCTTCTAGGTGCAGCTTTTTGGCAAGTGTCCTGTGTGACTGACTTGCAACAGAGGCATCTGTTGAATTGTTCGGAAAATTTTGAAAAGGATGTCCTCTCTCTCTCTCTGTCTCCATCCGAATGTTTCAGTCCATAAAATATTCTGGTTGCAGGATAACTTAAAGCAATGGATGCAGTGGCTGGATCTCTTCCAAATCGTCCATTTACGATCAAGCTGTGGCCCCCAAGTGATAAAACACGACTGATGGTTGTTGAGCGCATGACTAAAAATCTTTCATCTGTCTCTATCTTTTCCAAGAAATATGGTCTTTTGAGCCCTGAAGAAGCTGAAGAGAATGCCAAGAGAATCGAAGATGTGGCATTTGCTGCTGCCAGTGAACTCCATGAAACAGAACCTGATGGTGATGGTAGTTCTGCTGTGCAACTATATGCCAAGGAGTCCAGCAAGCTTATGCTTGAAGTTTTGAAAAGAGGGCCGAAAAATCCCAAGGAAGACACTCAAGCAGAAGCCGTTCCAAAAGTAAATGGACATACAACTAGGCAAACTGTGTTTGATATATCTGGAGGCAAGCGTGCTTTTCTTGAGGAGTTGGAGGCTCAAGAGCTACTAATACCATTAGCTGAAGCTGGGAATGCATACACTAAGATATGTTTTAGCAACAGAAGCTTTGGAGTTGATGCAGCACGTGTTGCCAAACCTATCCTTGAGTCTCTTAGAGATCAGTTGACTGAGGTTGATCTCTCAGATTTTATCGCAGGACGGCCAGAGGCCGAAGCTCTTGATGTCATGTCAATTTTTTCATCTGCTCTTGAAGGTTGTGTTTTGAGATATCTTGATCTTTCAAACAATGCTTTGGGTGAGAAGGGTGTCAGGGCATTTGGGTCGCTGCTGCAGTCTCAAAAAGAGTTAGAGGAGCTTTACTTCATGAACAACGGCATCTCTGAGGAAGCTGCTATAGCCATACGGGAACTCCTTCCATCCACAGAGAAACTTAGGGTATTACATTTCCACAACAATATGACTGGAGATGATGGTGCAGTTGCTCTTTCCGAGATTGTCCGAGGTTCTCCTGCTTTGGAAGATTTCAGGTGTTCCTCCACAAGAGTGGGTTCCGATGGTGGTGTTGCATTATCTAAAGCATTGTCTGCCTGTAACAACATAAAGAAGTTGGATTTAAGGGACAACATGTTTGGAGTAGAAGCTGGGGTTGCTCTAAGTAAAACTCTTTCTGGATACACAAGGCTTACAGAAATCTATTTGAGTTACCTCAATTTGGAAGATAAGGGCACTATTGCTATATCTGATGCACTAAGGAGTTCCACATCGCCCCTCCAGGTGCTAGAATTAGCAGGAAACGATATTACAGTCAATGCTGCTGCTGCTTTAGCTGCATTGATAACCGAGAAGCAATCTCTAACGAAGTTGATCTTGTCTGAGAATGAACTGAAGGATGAGGGATGCATTGTGATATGCAAAGCATTGGAAGAGCGCCATGACAACCTCAAGGAGCTTGATCTATGCACAAACTCTGTCAGAAGGGTTGGAGCTAAGGTTTCAGCTCAGGCTGTTGCCAACAAGCCTGGGTTCATGCTGCTGAACCTTAACGGTAATTTCATATCTGATGAAGGTATGGATGAAGTGAAGGATATCTTAAAGGCTGGTTCCAACTCTGTTTCTGTACTCGGGCCATTGGATGAGAATGATCCTGAGGGTGGCGACGAGGAAGAGGAAGATGGAGAAGAGTCATCTAAAGCTGTTGAGAATGGTGAAGATGAAGGCGAGGAACTAGAGTCCAAGCTTCAGGATCTCAAAGTAGAGCAGTAATCTTTCTCTTAATTACTTATTATCTTCAATAGATCGTTGAATATCCTTAGCCACCAGTTGATCATTGTTGTTGTGATCATTAGGTTGTTTTTGTTTCCTCTTGTCGTAATACTATAACATGCCAGTGTCAACTTGCAGTCTGTGTGCTTCACTTTAAGAAGCCTAATTTACTGCCATTTTTTTTTCCACGATTTTATTCATGGTTGGTGCATGAATTCTTTTTGTGTGGTTTAGGTTTTCACCGGGATCTAGATGGTGAGTGATTAGGAATGGGCATTTGGGGAGGAGATTCTGTGCTTAATGCTGATAAATGACCCATTCTCCCAGTTCAGATAGGTTCAAAACTCATAGCTGAGTTGTGTTCGGTTTGTTGAACCATGAACTGAACATATGAACATGACATGTTTAGCTTGGTTCAGCTCATTAAAGCTTGGACAGTTTTAAAATTTTTGCCTAAACCAATGCACTGAAGGTGATTGTATTACAGTAGGGTAGATGAACACAAGGGAACTTTTCTAAATGATGTGTTTTTTCTTTTGAAATGTGAGCTAGGGTTAGAAAGAACCCCTACCAGATATTGAATTCTTGACCTTTTCTTAGAGAGCCAATCCCCAACCCAGTGAGCTATTCCCCTTTTGGGCCTAAATAAGAGGCTATTTTAGGTAAGGAAATATCTCTTTGAATTCAGTTCACCTTCGCCTATCTATCTATAGCTTCTTCATATAGAAAATGAGCACACCCATAGCGTTAGCTCAACGACAGGGTGCCCTAGCGCTGTTGCTACTTCTGGGGAGTTCGACTCCAGAGGTTGCATGTGTGGGTGTGTGTTTGCGTTCTACAACATAAGTAAAACAAAAGAGCTAAGAAATGAAGAAGGCATTGCTGGTTCTTTCTGCTCGTTTACCAGCTCTAATTATATTATGCTGTAGTTTATGCAGTTAAAATGCATCCATCAGGTTCAAAGTACCTCTTTGTTTTACTTATGTTGTAGAACGCTGATTTCTACACTCATTTCTATAAAACTTTGGGTTCTTTCCGGAAGAAGCATCAAAGAACCACCGAAACCAAAACCAAGTCTTTTGCCACCCTAAGTGAGGTTGGCTACTTGGATTCGGAGGTTCCATAGGAAGAAAGAGCTACACTTCTGCGACCTTCGTTCTCATTCAAATACGAGTTGTACCATACAGAGGGGACTGAAGTCTAACACATACACCCACACCATACGTCTTTTGATAGTCGGAACTCCCCACCAACAGCAACGGTGCTAAAGCACCCTGCATTGAGCGGGTGCCAAAGCACTCCTTTGAATACAGTGGCAACTGGCCCATAGTTTAGGTCCTGTGGGCCTAGTCCTCGTAATCAAACACCATCTTAGTAATCACTGATTTCTCATACAGTGTAGCTATAATATGTGTCTGCTTCTCTTGTAGTAAATATGCAGGATACTGTACTCTACTGCACTGAACCAGTGATGAGCGAGATTCGTGCCGTCCATTCAAATGAAGGATGGTTTCTTCCCGTTGAAAAATATACGGGTACTTGTTTTTTCCTTTTACAGTACCACTTCCCATTTCTTTTGATAGGCGAAAGCCAGGTATGCACGACCCTGGAATCGAACTCTTGGCCTGCATCTTGTGAGTCAAGCGCCCTGCCAGGTATGCTCTGAGTGCACTCAGTTAAACATAGAACGAACAGTGTGTCCACTCGGTTTGGCTCACGAACCTCGCCAAAATGACGAGCTATTCGCGATTTGTTCAATCTCGCAGTAAATTCGTAAGCTGTAACCATTGGTTTGCTCTTCAATAGTTATAACAAATCATTTATCGCCTCAAAACATGAGCTAAACAAGCAGCTCACTGCGATCGAGCTCAGCTTCATTATAAATTAACAAATAGCTGTCGGACATATTTGAACATAATTTTTTAGTAAAACATACTTCAAACCCAGCTCGGTATGGTCGAGCTCAGCTCATTGTAAAATAAGAAGCAGCTCACGAACATATTCGAACACAAATTGTTTGAACATACTTCAAACTCATCTCACTATGGTCAAGCTCATCAACAACAACAACTAGACCTTTTGATGAGATTAGTTATATGAATTCTTTGTTTTCATAGAACCTGACCATGTCATAAGTCAGCTCATTCTTTGTTTCCTTTCAAATATTTCTGTAATCCTCCTCTTCTTCTTTTGATATTTTCACAATCCACTTTCTCATAACTTTTATTAGAGTTTCCTTTGGTTGTCTTTTTATATGTCAAAATCATCTTAAATGATTTTCTCTCATTTTATCATCTATTGGTGTCACTCCCAATTTGTTTCTAATAACCTCATTATATATAATAGTTTCTTGTGTGACCACTCACTCATATTAGTATCTTTTATTTTTGCGACAGACATGTTTTGTATATGTTAATGATTAAATATCCAACACTCATAATAATAATAGAACATAGTAGATCTAATTAATGCTCTATAATATTCAACTCATTATAAAATAATGAATAGTTCATAAATATATTTGAACATAAATTGTTCGTAACAGATAAATTCATGGACTTTCTTCTACAGGATACAGCCATACACAAACAGCCCATATTTCATTGAGTTTGCTCACCAATCTTACCTCTTATGACCTAACAGAGGATCTTGTTGACGCAGAAGAATTGCCAAACACCCAAGAGGCAGATACCACTAGACATGTCCAGTTCCAGTTCGACAAGACCAAGAAACGGAATTGAACCGGAACTAGGTCGGTTCTGGTTTTGGTTTGAGTTTCAAGCAGTTAAAGAAGGGCAAATTTTTTACAAGAAACATTTATATTCACATATCGATAGAAATTTTCAGTGATCTATTAAATATCATCACATTATTCAGAAACATTTGTATTCATAGAAATTCCCTTAAAATTACAACATGGATGGCCTGAGTGAGCCGGTCCCTCTGATCCCCTTGCTTGGCTATGGCCTCCTCGTCCAGTGGGAAGGCCCAGCGCAGCCAACTCACGTATTCACCCAAGGACAGCGCCCTGCTCGGTTTCAGCCCGTTGGCTAC
Organism: Brasenia schreberi; assembly: GCA_036023115.1. Classification (NCBI taxonomy): domain Eukaryota; kingdom Viridiplantae; phylum Streptophyta; class Magnoliopsida; order Nymphaeales; family Cabombaceae; genus Brasenia; species Brasenia schreberi. The sequence continues at coordinate 7,282,340 of JAYKKT010000078.1, read as the reverse complement.
GATCTGCTTGAACTCCACCCCATGAGGGTCCATTTTGCCCTCTGCGCTCAAGAACCTTTTCCCAAGTACCAACCTCGTCGTGTTGTTGAAGGCCACGGCCCCGAGGTGGCTCCTCACCACAACGCTCTTTCCCTCTGCCCAAAACAATGCCATGCTTCGTTAGAATGCAAATCCCCTGAGGGTATACTCGTCATTTATGTAAGCGTGTCATGTCCCTACCCTTTTGTCAAAAGTCGTATGGTACGTTGCTTGACTCATGACACATGACACGCTCTATTAGACGTTTCCGTTTGAATTTATTTGCAATGCAATGCTCTGGATCTGATTTGGATCAGACCCATTTTCAGCTTTAACATGAACCACCATGGGTTGTAAGCAAGCCTAATAAACTGAAAGGAGACCCTTCATGGTTCATCGCGAAATCAAAATCTTGTTAGAGTCCAACTCGTTAGCTCGATTAGTTGAACCCAATACGAGCCGAGTTAGACCAAGCTGAACACGAGATGCTTGTCAATGTTAAAACATAGAATTCAACATCTAATTTTTTAGTCAAGTTTTCTTTCAGAATAACATGATATCAAGCATATATCTACATCGAATATATGCGTGAATGAGCTCGTGTTCGGTTCATGTAGATCACATACCAAACTTGAATGACCTCAGCACAAGTTGAACCTAGCCAGCTCGTGTTCGGCTCACAAGGTTTATCGAGTCAGCTCGTATTCAGTTCATGTAGATCACATACCAAACTAGAACGACCTCGGCACGAGTTGAATCGAGCCACACTAGCAGCTCGGTATACTTGCCCAGCCCTACCTCGACATCTTGTTGGATCACCGATGCCCACAATCCAAAGCCCAAGCCTTTGACCCGACCCAAACAAAAATTTGCAAATGACATTGTGTTAGTAGAGGAGTCTAAGGAAAAAGTTAATAGAAAATTGGAACTATGGAGAGAAACATTAGAAAGCAAAGGCCTCTGACTTAGTAGAACAAAGACAATATATGGAATGTAAGTTTGATCATTTGGTTACTTCAGAGGACATAAAAATTAAAATTGGCACACATTGCATCACCCAAAAGAAAAGTTTTAAATACCTAGGGTCAATTTTTAAGAGTGATGGAAGAATTGATGGAGATGTTACGCATAGAATTAATGCTAGTTGGTTAAAATGGAGAGGAGCATCAGGTATTCTTTGTGATAAGAAGATATCATTAAAGTTAAAAGATAAATATTATAGAACAGCAATTAGGCCTGCCATGTTTTAACCTGGCCTAAGTATGAAACATTATCATTCTGAAATTTTTTTAAATATTTTTAACCCAGCCAATTCGATTCACTTATATGATTCATCTTTTAAAGTGATTTTGGCTAAATTAAGCCTAGTTTTGTGCAACCACAACCAAGCTTATACAAAGCAATTGGAGGGCTCTAAATGAGATTATATTCGTTATCATGTCACATCTTATTTATTTGACCCGAAGCCTTTCGCCACACTAAATAAATGGGACATGGATTGTAAGTTGCTTGTGATTATGAATAGCAAAATATTGTGTAGTTGACACAAGAATGAAACACATAAGTGGTAGGATCCGTTCTAGGAATATTTTATTTTGTATAACAATTAGAAAAAGATTTTAATAGAGAAAACCTTTAAAAGCATATAAGTTAATATTTTAATTTTTTTTTTAAACCACTATCACTGAGAAACCTGTAGAATCCGGCCTAACCAGGTTCGAGCCAAGTTAGCCCACTATGGGGGTAAAGCTCTTGCAATGCTGGTTTTCTCTATTCACAAGACTTGAACTTTAGACCATGCTTAAGGCGAACAACTGCCAAATCACTTGGACCAACCAATCGATGGCATATTTTTTCTTTTTTTGTTGTGATAAGAGGAGGTCAAAGCCTATGACACACATCTACACATGCACCCTATGGGAGTCGAACTCCCCACCATCACCAACAACGCTAGAGCCCGGGATGCATATTTGTACCTTTTCTTAAGAAAAATAAAAAACATAAAGATACAACCCCTTTCCCAACATGATTAGACATAATCAAGATTTAATTTCAAGGCAATTGCATTTAGTTGCCGTTATTCTTGCATTTCTTTTTTTAGTGAAAAAGATTAAATTGGGAAATTTGGTGGAGTGGGGCCCCGGTGAAAGGGGAGAGATGTGAAGGGTGGCCCCACAGTGAGGGTTGGTGAGGGGGTGGTGGGGCCACGCAGGGTTGGTGGAGGAAGGTAGAGTAAAAGGGCAGAGACAACCTTGATCAAGGTTGGTTGAAGACGTGAACGTAGTGGTTTCAAAGATGGCGTTGGTGGCCGCTGTAGGGTGCCTTGTTCCTATCCATCCTCCCCCCCACCACCAACCACCACCACGCATGTGAATTCCCTCTTATCTATTATTCTTCGGGGAATATTATTTTCAGGCCAAGCTCACCGGTAGGGCCCTTCGACACCTGCTGGTGGGTGGCGAGTTCGAGGTTCAAAGGAATAATGAAATCATGTATAATCCAATAAGGTTTGGTGGAAGTTAGATCTGGACACAGCCTATTTCAAACCGGTTTTGCGGGAACCAAACTGGGCCAAGAACCATCTGAAACTAGAGTCAGAACCGGGGACCGGTCAGTGCAGTTACAATATGTTTTAATTTTTCTTTATATTTTATGTTTTTTAATAGTTTTTGTTGGTTTTGAAATGGTAACTGGAATCGGCCTTGGACCGGTTCAGTTATGGTTCTAGGTTCTGGAGTAATAAGGATTGGCGTTTTCAAACCACCGGTTCTGATTTACCTAGAACATGTTATGTCTAGTTAGATCTAAGACTACTCGCCGATCAGCAGTTGGAGGCTTGTTTGATTGTGGCTGGCCTGCCCGGTGACGCAGCGGCGAAGCACCAGATTTGGTAGCTTATAACTCAAGAAAGCACTTGCAACGTACTACTAGAACTGAGTGCTTAAGATTGCTTTGCCCAAGATTCCAGTGTTAATAAACCAGCGACATTTGAAAATCCCCGATGAGGATCAAGGTGGGGATGGGGATAACATATCGAGTTCCACGAACCCATCCTGACCCTTCCTTCCATTTATTCTAGAAAATTAGACCCATTTCAAAATAAGACAAACTATGAGAGAAAATTAATAAAAAAAAGTATTACTTCTTTTTTGAATTCATGAACTCATCATCATTCTACACATTTCATCCCTAATTATATATTCAAATTTAGATACATTATACATAAATTAGAGTTTCATTTCATATATAAAAGTGAACTCTAATGTGTATTTGAGCATCCTTCATTTTTTTGATGGGTCTCACATGGAGACATGAAAACGGAAATAGGGTTTTGAAACGAATGTAAGGAGAAAGACTTTGATCCCCAATCCCACCCTACCCATGAACATCCCTACAGCCAAAGGATGCATGTGTTGTTAGGCTTTATCCATTTACCGATAAACTGCCTTCATTGCAGCTCATTGGGCTAGGAGATCAACTCACAAGTTAAAGATCATGAGTTTGACGCCCATGGCATTGGCTTTAGCCTCCCCATATATGACTTTTGGATGCATCATTAAAGAACTTAGTGATGGTTATTTTATGACAAGATTTGAAACTCTGACGTCGCTTTTTTGTCTGAAATCAATTCATCAAACCCCTTCAAAATCTGTCTTTTTCTTTGATTATGCTAAGAGAACTATTGTGATTATTTTACTGCCTTGCAAGGAATAATACTATTCTATAGTGAACACTTACAGGGATGTAATCCCCCCAGTTCAAACACGCAGTGAATTTGACTTCATTATATGCCATTTAATCGAATCCAGAGTGACAAAAGGGATCAGATTTGAAAACTCTTAAGTACTGGATCCATATCTAGCAAATTAAGTGTATCCTTGTAAATAGATTGGCTCATCAGGTGGGTTTGGATTGGTGATGGAAGTAGACATTCCCATTGTAACCGGAAAAACTATAAAAATCTATTGAAACCACACCCACCACATGCACCTTTTCCTTCAATAAAAGGTAAGAAAAAATTCTATACTTCAAATTAGGGTGGCAAGCTTGTGTATTTTGGCAATGTTTAGGTCGTGTAATTCTGTGTCTGTGCCATGTTAGCAGTTAACTCACAATAAGCTAGATCATTCTTTATTGTTTCTTTCCAACACTTTTGTGGTCGTCCTCTGTCTCTTTTAATACTTTTCAAATTTAGTTTTTCATACCTTCTTTAGGTTCTTCTTTTGATTTTCTTTCTACATGTTCAAACCATCATAAACGATACTCTCATTTTATCCTTTATTGGTGTCGCTCCTAATTTGTTTCTAATAACCTCATTATGTATAAAGTCTTTTCTTATATGACCACTCATCCATCTTAACATCTTCATTTTTGTCATAGACATCTTTTATATTTGTTGATGATTAACTGTACAATAATAAGAACCATAAAACATGATAAGTCTAATTGCTACTCTATAATATTTACCTTTTAACTTTAATAATATTTTTTTATCACAAACAATACCTAATGCTCTTCTCCATTTTAACCAACCAACAATAATTCTATATGTAACATGTCCATTAATTCTTCTATCACTATGAAAAATTGACCCTAGGTATTTAAAACTTTTCTTTTGGGAGATGCAATTTTCCCAATTTTAATTTCTATGTCCTCTGAAGTAACTAAATGTTCAAACTTACATTCTATATATTCTTTCTTTGTTCTACTAAGTTGAAAGTCTTTACTTTCTAATGTTTCTCTCCATAGATCCAAATTTTTATTAACTTTTTCTTCAAACTCGTCTACTAAAACAATGTCATCTCTAAATAACATACACAAGATACTTCATCTTCAATATATTTTGTTAACTCATCAATCACCATTATAAATAAGTATGAACTTAAAGTTGATCTTTGATGTAACCCAATATTAACTTCAAAGAATTCCGTCATTCCTTCATGAGTCCTCACACATGTTTTTGGATCATCATACATGTCTTTTATAGGGTTCATATATTTCAATAGGATACCTCTTTTTTCCAAAGTTCTCCAAAGAACCTCCCTCGGTACCCTATTGTAAGTTTTTTCTAGATCAATAAATATCATGTGAAGGTATTTTCTTTTTGCTCTAAAATGTTTCATAAGACATCTCAAAAGATGAATCACTTCAAGAGTAGATTTATCAGACATGAATCCAAATTGGTTCTTTGTTGTACTCGATACTTTTCTTAACCTACGTTCGATTAATTCTTTCTCATAATTTCATAGTATGACTCGTTAACTTGATACTCTGATAATTTACACAATTCTGAATATCTTCCTCGTTCTTGTATATGAGTATAAGTGTACTCACTCTCCAATCATCTGGCATCTTTTGATTTCTCCATATTTCATTAAATAGTCTTATGAGCCTAGTGATTTCTGTTTCTCCTAGGTTTTTTCAAACTTCTATAAGAATATTGTATGGTTCTACCGATTTGCCACCCTTCATATGTTTAAGATCTTCTTTTCATTCTTTTGATTACGTCGTAGAAATTGTGGTTTATATACTTTTCTGATTTGGCTAACTCTCCTAAGCTAATAGTAACATCTTTATTTTCATTAAAAAGCTTATAAAAGTAGTTTTTTCATCTATTTCTTATATCATCATTTGCTACTAGAATTTTTTCATCCTCATCTTTAATGCATCTAACATAATTAAGATTTTTAGTTTTCTTATCTCTAACCCTAGTTATCCTAAAAATATCTCTTTCACCCACTTTTGAGTTGAATTTTTTATATAAATCCTCTCAAATTTTAGCTTTTGCTTCACTGACGGTATGTTTTGCTTCTTTATTTGCTTTCTTATAAGTCTCTAAAGTTTCACTAGTTTTCTTAGCATAATGTAGTTTGTAACATGCCCTCTTTGCCTTAATTTTATTTTGCACTATTTCACTACACCGCCAAGCTTCTTTTTTGTATTGGTATACCTCCCTTAAATTCACCTAACATATCTTTATCACTTTCTTAATATGTATAATCATATTGTTCTATATATCACAAGGTGTACCAACATAATTTGAAGCATCTCTTTTAAAGACTTTCTATTTAAATATACCTTCCCTCTCGCTTTTAAGCTTCCACCATTTAGTCTAAATAACTCGACACACTCTTTTCTTTTTTGTCTATTTTTTTACATATAAATCCATAACTAAAAGTCGATGTTGGGTGGTTAAGCTTTCTCTTAGAATTACCTTACAATCTTTACAACACACTCTATTTTTTTCCTATAAATAAAATAATCAATTTGTGTTTGTGATAAGCCACTCTTATAAGTAATTAAATGTTCATCTCATTTTTTGAAGATTGTATTGACTACAAAGAGATCAAATGCAGTAACAAAATAAATTTAAAATCTCTCTCATTTATATCCCCCAAACCAAAGTTTCCATGAATACCTTGATATCCTAATGACTCTTTACCAAATGTCTATTTAAGTCTCCTCCTAAACAAATCATCTCTCTTTACAGAATTCTTTAAATCACCTTATCTAACTCCTTCCAAAAAGCCGTCTTTATAATAGTTTCTATTCCTACTTGGGGTATGTAAGCACAAACTATATTCAAAACCTTTACTCTTAACACTAATTTCAATGTTATGATTTGGTCACCATATCATTATATGTCTACTAAACTATCCTTTAAATCTTTATTTATGATAATACCAACTTCGTTTCGAGCATTTTCCTTATCTCAATACCATAATTTAAAACCTATATCCTTAATCTCCTTTGCCTTTTCTTCGAACCATTGTCTTTTATAAACATAGGATATGAATCTTTCTCCGAATCATAGTATCTACCACCTAGTTCAAACATACAACAATAACAACTAAGCCTTTTCCCATACTAGACGGGGTCGGCTACATGGATTCTTTGTTTCCACAGATCCCTATCGTGTGTCATGTTAGCAGTTAACTCCCAATAAGCTAGATCATTCTTTATTGTTTCTTTCCAACACTTTTGTGGTCGTCCTCTACCTCTTTTAATACTTTCCAAATTTAGTTTTTCTAACCTTCTTACAGGTTCTTCTTTTGATCTTCTTTCTATATGTCCAAACCATCTTAAACGATGTTCTCTCATTTTATCCTCTATTGGTGCCACTCCTAATTTGTTTCTAATAACCTCATTATGTATACGGTCTTTTCTTGTTTGACCACTCATCCAACTCAACATCTTCATTTTTGTCACAACATCTTTTGTACATGTTGATGATTAATTGCCCAACACTCAGAACCATAAAACATAGCAGGCCTAATTGCTGCTCTATAATATTTACCTTTTAATTTTAATGGTATCTTCTTATCACAAAGAATACCTGATGCTCCTCTCCATTTGAACCAACCAGCATTAATTCTATGTGTAACATCTCCATCAATTCTTCTATCACTTTGAAAAATTGACCCTAGGTATTTAAAACTTTCCTTTTGGGGAATGCAATGTGTGCCAATTTTAATTTCTATGTCCTCTAAAGTAGCCAAATGATCAAACTTACATTCCATATATTCTGTCTTTGTTCTACTAAGTCGGAGGCCTTTGTTTTCTAATGTTTCTCTCCATAGTTCCAATTTTCTATTAACTTTTTCCTTAGACTCCTCCACTAATACAATGTCATCTGCAAATAACATACACCAAGGTACTTCATCTTGAATATGTTTTGTTAACTCATCCATCACCATTATAAATAAGTATGGACTTAAAGTTGATCCTTGATGTAACCCAATATTAACTTCAAAGAAGTCTGTCGTTCCTTCATGAGTCCTCACACATGTTTTTGCACCATCATACATGTCTCTTATAAGGTTAATATATGTCAATGGGATACCTCTTTTTTCCAAAGTTCTCCAAAGAACCTCCCTCGGTACCCTATCATAAGCTTTTTCTAGATCAATAAATATCATGTGAAGGTCTTTCTTTTTTGCTCTAAAATGTTCCATAAGACGTCTCAAAAGGTGAATCGCTTCAATAGTAGATCTACCTGGCATAAATCCAAATTGGTTCTCTGTTGTACTTGATACTTGTCTTAACCTACGTTCGATAATTCTTTCCCATAATTTCATAGTATGACTCATTAACTTGATACCTCGATAATTCGCACAATTTTGAGTGTCTCCCTTGTTCTTATATACGGGTATAAGTGTACTTGCTCTCTATTCCTCGGGCATCTTTTGGTTTTTCCATATTTCATTAAATAGTCTTGTGAGCCAAGTGATTCCTATTTCTCCTAGTATTTTCCAAACTTCTATAGGAATATTATTTGGTCCTACCGATTTACCACTCTTCATATGTTTAAGAGCCTCTTTGACTTCATTCTTTTGAATACGTCGGTAGAAATTGTGGTTTATATACTTTTCTGACTTGGCTAAATCTCCTAAACCAATACTAACATAAAAACCACCTAGTTCAAACATAAAAACCAAAAAATAAGTTGTAAGAAAGTTTCAGCAAAAACTTATAAAAATGGATAACACAAGCATTTTGAACCATCAATTTCAACTCTGGTTCTAACTATACTCATGTAAGGGATAACTCTTGCGTGGCTGGTCCCAAACCCATATAAAGTAGGAGAATTGCATTACGCTTCCAACAACCAGCGTACAACTTTATCAAATTTTTATACCATAGACCGACCAATCTAGCATGAAAAAAGGCTTAATTGTTGCTGGTTCCAGCTCTAGTTCTATTTGAGGAGTTCCAATTTGGTTACGGTTATTTTCTTGGTAGATTTGTTTCCTGTTTAAACTGTCAAACTGGTTCCAAACCGAGCATATCTAAATGACACAAGCATGACATTGAGATCAAGAGTATCAGTACAATCAAGAGTAATCAGTACGATTATAATTATATTAAACAACTGCGTAGTGTTCATTCTCAAAAGATAATGATGTCGATAAAGAGGAAGTAGCAGATGCGGATGCTTCCTTTAAGTGGTGGATGTGAAGTCCACTAAAGGAGCTCAAGTTACGGGCAAGAACAAAAGCAATAGAGAATGAGCAAAGGCAGGGATGATGGATTAATGATGCTTTACTAGTTCAATCATAATTAATGGTGATTTATCTGCATGCAAATCCACAAGGAGAACCCAGAATTTAACATGATTAAACAGTATCAATTCCCCACATCTAATTCTCTCTTGTGCTTGTGCTGGGAGACACCTAAATCAAACTTTTGATTGGCTCATATTCTATCTGCGTGTTTGTGTGTGTGCATGTGCACGCGCATGTGTGTGTGCTCATATTAAAACTCAAAAGAGAGTGTCGTTACCCACACTAGAACCAACAAGCACTGAACTTGATCATGCTTCGAGAAGGAAGCATCGTTTTCTTTTGGGCACACCTGGTGTTTAATATAATGTAAAGAAATGAGGTCAAGAATACATAATTCTAACGAGTAACAAGCAAATCAAATGCCCTTACACCTTCATTATGATGAATTTGGATTAAAAATTCCCTGCTTTATGTGGCTCTATGGTTTGACAATGAAAGATTCTGCTCATTAAACAAGAAAGCCAGGTATGGGTCATGAAATTTTATACACAGAAGTCGTGTATATCCTTTATGCAATTCAGTGGTGTCTAGTGCTTTAATGCATTCATTGAGGACAACTATCAGCAAGATCAAGATGGAAACTTCAATATATCCATTTGATTGGTGCCTCAGTGTGCTGGCTTAGCAATACAACAAAGAAAAATGATTTGATGCGGGTGTGGAATCCATGGTGGAATCATGAATATGACCAAGCACACTAAACGACTGTACCATCTCTCTCTCTCTCTCTCTCTCTCTCTCTCTCTCTCTCTCTCTCTCTCTCTCACACACACACACACACACACACACACACAGACAAAGACACAGGCTCTATCACGGACACAGACAACTTGCACAAGTCTGGCGAATGAACCGATCTGCTCGTGGTTGAGCTCCATTTGGCTCGAAACTTACTCGTGTTCTGCATCATATCTGGAAGTACTGTGGCTCGTTATGTTATACGGGCAATCACAATATGAATGATGCATGTTGGGATCCAATCAAATTTTAATTGCTTGTTTAGTTAAGTGCATTAAACTTTTATGTATATGCTCGCCATTGAGCTTGATCTCGTGTCATATATCGAACATTTTATCGTGCAGCTTGAACAAAACATAATTAACATGTTTTATTGATGAACAAGAAAATGTTATATATACAGAAAATTATACCTTTGATTATATAAGAATATTAATGTTTCTACTCAAAACAACATGTTGATAGTTATTGAACAACTCCTATGCTCGTTCGTTTACCAATCGTTCTCCCTCTCTCTCTCCCTTATATATATATATATATATATATGTGTGTGTGTGTGTGTGTGTGTGTGTGTGTGTGTGTGGAGCGGGGATGGGGGAGGGGGAGGGGGAGGGGGCAACTTAATTAACACAAGATGTTACGGAAAAGTGACAGTGCTCCATTAGAAAATTAAGGTGTACAATGCCAAAACATTCTCTCTGACTTATTTTGCAGCCGTACTGAATTTGCAATGCCCTTTATAGATAGTTTGGATTTGGAAAACCAGTTGTTCATAATTCACTTAGATTATGGCAATTATGTACATAATATGGCTTATGATTAGAGGCCGTATCCCATGCCTAGAGACCTTCAACATGAACCACTAGTGAGCTTGTGATTCAGATTTTTTCAGCTTCTAATGAGATTCTTTATGTTTTGAATGAGTTCAAGGTTGCATTTTTTTTCATCTTTTGCTCAACTTGAATGAGTTAAAAGAGATGAGCATGAACATAATATGGCTTATGTTTGTTCTAACAAAACTTGGTTGGTTTGTTTGGCTCGTCTTCTCCCTTACTTATCTATGAACTGTCTCCTTAGTGGTAGCCATTAAAACAGGATAAGAGAGCTAATGTGGCAAGGACTTCTCTAAAAAAGATTATCTTTAACGAGAATATTAGAACAAACATAGCTACGGATTAAGAGCAAATTGTATACTTAAACTGTGTGCCAAACCATTCACAAGTTTAGCATACTTGGATAAGCATATGTTAAAACAAGCGGCGCATTAAGTGGGTATGTATTATGTTTACCTAATTAAAGTTTAAATCGTTAAACAAGCGAGTCCCACAGAGTTTTAAAAGTTATATTCCTAGCAAAAATTATGTGCATATTATATAAACATACGGAGGGATCGAGATAGTTATCGTTACACGATTCTCCCACTACATTTTCGGCTAAGCAATTGGCTGCAAAGTTGGAGTTGCATTATTTGGCTTTATATTGTTTGCACAATTGAACTCCCTTTTTGATGAAAATGGAAAAAGTTTTACATTTAATTGCCTTTTACCAAACATTGAAGGGCTTCTAGCATCAACTACCACAAGGCAGGGGAACCAAAGGCGCGATGTGCACCGGTATATATATATATATATATATTGTATAAGTATCTTTATCGTATGATCTTTGAGATTGATGGTGAAGAATTGAATTAAAAGCACTATTATACTTTGCATTTAATGAAATTCAAAGTAATTCAAATCTTCACTATCGATCTTAAAGATCGAGCAATGGAGATGTTTGCATAATATTATGCACCAAGAGACATTATACAACTAAGACGTACTATATATGTATATAGAGAGAGAAAGAGAGAGAAGTCCATGCACACACTCGTCCATGCTTAAATCCAACTAAAGATATCTATTGACATGATAAACGGTGACAATTTGAATTTAAAAAATATTTCATTTATCATGTGATTTAATATGAAGTATGAAAAATACCTTTTAAAATTCAAATCTTTACCGTTGATCATGTTAATTAAAGGATAGATTCTAGTTCTCACCCCGTGTTGGTTCCATGTAAGGTAGAACAGGAACAGAATCGGGGGATCCCTGGTTTTAGTTTTGTTTCCAGTTTCAGGCGGTTCTTGATCAGGTTTGGTTATGGTTGGAACTGCCGAGCTGGTTCTAAACGGGCCATGTCAAGATTTACCTTAGATACACTAATCCAAATATATCAATGGTTTTATTTTACTAGACAATATTTTTAACAGCTTTGCAATAAGAAGATATGATCTGTTTGGTTTCAGGTTCGGGTCAATTGAAGTACATACAATTTCAGGTCAGACTGCCTACACGAAATCAAGAAAAACTTTTAGGTCAGACGGGGTAGAAAGTCCGGTCCGTGTTGGACTTTATCTGTTTCATTTTAGGATTCCTTCACAGTTGTGGTAAGGGCCGTCGCGAGGCCGGGATATCATTGCTTCTCATCCATTGATTCACGAGTTTTTTGAGATGGATGGTGGAGATGCTTTTGGCTTTCAAGGGAAAAGGTGACGTCATTGGTCTGCTCTTTATTCAGTTCCGAGCTGACCGAACTATCCGGTAGCCGAGGTTCAGGATGACAGTGATAAGACGGTAGTGATATGATGATACCTTATCACAAGGGAATGGTGATATGGTTTTTCTCTGATGGACGGTGATATGGTTTTTCACAAATTGGTCCTCTCCAAGAAAAGTATAGGTAATGCCAGTTGATGGTGATACGCCTTCTCACAACCAAGTTGTAGTTGTTCTTGTGTAATTTTTTCTTTTGTTACTGGAGAAGAAGTTAGTAGGGTTCGGCAGCCAACCGGTTATATTTGTAAAAATACATCTGGACATGTCCGGTTTGAATCTAGATTGGCAGTTTAAATTGGAATTGAACTGGGCTGTAACTGGCCGAAATTGGAACCTACCAAATCGGACCCGAACCATAACAAAATTAGGAACCCCCAGTTTGGTTGTGGTTCCTACTACTAGTTTGACCCATTTTTATTATTTTTTCATTTTTCATTTTTAATAATTTATACGGTTTTAGGGGATTTCGGCCTTAAATCAGTACAAGTGGTTCTGAACCGACTGGTTTCAATTTATGCGGAACCGGACGTGTCTAAATACAGGTACTATGTATCTATACACTAAGAGAGCTGGTTGGAAGACAATTCTTCCAAGTATATTTTCACTACAACAACTAACTCATAATATCTAATCTGTAATAGTAAATTCCACAAAGTATTACAGTAGCTGTCAGAAGCCTAATGCAACACTCTTTCTTTTGTATTTAAGCTTGGGACTTGATGCAAGCCACCATGCAACAGCACATTCCCAACACCACTATGGTAATATGCCTTGGGGCTTGATGCAAGCCCCGATGCAACACAACCATGTTGTTGGGTTTGTGAAAAAAGCCCCAGCAGTCATCTGCTGCCAAGTGTACTATGCACCACCTTTATCCCTTCAATTTTAATTTCAAAACAAATCCTGCCTTTTGTACAAGTTGAAGCTCGCCAATATACCTTTGTTCTTCACTATCCTAACTTAACTAAGGTACTAATCAAGTTTAACCAATTAAAGCAGTGGATAAAATAGATCAATTGAAAGATTTACATATCTTTATGTACATTGGCAAGTGAAAGGATGTATGGTGCTTTCGCATAAGCAAGGAATAATAAATAGTAGACAGTTTAGGATGTGATGGCTCTGTTGGTGATCATGTCATGAAGAGTAATCGTCTTTTCTCAAGTGATTCCTTGCTGTTAAATTAAGAACTTCCATATTTTTTTACTTATTCCCAGTCACTTTCGTGTTGATTTGTTAGTATATTTGTGTTAGCTACGGTTAAAGCAAAATATTCGAATAAGATGCAATGAAGAGTTGAGCGAGCCGAATCAAGGAGTCGTGATCTGAAGTTGGTTTAGGTGGGTGAGCCACTAGGCTCAATAATGTGGACCTTAATGAAGCTTGACGTGCGCCACCACTGAGAATAAAGAAGAATCAATCAACTAAGTGGAGATCATAAGGATCCAATAGTTGGTTTCATATATTTCTTTGATTTGCATCAGAATACAAAAGTTGGAAAAGGAAAATTTAAGAAAAGAAGCGAGAGATAGAGGCTCTTCTGATGGAAGGTAGCTTAGGGTAGATAACCCTCTCTCTCTCTCTTGACATGATCAAACTATTTAGTATTTGCAACTGCTAACATTAATGGCTTGGTTGGTGTTGTTGGCATTGAGAAGACCAAGGGGCTGCCATATGCTGAAAGGTTTCCTGCGTTTGCCTTCTCTAAATCCACATGATTCATCTCAATCTGGCAAAGATCTTCACCATCCTTTGCGGGCACTGGCAATGCTGCGGGTGTGTTTGCTATTGCTGCTTTGGCTGCCTTGCTGTCCTTGTATTTGCCCCACAGAACCGAGTATAGGCCAACAACAATCACTATTGCACCAAGAACACTGTAACCAGAAAAGTTTGCTTGTTAGCAAGTGCGGCTGCCGTTTGAGTTTTATTTAATTGAGTTCGACAACACTTAAATGAGATGATTGTAGTCGAAAATGGCATCAGATACTACAGCGATAAGAGTTGACAGTTTATCTAAATTATAATAGATAAAAAGATAAAACAGTACACGGAATATTTAGAATGGTTTGAGAAAAATAGGTTTGTAAAGATTGTTGACAGTATATGGAATATTGGGGAAAAGAATTACCCTCCAAGATAAATGACTTCATGCAAGATGAAAGAACCCATGACAGCGACAACGATCATCATGAGAGGGCTGAAGGCAGTTGCGAAAACTGGGCCTTTTTTCTCCATAACTAGTCCTTGAACATAGTAAGCCACACCAGAAGCAATGATCCCAGCATAGGCAGCGGCCAAGAGGTTCATATCAAAGCCTATTTTCCACACAGAGGGCGAGTGTTCCGCCACCAAGGTGACTGCAATAGACTGAAGGGTTCCCATAAAGCATATCAAGGTAGTGAGAGAAAGCTGGGCAGTGTATCTCTTCATTGCTACTGCCTGTTTCTCCACAGATAAAACAAAGAATATGAATAATTCCTCTTATACTGAATATCTCAGCAAAAGATATCTAAATCCGCGACAAAGAACCAATCAGTCTGAAAACTTCTTGTGGTTGATTAATGGGTTCCGTTTACTTGATATTTTGAACATTGCAAAGGTAGAGAGCTACGATATTTTGAACATTGACAAGGTAGAGAGCTACGACGAGATCTTTATCCTTTTGGTGTTTGTGGTAAGTCGAATGAAAAGGTGAGGTTTGTTCAGAAGTGAAGAAAAGGTGTTTTTTGTTTTGATCTTTTTACCTGTACTATGAAGAAAGCTGCCCAAGCAAGGCAAGCAATGATGAGAAAAATTGAACCCTTGAACCAATCCTTGTTAGATGCTGCTGCCGCAGAGCTGCTCGCTGCTTCGGTGGTGCTTAGATGTACATGCTTAGCCCAGGGAAGCTCAACAATGGAGCCTTTGTATAACGTCATCAGCATCGCCCCTGCTACTGTCAACAGCGTTCCTAGTATTTTTGCTTGGCTCCTGACCTTCATAAAGTGTACTTTCTCCATTCTACCAACAGAAATCATAGAAGATCATAAGTTTCTCGCACCACACACACACACAAAACACACACATAAGGAGAAATATATTACCTGCAGAGGACAGCCATAACAAAAGTAAGTGCAGGAAGAATATTGCTCATAGCACACGAGAAAGTAGGAGAGGTGAACTTCAGTCCAGCGTAGTAGAAGTTCTGATCAATAACAGGTCTGTCGAATCCCGGAAAAGCATGATTGTATTAGATACACAATGAGAATTTTCATCTTATGATTGACATAAGCATATGAGAAAAGAACAGAAAACTAGTCCTTTTAAAAACTCACCCCAGTGCACCAAGCACAAAAATCAGCATGAAGGTTGAGAATGTCAACTTTGGCCTGACTTTCCTGCAAGAACATGCAAAAACAAGTCATTCGTATGATCTAATGAGGAATCCTCGGTAATCAGTAAGGATCAAGAACTTCTTTTAGCATTTGGCTCAAAATGGTATGCACCTTTCTACGATGAGAGCGAACGGAGCCATGACGGCCGTTGCAAAGGCATGTCGATATACAACCAGCACATAGTGACTCATTCCCCTGTTGAGGGACACCTTAGTGATGATGTTCATGCCTGCATATCCAAACTGAAGGGATATCATTGCAAAATATGGCTTGCTGCTCTGCATGAAGTTTGAGAAACAACTTCTTTCTGCCATTTCTGTTGGACAGAGTTCCTCTCGGAGAGGCTCAGAGGTATACAAGAATAGGAGCTCAAGGAATACAAGAGGTAACTCTCACTGAGTAACTCGTGTAGTGAAGTGGGGGCAACAACATGTATTTATATGCAGTTGGAGAGTCCTCAAAACCACATGAACGTTCTTGAGAAGGATTTATCCATAAAGGCTGGCCCTCCATATGATGTGGCTTCAACAACAGTTGATCATATATAGTGGGAATGTGGGGAAATGAATTGGTTAGTGGAGGCTGAATTTGAGAACCATTATGTGTGCTTTATAATAGGTGATGTAGGTGTGGGGCCAGGATGCAAGCAATGCCCACGTTGCTATGGTTTCGTGATCATCTGTTTTGTCATATGGCATATCAGCAAGCAGAAGAAATTCCAGCAAAAGGGAAGGAATTTGGCAATTTGAGATGTGAAAGAGGGGCCTGTTATCATCTCAAATGAAAGGTTTGAGCACCATTTCATCATTTAAGCACTAAAAGATAAAGAGTGTCTACCACAAAATGAATACTTGGATAAGTAACTGAATCTTGATTTTGATCTTACAGAAATTGATTTTAATTGAAAGAAAAGCTTCTTGGGAAGGTACATATATACCCAACTTTAATTAGAACATAAAAGTTCTCCTTCATGCAAGACACTCACTTTGTCTAGTATAACCAACGGATTCACCATGGGCTATACATTTTCTATCAACTTTTTAAAAGTTTGTATGGGCAAATACCCACCTTGACTCAATATAGTTCTGAAACTGCTTAGAGCTGGCTATGTTAGCATATATATATATATATATATATATATATATATATATATATATATATGAAAATCAGTAA
Organism: Brasenia schreberi; assembly: GCA_036023115.1. Taxonomy (NCBI): domain Eukaryota; kingdom Viridiplantae; phylum Streptophyta; class Magnoliopsida; order Nymphaeales; family Cabombaceae; genus Brasenia; species Brasenia schreberi. The sequence goes on along the minus strand of JAYKKT010000078.1, from coordinate 7,265,372 downwards.
ATGCATAATATCTTTCGGTGCATAATATTGCATAAACATCTTCACCATCAATCTGTGGATTTGATGATAGAGATTTTAACGAAAAGTACCATTATACTTTGCATTTAATGTATTGTGTGCATTAAATACATAATAATTTAAATCTTCATCGTTGATGTTAAAGATCGAATGATGAAGATATTATTTAATAATCAAACAAAAAAGACATTTTAGTAAGATTATGTAATTTAAACATTATGGAGCTACTACCCTCTATATATATTATATATAAAGAGACATTCTTGTAGACTCGTCATATGCACCATTGAAAAGTGAGAACAGTATAATTTATCCTTCGCTTTTTCAAAATTTTAAATGACATTCCTAATGGTGTGGAAGAATGTGATTTTGTTGAGAGAGTAAGAGAAACCATCATTAATATATATAGTGATGGGATCCTATTCACTACTAACATTGTTTACTCATTGTGAATGTTAGTTTGGGTCTAATCACTGTTTTTTTAGTATAATACCATTACCTTTCTCTTATTCTGAAAACCCTAAAATTTTTTAAATTATACTTATTGCACTCTAAAAGCAATCGGTGAAAATGAGTGAGTATGTCATTAATGAGTAAGATCCAGTTTTCTCACAGTGAAAACATGAGTGAATGAATTGGTGGGCAACTCGGCGTAATGTAAACCCTACAAGAAATTTGTATAAAACTAAAACCTTGATTTAGTCCCTAAAAATAAATGTTAGGATTTATGTTCTTGAACTTGCTGCGCGCATCTCATGGTCAGCTAGTGTAACTTGGTTAGTCTTCTTCTCAGGTTAATCGACTCAACAAGCCGAACCAAAACAAGATCTTGAGTTGATAAACGAGCCATGTTGGCTTGCTTCCCAGCTACATCCAGAAGGACTATAATGATTGCAAAATGACCGAAACTCCCTTTAGCATGAGGAATCTGCATTACTTGGACTTAACAGGATGCTGATTTTGAACACAATGGCAATATGCCTTACGAGTTTGAACTTTGCACTGTTTCATCTTTGACATTCAACCAAACTGTGCCATTGATACTCGGACAGTCGACATTCCGGAAATTCGCAGGCCGAGATTGCGAAAAATGCCTCCAGGGCCACGGGAACAAGAAACTTTTGTTGGTGGTGATACTGGATTCTAAGAACAAGTTGTCTGGATCTCTGCAATCTAGAGGGAAATTATATTCGTATACTGACTGAGAATCACGAGGTTTGCTTCAGGAAAAGAGAAGAACCAGTTGGACTCTCTCTAAAGCGTAGGGATAAATTCCGGCCGGCAATCATTATTCCCGGCGGCTGGTGCAGCCGTGTGCTTGTGTCTACTTGGCGTTAGTGGGAGTTTTCTTTGGCTGCGGATTCTCCCACTAAAGGTTATTTTTGTAACATGTGAGATTACGTTGTCTGGAAGATGAGGGAACATACAAACGAATTTAACCAAAGTCCCTTTTCTTTAATGTAAAGACATTTTTCTTTAATGAGCTCATTTTCTCAAGTTGGAGATGAACCGAGCAATCCTTCTTATGAACGTTAAGAGTCGACTTTTGAAGTGCATTACTCGGCTCCTTTTCTATGCAAACGAGCCAAAGTTACTCAATGGACAAATAACCTTCCTTTGAACATGTACGCGAAGGTTTTAGCTTCAACAAGTTTAACTAAGAAACAAATTAATTTCCTCAAATACTTTAAGAAAATAGACATTAAAGTTAAAAAATAAATATTAAAAAGTAACAATTAGAGCCACCATATTATACCATGCTAAGTTTTTGACAGTTAATCATCAATATGTCTGTTTATTGCATAAATAATTGACATGAATGTGTTGTGACACAAGGAAATAGTATACTCTTAATGAGGTTATTGTAGATAAAATCAAAATGATAAAAAATTATTTCAGATAGTTTCAATATATTAAAAACCATAAATAAAAACTTCCATAAGAAAGTGTGAGAAAGTAGATAGTGAATATGTTAAAGAAGAAATAGAAAACAATAAAAGTATCAAAGAAAACAAAAAGAATGATCTACCTTCTATTGAGTGAATTATAGAATGCACGCAATTGAGCTTTATAGAAACAAAGAATCAATGTAGTCAACCCAATCTAGTATGAAAAAAAGACTTAATTATCATTGTCGTTCTTTACCTAAACTCTTGCTTTGTTAAAACTTTTAGAAAAGATCGTTCATTTAAAACATCAAAACAACGTTTGACAAACATTCACGAGCGAAACAAAGCTTAAGGTATCAAGCTTATGTTCAGCTCGGTTGGTTTAACTAATAGAACAAGAATGAGCCATCGACGAGTCGAATTGAGCTCAACTACAAGCAGTTGGTTCATTTACCAGCCTTAAGCTGAGCTTCAACATTGAGTTTTGTTGTGGTAGGCGGCTTTGCCGAACCCAGAATGCACGCCACGAGGGAAAAAAAAGCACAACCAAACTGGGCTAGAAAGTACAATGTGAACCAACTATGTTTGTATGAAAAAGAAAGGGCATATTTGTCACTAACTTTTTTCGGGCATTCGGACTTTGCCGGCCCAGCGTCTACATCAAGTAGGCGATCCAACACGATATTAGAGAATACCCAAACTACCCTTGTGGTCAAAAGCTTCCTCGTCACCCAAAATTGCGTCATCCTGTTAGCGAAGAAAAGCACCAGAATTTAAGGCTTACAGACGTGAGTATCGCGACTCTGAGTCTCCTGAAGTCAAACCCCAGACTGGAGTCGTGTCGGCCGGGAGGATGATAGGGGCGACAGATAGTCGCCAGGTTGGTTTCCAGTCACCCCTAGAAGATGCTAACAACTGACGGTGGTGATTATTCTTTGGTTTTGGTAGTGATGGTGGGAGCGGTGGGTGGTAGTAGATGGTAGCAGCGAGTGGCGGGTTATACGAAATTTGCAATATAACATCATGGCACTCCAAGATCAGAAACGATGGTGATGGCAGGCGGTGAGTGATATGGTGCTGATGATAGTGTTGGACTTAACGTTGTTATTAATGGTTGTTGGGCCTAATTAAGTTCATATAACCATGTATATTTAGTTTATAATAAGTACTTCTAAAAGCTTAATTGTTAAATCATAATAAAAGTAAAAGTTCAAAGTGTTAAAGTCACGTTGGTGTGATCCTATACATGTGAATACCCTTAGATATTCTTTAGTACTAATTGGGAAAAGAATATTGTGTTTATATATATATATATATATATATATATATATATATATATATATATATATATATATATATATATATATATATATATATATATATATATATGTATATGTGTATATATATGTGTGTGTGGTAGTTCTTCAACCTTAATTCAAAGAGCTTAGATAAAGAATGAAAGATCTTACGTGCATTAGCCCTTGCCGGGCTTTAGCTCCTCTATAGTCACGGAACGAATTCGAGGAGGCACGACTTATTTGTGGTTTATTAGAAAATTACCTAAATAACTGAGGCATGGTCCAAAGTAGCTTGTGAGACATGTTCTCATAGCGGGACACTCATTCCTCTAAGATAAGTTTGTAAGGAGGACTTAATGAAATAACTTTTTTACTCTTTTTTTTGCTTGGTCATGTATGTCGTTTGTTTATGTTTTCTCTAGATTTTTACTTTTGATTGGTGCGAGCATATTAATATTCGTTACATGTTACATATTTATGCATGTATCTTTAGGGTTTCTTTTGGCATCACACTGTGGGATAGTGACATCTTGGTGATGGTGGTAGAGTGAACTCTCAATCCGTGGTTGTAGTGGCGGCGGTCATTGGTGATGGAAGGTGAGGATGACAAAATCAAAAGTAATTAAATATAATGTGAGAAAATAATCCATCTTAATCTCCCTCAATTACTTCATTTATTTTATTGAATTACGTCTAGTCTATATTGCATGGAAACGGCTAACGTTTGGACATGACACGGATACGTTGAAAATGTGCTTGGCACGATTTGTCTGTGTTTAATTTCCCTCAGAAAATTGATCATTTAGTATATTAGTACGCTCGTAGCTTGGTTGGTTGGAGTTCTTTTTTAGCAAGTGAGATCTTGAGTTCAAATATCTTTAAAAGCAATCAACGCTTACTTTTTCCTACCACTTGCATTTGTCTTTACACAAACACACATAAGCATGAGCGCGCGCACACACACACACTATATGTGTGTGTGTTGCCGTTTTCTTTATGAGTTTTTTAATAACACTGCACATAGGTCATTACTGTTTAAAAATAAATAGAAGTGGCTTTGTATGACAAGCATGAAAATAGGAACAAAACTGGATGGGTATCTTGGTTGGTGGCAAAAGAGAGCCAAAAGGATTTGAGTATTAAGGAGGTCACCAGCTTTGTCTCCCTTTTTGGTTCTATGAACAACGCTAGTGCAGTAATTTTACCAAGTAGTTCCCCCGCTCTTTTTTTTTTGGTAGAATGGGGAGGTTGAAGCCCGATGTGCACCCCATGTATCGAACTCATGGTCTTCAACTTGTGAGTCGACCCCTAGCCAGGTTAGCTATTGCTATTCGTGCAAGCGGTGCTCCACTTTGATGCTGGTTCCTTCTTTCTCAGTGTGGCTGATGTTGTAAAACTGTGTCACTGACCCTGGGGTGGCTGTAAGGCACGTGCCCGTTTCGGTGCCCGTTTTGATGCTTGATTTCTCATTCTCAATAATTGAACCCTACCGATCTCTTTTTCTCAATTGCTTATTTTCCTTTTACATTAATAAGGTGCCTTCATATACTTGGTAAGGAAAATCCCACCTCACAAGCTTGCCTTTTATTAATTTTCTCTAATTGATGAGTTGGGGTTAGGCTGACCACCACCACAAGCCCATGTACACGCGCACACACACATGCTGCTCGCTCGCATCTTCGATATGAAGGTTCTTCTCAGCCAACCCTCTCTACCCTGGAGAACCACCCTAAAGAGACATATTACGTACCATTGTAATTCAGGGACCAAACTGTATGGCGTTGGCCAGTGCCAAGCCACTAATTGTGCTATCCAGGTTCATCTAACAGGTTGCAACAGGCAAAGACTCTTGCCAAGTCCTCGCGAACCAGCCATCTCCTCGGTTTCCTTTTGGTTGGCCATTGACCAACTTCGCTCAAAGGGGCCTTTTGTGTCACCAATCGAACCTAGACGTGCTGACCGAGTTTCACAACTCGAACCAGGTTAAGTCAACTAGGTCTGGGTTTGACAATTTGACAACTGAGAAGAGCCAAGACAACAACAGTAATCTCAATGGTTCCACTTTACTCTTTTCTAAAGAGGTTCTCTAACATCATCCCGTGTTTGTCGGCCATCCATCAGCACAGCCACCATGAAGACACAAACAAAGGTTCCCCCCCATGGCAATCTTGTAAATGTCAATCATCTCTAAACATAGGAATTTGAAAAATCATTTGAAGAACATTAGAACAGTCAAAAATATCATAAAAGGAGTGATTAGATCCTACCCACACTACTTACTTATTACTTTTGAGTGACATTAATGTAATAAAAATACTTTTTATATTTTTCAAAATCTCTTCAACCTATACTCACGCCACATAAAATATTACAAACCTCCCAAAATCTAACTATATGAGCTTCTCTCATGGATTATTCAAAACCTATGCTCTTCCTTTTTTTTATATAATTGGATGCCAAAGCCTAACACAAAAACATGCAGTTCTTCCAAGAATGGATCTCGCCTCTCCGTCATGGGAGTTAGAGAGCCCTGCCAATTGAGCTAATGCTATGGATACTTATCTAAAATCTAGTATGAGATTAAACCTTTTCCAGCACTATCCAAAGTTAGAGGGTACAACAAGTGGCGGACTTGTTTAAACGCTCGTAGGCTTCTTTTAGAAAAAGATAGACTGCCTCACCTGAAAATTATGTCCTAAACTATTTTCTAGTCCTGCTTAGGGTGCAGCATATGGACTATTTCGAATCTGTGAGGCCGCTTCGTCTAGAAACAGTTTACCTGATGCCGCTTTGTCTCCCATAGGTCAGATGCAAACACATCCTTAATGGGTGTTTGATTATGAAGCTTGAGACTATGGATCTAGAACTACATTTATCGTCCTAATGGACCACATGCCTTGTGTTGGCAAAACTTGGGTTCGTACAATCCTACTTTTTGTCTTTGGAATAAATTATACTTTTGTACTTTCATTATATCATCTTGGCCTTTAATGATAACGAACTTTGACCCCATAGAGGGTTTGTCATGAACCATGTTGCCCCTACTTAATGCCTCAAAGATTTCAATAGATGTGGATGATTTTGCTGTGGTTTGTGGGCCTCGGCATTACTCGATGCCCTGAAAAGAGGTCGAGGGTGAGGCCTTGGAAGGAAAGCCCTTTGAAAGTGTAGCCAAGTAATGGTGCTCGATACAAATTAAAAGCCTATCAGTGCGGGTGTTTGTGTAGTTCAGATTCCTCATATGACATCTCACTCAATGCAGTCGATCAAAGGATCGTACCATTGTTTCACCTTACTGCATAAATAAATAAAGGAGATGCATCATGCAGATCTCAAGAAAGTTAATATGAGTGGCATGTATTCTAATCAAGAAAGTTAATATGAGTGGCATGTATTCTAATCAATCATGAGTATATATATATATGAACTGTGAAATCTTTCATAAGCATATACTTTCGAAAGACCATTATCTTATTGTTCTTAACGAAGGATTAAGAACAATGCAATCAAGGCACCGCTTCATATGAAATCATCTATCAAGGATGATGATATATCTTAGCTTTGGAAGTATATATTTTCAGAGGACTTTATCATTTTATATATATGTATATATATTGTCGTGTTTGTGTGCTTGCATTTGAGTAAAATAGGTTAAACTATGTAAGTTCTTAAAAGGTAATGCCATAGCCTTTTAATAAAATCCAACCTACATAATAGGTTAAGACTTTTGAACATTCCGAGCATATCCATCTAGTTACTTTGCCAAGAAACTTTACCTAATATTGTTACAGTAGTGCATTGCATTCTGTACGTGTGTGTGTTTCTGTATTTATATTCAAAGACGCAATGATGCTTCTCTTAAATATAGGGAACTTTTACCACTAGTAAATAAGAACACTTTTGAACATTCCGAGCATATCCATGTGGTTACTTTGCCAACAAACTTAACCTTATATTGTTTCACTAGTGCATTGCATTTTGTATGTGTGTGTGTTTATATTCAAAGATGCAATGGTGCTTCTCTTAAAATAAAGAGAGCTTTTAGCACTTGTAGAGAAGACCGATAATGCACCGTTAAATATGATAAGGCTTCTTTGTCTTCGTGTGGAAATACTAATAGGTATCTTAAAATAGAGTTTACCCACTTGTAAAATGACTACCAACAATACACCGATACTATGTATGATAAGTGATCCTTTTCTTTCTGGTGTGAAAATATAATGGGGAGGCTGAAGCCAGATGCCCACCCCCGAGGTATCGAACTCACGACCTTCATCTTAGTGAGCCAACTGCATGGTTTCAGGGGAACTGTTGCTCGTCGTGCTGAGTTTTAGCTTTCTCTGGTAAATCTTAAACTGCAAATAAAGATGGATGAAGTGAATTCTGTTTCCAAACACAATCATCCTTTTAGTATCAACTTGGTGGCTCAGGCATGAGGGATAGTTATTGTATTTCGTGTTACTGACAAGTATACACATATGAATGCGCTTATCGGCAGAAGTTATGAGATTAACTCATTACTAGCCATGCACCGAATATCGTCATTCGGCAGCTCCTTAAAATTTGATTTAAAATGCTCTCATCTATGCCACTAGGCATGGTTAATCTGGAACCTGGAACTATAACTGAACCAGCCTAGGGTTGGTCCCGATTAGGTTTTGGAAACACTGGTTTTGGGACGATTCTAGATTGAGTTTGGAACCGCTCGAAAACAGTACTTTTATTTAAAAATTTGAAAAATATAAGAATTTAAAAAAAAACACTGGTTTCAGATTCAGGTGATTCCTTGCTCGGTTTGGTTCCAGGTGGAACCAGCCATGTCTACATGTCACAATCGATATCCGGTAGTAATAACCACACTTAGGATTATGTATAATAGAGTTTGTGTCAACTGAACGATAGCATCTGGATCCCCTTCGAAACTAAACAGAAGACAAAAAAAAATTATTTATAACAGACGACCCTTTTCACACACACACACAGTCATGTTTTTTCTTCCTTAGATTAACTTTCCAAAAGTAGTTGTTTTATTTAAAATTATTTTGTTCTTTTTACAGTAATTCAACTAATAATTCAGCAACCCAGATGTTATCCTTAACAAATAAGTAAATCACTGAGTGGTAATATTATGAACTTCCCTCGGTACTTTTTCAATCCAACCAGCACTTCCTAAAAGAATAGACGATCTTACTAAGGTAAGCAACTTTGTTATCTTCCATTCTCGCAGGTAAGCAACTTTGTTATCTTCCATTCTCGCATGCGAACAAGTTCTGAGGCGTTGAGCGAGGTGCTCACAGTCCACTAGAAAAGCTGAACGCATTTGACACGAAGAAAAGATACCTTTCTTCACAAAGAAAATTAGAATATGAAAAGTTCTATCACGTTATTGAGGGGCTTGTCTCAAAATATATGTCGGCGTGTTGTAAAAGCAGAAGGTACCTTGCTGTGCATATAACAGGAATTACTGTGAAAAATTCGTTCTCCCACTTTTGATCCCGTTGTTACCGAAATGAGACACCTTACGGACAAACTTGTTTGGTAGAGTATGTGGTATATCGGAGGACACTGACCTCTCCCGTCAAGAGGATCAGGCAGCAAGAGGTCTCTCAAAATATGACTCATCATATCTAAAAGAAAATTGGTCATGATGGGACATGGAGGCTTTTTGGATCTCTTCATGCTTTCATGAACTGGTGCTAAGGTTAGAGTTCGACTGGAGTCAAAATCACATAAATAAGTCACGTTCAAGTCACTTTTGGGCGAAAATCGAGTTGATTGTGGACTGCATGATAAGGTCACAATATTTTAGTTGTATCCCCCTTGATACCGCTCCGTTTGATCAAATATTGGGTGCTTGGCCAGAATAGTTGTCTGTAATTCTTACATAGTAGTATACCTAATCTTTTAAGACAGTTTAACCATATAAGTTAATAAGCAATTACTCGTGAAACTGACTCTTTGAATCTCTTTTCAATTTTGGCATCGACATATCCCCTTTTGATGGTAAACTTCTTAATAAATGTATAAATTAATCAACCAAAACAAGATTTGGGTTGTGGGGCTTTTGATTTAAAGATTTGACCTCAATATCTACACAAACAACTTTTGCTTATGGGGTTCCTGATAGGCAGATCTCACCAAATGTGCATGTTTTCTGCCTTACAATGGCAGAGGGCTTTGCCCTCGCATAGCATTAAGTATGAATAGTGAAGAGGGTTGTATTAGTTATCAACCAGCATAAACCTCTTACTAGTCAGATCTTATTGGTACGCACCCAAGTGTTAACATGTAGAGAAGGAAATAGAAGCTGTTGAGAAGGATGATGGTTACCTAAAAGAAAGATAGCATCCATAATATGGTCGTTAAAAGAAATTAGTGTGGCACTGAGAGCGTTAGCTCCATGGCAGGGTGTTCTAGCGCCATTGTTCCTGGTGGGGAGTTCGACTTTCAAAGGCTATATGTGTAGGTATGTGCATTTCCTCTTGTAACCGAAAGAAAAAAGAAGAAGTTGATGTATCACCAATAAAAATAGAAAAAAAGAGACGTTGAAGATGGTCTACGCGTCATGAGACATAGAGATGACGTAACAATAAGAGCATGTGAGAAATTAGATCATAGATATTTTTTAGAGAGAGAAGACATCAAAGTGTTGAAAAAGGGACACAACATGATCTTGTTTATTTTTGGAGTTAAATGCTAATATAATAAGCTTAACAGCAACTGAAAATCCAAGGAGCCTAACAAGTGTGAGATAAGAGTTGATTTTGATTTTGGTATTAGCGTTATATATATTACATTTGTTTTGTATATGCAGGATGAAAAGGATTAGAGAAAGATTAAGATAAAAGAACCAAAGAGAATTTAGTTGGGCCTGAACTGCACCTGCATGTGCCCTAGGTAGTAAAGTCAAGGATTTGAGCATCGACCGAACCTGCATGTGTGCCCTAGGTAGTAAAAGTCATGACCTCCTTGAGCTTGACAACCAGTGCCTACACCTAGAAAATTAAACAAAACCAGAATAAATGGACTGTTGTCGATCCAGAAACACTTATATATATATATATGTGTGTGTGTGTATCTTAGCTACATAATGTTTTTTGGTGCATAATATTATACAAACATTTTCATCGTTGGATCTTTCAAATCAACAATGGAAATTTGAATCACTTTGCATTAAATATAAAATACAAAAGTATAATGATACATTTGATTTAAATATCTATTGTCGATCTCAAAAATCAAACAGTGAAAATGTTTGTGCAAATCTACATATCAAACAACATTATCCATTTAAGACTCTTCTCTCTATATACATATATAGAGAGAGAAAGAATAATAAATACATAATGTCTTTTAGTATATAATCTTGACCGTTCGATTTCTCTCTATATACATTTATACTTTGAATTAAATGCAAAGTACTTCAAATCTCAATTGTCTTTCTAAAAATACAAAAGATAAAGATGTTTATAAAATATTATGCACTAAAAGATATTATGTATTTAAGATGATATATATAAAGAGAGAGTCACACAAAGCTTTTTCCGACAATAACCTCAACGCTAATACAACTAGGGGTTTGGTGGTGATGTCAAGCGGCAGTGCCCGGCCCTGTGGGGTCATTAACGTGCGAGTGATTGGAGCACCAAATGCAGAATGACAATCTACTCACCTTAAGCAATTTTCTAACTTTTTAAGCATAAACGAATAGAATTGCTTTGTCACCCTGGGGCCCATAGTCCCCCTACCCATTTCATTTGAGCAACAAAACCAAATGGAAAGAATGCAGTGATCCAACTCATGCTTAGCTTCGTTGCTCATGAGTGTGTGTGTGTGTGAGAGAGAGAGAGAGAGATTATTCGGGTGGCAATTCCGTGTTCTGATTTTGTATTCATATCGTGTTCATTTGCTATTCATGTGAAGGACATGACACCCAAATGCGATTTGTATTTTCATGCTATTGTAGTGGATATGATGGCAGACTTCCCGACCTGTCAAGGTTTTCGTGTTGTGTCTAAAATCACTAGCAATGTGGTGTTCCGACTTATGTTCGTGTCAAGTTATCTCCCTAAAACAAAACAGGGACTGTGGAACCCATGACCTGTAAACAGGAAAGAATGCAAACATATATGTCATGGACCATGGCTGGGTAATTTGGAACCTGTCTAACAGTTTCAACGAGAGGTTTCAATTGAAACCAAACTAGGCCAAGAACCGGTTGCAACCAAATTGAATCAAACTGGACCTAAAACAAAGGACCACCGAGTTCAGTTCCAGTTACACCTTTCATGGAACTGTAACTGGATTGAAACTGAAACTGGTGGTTTGGGACTCCAATTGGAACCAAATCTAGCGGCTCACGAACCAAAACCAGCCTGATCCCAATTCGGTTCCAGTTCCTAATTCCAGTCATGTCCATGTATCTCTGTTTTCTTGTAGTGTCTCTTGCTCGTGTCAAAAACAGGTCATTTCTATAGGACCCAGACTTTCGTGTACTTAAAGTTGACACGAACGACGAATATGAACATTTTGAGTTGCCTTCGTCTTTTTTGTCGCGTATGGGATTGGAGCCCTATTACATGGTTTGCATCCTGACCCGAAAGTACAAAATGGGAAAGGAGGGTGTGCCCTACAAAATGGACTTATAGGACACATTACATAAAGGGGTGAGTCATGGAGGGGGCTGAGAGGATGTGGGATCCGGCGAGCAACACTTGTTGAAAGACTTGTGGCACTAAAATCTTTAGATCTTCTGTGCTTATTTCTTGTGGATTTGGGTCTGCACTAGTGGATTGGATGAGTCCATATGTGAACTAGTTTTCCTTTAATTGTTTAATGGTTGATATTGGTGTCAGACCTAATCTAGGGTTAGGGAGAAAGGAAATGATTTTAGTTATAAAAGGTATTTAACTAGCTATATACATTGAAAAATATAATACAGTTTACGATGTCCGGCAGTTTTAGACAGTCGAAATATGCTCAATGACAAGGGTCGAAGCTGGGTCCTACAACAACAACAACAACTAAGCCTTTTCCCATACTAGACGGGGTCGGCTACATGGATTCTTTGTTTCCACAGATCCCTATTGTGTGCCATGTTAGCAGTTAACTCCCAATAAGCTAGATCATTCTTTATTGTTTCTTTCCAACACTTTTGTGGTTGTCTTCTACCTCTTTTAATACTTTCCAAATTTAGTTTTTCTAACCTTCTTACAGGTTCTTCTTTTGATCTTCTTTCTATATGTCCAAACCATCTTAAACGATGTTCTCTCATTTTATCCTCTATTGATGCCACTCCTAATTTGTTTCTAATAACCTCATTATGTATACGGTCTTTTCTTTTATGACCACTCATCCATCTCAACATCTTCATTTCTGTCACAGACATCTTTTGTACATGTTGATGATTAACTGCCCAACACTCAAAACCATAAAACATGGCAGACCTAATTGCTGCTCTATAATATTTACCTTTTAATTTTATCTTGTTATCACAAAGAATACCAGATGCTCCTCTCCATTTTAACCAACCAGCATTAATTCTATGTGTAACATCTCCATCAATTCTTTCATCACTTTGAAAAATTGACCCTAGGTATTTAAAACTTTCCTTTTGGGGAATGCAATGTGTGCCAATTTTAATTTCTATGTCCTCTGAGGTAGCCAAATGATCAAACTTACATTCCATATATTTTGTCTTTGTTCTACTAAGTCGGAGGCCTTTGCTTTCTAATGTTTCTCTCCATAGTTCCAATTTTCTATTAACTTTTTCCTTAGACTCCTCCACTAATACAATGTCATCTGCAAATAACATACACCAAGGTACTTCATCTTGAATATGTTTTGTTAACTCATCCATCACTATTATAAATAAGTATGGACTTAAAGTTGATCCTTGATGTAACCCAATATTAACTTCAAAGAAGTTTGTCGTTCCTTCATGAGTCCTCACACATGTTTTTGCACCATCATACATATCTCTTATAAGGTTAATATATGTCAATGGGATACCTCTTTTTTCCAAAGTTCTCCAAAGAACCTCCCTCGGTACTCTATCATAAGCTTTTTCTAGATCAATAAATATCATGTGAAGGTCTTTCTTTTTTGCTCTAAAATGTTCCATAAGACATCTCAAAAGGTGAATCGCTTCAATTGTAGATCTGCCTGATATAAATCCAAATTGGTTCTCTATTGTACTTGATACTTGTCTTAACCTATGTTCAATAATTCTTTCCCATAATTTCATAGTATGACTCATTTACTTGATACCTCGATAATTCACACAATTTTGAATGTCTCCCTTGTTCTTATATATGGGTATAAGTGTACTTGCTCTTCATTCCTCGGGCATCTTTTGGTTTTTCCATATTTCATTAAATAGTCTTATGAGCCAAGTGATTCCTATTTCTCCTAGTATTTTCCAAACTTTTATAGGAATATTATCTGGTCCTACCGATTTACTACTCTTCATATGTTTAAGATCCTCTTTGACTTCATTCTTTTGAATACGTCGGTAGAAATTGTGATTTATATACTTTTTTGACTTGGCTAAATCTCCTAAACTAATACTAACATCTTTATTTTTATTAAAAAGATTATAAAAATAGTTTTTTCATCTATTTCTTATATCATCATTTGCTACTAGAATTTTTTCATCATCGTCTTTTATGCATCTAATATAATTAAGATCTTTAGTTTTCTTATCTCTAGCCCTAGCTATCCTAAAAATATCTCTTTCACCCTCTTTTGAGTTGAGTTTTTTATATAAGTTATCCCAAATCTTAGCTTTTGCTTCACTAACGGTCTTTTTCGCTTCCTTCTTTGCTTTCTTATAAGCTTCTAAAGTTTCACTAGTTTTCTTAGCATAATGTAATTTGTAACATGCCTTCTTTGCCTTGATTTTATTTTGTACTACTTCACTCCACCACCAAGCTTCTTTTTGTGCCAGTACACCTCCCTTAGATACCCCTAACACATCTTTCGCCACTTTCCTAATATGTATAGCCATATTGTTCCACATATCACAGGGTGTGCCAACATAATTCCAAACATCTCCTTGAAGGACTTTATGTTTAAATATATCTTCTTTCTCGTTTTTGAGGTTCCACCATTTAGTCCAAATAACTCGATGCACTCTTTTCTTCTTTGTCCATTTTTTTATTTGTAAATCCATAACTAAAAGTCGATGTTGGGTGGTTAAGCTTTCTCTTGGAATACAATCTTTACAACATGCTCTATCTTTTTTTCTACAAATAAAGTAATATAAGCCACTCTTATAAGTAATTAAATGTTCATCTCATTTTTTGAAGATTGTATTGGCTATAAAGAGATCAAATGACATAGCAAAATTTAAAATCTCCCTACCTTCCTCATTTATATCTCCAAAACCAAAGTTTCCATGAATTGCTTGATATCCTAATGCCTCTTTACCGATATGTCCATTTAAATCTCCTCCTAAACAAATCATCTCCCTTTGTGGAATCTTTTGAAACACCTTATCTAACTCTTCCCAAAAAACTGGGTCCTATTCTAAAAATATTTTAAACCATAAAATTGTACCTATGTGTATTTCTCTCCCACATACACATACACACATATACAGACACACAACTGTAGAGAGATAAAAGGATTGTATATAATATGGTTTACCGTTTCCAGCAGGTTTAAACAGTCGGAATATGCACAACAGTCCGAATTGGGTTCTATTCAAGAAATGTTTTGAACCATAAAACTTACCCTATATACACATGTATCTCTCTCAGGCACACACACATACATGCACACACGCACACACACAAAGGTCGTATTTTGATAGTAGTGAAGCACTACTATGCAATTTCACCACTAACTTTCGATCAGTGGAATTCTCTCTTGACATTTTGTTTGAGCTACGAACACGAAAAGCAAATTGGAAATACATAAATACCACGATGTCATAAGGATTTGTCCCGTAGTTAACATTCATGACAGCATTTCAGAAATGGTGGCGTCACCCTGCACTGATGAAAAAACGGTTTCGTGTATACAGTGTGACACAGACTCAGAAAACATTATAAAAATCAAGCATGATGCAGCAGTGCCCATTTTCATCTCTCTCTCTCTCTCTCTCTCTCTCTCTCTCTCTCTCTCTCTCTCTCTCTCTCTCTCTCTCTTGCTTGGCACCCATAATTGGATCCTCATGTTTTTGCATGCATATTCGTGGGCCTCAAATCCTCTCCTCTTTGTCTCACGCATGCGCATACACAAACAAGCATATAACCTTGTGTTGGTGCCATTAGTTAGCCTAAAGTATTGCTAGTGATTGCCCTGACGGTGCAGTTTTCCGATTGATTTCTGAGTCCGTTCGTCTGCTATGAAACATCATTCCACAGTAACCTTCTTTTCTATCACAACCCATTGTTGAGTACATCTTCAAAATTGTTGAGATGGTGGCCGTGTTGCTTAGACATTTTATGGCATTATGCAATCTTTCCCGAAAAGATTGCCACTTTCAACTAATTAAACATTTTCAGACGTTCACTTGCCCACTTAATATACAGATTAGTTATATGGAAACTCTTTCAGTAGTTATGCGTAAAACAAACGTTACTGAGTGAGGATGCCATAAGTGAAACGTAAAGAAACACTACTTCCATAATCTTCAAAGACCAAACAAATTATAGAATTCCACTTGATTTCTCGAACGAATCCCACTTATATCATCATCGTTTACAGAGTAGACAGTTTTTAAATTGCCGTATGTAACGATAACAAGTCTCTTTCATATACTAAGAGGGATGTGCTACATACGACATAGATTCTCGGTTGTCATTGTAATATATTTGAGATCATAGTCGCATTTAACCTCAAAGATGAAAGCCTAAAATAGGAAGAATGTGGTCTTCAATTCATCTTCTTTAGTATTATCTAAATGACGTGACTAACTTTATTTTCTGCCACTGACATACCAAATTTTTCCTTCCTAGTAGTCGCATCATGGATTCAGTTTTCTGATTTGATCGATAAGGTTCCCTTTGTATGGTTTATCGAGCCTTCTTTGGTCATCTGTTTAATGCTGGACGATTCAAGGGTAAGCGCTTGAAACCAGCCTTTCATCTCGTTCTTTTTATCCTTTTACGTACCCAAAGACCCACTCAATCATCAGAAATCTTCATTTCTGACACATGAACGCCTTCTGCTGTTATGCAGTGAAAAGTAAATCTCTCCTTTTAAATTAAAGAAGTTTACTGAAGGAATATGTTGCTAAGAGTGACCTTGTGATTAAAAACTTTTAAGTTTCAACATCTGATTTCCCTTATTGCTAGACTTTCTACCATCTAAGAAGGTCGAATCTTATAATCTAAGAGCAGCAAATCTCACAAGGACACCAATAATAGAAGAGAGAAAAAGGTGACTACCCTTCGTTTAGGCCCATAGATTCTATGTTATGTTGAATCCAATTAACAGTTTATTGTTTTGGTCTTGAGACGGTCAAGGTTCCAAATCCTTTTGGGGTCAAGATTCACTTTCTCCAACTCCTTAAAGGATCTTCCACAGCCAATTATGCATGCCTTTTTCTTCACAAAACACAACCAAGTGGAAGCTCTAAAGCTTATGCATATTTTTCAATATGAAGGTAGGCCATTTTTGCTAAAGAATAAGATTCTAAGTTGCCTCTTGATTAGTCTCTTGCACATAAAGTTGTCAATTCTGCACGAAGTGCCTGCAGGAGTGCGATTGATAAGTTTCACTTTGGTATTGTTAAAAGAAGGTGGTTTCAGTCGATAATAATTCGATCACGAGAAGACTTTTAACATATTAATCTCTTTGTTTCTAAATTTGAACAATTCAAGGGAGATTCATTGATTGATCTCCAAATCATTTTGAAGTACGACTTCAGTCGGTCCGCAATGCCTTCGGCTTGCTGAGCTTGGCGGTTTGATGCTTCCAGATAAAAGAGTAGGAAAAACAGAAAGTGCGAACCAAAGAAAGGGCGCCTATGTAAAGTTTAATCCTATGAATCAAGTCTTAAAACTGAAAATATTTTCTATCATTTTTGTGGCACACCTTGAAGCCTGGTGCCCCATGATGTAAAAGGCCGTCTTTTTTAATATGATTTACAAGAGTTTGTATTTGCTTTTACCTTTCTTATCAACCTATGCCCAATAAATCAACGAGACCAAGCTTTTAGAGAGAAAAAAAATAGGAAAATATTTTTATCCAATGCAGGGCCTGGAAAATTTTCCGGGATGAGGTAAAGTTCAGTTGTCGGAAATTCAGGCGAGACAGTCTATAAACTAGTTTAAAAACATTTATATTGCTTGTATAGATTTTTTGAAGCTTTTATATTTTGAGTGAGGCTGCACAGGATCGAATCTTGTGGAAACAAAGAATTCATGTAGTATGATAAAAGGCTTTATTGTTGCTGTCGTTTCTGTTTGGTGAGGCAGCCGCATTACCTCGATCACAAATAGGTGATCTGCAACTGATTTATCCCTTGCCACTCGATTGATCTCTGCTACCACAAGAAATACTAGGATTGGCCGCTTCTTCCTAATTGAGATTATTGCACAGGAGATGAGGAGATCTGCGACACTTTGATTCAATGTTGAACGGAAATTCCCTGAGAAAGTTCGACCATATGAAAGAAAACGTTCATAGCGTGAGTGGTTCCACCCCAAGCTTAGTTTATTTGAATTTTATATATATATATATATATATATATATATATATATAAAGGGAGTCTTAAATGCATAATTTTGTTTGGTTTGTAATCTTGCACAAAACATCTTCCGTAGAAATTTGAATCAAACATACCCTGTATTAAATGCAAAGTAATTCAAATTTCAAAGATTCAAAACAGCTGAGACTTTCTATATATATTTATTATTTTGAACATATATCCTGTCATTTCGGGTATCCCCGTTTTCGTTTTCTCCTGTTTCCGTGGGACATAGATTTGATGGATTGATTCCCGTTAACTTTTGTGAAAGAATTGTTTCCATTATTTATATGCAAGTGTTGTCTTCCTCGCTTTCATTTTTAAATACTTCGGCAGAGCAAAAGAAAGGTTCCTTTCATAAGAAGGCAGTGGCTACCCTTCAGCCGCCACCGACCAAGAATTCTTGAAACCAATAGTGTCAACTGGCACGTGGAGTACAGTCGATTCTGTCCCTCTTTTGGACCTTTTCCTATTACCGGCTTCAACTATTAAGAAAGTAGTCAAGCTTGTTTCACTTCTGCTCCTCCAATGATGGCACACACATAAGCGTGCGTGTGTGTGAGAGAGAGAGAGAGTGTGTGTATGTGTGTGTGAGAGAGAGATGCCTTGTTAGCTCAAGAGTCCTAACACAAAATCTGTTTTGTCTTGTGAGATTGTTTGGTTACTGAATTTAAATATGTTGCCATCCGTAATTCGGCCCCATGCAAAGGTTCAATAAATCAAAACATGCTGGAAGTTTGTAACTTTCATTGGATCATTAGCACATTGACGTTTTCTTTCTTTCTTTTTGTTACAACTGGGAGACGAGGGCCAGGTATGCATGCCGGGGATTTGAAGTCACGACCTGCATCATGTGAGTCAAGTATTAGCTACTTAACATTGTTTGGCAATTGCACAATAGATTCCTTTCTACCTGCAAACTAATTGATAGAAACCTCAGTTCTTCCCATCACTGGCAAGTACGGGCTCCTTCGACATGGCAAAAAGGCAAAATTGTGTTGTTTCTTTGATAGGTAAACTTGGGAAAGATAGATTCCCGAACCAAGAAAAAGACACAATAAAACTAAATAAATTTAGATCATAGCCAGGAATGAACATTCCAATTTCTGTTCTAATTATTGGGTTTTGAGGTGCCTCAGCCAGATTGTGAGCATAAACTTTTCTTCTTCTTTTTTGGTTACAAGCTTAAAACACACCCACACTTGCACCTCTGGGAATGGAAGTCCCCACCAGTGGTAACGGTGCTAGAGTGCCTTGCCGTTGAGCTAACACTCTTGGTGCTGAGCACAAACTGAGCTAACGCTGTTGGTGCTGAGCATAAACTTTTTCATTGGTGGCTACAAGTACGCATACTCTGCCGCGTGCTTATAAGAGAGAGAGAGAGAGAGAGAGAGAGAGAGAGAGAGAGAGAGAGAGAGAGAGATTATCTGTGGCAAAGAATAGATGAGTAATTGCACATAAAGTGTTAGATCAACGTTAGGGCACACCATTATTGCTGGAGAGTTCGAATCTCGAGGGGTGCATCATGGGCATGAGTGTTAGGCTTGGACCTCCTCATGTAACTAAAAAAGAAAAAAAAGTAGATGAGCAAGCATGTACATACGCAAATAACAGAGACAGAGAGATTCTTTTACATGAGTAGTTAATTGCACGTTAGCTCAATGGCAGGTGAGGAGTTCGACTTTCAGGAGTCCATACATGGACGTGTGTTAGGCTTGGGCCTCCTTGTAACAAAAAAAAAGAAGGAAAAAGAATAGATGAGCAGGCATGTGCATACGGACCATACTGGCAGTATACGTGAATAGCTTCAATCATTTACTCAATACGGTGTCATAGAAGTTTTCCATTAAGAACAGTAGAATGAACTGAAAAGGTGGTTTTTTTCCCCAAAAGCAACACGAAATGGTGAGCTTGTCAATTGAGGTAGGCCACCCTAGATCCATACATCAACCATGTACCATGCCCAAACCAAGGATAAAAATAGGAGTGGCATTTTGGGTCATCTTCATAACGACTCCGTGTCAAAAACTGGTCAACCTGAAGGTGAGTCGTTCTTTTTATATTACAACCCTCGGAGAAAATTTCATGTTTTTGGTCGTGTTTGTGTCCTCTGACTTTCTGTTGTCAAAAACAGGTCAAGCTACTTTGGTTGGATTAAAACACGAACTCATGTAGTGTTCATATCGGGTTTTCATATCCCCATCCTTGATGAAAGCGCCTTTAACCTATGACTTAAATAATTCACTTGTCACATGCATGCGCATGAAAAACTGAACGCACTTTAATATGAATGAGCGGATATAGACACAATTGAAGTTTCTCACACCATGGTGATTACATCTCTCTCTCTCTGTGTGTGTGTGTGTGTGTGTGTGTGCGTGCATATGGTATCATAGAGAGGATTAAGAACTCCGCATTAGGTACATCCATCACTGTCATGGTGCAAGAAACAAAATGCATTACACGATATGATGTCATAACACCCTCAAGTCTGGTTAGTGCTGATGTTGATGCGGCAGCAACAAACAAAAGATCATGGGATCCACAGCTCTAATGGCGGTCGCACATGATCATGGTGATCGACCGTGATTTCTGATAATGATGGCACAGTGCAGAATGAAAATGAACCGATATAATGGTGACACTTTCTGGTTTTGATCGCACGGCGACGATGCGCCACAAAAGTTGATCTGTGTCACAAAGAGTAGAACAGGTACCAATTAGGTTTTTCCAAATAGATGATAGTGCTAACAAAAAGTCGAATAATCTTGATGAAAGAGATGATACAAACGTTAGAAGTGATAGGAATTGTATTACTCAAAAGGACAACATTAAGTACTTATGAAAACAATGATAAAAATGTTAAATATACAATCAATACATGTTGGCTAAAATGGAGACGTGTCTTAGGTGTTATTATGATAAGAATACAACTACAACTAAGCCTTTTCCCATACCAGATGGGGTCGGTTACATGGATTCTTTTTTTCCATAAAGTTCTATCATAATTTGTATAATCTATGGCCCGTAAGTCCAACAAAGTTTTATGTTGGCTGTCCAAAGCCTAACGCAACGCTCCTTTATCCGAGCTTGAGACTGGCTGCAAGGGTGATCCTTTATATGTGCATAGTTTGTACAATAAGAATATGCCACTAAAATATTATAAGATAGCAGTTAGACATGGAATGTTACATGGTGCCAAGTGTTGTGCAATCAATCATCAACAGAATAATTGCTCAAATCTGCTGAGAAGTTTTACCTTTTATAGATACTCTGAAAAAATTATAGTCAAGGACTATAATCTGAATTTTCAAGAAAATGGTCATACTCTGTTCCTTTCAGTGCCTTCTGCACATCATCCCAATTTTCAATCAGTTGTACCGGTGGCCGCATGTGAATCTTCACCTGACGACTTTTCAGTTTCCTCACAGGCACTCCTAGAAATTCCTGTACTACAGATAGTTCCTGCACGGAAGACCAACGTTACTGAGTTTTCCAAGAAATCCAAATAAAAGCAACCAAGAAAATTGCAAAAGTAGGAAAGTAGTAGGAAAAAAGAGAGCAAATAATGCTAGTGAAATAAAACCTTTTGGTTATTGATAAGACTCTCGTAGTACAGTACTACATGACGCGTGCTATTGAAATACTTCAAAGAGTCCTCCATCATTTTCTCAACGCTTTTCAGATTTGCCAGCAAGGTCGTGGTATTTATTACTGGTCTATACATGGCAAGAACTTCTGCCTGTTTCAAGGATTAAACCATTCAAAATTTAGCCATGATAAAACCCAAAGAATTGGGACTAGATCATAGTCATGGTTCTGTCCTTTGAAAGATTAGTGAGGATTTTTCCCTGGAAAGATTTTCAAAAGTTTTTCTTATCCCAAAAATCTGGTATATTTCAAAACATTTCTTCGTTTGTGGAAAGAGACAGATCACAGGCTTTGTTAGTATTTTGTTATCAAATTGTAAAGAACCACATAAAAAAGTCTATTTAAAATTAAAAAGTACGAAACATACACTAACATTTTGAAAATTTAAGAAAAAGTCTGAATTAATACCTAAAGCCAATAATCAATATGTAAAGAAGTCTTATTACTAACATCACACCTAAAGAAAAGGTGAATCATTCACCTAACCTTTAGATAATTGCTGAGATGGCACTAACTGTTAATGGTTGGTTGATTTAGATTTATAAATTTAGCCTCATTTCTTTCCATGTTAGGTTACCTGTATCAGCTAAAAAAATTTTGAAGGATAAATAGATACATTTTCATATATTTGGTGGCAGGCCCATCATAGATTAACGCATGGACCTTTTCATTAACTTGCACAGTGACAAAATAAAAGTCAGGTGCACTGCGCACCTTCAGAACAACGCCAGTTCTGTAGGATGATTTTGACAAGACGAACTCTTTAGGCAGATCTCTTTTAGGTGTGTTTATCCTTAACCTCAACCAAGACTTTTTTGCAAACTAGGTGAGGCTAACCAAATGGTGCAACACAAGGACTTTCTACGAGGTTACTTGTCCTAGCACTGTTTCATTCTCAAGCATAGTTTGGGGTTTCTTTTGGGACCTGATAAATTATGGTTGGAAGGTCACAGCCCTTGATCCTATGGCTGTTGGCTACCTAACCAGCCCTCCTTCATTATCCAAGCTTGGGACCTCCCATCTTAGGATGAACCCCCAATATAGGTAAAGTTATTGCCAAACCTTTAGGTGAATCTTTGAAACCCTTATGATAAGTACCACAGTCATCTTATGATATTATCACCATCACGACCTAAGGAATATGCCTTCCTAGATTTCTTTTTTCTCACTTGCATTGTTTTTCACTTTCTTCTGTAATTGTGATAAAAATGTGAGATTTTCAACTTCTTAAAGCAAATGGCAACTGTGCAACGAGAAATAGGCATCAACCTATGAGGAGACAAACAAGAAGAGAACAAAAGAAACACCTCTTTTGTTGAATGCACATGTGACTTATGCGTTCCATTAAGCAGCTTTCTTTCACTGTCATAAGCATTGGCCAGCACAGAGATGAGTCTGCGCAGAAGATTTCGCCTGAAAAGAAAAATTACTGAAACTCCCCGCTGGTTGAAATATTTGACAATTTCTTGATGATATAGCATCACTGCCTACAAATGATTAATTTAAAGGTTAAGACAGTGGAAAAAACAAAGTAGAAGCAAATGTGTGCTCATCAGAAAACAATTTGACGGAAAATCACATCAAACAAGAACAACTCACTGCAAGAGTTCCAGTAACATAGCACCACCCAGCTAAAGCAACATCACGGCCCATACCACTCTCCTTCTCTCTAGGAAGAAGAAGAAAAAGACAGAGGAGCATCAGCTTCTCACCCTTTTTCACATTCCCTATTCTTGTTGGGGTGAACAGTCATCTTAAAATCCCCACCCTTTTATCAAGCTGAATTTGACTGGGTCATATCATCAAAAATAGAAACTACATTTAGATGCATTTGTCACGCTAGATACATCGGGTCAAGCATTTAGTTGCACTAGTGTGTGATGAGATGGTACAACAGAGAACCAATTTGGATTCAAGTTAATGAGTCATACTATGAAATTATGGGAAAGAATTTTCGAATGTAGGTTAAGACAAGTATCAAGTACAACAGAGAACCAATTTAGATTCATGCCAGGCAGATCTACTATTGAAGCGATTCACCTTTTGAGACGTCTTATGGAACATTTTAGAGCAAAAAAGAAAGACCTTCACATGATATTTATTGATCTAGAAAAAACTTATGATAGGGTACCGAGAGAGGTTCTTTGGAGAACTTTGGAAAAAAGTAGTATCCCATGGACATATATTAACCTTATAAGAGACATGTATGATGGTGCAAAAACATGTGTGAGGACTCATGAAGGAACGATAGACTTCTTTAAAGTTAATATTGGGTTACATCAAGGATCAACTTTAAGTCCATACTTATTTATAATGGTGATGGATGAGTTAACAAAACATATTCAAGATGAAGTACCTTGGTGTATGTTATTTGCATATGACATTGTATTAGTGGAGGAGTCTAAGGAAAAAGTTAATAGAAAATTGGAACTATGGAGAGAAACATTAGAAAGCAAAGGCCTCCAACTTAGTAGAACAAAGACAGAATATATGGAATGTAAGTTTGATCATTTGGTTACTAAGGACGTAGAAATTAAAATTGGCACACATTGCATTCCCCAAAAAGAAAGTTTTAAATACCTAGGGTCAATTTTTTAGAGTGATGGAAAAATTGATGGAGATGTTACACATAGAATTAATGCGGGTTGGTTAAAATGGAGAGGAGCATCAGATATTCTTTGTGATAAGAAGATACCATTAAAATTAAAAGGTAAATATTATAGATCAGCAATTAGGCCTGCCATGTTTTATGGTTCTAAGTATTGGGCAGTTAATCGTCAACATGTACAAAAGATGTCTGTGACAGAAATGAAGATGTTGAGATGGATGAGTGGTCATACAAGAAAAGACCGTATACATAATGAGGTTATTAGAAACAAATTAGGAGTGGCACCAATAGAGGATAAAATGAGAGAACATCGTTTAAGATGGTTTGGACATATAGAAAGAAGATCAAAAGAAGAACATGTAAGAAGGTTAGAAAAACTAAATTTGGAAAGTATTAAAAGAGGTAGAGGACGACCACAAAAGTGTTGGAAAGAAACAATAAAGAATGATCTAGCTTATTGTGAGTTATCTGCTAACATGGCACACGATAGGAATCTGTGGAAACAAAGAATCCATGTAGCCGACCCCGTCTAGTATGGGAAAAGGCTTAGTTGTAGTTGTTGTTGTTGTAGTGTGTGATGAGATGGTCACACTGCACCTTTATTACAACTCCTTATAACAGATAGCTTCACATGGTTGTTGCATGTGTTGTGTGCTTAAGGCTCTCTCTCTCTCTCTCTCTCTCTCTCTCTCTCTCTCTCTCTCTCTCTATATATATATATATATATATATATATATATATATATATATATATGTTTGACATATGTGCAATCATACTTCTTTTTTTGTCATTTTACTTCAATGTTTAGGGTTGGATAGGTTAGCGACAAGCACAACTCTGCTTCTAGGTGGACAAGTATACAGTCGCAGACAGTGTTAGCATGATCAGCAATTACAAATCAGAGCAAAGGAAAGGAAACTTTACAAAGAAGGGACAAACTTGGCATAAATAAATAAAATTGAAGCCGATCTCTCAAATAACTAGCGACTGATTGAACTGAATGATGATTAAGCATAAAGTCCTGCCCTTAGCATGTGACAAGTTCCTGAGCAAAAGCAGTAAAACGTAGTTTACCTGGTTAAGCATCCATTTGAAGCCAACTGCTGCCACGCATTCATTCTTCGCAGCACTGCTCACCCATTCCAGGTTGTACACTTTATGTAATGTCCTCTGAATGGTCGAGAAATTCTCTCTCCGCTCTTTCACGGAAAAGATCTCTCCATTGGAGCTAACATTGGGATGACTATTTAGTAGAGTTTCAAACCATCCACTTCCAGACCTTTGCATAGACAGGATAACAAAAAACCGTACAGGAGAGCATGCACATTCATCCCTATTGAAATGAAGGAAACGAATCAAATCTTCCTCCTCTTCTAAACTAAGACAAGATACAGAGACAGTGAAGAAGGAGGTAGAACCTGTAATAAGTTTTAGGCAGTGGAAAATGTACATAGATTAGATCCTCAGTTGGAACGTCTGGTTTGTCACAGCGTTCTTCAGTCACACGAAGACTACGCAATAGTGCACTCCGTGGTGCAATCCTCATTCTTATTTGGTTCAAACAGATATAACAAATATAGACACCAAATGTCATAGCAAAGAACAACAACACCATCCCTAAAGCAAACATTGATCTCTTTGATGCCTTTCCTGGAGAAACATCCTGCCAAAAGGACAAAATATGAAAATCAAATAATGATGGACCCTCGTGGAACACTTTAAAGTTTAAACCAATGTTATAATTAGTGTATCGGTGCCTGTATCATATAGGGCATTGATAGGCGATAATCATACTGTATCATACAATACAGTATGATACGGTACATTAAAATGTTGAAAAATAAATTTAAAAAATTGTAAAAATCTATCATAATAAAGTGTATCGTACGATACAATACCCTATCGCAATGTATCATAAGATACATTACGATATGGGTGTGATACATATCTATTGCGGTACATGTACCTGAAGGCTGAATCATATCGGTTCAGGTACCGATATACCCATATCGTGCAATGATACGATACAAAATTTAACATTGCTTTAAACAGTGGATGGAATAATCAGTATGACAAGTACCATATTTTTGAGGCAGGTAACAAAAGTCTCTCATTATGTGACTGAACCTCGTGAATCAATCCTTTTCGCATGCAGCTTCCTAAATGCATCTTGCATTGGTTATGCCCCCAAACATGATCATCAGCTCTCGTTAGAAAGGGATTTCATAATTTCATGTTCAAAAAGCAACAACTAGCACCTGCATCACACTAAAATAATTGGAAAAAAACAGAGATACAACGGAAGATAAAGTTTCATTTACATATTCTAAGCAAAAACCCACCACAGTAAAAAAAAAGCATTCTTGAGCTTTGAGGTAACTGGATAAGATTGAAGAAACAGAATGATGAACTATCAGCTTGAGAAAAGCATTCATGCAAGTGAATCCAAGTTCCTAGAAAGCACGAGAGGTTTCTAAGACAACCATGAAGCCACCAGGAGCTCTTTATAGTTTATATTACAAATAGAAGCAAGAACACATGTGAGAAAACAAAAGAAAATGTAGATTTAACAGGATAGAGGGGAAATCATCAAGAAAAATGAAAATCCTTTCCTATGAGTGACTTCTGCAAGATGAGAAGCACCATAATTACTAGAAAGTGTCTGAAATATCCAACAAAACCAAGATCCATGCATTTGATTGCCAGGTCAAAGCACACCATAAACCAGAAAAGGGCCCCTTTTATTTTCAATTATGACAAATAAGTCCCACATGAAACAATGCAAGGTTACTACATTCAGTGAAAGCGGGGAATCCCATCTCTACTACTTGGGGGCTCTCTTGAAAGAGTGAGAATATCTGAACTTGATATTTAATCGAATATAGTTGGGCATCACAGTATGATACTCATAAATTCACGGTGTAGAATATATGTTTTTTGGTGTTTGTGTATAATTGGTGTAATGTCATCACGATGTATTATCTAATCTAAGAACAAGAGAACTAGGTGGCAAATATTCATCTCGCCCAAGATCCCACATTTAGATGGGAACTTAAGAAATATAACTTTGGTTCAAAGAAAACTAGCCCCTATAGTTTGAAGCAACTACCTCGCCTCACTGCTCCCACATGGCAGTAGAGGGTGCAGTGGAGTCTCCTTGAGCATCCCACTACCTTTCCCTTTACTTTAAGGCCTGACTCCCATGGGGCGCCTGCCTTACTGTAGGGCGAGTAAGAGGCTTACCCCATACCTTTTAACGTCCAAATGTGACGTGCAAATCATCCAACTAATTGGACTAGAACCTCATAGCACCAATCTGAAGGAGGAAAAGGGGCACACGCACATGTGGTTTGTGCATGCAAGGGGAAGAGAGGTAACATTAGATAGAGGACTGAAAGAGATAGGGAATGGTTCGCACATAAACAATCAATTCTACAGAGAAGCTGCCAGCTACAACATTGTGGAGAGACGTCCTTCGGAGTTTAAATATGGATACTAACATCACAAACAAGAAAGACGATATTTAGGAGAACAAAATGTGAAACACAGCAGACATTCATTACGCAACAACCCCAGAAATTTGACCCTGAATAATCTTTAATACCAAAAGGCAAAAACATTTGCAAGAAGTCAAAGCCAACACCACAATCAATTAACTAAGCTCACTTCCCACAATCAAATTGTTAAGCTACCAATGCGTCGAACTCAACCGCTACAAGAGATCCACTATCTAATAGCTTGATGTTACGATACACAACATCTATACATAAATGTCACGATCCTGTAGATTTCACAGAAATTAACAAATAGCTTTCTTATCTTTCTGAAGATAGCAAACTCTGCCCTCGGAAATCACCATACCTCAGCAAAACGAAGCTACAATCATGCCATAGCCACACTTTGAAATCCAAGCTTGTACCACCAACCAGAAAAAATATGTTCACATCGAAAAGGAGGAAACCATCAAATCCCATTATCAAAATGAAGGGAACCCATGCCCGGAAAGAATATGGAAATCTAGAGAGAGAAACTTACTCGACTAAAAAGGAACCGAATTCCCAACATAAGTAGGGAATATTTGGTACCAGAGTGAACTCAAATCCCGCGAGATGCATGCAAGAATGGTTCAATCGAGAGAGAGAGAGAGAGAGAGAGAGAGAGGGAGATTCCTTCTCAGTTTGTTTCTCTGAATAAGGAGAAGGGATGTAAAAGGAAAAGGCAGATGTTAGAGAAAGTCCTTCTAACACGGAGACCCGCTCTCCGTGGTGGCGTGTCAGAAGTTGAGAAGGTCACGTGTTTCGATGCTTTGACACTGATGGGAATTTCGGCCTTTTTTTCGTCGTGATGATAATTTAGTCATTGTCGAATTACAGTGCCATCACCGTTATTAATTGTAACGTAGAGGGTACATCAATCTAAGATTCTATGCCCCACTTAATCTAGATTATGGATCTAAGAGAACGAATCTTTATCCATTTTTTATGTTCAGTTTTTTTCTCTAACAAAACATGGTAGAGAAAAGACTCAAGCTTGGTCTACTTTCAATGGTGGAAGCTCATTTGAGCTCTCTATGAAGATCCTGATAAGGGATTTTACAAACACATACATAGCATAATCTTATATAAACATCTCTATCGTTCAATTATTGAAATCAATAGTATAAATTTGGATTAAAAGTAATATTGTACTTTTATAATACATTAAATGCATGGTGTTTTATCACCTCCACTGTTGATCCTAAAAATCGAATGGTGAAAATATTTATACAAGATTATGTACCAAATGATATTATACATTTAACACTACTTATATATAAAAGAATGCTAGGATACTCAAGAATACTTCTGAATTGCTAACACCAATCGTTCTTGATGGAGTCCAGGTTCTTGTCATGTTGTGGAACCAGGAATAATCCTCGACCATCAATCAAAAGCAGTCAAATAGCTAGGAAGTGCTAGTTTATATAATATATGTATATATCTATGTATATGTATATATACATGTATATTCATATGATTAATGATTAATGTAAATAGCTAGGAAGTGCTTGTGCTCTTAAATTTGCAACCTTTCAAACTTGTATTATTGTATGCTCCTAATTTTCACTGCTGATGTGTGGACCTATGCCACAAGGACTCTCTTATTATGGTACCTTACCCCATGCCCGACAATTCAAACACTTTGACGCCCATATTTTTTTCATGTCCGACTTTGGCATTAATTATTTTGATTTCATTTTTGGGATACAATGGAGAGGCGTAAGTGCATTCCCGGGGTATTGAACTCGTGACTTGTCAGTTAACTTCTTTATTTTGAATATTTTTAATCAAATTATTATAATTTAAAGATAGTTTAGAGCCATGTCAAGGGAAACCTTGCGGAGTACTGGCCAATTTTTTATTAATGAATAATAACTTTTTAATTGCTGTCGAAACCTTGAAGGCGTTTCGGGATGGCGATGGGGCGGATGGGAAACGGGTATGCCTATATCCGACCCTGAACCAGACCTGAACAGGGTAGGTACGTGTTCAAGTTCTCTTTTGTCTGATTGATACCGGACAAATAAGGGGCAAAAACTGGTCATATACATGTTATATATATATATATATATATATATATATATATATATATATATATATATATATATATATATATATATATATATATATATACATGTTTGTTTACTTCAAAATGATGACATACCCTTTAGAAAAGAACATTACATTCTTCGTGTAGGTATGCATTCTTACGAGAGTAGGACTCTTGACTCCGAGGTTTAGCTCAAATATATATATATATATATATTATACATGTTTGTTTACTTCAAAATGCTGACATACCCTTTAGAAAAGAACATTACATTCTTCGTGTAGGTATGCATTCTTACGAGAGTAGGACTCTTGACTCCGAGGTTTAGCTCAAATATATATATATATATATATATATATATATATATATATATATATATATATATATATATATATATATATATATATATATATATATATATATATATATATATATATATATATATATGTTTGTTTACTTCAAAATGATGACATACCCTTTAGAAAAGAACATTACATTCTTCGTGTAGGTATGCATTCTTACGAGAGTAGGACTCTTGACTCCGAGGTTTAGCTCAAATATATATATATATATATATATATATATATATATATATATATATATATATATATATATATATACCCTACCTACATGTTTGTTTACTTCAAAATGATACAATGGAGATTTTTTTTTAAATGTTTTGCCGTCGAGCTTTAGCTCAACAGTAGGACCCTTGACTCCGAGGTTGTTATGGTGAGTTTGATTCCAAGAGTGCATGCATTGCGTGGGTTTGTTAGGCTTCAACCTCCCTTTTATAACAAAAAAAAAGATGAGTTATTTATCTTTTCTAGTTATCACAAGGCCGCAAGTGATGTTGGTGTAGTACTTGATGTGTCACATCAAATTTAGGTAATGATGTTAGATATTTATTATTAATTTAAATAGTAAATCCAAATTAATAAACTCGAAAAGATCAGGGTATTATGTGAAGTTTCTCTCTCTCTCTCTCTCATATATATATATATATATATATATGAGAGAGAGAATTAAAGAAATTAGTATATACACACATTCATTCGTGATCAAATCTACTTAAAGATTTTTATCATTCAATCAACTTAATTAATAATAAATATTTGAATTTAAAATTAAAAAGTATTGTTATACTTTTCACACTTCATATTTAATATATTTTTTAATTTAATAAAAATCTTTAAGTAGATTTAAGCATAGATTTCTCTCCATCTATATCTAGGGATGACAATATTGACTCAACCCGAGATGAGGATTACTCATTTTAACTAGGTTGCTAGGAAAAATCCCGAATATCCTTGACCTCCCTAAAATTTTCCAGTCATTCGATTAGATTTTATTGAACCTTCATAAAATATTCTTTTAATTTTAAGAATGTTATTACCTGCAAGGGTAAAAGACCCGAACCGTGTCCGTCCCTCCGGGTAATGGAATGGTGTAGGGCACAAATCTGAGGTTTGGGTACGGGGTTGGGTAACTATTTCTCCATCCTGAACCCATTCTTTGCCATTCTTTCAAGTCGGCTTGTGAAACACGCTCGGTGAAGTGCAGATGCTTTCGAACGGTAGGAAATAAAAAATTACGTGGGAAGAAAATAAGAAGACTGAAAAAGCAGTCAATGAAGATAAGTGCAAGCTTCTCCGGCCGAGTAGATAAAGTCAAGACTTCCCCGCATTATGTACATTGACTCTCAGAAGTCCACAACCCTCTCTCTCTTTCTTTCTCTCTAAACGGAGTTCAAGCCCTAAAACACACGCCCACATAGACATGAACGGACTCAGTAGCGGATCTAGAAAATAGTTTTGAAGGAAGTGTTGTTTTGAAGGAAGTGTTGTACATATTTCATCGTGTTAGGGAGAGATGAAGCATGAATCCCAACCATATATTCACTGTAAAACATAGGTTTTACTGTACTCCATGTAGATCTGCCATTGAGCGTGACTGAACGGGGCTAGAACTGACTGAGCTGCAGATAAGGCTCCATGATTTTGTGTACCGGATCAAAATGGGAGAGGAACCCGACCGTTTTAGTACTGTTCAAATTGGTGGAATTGTCGGTCTAAAACCACCCAATATTAAGTGGTTTAAACCGACAGTTCACGTTCCTATTGAGAAAATTTTCAAAATTCAAATAAATAAGGTGATATTGGCACTTGCCCCTTCTGATTGATCATGATGACTTTTTATTTTAGTTAACTCAATCTTTTTTATATATATAATATATATTATATAAATATAAGAATAAGAATACATTGAAAACATAAGTTGTGAAATTCTAATATATAACATACTATATATCAGTTCTCCACAATGACTTATCCATATTGAAGTATAGCACTGATCACTACTTTCATTGGGTTAAGAAACCCTCGTGAAACAATTTCTTAGAGATTTTTATGAGTGTGGAGGCTTATACCTGTACGGCTTGCAATCATGATTTCGATGAATCATAGTTTCATGTTTGATTTGCAAGTGGTAAAATTGATGCTCAGACTTCTGCGCAAAGTAGAGTAATAACATGGGAGGAAAAGAGATGTTTGAGTTTTGGTCTAAAACCCATAGGTTTAATTCTAGAAATCCCACCTCCAACTTGGTGCAATTAATTTTAAACTTTATCATATGACTGATGATAGATATTAGCATTTTAAACTTTATAAAAGCACTATCATGAATCTTATTTAGTGTTTGCATTCAATAGTGTTCTAAAGAAGATGGTGCAATTAATTTTATAAAGCAATCATAAACAACCATAGTTTGACATGAGAAGCCATCATGACACGACACAAAACACGGTTTGACATCAGAAGCGATCTTCTATGAATTTTGAGATGGCATCGATCAAATTTTGTGTTTCTTTGGCGATTTTGGGATCGGTGTCCACGCCAATCTTGTTAAGATAGAAGCAGTGACCGACGCCAGGGCTCAGGAACACTTCCACCTTCTGACCTGACCCTTTCATTGCATCTATGTACTCCATCTCAGTGTCGTGAATCAGGTCATTCTTGGCCACCGGCACCAAGAAATCCGGCAGCTTCAACGTGTCGAGTGGTGGCGCCTCATCGCCCATCGGACACGTCATCGGGTGATCCTTGGTGCTTCCAATTGGCAATGCCAGGGCTAGGAATCTGTCCACCATGTCTAGTGTAAGAAAGGATGAGTCGGATTGCAGGGCGAGCTCGGACTTGCTCCGGGTCGACCGGACAAATCCGGGGTGGATTGGGATCCCACCCCGTAACACGAGCGGGGTGAGGTCCTCCTCCCCGGCCCGGGCAGCCACGGCATGCACGAGGTTCGCCCCGGAGCTGTCACCAATCAGGAACACCCTCCCAAAGTCGGCTTTGGAGTCGAGACATGTCTCGGATGCCTCGGATCGAGCCACCGACCGAAGCCACAAGAGACCTGCGTATGCATCATCAAGTGCCGCGGGGAGCCGATTCTCGGGGGCAAGCCTGAGCCACACAGAGATGCAAATGGCTCGAGCCTCTCGGACTAGTCTTGAGTAGAAAGCATAGTAGTAGTACAAATCCGGCTGGCCGACGCAGAAGCCACCACCGTGAAAGTGGAGGAGAATTGGGAGCTTGGTGAACTCCGGCACGTCGTCCGGCATGTAGATTCGAACTTTTAGACCTGATATAGGATCGACGACCACGTCACGGATCGAAACCCCGTCGTCAAGCTTGTCATGTGGGTTCACCAGTTCCAGCATGTATTGAACCTCTTTCGGGCCAGTCCAGGTTCTGTCCACCGTCCCATCGGCGAATACCCGGAGCCATCCTGAGACTTCTTCGATAACTTCCTTTCCTGCATCCATCCTCCTCCTTCTCCCCAAATCAAACCACAATAACGGGAAGAATAGGCATTTTGCACAAAGTCATATAGCTAGTCAGTCTCGATGTGGTAGGAAGCTTCCTCTTTAATGGGAAATTGAGCATCATCCCAAATAATTGTCACAGATACGTTTAGAAACTCTTTCTCCCCCTCTCTCAAAATACCGACCTTATTATACTGGATTCCTTTATTGTGGCTGTGAAACACGCAGACGGATGCTACGTCGCAATCATCCAGCTCCATTTTGACAATCTTGTGACAAGCGTATTAATGCATATTAATGGATGTTTTATCCTTGGGGTCAAGCATATGGGAACGATGGTCCAGTGGCAGACTCGGGATTTTTTTTTAAGGTGAGGCACACTTTTAATTTTTTTTGTGAAAGTGCGTCCGTGACTGTGATGCAAACAAAGTGCGCGTTGGAAGTTATCGCGGTGGTACGACAAAAAAAAGTCAAAAAGCAAATTTGCTGGCATTCTTTGGCGAAGTGTGTTTACTGAAATCGATTTCTAATTACGTAAAAAGTAAAATTAATTTCATGATGCATGGATGTGATTTAATTTTTTTCAGATCTTATAAAGGTTACCAGTGTCCACCATAATTTAGCTATGTTGCATAAAAATGGAAACAAATAAGAAAATGACAACTCTTCAAAAATTAGAAAATGCACAAACTATATATATATATATATATATATATATATATATATATATATAGAGAGAGAGAGAGAGAGAGAGATTGGATTATGCTCATCTCTTCCGCTGCTCATTCATTTCATTCATTGCTTTTGGACGACCTAAGTGTGATAACAATGTTTTTCATACTTTCTTAAAACCCCGTATGTTAAAAATAGACAAGATTCAATTTTCTTATATATATATATAGAGAGAGAGAGAGAAAGAGAGAGTGTAGAGGGGTGTTCGGTAGATAATCTTTCACCAGCATCTTTGTCATTCAATCTTTGATATTGACAGTGAAGTTTTAAATCAAATATATATTTGTACTTGTTTACTTACATTTAATGTATATAAATGCATTAAATACAAAGTGATTTGAATCTCTACTATTGATCTCAAATATCAAATGATGAAGATGTTGGTGTAACATAATACATCAAAATTCATTATGCAGCTAAGACATTATATATATTTATAAAGTTGAAAGCATAAAATAGAATAATAAAAAGTATAAAAGAATTTTCTCCACATGAATACCTTCAGTTTACTGTGAATCTTCAATTTCCACTTTCCCGTTCAAACTTTTCGACTATTCCTTGAAATTAGCCTGCTGCAAAGGAGATAGTAGCGCGCGAGAGGAATTTGCTTTCCATTCCCCACTTCCATGTATGTATCTTTTCCAGCACTGTCAACAAAGGTGCTAAAGAGTTTTGTACTCATTGGGGAAAGAGAACCCAAACCTGCACCCGCCCCATTGCCTTCCCTAAAACAATAGGCCTTTTGCTACAATTTATTCTCTTACTCATCAAGTGGAGATTTTTTTTATACAATCTTTTTAGAAGATTTCATAATCCATAAACAGCACGATATTCATTCGATGGGTCTGATGGATATCAAATACACATCCAAACAATCAAGATTGTCTCATACCTTGTGATTGGTGCACAATATTGTTTTTTAAAGTCTTGTCACGAGCAAAGGATTCCATTCAACCCCCAAGTATTTTTATTTGATATGATATGAATAGTTGAAGTGGATTCTCGAAAGAGGGGATGAATTATGGGAATGTGTGGCTAAAAGAATGAATATTTTAAGAAAAAAAAAATTGGGCCATAAAGCTTTTTGAGGAGAAAAATTTCATTTGCATTTCTACTTTTTTGAATGTGGTGAATCAATTGCAGAGAGGGTTCCCACATCATGGACGGGTGTGGGTAAAGAAGTTAGTCCCGCTACATTACCGTCCGAATGTAGTGAAAAATTTTTAGAGAGGGTCTCCGCATTTTGATTATGGACGGATGCGGGAGGTAAGGAAGCTAGTCCTAGATAATAAGATTCGTATTGGTTCTTGGAATATCGGAACATTATCGGGTAAGCTAATGGAGGTGGTAGATACTATGATTCGGAGAAAGATTCATATTCTATGTTTACAAGAGACAAAATGGGTTGGAGAAAAAGCAAAGGAGATAGAGGATACATGTTTTAAATTATGGTACTCAGGTAAAGAAAAGGCCCGAAACGGAGTTGGTATTATCATAAATAAAGATTTAAAGGAGAGTGTAGTAGACATACAACGATATGGTGACCGAATCATGACATTGAAATTAGTGTTAGGAGTAGAGGTTTTGAATATAGTTTGTGCTTACGCACCCCAAGTAGGACTAGAAGATAGTATAAAGACAGTTTTTTGGGAAGAGTTAGATAAGGTGTTTCAAAAGATTCCACAAAGGGAGATGATTTGTTTAGGAGGAGATTTAAATGGACATGTCGGTAAAGAGGCATTAGGATATCAAGGGATTCATGGAAACTTTGGTTATGGGGATATAAACGAGGAAGGTAGGGAGATTTTAAATTTTGCTATGTCATTTGATCTCTTTATAGTCAATACAATCTTCAAAAAACGAGATGAACATTTAATTACTTATAAGAGTGGCTTATCACAAACACAAATTGATTACTTTATTTGTAGAAAAAAAGATAGAGCGTGTTGTAAAGATTGTAAGGTAATTCCAGGAGAAAGCTTAACCACCCAACATCGACTTTTAGTTATGGATTTACAAATAAAAAAATGGACAAAGAAGAAAAGAGTGCATCGAGCTATTCGGACTAAATGGTGGAACCTCAAAAGTGAGAAAGAATATATATTTAAACAAAAAGTCCTTCAAGGAGATGTTTGGAATTATGTTGGCACACCCTCTGATATGTGGAACAATATGGCTATACATATTAGGAAAGTGGCGAAAGATGTGTTAGGGGTATCTAAGGGAGGTGTACCGGCACAAAAAGAAGCTTAGTGGTGGAGTGAAGTAGTACAAAACAAAATCAAGGCAAAGAGGGCATGCTACAAATTACATTACGCTAAGAAAACTAGTGAAACTTTAGAAGCTTCTAAGAAAGCAAAGAAGGAAGCAAAAAAGGCCGTTAGTGAAGCAAAAGCTAAGATTTGGGAGGACTTATATAAAAAACTCAACTCAAAAGAGGGTGAAAGAGACATTTTTAGGATAGCTAGGGCTAGAGATAAGAAAACTAAAGATCTTAATTATGTTAGATGCATAAAAGACGAGGATGAAAAAATTCTAGTGGCAAATGATGATATAAGAAATAGATGGAAAAACTATTTTTATAATCTTTTTAATGAAAATAAAGATTTTAGTATTAGTTTAGGAGATTTAGCCAAGTCAGAAAAGTATATAAACCACAATTTCTACAGACGTATTCAAAAGAATGAAGTCAAAGAGGCTCTTAAACATATGAAGAGTGGTAAATCGGTAGGACCAGATAATATTCCTATAGAAGTTTGGAAAATACTAGGAGAAATAGGAATCACTTGGCTCACAAGACTATTTAATGAAATATGGAAAAACCAAAAGATGCCCGAGGAATGGAGAGCAAGTACACTTATACCCATATATAAAAACAAGGGAGACATTCAAAATTGTGCGAATTATCGAGGTATCAAGTTAATGAGTCATACTATGAAATTATGGGAAAGAATTATTGAACGTAGGTTAAGACAAGTATCAAGTACAACAGAGAACCAATTTGGATTTATGCCTGGTAGATCTACTATTGAAGCGATTCACCTTTTGAGACGTCTTATGGAACATTTTAGAGCAAAAAAGAAAGACCTTCACATGATATTTATTGATCTAGAAAAAGCTTATGATAGGGTACCGAGGGAGGTTCTTTGGAGAACTTTGGAAAAAGAGGTATCCCATTGACATATATTAACCTTATAAGAGACATGTATGATGGTGCAAAAACATGTGTGAGGACTCATGAAGGAACGACAGACTTCTTTGAAGTTAATATTGGGTTACATCAAGGATCAACTTTAAGTCCATACTTATTTATAATGGTGATGGATGAGTTAACAAAACATATTCAAGATGAAGTACCTTGGTGTATGTTATTTGCAGATGACATTGTATTAGTGGAGGAGTCTAAGGAAAAAGTTAATAGAAAATTGGAACTATGGAGAGAAACATTAGAAAACAAAGGCCTCCGACTTAGTAGAACAAAGACGGAATATATGGAATGTAAGTTTGATCATTTGGCTACTTCAGAGGACATAGAAATTAAAATTGGCACACATTGCATTCCCCAAAAGGAAAGTTTTAAATACCTAGGGTCAATTTTTCAAAGTGATGGAAGAATTGATGGAGATGTTACACATAGAATTAATGCTGGTTGGTTAAAATGGAGAGGAGCATCAGGTATTCTTTGTGACAAGAAGATACCATTAAAATTAAAAGGTAAATATTATAGAGCAGCAGTTAGGCCTGCCATGTTTTATGGTTCTGAGTGTTGGGCAGTTAATCATCAACATGTACAAATGATGTCTATGACAGAAATGAAGATGTTGAGATGGATGAGTGATCATACAAGAAAAGACCGTATACATAATGAGGTTATTAGAAACAAATTAGGAGTGGCACCAATAGAGGATAAAATGAGAGAACATCGTTTAAGATGGTTTGGACATATAGAAAGAAGATCAAAAGAAGAACCTGTAAGAAGGTTAGAAAACCTAAATTTGGAAAGTATTAAAAGAGGTAGAGGACGACCACAAAAGTGTTGGAAAGAAACAATAAAGAATGATCTAGCTTATTGGGAGTTAACTGCTAACATGGCACACGATAGAGATCTGTGGAAACAAAGAATCCATGTAGCCGACCCCGTCTAGTATGGGAAAAGGCTTAGTTGTTGTTGTTGTTGTTGTTATTTCTACTTTTTTGAAAGAGCCGCTAAAGTTCTAGTTTAGGCAAAGGAAGTATGATTGCCAACAGTTGAGACTCAATCAAGTATGACTGTTTTTAAGACTCAATCTTGGGTTCGTTCAAAGATGGAAGTAGGAGAGGGGGGATTTCATAATATAATTAGAGTTTTGAATGACATTAGTTACCACTTCTTTTTGTCCAACTCGTATGTGTTAAGCATGTGAAATTTGTATAGGTTGCACTATCATGATGGTTTACACTCACATAACCTGTTCAAAGCTCGTATAAAAGAGGAGGGTTGCGTTAGGTAGCTGATAGTACAAAATTTTGTTAATTATTCGGTTTCAATCTTCATAGCATTCATACACAAATCGGGTAAGAGGCTCGGTTTGGGATTCGGTTTACTCCTTGTCAAAACAAGTTGATCCGGAGGGGACCTGAATTACTATTCCGGTAAACTGTGAAGACCGGACACAATACAGGTCGGTTCCGTCGTCCACCCACGTACGGACCCTATATATAAAAGAATTTTTTATGATACATTAATCCTTTAATCATATAATCATATATATACATACATGCATATATTGTATATAATATATACATATACATTATGTATAACTATGTACATATTTATATTTTGCACACTTAATAATATATATATATATATATATATATATATATATATATATATATATATATATATATATATATATAGAGAGAGAGAGAGAGAGAGAGAGAGAGAGAGAGAGAGAGAGAGAGAGAGAGAGATGTTAGCATACTTAGGTATTAACATATCTAAACAGATTTCAATCATTTAGAAATTCAAAAATAAAAGATCAAACTACACTTATAAAAAGTATAGATATAATTTTTGCTTTTTGAATTTATATTTATTAATTCAAAAATATCGAACGAACTTAGCTCTTGAGAGAGTTTGTGAGTGCGGGCAGGACTTTCAAAACATGCAGACAGACATGGTACAAACACACACCCGGACTAAGCAACCCATGTAAAAATAATATAGTTTTACTATGTCGAACATGCAGACAGACACAATATACTCATGTCTCAAAAGTAAAGATGGGCTTGTGTGTGAAAAGGCTGCACAATCCAATCACTTTATGTAGCATATGTGTGTGCGTATATAGAGACATACACAAACAAACACACATATGTGTGTGCGTATATAGAGACATACACAAACAAACACACATATGTATATATATGTAGGTAATTATATACATATAAATAATTATTAGTACAACTATATGTGTATTATATATATAATTCATGTGTAGATTATTAGTTGTACACAAACATTTTCTTTTCTTGTTACTATGTGGGCCAAGCTAGAAAGCCCATTTGAGAATATGGATTCATATTTCCTAATCCCACATATGTTCAGGCTGGGGTCCGGGCAGCCCGTCAAGCCCAACCCATTTCTACTTAATCTCTTGTTCGGCTTAGAACTTCCTAAGCACATACTATTTTTTTTTTGCTAACCCCTACTTAGAGCGGAAAGGGATTCTTTTTTATTTCTTTTGCCATCAGGCGAGTTGAGAGCACTGCCAAGTGAGCTAACGCCCTAAATGCCAAAATGACATAGTTTTTTCCTTAACATTGTCTTATTCGTATTGAGAGTGTTAGCTCAACGGCAGGAGCTCTAGTGTCGTAGTTGCTGGTGGGGAGAGAGAGATTATGGATTGCACTTAATACCCAATAGTACCATGCTCAAATCTACAAGTCTGATCAACATGATCAACAGTAGGAGTGGGGATTTGAATACAAAAAATGAAATGTATCATTATATTTTTCGTACCTTGTATTTAATGCAAAACGATATATATATATATTTAAAATTCAATGATGTTGTTCAAGAATTTTGAATAGATTTAAGCATCTCTTTCTTTCCGTCTCTCTCTCTCTCTCTATATATATATAAATAAATAAATAAATAAATAAATAAATATATATATATATATATATATATATTACTGTTGCCTTATGCTAACTAGAAAAGAAAAATAATTCATCTTATTTTTTTTGTTGTTGTAAAAGGGAGGTTGAAGCCTAACAAACCCACGCAATGCAGGCACCCTCTTGGAATCAAACTCACCAGAACAACCTCAGAGTCAAGACTCCTACCGTTGAGCTAAAGCTCGACTACAAAACATTAAAAAAGAAACTTCTGTTAAGAACTTTTGATCTTTGATTTCTACACATTGTTTCTCTTTCAAAGAAATCAGGTTTTTCTTTTACGAATGGAAGAATAAATTACTGAGAAAACGAGAGGTCCTCATAAGAATGCATAGCTACACGAAGAATGTTATGTTCTTTTCTAAAGGGTATGTCATCATTTTGAAGTAAACAAACATGTAGGTTCATCCTCCATATCAAGGGTTACATAATAAATATCTATATATCTATCTATATATATATATATATATATCGGGTATGGATCAAGGCATCTTATCCCCTAGCCGAATCCAAACCTGATCAGGTCGAATATTCCCTGCTTGGTTCGGATTGGGTAGGGTCGGGGCCTCATGGATCAGGGCAATATTGTCATCCCTGGCTTGCAAGATTGAAACAACAGGTGTACGTACAGACACACACATGCACGCATACAAATAACTGTTTATGTGTGTGCTTGTGCGTGTGAGTATATGTATTGGCGATTAAACATTTCTCTTCACATTCACAAACGTCCTGTGGTTGCAAGTGAATTTGAGTGTCAGGCATGCTAGAGAACACATACTTCCATTGTCTGAGGAAATAAGAGCAAGTTAGAGTTCTTAAGAATCCGATTGAACGTATCTCAACAAGGACTGATTATGAACGAGGCTTTAATGGCTTTTTGAATTCTTATCAAGCCTTTTGCAGGTTTGCTTGAGCTTTCTTGAGTTCATCCTGAGACTCGGGTCCATTTTGGGTCAAAACATTAGAAAACAATCAGGGTTTGAGTTACCTCGGGGCAGAAATCGGGTCGGTCATGGATTGCTTAATAGGATCGAATTATTTTAACTGTATCTCCTTCCATACAACTCCGCTTGATACAATTTCAAGTGTGATGAAAACTAGACAGACATATTTTCCCTGCTTCGAGATGGGAGGTACGTCAGCAGCTCCAGTTTTTTCTTCGTTGAACTCGTCCTGTGTCAATATAAACAGCCTTCGATATGGTTAAAAAGTGGAAGTGGGATTTGTGCACTGCAACACGAATGAACTACCTTATTTCACCACCTTCTGCCTCCCTCCTCTACCCTCAGCCACCTTCCTCCACTTCTTTCCGCCTCCCACCTCTACCCTCAGCTACCTTCCTCTACGTCTTTTGCTCCTTTTCTTGCAGTCCGCAGTATGTAGTGCGCCTGTCTCACTTCCTCTGCTTCATAAACGATTTTATTTTACTACCAGCAGAGCAAGTGCTTGAATCTTTTGTTCTTTGTT
This sequence comes from Brasenia schreberi, assembly GCA_036023115.1. Lineage (NCBI taxonomy): Eukaryota > Viridiplantae > Streptophyta > Magnoliopsida > Nymphaeales > Cabombaceae > Brasenia > Brasenia schreberi. The sequence goes on along the minus strand of JAYKKT010000078.1, from coordinate 7,223,434 downwards.
GTCTCTGATGTTTCTTGTGGTTTCAGATATATGACCCGACGAAAAAACGGGAGCGATATACCATCCATGGGGATTGACGTCTCTTTCTGTCCTTTCACTTGCATGTTTCAAATTTGTTCGCTCTTAATTTAGCGGTATTCGAATCACTAACAGGAATAGTTTTCTTTTTTATATTTCTTAACTTTCTTTTCTATTGTTTTTTTTGTTAAAAGAGGAGACCGAAGCCTAACGCACACCCACACATGCACCTTTGGGAGTCGAACTCCTCACCAGCAGCGGTGCTAGAGCGCCCTGCCTTTTCTAGTGGTGTTTCAAGTGACACCCTGGTCTGCGAAGCTGGTTCAGGTACATAGACTTGGAAATGGCCTGTGCCAAGTAAACCAGAACCTTGACGGTTCTAAACTAACTGCCTGTTCCGAATGTGATTTCCTCCGTGCTTTTCTGCTTTATAGGGTTTCATCAGTATGCTGTAATGGAGGGTATTACTAGTGTTGGTAATGTTAAATGTTAGACATGACACGGAAACCCTACCAAAAAAAAAAAACACAAATGGGAAGCTCGTATCCAGCAATGAATAGAATGTAGAATCGAGTTGTGTTATGGTTGACCCGTTTTTGACATATGAGAATGATACAACATCAGCATAACCTGGAACACGAAACCCGATTTATCAAATAAGACGTGAATGAACAAAGTCATCAAGAAAAGGCACGGGACCTTTTGGATGTGTTTGGTTGCAAGGCCAAGGACAGTTGCAGGTCCAGTTCCAGCGTCCTAAACGAGTAAAAAACTGGTCGCATGACACTGCTTTGATGGAACTGGGTAATCCGCGGTTCTAGGTCTGATCTTATCTTCTGTTTGACCGTTTCCAATTCCATCTGATTCGTAGACCGTTTTGATTCTGGCTGGAATCTAGCTTAGCTTGCTCCGTAGTATGAACAGTCTAGATGGTTACTTTGCTCATAAGGTTTGAGAATGTAAGGTCAAACACCTACCCATCCTTGAGAAAGGCAGTTGAGGAGACTTTCGTTATAAGGCATGGGCTTACGGAACTGGAACTGGAACTGGAGACCCAATTCATCTTATAATCAAACGTGAGCCACATCACGTAGTAAAAAGCAGGGTTGCCCTCTGGTTTTACTTGATTATGAGAGGCCCACCAACAGGGGTGGGCCATTGGAACTGGAACTGGAGACCCAATTCATCTTATAATCAAACCTGAGCCTCATCATGAGGGCGGAGTGGAACTCGTGACCTCTTAACTGAACTTTTGAGTTGACCCCGTAACCAGGAGAATCGTTGCTCCTCCTGCAAATTGCATTTCTGATGCATTTTATTTTATTTGCATAATGCGTGAGTTTTCCCCGTCTTAGTATGGGAAAAGGCTTAGTTGTTGTTGTTGTTGTATCTTACTCGTGAGTTTTGCATCACCAAATCTTGTAGGAAGGGGAAAAAGGAAATCACATTTAAAGAGAGTGCCGTAAGGAGAAATGTTGAAATCCGCGTACGAATAGCGCTCTAGTCAGAGCGTGTTTGAGGCCGTAGTGAAGACCGGTCGCTGGTCAGACCGTAAGAGGTCGTCCCATGGCGTTCGATCGGCGTCTCTGCGGTATCCTTCTCGCGGTTTTCCTCTTCCTCTCCGCTTTCTTGCAAGGTAACCCTTCACTCCGATATCTCTCTCTATATGACGAGATTTGTCTCTTCTTCTCGTCTCTTAATTTTTTTTTCTCTGTTTTTTGTGATTTTTATAGCTTTTCCGATTTTCTTTCTCCAGAATGTTAGATCTCAACCGTTAGAATCGGCGGAGAGAAAGTTTTCGTGAGGAAATTTCTTTTCCGATCGAGAAAGTGCCGATTCGGTCGAATTATGCTTGTTTTCTGTGCATATTGGGATTGATTCTCATCTGAATGTCGCTATGAGCGCGTGATAATCGATTTGGGAATAAATCTTGGGATTGAAATGAGGAAACGCTAGGATTTTTGTGTTCGGTTGTGTATTGGGGAAGTTTTGGTATCTTGATTGAGAAACTCGTTTAGCTTTTGGTTCGATCTGGGATCTGTCGTAGTATATGATTGTGTGAAGAATCATACTTTTAACAAAGTTGGTTTAGGTCAAACTGGGATGGCTCCACAGTGTCAAGAGATCAAGTACTGGGTCCAAGCGAATATCCAGAGGTGGAAGTATTCTTCTGTGGCTGCTGATCTTTTCCGTTTCGAAATCTGTCTTGCGCTCGTGATGATGTGGGCATATGTCTATAGAGATGATATCCATGTTGTTTGTGTGGTTTCGGAAATGATTCTCTTGGACGTAATTGGTTTAAGTTCCTTTACCATAATCGGAATTGGACGTTATAATGCAAAATGTTGTGAATTCATCTAAATGGTTACTTGCGCACTTCTATAGTTCATAATTAGTAGGGAGAACAGCATTCATTCTCGTGATTCTATTTGTGAAAGGTATGCGAGCTATTCTGAGCAATAGAATATGACATCTATCTAAGTCGCCTATAGTTAAAAGTGCCTGCCATAGGTTCGGTACTACTGTCAATAGTTACATAAAAAGCACCTCATATATGTCGTAATAATTGTGATTGATGGATAACTTAGTAAAATGTTGCTTGAGGCTGATCGTTAGTGCAGTAAATGTGAAAATTTTGGTTATTCATAGTTTTTGCGTGGATAAGTGGTTGTTTTGTTTCCGGAACAGCAAAATAATGAGCGCATTGCTTCACTAAGGGCACTCCTTCTAAAGGTGCCAGTTGCAGATTTTTTAAAAGAACATAAAGGGCAAATTAAATGTGGAATTCCATGAAAGTTATTTGAGTAGTTGCTATTTGAAAAGTCCAAGCTTTTTCTTTTGGTTATCTTGCACCTATTTCTGCTTTATGATGTAGATCAACAGAATCAAAATTTTGAGACCTTTTGGCATCTTAGCTTCTTTAGTGGGGAAGTGGATAAGAAAATCCCATGAAGGCCTCCTGTCACTGATTTTTATTCCATATGGTGTCCTTTACATTGGTGGAACTTGTGCAGTATCTGTATTTAAGTTATTTATTTATTTATTTTAGTTGCCCGGTGCCAAGTTGATCCTGAAACTGTTGGGAGTGAAGTTGTGGACGAAGGTGACCTTGGGATTGTTGGTGAAGATATAGAGGAATCTTCTGAGCCTGTTTATGGTCCAGCTCCTGGAGTAGATACCATATGCTTCTTCCCTAAGAATCCGGGGCGAAGTCAGTTATTTTGTCCCTTTTCTTGATCATTGAATTTTTGTGAAGAAGTTCTGAAACCGAAAGAACTCCACATTATTAACACGATTCCAAATTGCAGTTGTTACAGCAGGTGAAGAAACTGAATTACTAGTTGGCCTGAATAATGGAGGTACCATCCTATATCCTGCTTCTTCTTCTTTTTTTTGTATTCACCTGCTACGGAATGAAACTGGTACCATACAGACTTCCTATTTGATGACATGCATACTTGTAATTAAACTAGAAGGGGACAAGTTTTCACTTCTCACGTGCTATTTCTAGACATTCATCCATTATTTTGGTTGCCTTTTTCACTTTCTTTTTCTGATGAGTGGTTCTTCTAGTTTAATCCTGATCAGACCCTACACTATTGCTATGTGAAAATCGCCTCTGCTTTACCATTTAGAAGACTCAAGGGACTTATGTCAGATTCATTTAACCACTGGAAGCAAAAGGATTGTGTTTGAATAAAAGAATCCTTCTTAAGTTTATTCTTTCAAAAACATATTGAACAACTGCAATATCCTTGTCGAAGTCAAGTATAAATCTCATTTCCATTTCAAAAATAAATATTGGAGCACATCTCATTTGCTTTTCCTTATGAAAACTCAAGGTATTGTAAAAAGATTGTATTAGATAGATTTGCAAATCTGGAGCTGTCTCTATCTCATATGGCTTGTACTGCTTCTGATTATCACTTTTCAACTTTTTCATAGTTGTTAGTGTGCCAGTTAGCTGGCAGACAGTTTTTGTATGCCTAGATTTTCTTTCCTGATATGTTTGCTTGATTTATTATTGTTTTGCAAAACAATGTGTCTGTGTGGGTACCCCTCAGCATGTGTTAGCTTCAGAATGTAGTGCTTTTATTGCAGAGAATTGTGCTTTCCCTCCCTAATCAATCTTCCTCTTTTTCATGATTTAATTTCTGATGCAAATTTACAGGTGAGGGAACTTTGAATGTTCATGCAATAAGAGCCAGCATTCATCTTCCTTTCGATCACAAGTATTTTGTGCAAAATCTGACACTGCAGGTAAATTTTCATTGGCTGTTCAAACTTCTTCATTATGTCACACTCATAATTCAGCTGGAAAGAACTTTAACGTATCACTAAAACTTCACAAAAATAAGGCACTATTGTGAAAAGCATATGGTGGCTAAAGCACATGCTTTTACCTATATTTCTCTCTCTCTCCCTTTTTTCTCTAAATCTGTTATTTTCTATCATTTCAGGAGTTTTATAATGCATCAGTTCCAACGTCTGTTCAGGCTACATTTTCTTACTTATATGCTGTACACAAATATTTACAGGTACTTCATGGTTTGAGGATTTTCCCTTTGTAATATTGGTAGGCAAAAGGAAACTTTTTGCTGCCTCTGACTAGTTTCGGTTTTGTGTGAACCTACTATTTATTTTCTCTTGCAGCCTGGAGCATTCGATCTAGTGGGTACCATTGTATATGATGTAGATGAACAACAGTACAACAGTGTCTTCTACAATGGTACCATTGAAGTTGTTGAAGCTGGTAATTTTCTTAGTGTTGAGTCCGTATTCCTAGTTACACTTGGCATTGCCCTTACTGGCCTATTGGGGATGTGGATCTATGGTCAGATACAAATTTTCTCTAAGGTAAGAATTGCGTCCTGCTTACCTTTTCCATTCTGCATACTGATTAAAATGACCCCATGAGAATGCTGGTATCATATACTTCAACCAGGTGCCCGTTTGCCGCTCTGTTTTTTTGGTCTCTTTGTGCTTATACTCGTGGACAATTAGTCATAGCAAAGAATTTGTCCCTTTTTTCTGGGTGCCTTCCCCTTCTTTACATGTTTTGCTAATGCATATGATGATTTCTGATATATGAGTTTTTCTATGAACAAGAGCTCCTACTATTTGAATATAAATATAACTGCAGTTATGTAAAAGGTAAAAGTTCTTATTTGAATAGTTCATTTGGTGGAACTTTGCCATGACTTTGGTATACTGATCAAATTTTGACATCTCGAGATTTGTTGACGATATCCTTGAATTTTTTCCCATTATACCATTTAGCCCAAGCAAGTCTAACGAGTATAGAAGAATATAGTTGTAAGTCTTGTTTTTTTGCCAACCCATCTAGTATCGGAAAAGGTTTAGTTGTTGTTGTTGAGTTAGTCTTGCATTTAGGTTTAAGTGAGGCTTTATGCAAGGGCTGAATAGAAGAATATTCAGTCTTTGAAACAAACAAACAAATATACCTTCTCCAAAATTGTATAGGACTTCATCAAAGTAGTTTTTTTGTTACTATATGAGTGACGCATGGAAGGGTTAATGGGATATAGATATTGGTAGACATGTCCGGTTTCGGGTAAACTGAACCAGTGGTTTCAAGCCGTTGGTTTCGGGTTCGGTGGTTTTGGATCCGGATCGAGTTTTAGTTTTATGACGGTTCTGAATTCGGATCCATTTTTAATGGTTTCGAAATCAGTTTTGGGGCACTTTTGGATCCGGTTTCGAGTAGTTATGGATTCAAAATTGGATCCAGAACTGGCGGTTCGATTTGAAATCAAATCCCAAACTAATGGGTTGATTCAGAACTGGACTCGAAACCGGTCCAGCAGTTCGAACTGAAACCCAAATTGCAGGTTTTACAGCAGTTTCAGTTCTGGTCTTGGGATGGTTTTTCAAATAGACAAACCGTAACCAACCAAGACATGTATGGATCCGGTTATGATACCAGAACTGGAGGTTCCGATTTGTGGGCCGATTCGGTTCCAGGTCAAACTGTCAGCCCGGTTCCGAATCGTCCATGTCTAGATATTGGGATACTTTATAGGTAAAGAGACAGATTTGTTTCGGAAAGATAATGAGATATTGCCACTTTTCACCCATGTATGGTATATGTTGAGCCTGACGACAATGATTTCTAGAGGTGTTCTCCATCAGCGTCAGAAGCTGCAATCTTATCGTATGCATGCAACAATGCAGTGCATGTACTGAATCTCACTTTTCAATAATTGACTATCACAACTACGTTGGTGAGACAATTGTTGTTTGCTATCATTCACGGTATGTTCAGTATGTTCATGCTTCAAAATATATGATATAAAGAAAGTTATCGTTTTCCTTCTTAGAATTCAGGATAGTGTGTACAACAGGGTGTAGGTGGACAAACTGTGAGCTATTACTTGTTTCCCACCTCAAGAAACATATATGGATTTGGTGGCATATATTTCACAATTTTTCTTAGCTTGGGATGTAAAATGGAGGTGAATGTTCTATGAGCACACTTATTGCTGAAATCATGATGTGTATTCAGTGCATAAAAGCCAAGTGATAGCGTAAAGGACAACAGCGAGGTCAATTGTTATTAAGGCTGTTAACGTTCAAGTGTGAAATCTTTAGTTCGTATTTTTCATTCACCAGTTGTTTTATATTCCTTTGCCGTTGTTTCTGCTTCATAACATGGAATCGGCTGATGACAATATATTCTCAATTGTTAGGTAGCCATGAAAATCGCTGCTTTTTATTCTCCCAGTGATTAAAAGAGACAATGGAAATTAAAAATGTTGGAAGAAAACAATAAAAAAAGTGTCGGAAGGAAACAATAAAACATAATTTACTTTTTTAGTTAAACTGCTGATATGACATGAGAGCACAATGGCGAATAAGATCCATGTGGTCGGTCCCACTTAGCGCAGGATAAGGCTTAGTTTTGGTTGGATTGGAGTGTCGTCTTCTTGTTGAGTTAATGATGAGATAGATGTTTTACATTCCTACTTAATACTGTTCTTGCCCAAGCCATGTTTAACTATGGAGTATGGATGGGACTCGGTGTATTTATGTTAAAAATGTCAAATGTCTCGAGAACCGGTGAAGTTTTATGCTGGTTGCTGGCTACCTAACGCAACCTTTTTTCTTTATCCGGACTTGGGACCTGCCATGCAATGGTGACATGCGCAGAGTTGAATGGAAATAATGTAATGAATGAAAATAATCTTAATTACACATTTGAAAGTTCATTTTATGATACTTGGTCGGGAAGAAGGGTGGACCAAGAACACTTAGAGACTGCATGACATTGTAGGCTGTACTGTGACAGTGTGACCAAAATTAAGACCTAGTTTCCTTTCGTATTTTTCACATCTGAACCACTGTTTTATTGGAAAGTGATTTTGTAAATAATGCTCTTGCTCTTTTGCTTCTCAATACAGAAATCTAAGAGGGTAGCGAAGGTGGAGGTAGGGACGGGGACTACGGATGGTTCAATCAACGAGTGGTTGAAGGTACCTTCCATCTAGATCGATCAGTTTCTGCAAATATAGCCTGTTAGAGATTATGTATAGTAGTGAAAATGATCTTGTACATAGGTATTGGAGTGGCTATACCTAAAGGTTCGTCATGAAATTCTTGTCTGCACGTGTCCATACCTGCTTGGAAGTCCTTCATTATGAAGGATTTGAGTCGCGTGTCTTTCATCATGGGAAACCGAAGTTACATGTTATTTCTAGGCGTAAATGTCACCTGCCGCATAAAAAATGCGTATGATACATTAGCCAAAATGAATAGCATCCAGTGGATAAATAATCTCTTTAAGAACATAAGTTTAATTTTCCTTTATCATGGAGTTTTATCTTGCAAACCGTTCGTTGAATAAACTTTTCTATAGAGTTGACTGTATTTTGGTTATTTCTGGTGACCCTAGAAGGTACCATAAAAATGAAGAAAATGCATGAAAATAAATCTCTTTTCCATTGTCATTTCAGGGCACTTCCTTTGATCAATCTCTGTCGAACAAGTCAAAGAAAAAGAAGTAAGAGCTTTTTTGGGTTACAGAGGAGCAAGAATCGCAGTACCTATTGTATCATGGTTGAGAGAAGCCTTGGTTCATGAAGCTGTTTGTTAGCATGAGGCCTTTCAGACAGTCCAGTTTAAAATTTTTGTCAGAATTTTGATTGAGATTAGGCCTGTTCACATAGATTTTGCTTGTTCCTTCCTTGTCATGGGAAACTGATCTCATTGTTTTACAATCTCTTAAGAGTTTCAAAATCTTGTTATAGTAGGCCTAACATATCGTGCTGATTTTAAGCAGTTCAGCATATGGAGTACTATAAGTCTCTTGTGTACGTTGTATCCTTTTCAAAGGATATCTGAGATGTTTCTACCCATCGATCTCTGATGAAAACTCAGGCATTTATTGAATCAGGGTCTTGACACTGCAATCTCAAGAGCGTGGATAAAGTGAAATCATTATCATCCACAAATAATAGTATCAGTTGAGGAATATAAACGGAAATTAACCTGCTCAAATCGTTTTCTTTTATGCAACATTAGATTGATGCGGGATCAACGTGTACAATGTGGACTGATTGCGCCTTTGAAGAAGCTCTATTTGGTGGGAACCTTTCCAAGTATTAGCCGAGGGCAATCTACTGTTGATACTTTGTCTAGAGGATCTTCTGACTTACAAATTCAGCTCATTCTGTAGCTTTCGAACGTCCGCCCGAGTTGATGAGTTCCCTCTGAGATGTCGAGGTAGATCTGTGACGGTGGTTGATTAAACACATTTGGAAACTTTTTCTGCTTCAGGAGAGCACGGGAATTGATAACATTCCGGATCTTCCTGGGAAAGGAACAAGAGACAGCGCTAGTAGCCAGAATCCAACCAATAACACTGCCTAGAAGCTGACCATAGGTGTGTAAGGAAATAAGCGACTGTTCTCGGCAATCCTAGCAATTAAATGGCTGGACTGACCATCTAATCGTTATTTGTGAAAGGATTACGATAAAGGAGGCCGTAACGGTCATGATTGGCCGAAACCGCCAGGCAGTTACGGAGCTTATCTATAATCGACCAGATAAGAGCTTTAGAAAAAGGAAAGTCCAATAAAAAATCTGGAAGGAAATGGAGCAAGTGCTGCTTTATAAATACAGAACAACACAAGAGCGAAAAATAAATTATATACAAGCAGATATTCCTCTTAGACAAATCCTACTGTGAGGAAATCTTGAAACACAGAATACACACGTACATGTTCATCCGTTGTTGAGTACATAACTGAAGTTTTAAGAGCTAATGTAGAGGACGTCGGAGAGTCGACGAAAATCACCAAGGACGTCGGAGAGTCGATAGAAAAAGCCATCAATTGGTATCAGGGTTTGGTTTGTCCCTGCAAAAAGTACTATCACTGTATGAAAATACATATCTATCCCTATCTTTTTGTGAAAATTAAAGATTCAGACTGAGGGAGACAATTATGCATTTACTTCGATTAGTGACAAATTTTCAGAAATACCAAACATCGATTTTATTGTTTTGTCCTTAATCTTTCTGAAAAATTACAAAACTAGATAAACAAATAAAATTATAGTTTTACCCCTGGTGTTTTGAGAAATTAACAAAGGCATGATTTTTTTGAGAAAAATTATGGATTTATCCTAACTTGTTTTATATTATAAATGAGTTATTTTCAGCTCATTTTTGGGATATTCTGTATCGTGCTAATTAGAGTTATGTTATTTGTGGTTTGTTGAGTGGTGAATATTTTCTTTTTAGAGCGTTTATTTGTTAAAATTATCAAATACATAAAAATGAACTCTAGAATATATGTGTTAAAACTCGCAAAGACGAAAAAACTAAACGATCTAAACTTTAAAACATGGAAGAGAAGGATACTGCTCGGTCTAACACTTGAAGGTATAGAGTATGTCTTAAAGGAAACAATGCATCCGCCACCACCAGACATAACAGAGCAACAAATAAAAATGTATGAAATATTTCTTAAAGATGATACAATAGCAAGAACTGTCATATTGACATACATGGAGGATGACCTGATTAGGGTATTTGAGGACTTCGAGACCGCAAAAGAGTTGTTCAACTCAATAATAACTAAATATGATACAACTGTCAAATTACATGTTTAGTTGTTACTACAAAAATATAATTCATTTAAAATGAAGGATGGAGATAATTTAGTAGAGCATGTAAACCATATGTTGGTAATGATAATATACCTAACTGTGGCAAAATCAGTCATCCCAAAACCAATGCAGATATCCACAATATTGAACAGTTTTCTCCCGTCATGAAACATAGTCACCACTGTCCTTAGACTAGGACCCAAAAAAAAACTTTGGGAATCGTCTCTAAAAGTAGCAATTGAGTAAGAACATGTGAGTAAAAAGAGAAAAGAAAATTTGTTAGTAGTAAAAGATGAAATATGATCTAGTTGCAAACCCAATCAAATAAAAAGTTTGGCAAAAATAATAAGAAAGATAGTCAATCTTTTAAAAAAATACAGAAAACCGCTTTTTGGGTCAAGTGTTTCAGTTGTGTAAAGACGAGACACTAAAAGAGGGATTCCCGCAAAAAGAAGAGTGAAGGAAACAATCCATAACGCAGATAATCAAAAAAATATGATATAATCTGCGTGATATCGTTATATCTTTACATGGACTGCTCAGTGACTGGTTGGTGAATTGACTCAGGAGTGACCAGACATATCTCGAAGACCAAGGAAGGAACAATGGATCTAAAGGAGTACAAACCAGGAAAACACCGTGTGTACATGAGAAATAATACTTTCTCGAATGTTCTAGATACTAGGTCCTTTAGAATTTTTGTACAAAGCATATTGATTGTACTAACCGATGTATTAATTGTGTCATCTATAAGGCGTAATCTGGTTTCGGTCCATGCCTTAGTGAAGAAAAGTTTTGAAGCCAAGTTTGTTCTTTGCAAGGTGACTGTAGGAAAACATGAGATAATATTTTTCTCTAGGGAATCTGATGTACAACATAGACTTTTCAAATTGTGAAGAAATGAAAATGAGAGTTCTTCTGCTTATATTGATTGTGCCTTTAATGTTGATGTGAATGTATGGCATAAACTCCTTAGGCATATAAGGAGTTTAAGTAGGCATATAAGTATGACATAAACTCCTTAGGCATATAAGTTTGAAAAAGTTGAAGAAATTATCCAACTTTGACTTACTACCAAGATTTTAATAAAATACTTTCAATAAGTATAAAACTTGTATATAAGTGAAAATGACAAGCAAAGTTTTTCCCAAAGAGATAATAAGGGCAACAACCTTGTTTGAGGTCATTCACACAGATTTATCTGGACCCTTTAGAGTAAGGTCACATCGAGAAAAGGTTTATTTTATAACCTTTATCGACGATTAGTCAAGATATATGTATTTATATCTCTTAACGTATAAATTTGAGGTACTTTAAGTTTTTAAAGAATATAAGTAATAAGTTGAAAATCAACTAGGGCATTCATTTAAAGTTGTAAGATCAGATAGAGGTGGTGAATATACCTATTCAAAAAATTTGGAATTCTATAAAGACTTTGATATTTCAAAGTAAAATACAATACCGAGTACACCTCAATAAAATGGAGTAGCTGAAAGATATAACAAAGACCTTACTAAATATGACAAGGTTAATGTTAATCGATGTCTCTGTATGGATATTTTGAGGAGAAGCATTAAGTACAATAGTATACATACTTAATAGAGTATCGTGTAAGGTTGTATTCACTACACCATATGAGATATGATTTGGAAGAAAATCCAACTTAGGTTATCTCATGAGGTGTTGATCTATTGCACATGTAAAGATCCTTGATCAGTTTAAAGATAAGCTATACAGTGGGTTCTTAAGATGTATATTTATTGGATATCGTAAAAGCTCAAAGGGGTATTGGTTTTACGATAAGGACCATGGACTCATAGAGGATAGAGATGTTGAATTTTTAGAAGATACTAAGAATAACATCCTTGAAAATAATAATGAGTATGTTGACGATGTAGTATATCTAGATCAATCATCATTTGAATTCATAGAAGACTTTTTTGAAACAACTGAAACTTTAAGTTGACATAAAAGGCCTAGGGTCATATCATCGTACTTAAAGGATTATCACACTTATTTTATTGAAGAAATATGTAATTCGGTGGGTTTAGATAAGTTGACTGATAATCTAACTTATCAGCAAGCTATAAACTCATCGGAAGCAACAAATTGAGAGAAATGCATGGATGAGGAAATTGAATCTATTGAGAAAAACTAAGTCTGGGAATTAGCTAATTTGCCAAAAGAAAGAAAAGTCATAGGTTGCAAATGGGTTTTGAAAAAGAAATATAAGATCGATAGTTCAATCGACAAGTTTAAAACGAGATTGGTTGCAAAAGGTTTCTGGCTAAAAGAGGAGATAGATTATGTTGAGACATATTTTTCTATTGCGAAATTTGTATTAATAAGGATAATTCTGATAATATTTATATATTATGATTTATACTTACACCAGTTAGATGTAAAAACAACCTTTCTAAATAGAGATTTAGATGAAATCATATACATGCATCAACCTGAAAGATATATAGTTGAAGGCCAAGAAGATAAAGTATATATGTTGAGAAAATCCTATATAGCATGAAATAGTGATCTCGCCAATGGTATTTGACTTTTCAAAATGTCATTATTGAACTTGGATTTGTGGCTAATGGGCTTGATCACTATGTATATGTCTTGAACAGTGGGAACCACTTTGTCATCTTATCGTTATATGTAGATGACAATATTGTTGATTGAGAATGACAATGAGATGAATGTCAAAACCAAGTTATGGTTAAACTCAAGGTTCGAAATGAAGGATATGGAGGAAGCATCCTACATCCTGGGTATAAAGATTTCTCGAAATAGAGAATCTAAACTCTTATGCCTAAGTTAGGAGAGATATATTGATTGTATCATCAAGAAGTTTAAAATGGGTGACTGAAAGTATGCTATTACACTCCTTGCAAAAGGAGTCAAACTGAGTAAGGTTGATTGTGCCGATGAAGGAGACGATAAGCCTAACATTCCTTATGCACAAGTTGTAGGTAGCTTGATATATGTTATGCTTTTTATAAGACTTGATATCAGTTTCATTGTTGGTCTTGTAAGTAGATATCAAAGTAATCTTAGATGACAACATTGGATAGTTATTAAAAGGATTTTAAGATATCTGAAAGGAACAAAAGACTTGAAATTGTGTTTTCAAGCAGATGAACTAAAAGTGGTAGGATACTAAGATGTTGACTTTGCTGAGAGCAAAATGATAGTAAATCAACCTCAGGACAAATATTCTTATTTGAGGTATTGTTGTTTCTTAGGCATGTAAGAAATATGGTTGTGTAGCATTACATGTAGAGGAAGTTGATTATGTGGTTTGTTGTATGGCTGTAATGAGTGTCATATAGATAAGTCGCTTCATACGAGATTTGAAGTTAGAGATAGTCGACAAGCTAGTTGTCATTTACTTTGACAACAACGCAACAATTACTCTTATCAAGAGTAGAGCTGACAGCTCAAAGAGTAAGTATATAATGGTTAAATACCACTATGTTCATGATATGGTTATGAGAAAGAAAATATCAATCTCATACATACCAATCATGATATGTTGGCAGACCCCTTGACTAAAGGCATAATAGAGGATTTTTTCTCAAAACATGTTGCAAACATAGGTTTGAGATATGTTTGATCGTTGTGTAAGTAAAAAATCATACAACGGGTGGTGATTGCAATAGCAATCATGAAATGACATCACTAGAAAAACCTCGCAAAAGTGGGTGAAAAACCAGTATGTCAGCACACTTAGCTCGAATGGCTAAGTGGGAGATATAAGGAAATAAGCAGTTATTCTCAACAATCCCAACACAAAAAGGGTTGGATGACTGACTAACCATAAAACTGTTATCTGTGGAAAGATTGCGGTAAAGGAGGCCGTAACGGCTATGATTGGCCAAAACCACCGAGGGGTTACAAAGCTTATCCGTAACCGACCGGATAAAACTCTAAAATAAGGAAAGCCCAATAGAAAATCCAGGAGAAAATGGAGCAGGCGCTACTCTATAAATACAGAGGAATGCAAGAGAACGAAAAAACAATCGTATACCAACAGATATTCCTCTCAAGCAAATCCTACTGTGAGGAAACCTTGAAACACATAAAATACACATACCTCTTCATTTGCTGCTTATGTGACTGAAGCTTTAAGAGCTAGTGACGCCATAGAGTCGACCGGAATCGCCAAGGGTGAAATACATTTCCCAACCATACGTAACCTGAGGGATCAATTTGATTAACCATTCCGACGATGCTATTTATACTTAATCAATCTATTAAGCTATGTCCTTGTGCGCCCAATTTATTTGCGGATTCACATATTAGCAAGAGAGAGAGGGCAGAATAGGGCAACCACCAAGATGTACGTGTGTGAGAGAGAGACGGAGGAAACGAGCTTCGTTCAACAGGCAAAAAAGCATCGAGAGAGAGAGGGAAAGAACGAGCTTCGTTTAACAGGCAAAAAGAAATCCAAAGCGGCAAATGTAAACTTGTCGAAGAACTAAAAGGTAGGAACTCAAATTAAGTACACCTGCACGTGTCCCACATAGTTCAGGAAATCATTGCACATATAGACCATAGGACAGTCTGCTCAATTGATTGAGCACCATAGGTTTTGTAAACGCCTTCCTGCCTCCAGTACTTCCGCCAGAAGGAACTACTTTCAACACATTGAATCTGATTGTCTTGGACAAAGGCCTAATGAAGATCAGCAAAAACGGATCAGTGAGAGAGAGAAAACAAAACTTGCTATCCAGAGTAAATTCAGGAGATACAATCGCTTACCTGCACTGGCCGATGGCGACACAATCCCCCTCCTTCACACGGAAACACGGTGATACATAAGCCGGAGTGTTGGAATGCCGTTTTTCAAATCTGGAACAGCAGCGTACCAAACTAAGTATTTGTGCATGAAGGAGATCAAACAGACATTATGCTTATTAATTATTTCTCCTCACCTTTGTTATTTCTTCACAAAATGAAGATAATCTCTTCGGACGATGATGGTCCAAATCATTTTGGCTTTGTACACAGTGCCTTGCAGAATTCTATCCCTGATGGAAACGGTACCAGTGAAGGGGCATTTCTTGTCAATATACGTTCCTGCAAAATGAAAAACAAAACAGAGCTCACAGATCATAAAGCAAGCTAAATCCTTTGTTGTTGAAGATATAATAAGAAATTACAAGGCATAAAACAATGAATAGGTGTCATCTAGAATCTTGAAACGTCGTAGAAAATGCCGAAGGGCGTTGCTTCAGATCACAAGCTGCACGTTTCCTGAAATTTGAGGCCCTTCTTCGAATGAGGTTCGCATATCACACAGTCCATAATCAATGGAACATATTTCCCATAATCGTGAAAGAAAAGAATATTGTCAGTTACAACGGGCAACATACACAGGCAGGGCAACCAAGGAGTTGTAGCCTGTAAAAGGTTGTCACGGGGGTCAGGTCTCCGGCCAACTTTCACACCGTTAAGACATCAATCTTCTCACATAAGTATGTAAATTGGAAGCACCACAACTTTTTATATTTGCTGTTATTCTCGCAGAGTCCAAATCACAGAGAAAATTTCAGAATTACAGCGTAAAGCACCACCAGCGGACACACCATTATGGCAATCTATTCAATTTCAACGCATTGCCGTAAATCATCTACAAAATAACTATGGTACTTTTAACAGTCATCATCTAATTGGGCAACACCTTGATCGTGTTTCTCCCTAAAACCCTAAAAGTCAACAAAAAACACCTATTGTATGTTAAATGCTGCATAAATGTACGCAGGGATCTGCCTATTCTAGTGAAAGGATAACCGTAGAGTCTACAGGCAGGGAACAAAAAAAAGCTGCCATGACAATGACGGACAAAAGACAATCCACTAAGAGGAAGACGCACATATTAACTTTAACAATCATACTGACCAACAACAACAACAACAACAACAACTAAGCCTTTTCCCATATTAGACGGGGTCGGCTACATGGATTCTTTGTTTCCACAGATCCCTATCGTGTGCCATGTTAGCAGTTAACTCCCAATAAGCTAGATCATTCTTTATTGTTTCTTTCCAACACTTTTGTGGTCGTCCTCTACCTCTTTTAATACTTTCCAAATTTAGTTTTTCTACCCTTCTTACAGGTTCTTCTTCTGATCTTCGTTCTATATGTCCAAACCATCTTAAACGATGTTCTCTCATTTTATCCTCTATTGGTGCCACTCCTAATTTGTTTCTAATAACCTCATTATGTATACGGTCTTTTCTTGTATGACCACTCATTCATCTCAACATCTTCATTTCTGTCACAGACATCTTTTGTACATGTTGATGATTAACTGCCCAACACTCAGAACCATAAAACATGGCAGGCGTAATTGCTGCTCTATAATATTTACCTTTTAATTTTAATGGTATCTTCTTATCACAAAGAATACCTGATGCTCCTCTCCATTTTAACCAACCAGCATTAATTCTATGTGTAACATCTCCATCAATTCTTCCATCACTTTGAAAAATTGACCCAAGGTATTTAAAACTTTCCTTTTGGGGAATGCAATGTGTGCCAATTTTAATTTCTATGTCCTCTGAAGTAACCAAATGATCAAACTTACATTCCATATATTCTGTCTTTGTTCTACTAAGTCGGAGGCCTTTGCTTTCTAATGTTTCTCTCCATAGTTCTAATTTTCTATTAACTTTTTCCTTAGACTCCTCCACTAATACAATGTCATCTGCAAATAACATACACCAAGGTACTTCATCTTGAATATGTTTTGTTAACTCATCCATCACCATTATAAATAAGTATGGACTTAAAGTTGATCCTTGATGTAACTCAATATTAACTTCAAAGAAGTCTGTCATTCCTTCATGAGTCCTCACACATGTTTTTGCACCATCATACATGTCTCTTATAAGGTTAATATATGTCAATGGGATACCTCTTTTTTCCAAAGTTCTCCAAAGAACCTCCCTCGGTACCCTATCATAAGCTTTTTCTAGATCAATAAATATCATGTGAAGGTATTTCTTTTTTGCTCTAAAATGTTCCATAAGACGTCTCAAAAGGTGAATCGCTTCAATAGTAGATCTGCCTGGCATAAATCCAAATTGGTTCTGTGTTGTACTTGATACTTGTCTTAACCTACGTTCGATAATTCTTTCCCATAATTTCATAGTATGACTCATTAACTTGATACCTCGATAATTCGCACAATTTTGAATGTCTCCCTTGTTCTTATATATGGGTATAAGTGTACTTGTTCTCCATTCCTCGGGCATCTTTTGGGTTTTCCATATTTCATTAAATAGCCTTGTGAGCCAAGTGATTCCTATTTCTCCTAGTATTTTCCAAACTTCTATAGGAATATTATCTGGTCCTACTGATTTACCACTCTTCATATGTTTAAGAGCCTCTTTGACTTCATTCTTTTGAATACGTTGGTAGAAATTGTGGTTTATATACTTTTCCGACTTAGCTAAATCTCCTAAACTAATACTAACATCTTTATTTTCATTAAAAAAATTATAAAAATAGTTTTTCCATCTATTTCTTATATCATCATTTGCCACTAGAATTTTTTCCTCCTCGTCTTTTATGCATCTAACATAATTAAGATCTTTAGTTTTCTTATCTCTAGCCCTAGCTATCCTAAAAATATCTCTTTCACCCTCTTTTGAGTTGAGTTTTTTTATATAAGTCATCCCAAATCTTAGCTTTTGCTTCACTAACGGCCTTTTTCGCTTCCTTCTTTGCTTTCTTATAAGCTTCTAAAGTTTGACTAGTTTTCTTAGTATAATGTAATTTATAACATGCCCTCTTTGCCTTGATTTTATTTTGTACTACTTCACTCCACCACCAAGCTTCTTTTTGTGCCGGTACACCTCCCTTAGATACCCCTAACACATCTTTCGCCACTTTCCTAATATGTATAGCCATATTGTTCCACATATTACAGGGTGTGCCAACATAATTCCAAACATCTCCTTGAAGGACTTTCTGTTTAAATATATCTTCTTTCTCGCTTTTGAGGTTTCACAATTTAGTTTGAATAGCTCGATGCACTATTTTCTTCTTTGTCCACTTTTTTATTTGTAAATCCATAACTAAAAGTCGATGTTGGGTGGTTAAGCTTTCTCCTGGAATTACCTTACAATCTTTACAACACGCTCTATCTTTTTTTCGACAAAGAAAGTAATCAATTTGTGTTTGTGATAAGCCACTCTTATAAGTAATTAAATGTTCATCTCGTTTTTTGAAGATTGTATTGACTACAAAGAGATCAAATGACATAGCAAAATTTAAAATCTCCCTACCTTCCTCGTTTATATCCCCAAAACCAAAGTTTCCATGAATCCCTTGATATCCTAATGCCTCTTTACCGACATGTCTATTTAAATCTCCTCCTAAACAAATCATCTCCCTTTGTGGAATCTTTTGAAACACCTTATCTAACTCTTCCTAAAAAACTGTCTTTATACTATCTTCAAGTCCTACTTGGGGTGCGTAAGCACAAACTATATTCAAAACCTCTACTCCTAACACTAATTTCAACATCATGATTCGGTCACCATATCGTTGTATGTCTACTACACTCTCTTTTAAATCTTTATTTATGATAATACCAACTCCGTTTTGAGCCTTTTCTTTACCTGAGTACCATAATTTAAAACCTGTATCCTCTATCTCCTTTGCTTTTTCTCCAACCCATTTTGTCTCTTGTAAACATAGAATATGAATCTTTCTCCGAATCATAGTATCTACCACCTCCATTAGCTTACCCGATAATGTTCCGATATTCCAAGAACCAATACGAATCTTATTATCTAGGACTAGCTTCCTTACCCCCCGCATCCGTCCATAATCAAAATGCGGAGACCCTCTCTGAAAATTTTTCACTACATTCGGGCGGCAATGTAGCGGGACTAACTTCTTTACCCACACCCGTCCATGGTGTGGGAACCCTCTCTGCAATTGATTCACTACATTCGGGCGAAAATGTAGTGGCCCTTGCTTACTTCTTACTGCATTCGGGCTCTGCAGCACGTCGCTAGGCGGGGACGCCCCAAAGCAATGCTCATAATTTTTGTAATCCATGTTGTAAAATCCGACGAAGTTTTACGCTGGCTGTCGGAAGCCTAACACAACCCTCCTCCTTTATTCGGGCTTGGGACCGGCAATGCAAGGATGATCCCTTACATGGGCGGAGTTAACAATCATACTGACCAATGTTGTAAAATAGTATTGTACGATATTATTTTATGGTACGAGAATACAATATGATACATAAGTATTATAAAAAGTGATTTATCATATCGTATTATACGAGTTTATGTTGATTTTTACGAGTATAAAATAAAAAAAATCTGAAGTTGCAAAAATTACTTTTGCTTTTTTTCAAAACCTTTTTTTACGTCGTTCTCTTACTCTTAAATCTTTTTCTATTTCTTGTTCTTATTTATTTTGTAGGTCATTTACAAGATTCTCAAGTTTTTAACCCAATATAATTATCCATCTATAGAGCTTTTATCACATCCATGAAGTACCCTTTCCTCTTTCATTTTACCCGATTCTTTACTTTAAAAATTTAAATCTTTTAAAGATTTCATTATTCTTAACCTCTAAAAAGTCTTTTCTTCTTTTTGATTGTTCTAACCGACTGAGATGAGCCAACACAAATATTTTTTTCACTCAACAAACATCACTAGCAAAGCTTCTCCAAGACAAGTTAACTTCTTAAAGAAGTTTCATGCACCTCGATGATACAATATCCATGACAATCACTTCAACATTGATATATACATATAGATATCTATATCTATATCTATATCTATATATATATATATATATATATATATATATATATATATATATATATAATTCAATGTCTTTGTACCAAGATATGACTGGTTCCAATTCTCTTGGAACTGGAACTGAACCATGTTTGGGTTGTTTGGAACTGTTGATTTTGATCCTGGTTTGTGACCTAAACCACCTCAAACTAAGAAAAACATTAAACAATTTGAATTTCTTAAAAAATTTAAAAATATATAGAACCGGTTCCATGGAAGTTAGAATCTAAACCGAACCAGTAGTCTCCGGTTTTGAATAGGAATGGCGATGAGGAGGGTGGGTGGGTATACTTAAATGATTCGTACTCAAACCTCAATTTTGTGCTCATACTCGCTCCACTATCCACCATGAGGAATAGAGGATCAAGTCTTTAACTTTTCCTTGGATAAGAGGATGGGTATGAAAAGCCGTGTAGACCGATTCCAAAGATGTCTGGGCCTGGGGAGCTGCCGAGTGACCCCAAAGGTGTTTCAATCAGCCAAGCTTTTGAAGGAAGCTAACACCACCAATCTTATGGGGGCGAACAAACTAAGGGATTTTCGCCGGATCATCTTGTGCAATTTTGTGTATAGAATTATAGCCAAAATAACAATAGAAAGAATGAGGCCCATTTTATTATGAATAATCTTAGGCAATCAAAAAGCTTTTCTCAAGGAGAAAGCATCTTGATAGTACACGAGATGATAGACTACATGCAAGCAAGCAAGCAAGAAATCATATATCCTAAGACTGATCTATGAAAGGCATGTGATCGAGTGGGTTGGTCCTTCTTATAAAATATATTGGACTATTTTGGCTTTCACAGTAAGTGGATTCAAATAATCATGGAGTGTGTGAAGTCCCCTAGTACTCATAAATGGTGAGGAGGACAATCTCTTTATGGGTACACGAGGTCTTCGACAAGGTGATCCTCTCTCCCCTTACTTATTTCTATTGATCATGGAAAGACTCTCTTGATGTCTGCAACTCAACGAAGAAAGAAAAGGCATTCTTCATGTTGGTACTAGAAGAAAGAAAAGGCATTCTTCATGTTGGTACTAGAAGAAAGAAAAGGCATTCTTCATGTTGGTACTAGAGGATTTACGTGGAGCCATTTACTCTTCGCCGATGATGCCCTTTTCTTCATCCATGATAAAAGCTCTTCATTTCATAACTTTATGGAAATTACATTAGAGTTTGAGTGCCACACAAGCATGAGAGTGAATGCAGAAAAGTCCGCCATTGTAACCTTCTCCATCACAAGATCTCGTAGTCACCAATTACATCTAGTGTGTGGATGGCCAAAACTACAACTTCCAGTAAGGTACTTGGGGCTCGCCCTATTTACTTGCAGATTAACCTCACAATTGTGTCAATCCCTCATCAAGAAGATCGAGAGCCACCTCTAATCCTGGTCATCATCCATTCTCACAAGCAGGACACATCATACTGAAAAATTCCATCCTCTCGAGCATACCGCTTTACTGGATGTTGGAATTCTATTTGCCCTAGAAGGGCCTCCACCAATTTGAAGCTGTTATTTGGATTTTTTTATGGTCAGGATCTCGGATGCATAAAACAATATACCTACTAAATTGGGATCAAGTTTGTCAGCCCACCCAATAAGATGGCTTCAACATCTGCAGATTGGAAGAGGCGAGCAAAGCAATGCTAGGAAAAAACAGCTGGAAAGTTGAAGCTAAAGCGAACAACCAGTAGATAGAACTAGTAACAAGTAAGTTTTTTCGTACCAATAGTTTTTGGTTTGAATGGAAACCTACTGCCAAGTCATGAGGATGGAAAGAGCAAGGGTTTTAATAGATAATGTATCTTGAAAAGTAGGAAATGCAGAAAGAACCGAGTTCTAGTTTGACCGTTAGTACTATAACGAAGCTCTTGCGATCCACATCCATATCTCTATTACAAAGGAACAATTCAAGAAACTTCGGGAAGTCCCAGTTATCTGACTAAGGAAAATAATCAAAACATGTCTGTCTACCTATCTGCACAGATTCATGATAAACACACCTCCATGACAAATCGAGTGGTGGGATCGCTTAACTGGCAAGAGCGAGGACCATCTCAGGTCGCAAGATAGAACTGAATTTAAGGTGTCAAAAGGATGGGATGCAATCAGAACAAGGGGAAGACTTATCGGTTACGCAAGGTAGTGTGGTGCAAAGTCTTCTTCCCAATAGCAGTCTATACGTTGCGGATAACACTGGAAGATCGATTACTAACAAAAGGCAAGATAATCCCCATAGGCTACAATACCGACGGTGCCTGCAGGTTTTGTAGTCAAGCGCTAGAACACACTTGTTTACCACCTGCCCATTTGCTAAATCCATCTGGGAGGAGGTTGCATATCTGTTTGCTGTATATTGGCAACAACCAACTACCTTGAAGCACACTTCCTACAAATGGAGCAAATTGAGTATGAATGACATATATCAAGAGTCCTGGCTGATCGCATTCCAAACAGTCATACGGCAAATTTGGGAACGAAGGAAGATTCGGCTGCACAATGCTGATAATAGTTCTTTACATCAAATAGGAAAAGATACATTGTTTAGAGTCGAAGAACTCATTGCTCAACATTTGCAGTTTCTTCGCATCTAGATACATATAGACGGTTATTTATCTACGGTTGGATCCCACCCCCAAAGGACTGGATTAAACTATTCATATACTCCATGGACGGTAATGGCTGGCAGGTCAGATGTACTATCAGAGACTGGAGCAAAACCTTCTTGAAGGCTAGATGGGTCATACATACTACCAACAATCACAAGCCAGAATGGAGATAGTGGAATCAGATTCTAGGAGAAGAAACTGACAAGGGTGATCATTGAATCCTCGAAATTGACATGGTAAGAACGATACAAAGGACGTTGCAAGGTAAAACTTTTCATATGCAGAAACTTCCTCTGTAATATTATGGGATTCGAAATTCATTCGATCCCAAGAAATAGGAATTCAATAGGACACGTTGCACAGATGGGACTGGTAGGCAGACAACTCGTTTACATGAAAGGATAAACCACGGGACTGATAGCCTCCTATATAGGTGAGACAGACAAAAGACTGCCATAGTTCATTTGGAACTATCTTAGTTGTTACCATCGAAAGGGAAAAACAAAACAATTACAACATAACAGGAACCAGTTGGGTACATGAGCACGGATGGAGATATGCTTGCTGTTGGCATCGGGCACACCGATGGTGTACCTCTAATCAGATATTGTTCCACTAGACATACATTTGGGTGACTTGATGGCGGCTTTTAACAAAAGTCTGCAAGCAAGGGATCGACTTGTAAGAAATCATTCGACACCAATCTGCAGAAGTGGCAATCAGTCGGCACCAATGAGCAGAGAGTCGTCTACTGTAACACTCTGCTCTGTTATGGATCACTTATGTAATCCGCACAGGTAGAATTCACCAAAGAAGTATACTGTATGGAAGTTGATTTATAAGAACTCGGGTAAACTCAGGATACAGAGGTGGCAATCAGTCGACACCAATCTGCAGAGAGTCGTCTACTGTAATACCCTGATCCGTTATGGATAACTTGTGTCATCCGCACAGAAAATTCACCAGAGAAAGAGCAAAGCTTCAAAAAAGAGAGAGCGACAAGCAAGGACAGATACCGGCAGAAGCATCTAAACGCGGATGATATAAATATAACATGTGAATCAAATCAACTCGTTCAGATATACCTATGAATATCAATCGTGTGGCTTAAGATAGACTACAGCAGTGGATACGAAAGCATACTGTCAGTTCACACAAGATCAAGGTCATGGGGTTCCTAAGAACAGAGTAAGTTCAGGAAGATGGACGTTTCATGGAGGACTCCAACCTGTAACAGCCAAAGCAAGATTAACTGATATGGAGAACTCAAGCCACACAAATGTACTTATGACCAACAGAGAAAAGGTTCAGTGGAGATCCCAACTTGAACACAACCCGACTTTTTTGTTATTTTGACTGGATGCAAAGATAGAGGTTTGCGATTGTACTTGTGTTTGGATTGGGTCAGATTTACGAACACGAAGGCAGTAACACAAACCTGCTAGATCTGATCTAAACCCATTTGGCAGACCATGGGTTTGGACCAGATCTAAAATATAGACGTATTTTTCTGAAAAGGTTCGACTTTGGTTATAAAGTATTTAGATCTAAAACTGTTAGACCGGAACCCAAGTAATTTCATATATTGTTTTTTGAATCGATCAAACCCAAACCCACCACAGGTCCACAACTCGAGTCTGGGGAGGAATCATGGTGGGTTAGCTTAAGAACTGAATATTGGGACCATATTTATCGACGTCTCCTGCACCGACGTATGACCAGCCAGGTTAACCTATAAGCCAAAGAGTTAAAATGTTTAATGGATCTATTTTCTTTTCAGAAAAACTTCAGGGAAATAAGAAATTAGAAAATTTTCTCGAAAAGAAAAGTGCAAAAAACAACATTAGTGCTTGAGATTACTGTTTCTTATGGGGTTCAATTCGAGTGGAATGATCCGATGAACCAGTTCTAATAATATTGATCGTTAGGTGAAACCATGTCCGGGTCATAGTCGACCCAAAATTGGGGGATATTTTGAATGTGGATGTGCGAGAACTTTTTGTATCGAGTCCAGTCAAAGCATTCCAAGATGTTACAATCCCTAGTGGAAATGCTAAAAATGGATCGAGCAGTCAGCTTTTACCAGATCCCAAGCAAGACCCGATGACCATTCATCTTCACATATATGTATATATATACATATATATACATACATATATATACATATATATATATCATATATATACATATATATATACATACATATACATATATATATACATATATATATATATATACATACATATATATATATATATATATATATATATATATATATATATATATATATATATATATATGTATATATATATATATATATATATATATATGTATATATATATATATATGTATGTATGTATGTATATATGAAGAGAGAGGAAGGGAGGGGGAAGTAGTAGCTGCATAATGCTTAGATTGAATGAACTTAATCTCCTAAGTGATCTCAATGATCGAATGATGAAGGTATTTATATAAGATTATGTACTCAAAGACATTATGTATTTACTACTTTTCTTTTATATATATTAGAGGTTGTACGTTTTGCAATGCATAATCATATATAATCTCTTATTTTACATAGTTTTGTTACTTCAACCACTAACAATTATCCTTTACTACCTTCAACTATTCCTCCACTTTCCAAAACTACCTTCCAAAAGATAAAAATGCCGCCACTACCCCACTACTACTCCGTGTTAAATGAGGAATTATGCACGGTGATATATTATGCATTGGAGATGTTCTTTAGAGAGATATTATTTGGAGAACCTTTGGAAATAGAGGTATCTCATTGACAAAAATAAATCTTATAAGAGATATGTATGAAGGTACAAAAACATGTGTCAGAACTCATGAAGTAATGATAGACTCCTTTGAAGTTAATATCGGGTTACATCAGGGATCAACTTTAAGTTTATATTTATTTATATTGGTTATTGATTAGTTAACAAAACATAATTTAGATGAAGTACCTTGGTGTATATTATTTATAGATGACAATGTGTTAGTGGATGAGTTTAAAAAAAAAGTTAATAGAAAATTGGAACTATTGAGAGAAATGTTAGAAAGCAAAGGCTTCTGCTTAGTAGAACAAAGATAAAATGTATAGAATGTAAGTTTGATCATTTGGGTACTTCAGAGGACATGAAAATTAAGATCGACACACATTACATCTCTCATAAGAAAAATTTTAAATACCTAGGATCAATTTTTCAAAGTGATAGAAAAATTGATGTAAATGTTATGCATAGAATTAATGCTGGTTGGTTAAAATGAAGAGGGGCATTAGATATTTTATGTGATAAGAAGATACCATTAAAGTTGAAAGGTAAATATTATAGAGCAACAATTAGGCCTACTATGTTTTTTGGTTATGAGTGTTGTGTAGTTAATCATCAACATGTACAAAAGATGTCTGCATAAAGAATGAAGATGTTGAGATGGATGAGTGGCCATATAAGGAAAGATTGTATACATAATGAGATTATTAGATACAAATTGAGAGTAGCACTAATAGAAGATAAAATGAGAGAAAATCGTTTAAGATGGTTTAGACATGTAAAAAGACGACCCAAAGACGCTCTTGTAACTATTAGATACAAATTGAGAGTAGCACCAATAGAAGATAAAATGAGAGAAAATCGTTTAAGATTGTTTAGATATGTAGAAAGGCGACCCAAGGACGCTCTTGTAAAAGGATATTGAAAACTATATTGTGAAAATATTAAAAGAGGAAGAAGACGACCACAAAAGTGTTGGAAAGAAACAATAAATAATGATTTAGTTTATATTGAGTTCACTGCTAGCATGACACATGATAGGGCTATGTGGAAACAAAGAATCCATTTAGCCAGCCCCATCTAGTATGAAAAAGGGCTTAATTGTTGTTGTTGTTGTTGAAACATTATGCATTTAAAACTATCTCTCTTTCTCTCTACACATATCTATCTATTTATATATATATATATATATATATATATATATATATATATATATATATATATATATATATATATATATATATATATATAGAAGGAACGACAGACTTCTTTGAAGTTAATATTGGGTTACATCAAGGATCAACTTTAAGCCCATACTTATTTATAATGGTGATGGATGAGTTAACAAAACATATTCAAGATGAAGTACCTTGGTGTATGTTATTTGCACATGACATTGTATTAGTGGAGGAGTCTAAGGAAAAAGTTAATAGAAAATTGGAACTATGGAGAGGAACATTAGAAAGCAAAGGCCTCCGACTTAGTAGAACAAAGACAGAATATATGGAATGTAAGTTTGATCATTTGGTTACTTCAGAGGACATAGAAATTAAAATAGGCACATATTGTATTCCTCATAAGGAAAGTTTTAAATACCTAGGATCAATTTTTTAGAGTGATGGAAGAATTGATGGAGATGTTACGCATAGAATTAATGCTGGTTGGTTAAAATGGAGAGGGGCATCAGGTATTCTTTGTGATAAGAAGATACCATTAAAATTAAAGGGTAAATATTATAGAGCAGCAATTAGGCCTGCCATGTTTTATGGTTCTGAGTGTTGGGCAGTTAATCATCAACATGTACAAAAGATGTCTGTGACAGAAATGAAGATGTTGAGATGGATGAGTGGTCATAAAAGAAAAGAACATATACATAATGAGGTTATTAGAAACAAAGTAGGAGTGGCACCAATAGAGGATAAAATGAGAGAACATCGTTTAAGATGGTTTGGACATATAGAAAGAAGATCAAAAGAAGAACCTCTAAGAAGGTTAGAAAAACTAAATTTGGAAAGTATTAAAAGAGGTAGAGGACGACCACAAAAGTGTTGGAAAGAAATAATAAAGAACGATCTAGCTTATTGGGAGTTAATTGCTAACATGGCACAAGATAGGGATCTATGGAAACAAAGAATCCATGTAGCCGACCCCGTCTAGTATGGGAAAAGGCTTAGTTGTTGTTGTTGTTGTATATATATATATATAGAGAGAGAGAGAGAAAGAGAGAGAGAGAGAAAGACATTGATGGGCAAATCAAACGATGCCTAACTATTCAATCATAGGAGATTATGATTCAATTTAGATAGTACACTAGAAAATTAAAAGGTAACTTTTTACTATTTTAATGTAGAAGATTTGATCAAACAATCATGTGACTTTTGCTCTCTCTCTCTCTCTCTCTCTCTCTCTCTCTCTATGTATGCGTGTGTGCATATGCTGAGTAATGGTGCATTTGGATCTCCCGATGACAATTCCAAGGGATCTAATACCAGAAATGGGATCGTAACATGGATGTGATTGGTTAAATATCTATTTTGATATCCTAGATCACAAATCCATAGAATCTAAACCAGTATTTAGAAACAGCCAGTTCTGGTTCACCTGGAACCAAGAAAAAGAACAAGCTGGTTTCTGTCCCTTTTTCGAACTGCCAGCTCCGGTTTCAATCCTAAACCAACTAAAACCATGAAAACAAAGAAGATCCAAAAACTTGGAAAAAAATAATAAATAGGGATTTGGTTCAGGCTTTTGGATCATGTTCATTGGTTCTTGTTCTGTTAGGTCTCAGGCCCAGGTCGGTTTCAATTGGAATTGCCATTCTAGTTTACATGCCTGCATTCGCTCTCCTAGCAGGACTCTTGACTCATACGAAGGCTTTTGTCATTCTGAGGCTCGTGCTTACCTGGCTCCAGCTTCCCACTGTAGCCCCTCCCCAAAAAAATTAGTACAGTAGTTGGAATTATTGACAAATATCTCTGTTAAATATCACTTACCCGGCGCATTAGCTCATCGGCTCTGGCGCCGTTGCTGCTGGTGGGGAGTTCAACTCCCAGGGGGTGTATGCGCGTGTTCCCTTGCACCACCCGAGCCCTAGCATAGTCCCTGGGGCCATAACGGCCCTACGGATGGGCCGTTGGGACTATGAGTATGTCTCACCACCAAGGCGCGGTTTCCCTGAGTGGACAAGTGGCAACAGTTCACCTCGCTCGGGGTAATTCAAGTCCCAAGTTGAAGGTCATGAGTTCGATACCCGGGACATTCATCTGGCTTCCGCCTCCACATTATGCAAATTATGTTTACACACTTGAAGGTAATTAGAGAAGAACACCTTGATCAAAATTGTCCTTTTACATAATTTCGTCGGTCTACGTCGAATACATTCATCCGGTGGATAACTTCGTGCAAGCTTGCTGCCTCCTGAATTCTTTA
Organism: Brasenia schreberi; assembly: GCA_036023115.1. NCBI lineage: Eukaryota > Viridiplantae > Streptophyta > Magnoliopsida > Nymphaeales > Cabombaceae > Brasenia > Brasenia schreberi. The sequence goes on along the minus strand of JAYKKT010000078.1, from coordinate 7,194,632 downwards.
CCATGTAGAAAGAAGACAAGTGCATTCATTTCAAAGTAAACTTTTATGCACATGAAGCTCTCTTAGATCATCTTCATCAAGGCAATACATGTATAAGGCATGAACACTCCAAGCTCCACAAAATTCATCATGAAGAAATTAGGATCTTCAGCATCTTAATTACTCGTGTGCTGTGTTGCACCTGATTCCGGGTCATTGATCCGTCCATTTGGTGCACCGGCCGGAAGCTCGATATGACCGTTATGCTCGACGCCGTTGGCACCGTCTTCTGGGTTCACCACCTCTAAAGGCTTGTATGTGTAAAACAATGCGCAGAGTATGTAATAGCCCAAGTTCACAACTTGGACCACTGTCACCAACCAGTAGTAATAATCCAGTTTGCCCTTGTTAAGGTTATGGTTAGGTAGCCAATTGTGTGCATTGCCTGTGTACTTGTGAACTAGTGTAACCAACAATGTGCTTAAGTAATTCCCGGCCGACATCGAGATCCAAAAGAGTGCGATCCCGATGCTTCTCATACTTTCCGGTGACTGATCGTATAGAAATTGAAGGTGACCGACAGCCATGAATGCTTCAGCTATTCCATGAAGACCATACTGAGGTACCAACCAGAATACACTAATTGGTATGATTGTCCGCGGCTGATCTAGTAGCCCGGCTTGAGCTGCAGCCTGTTTTCGTTTGACTTCAACCAATGCGGCGACTCCGGTGCTCAATATGTTTATGATCAAGCCGATGCCCATTCGCCGGAAGTATGGCTCTCTTTTGGGTTTGCCGGAAGATTTGCGGCTGAGGGGGACTATGATGTGGTCATAGATGGCAAGGGTGAGTAGCAATGATATTATGTTGAAGACGTTCATGGAGGCAGGGGGGATCTTGAAGGACCCAGCCAGGTGTCGGTCCATGGTTCGAGCCTGTTGGATGGAAAATGTGAGTTGGTGAGATGAGGCAGTGATGAGCAAGATACTTGAGGCCCAGATAGGCAGTGTTCGGACGATGGATTTCAGCTCCTCGATCCGATGGACGGTCGAGATTCGCCAGGGCTTGGGCTTACTAGATTCAGTGAAGTCTCCTTCTGTTATTATGGCAGCTCTATCAAGGCACCTGAAAATTACATCTCAAAGATCATTAGAACTAAAATGAGTTCTAAATAGCATCATTTCCAATTTTACTTTTGGCAAACCATCAACTTTAGAAAATGTGGCCATGAAACTTGTTTCAAGTAGAAAAAATCGAGTGCTTAAGATATATATATATATATATATATATATATATATAGAGAGAGAGAGAGAGAGAGAGAGAGAGAGAGAGAGAATATATGCTTTGAAAGCACCTTTAGATCGCTTTTGATAGACGATCAAGAATGACACTAACAATGCTATGTATATCATATACTCTCAAAAGATATTATCGTTCTTTTATATATATAAGCAATCAAATTGAGGCTGGGTTCTGGTTTGAATTAAACAGATCGAACATAGATCAAGTTGCTGAGCTTACTTGTACTGGTCAGAGTGGAGGAGCCTCCCATTGATTGAAATGGCGGCATCCATCTCCCTGTTCTCATACAACTCACTGGGGTCACTTGGCCGAGACAAACGCCTTTTCCTTATGGCCGCCGTGATCACTTGCGCCAACCGAGTCATCGGGCTGCCGGAGGGCCGATAGAACATGTACAGAGGATAGCCGAACAGAAAGACGACCACGGAGATAGTCATAACTATGGTTGGCACGCCTAGGCCCCAACCCCAGCCTACATTGTCTTGGATGTAGACCACAAGGGTCAGTGCCATGAGGCTAGCCACACCCATGCAGAAGTAGTACCAATTGAAGAAATTGGAAGTCTTGTTGTCTTGCTTCTTCTTCGACTTGGTCAAGTCGAACTGGTCGGCTCCAAATGCTACGACGCACGGCCTGAGACCGCCGGAGCCGATCGAGGTCAAGAGGAGGGAGGAGTATAGGATCCACAGTTGCCATGTAGAAGCCTCTTGGCAAACTTGCTGACCGGAACACGGTGGGGGTCTGGACCCAGGCATGATAGCCGACAAGGTCAGAAGCAGCATTCCCTACAAAGAAGACGAACTGAAGAATGAGAGTTCGAGCTTTGATCATAATGAAATAGTGAGGCAAATCGTTACGCAAGAGTTCGGGTTGATGATCTAAAACCGAAACTCATCTCATCACGTTTTGGTGGTGTTATGATCTCTCAAATCACCTGATCTAAAACCAAAACGCATAAGAACCTGTCTTGGTAAAGGGGACAACGGATGGAAATGACTCTTAATACCCCGTATCACCGACCCTAGTAAAACCTAAGATCGGTTCCGGTTTACTTAGAACCGAGAACCGAAACCAAACTAGGATCAATTCCAGTTCCGGTTTAAAGCCCAAACCATCTAGCATCGTTTTCTGGCTGGTTTTGGTTCCATGAAAGGAGGGAACCAAAACCAAACCGGGTGGTCCCTGGTTTCAGGTTCGATTTCAATGGTTTTTGAATACATCCAGTTCGATTTCGGTTGGAATCACCTGGTTAGTTCCATCTATCCATGTCTATTACAAGCGTGTCTAATCAGAGACACATGAAGGAAACCCTGGTGGTGTCTTTGTCGACCTTTTATATTGACACGACCATGAAATGACATGAAACACATTATCTAACTGGCAAAGTGACACGAAAAATCAACTTTGACGTTTTCAGGTTGACCTGTTTTTTGGTATGAACATAAAATAACACGATGAAAAACACGAAATTTGTAACAATAATAATATAACCTCCAATCGACACGAAAAATCAAGTTGTATTATTAGACGTGGACGGATTTTGACATAATCGTGACATGACACAACATAGATAAGACCTGAAGCTTGACTTAACCCAAGTTGGCTTTCCTTTCTTTATACAGTGAGAGACGCAGATGACGCTTTCTAGGTTGACCAATATCAAGATGACGACGAGGTGATCAATGCCACTTGTATGATATCTTTGAACCCGTCTCTTTCGATTTTCTTTTATTTATGATACTTTTCTGTCTCTTTCATTTAAAAAAAATATATTATATTTTTTTATCGTAGATAAGGCCTGAAACTTGACTGAACCCAATTGGCTTTCCTTTCTTTATACAGTGAGAGAAGCAGATGACGCTTTCCAGGTTGACCAATATCAAGCTAACAACGAGGTGATCATTGCCACTTGTATGATATCTTTGAACTCGTCTCTTTCGATTTTCTTTTATTTATATACTTTTCTGTCTCTTTCATTTTTAAAAAAATTATTATATTTTTTATCGTGGATCTTTGAACTCTTATCTCAAAATCATGCCGACAGGTTGGTGTCAATCCGTTCAAATCCATGACACAACCCATGACCCGTGTTGACTCTAGGTTCACATGATGCACTAAAATGGTCCCAACTACCAACTATCACCCACTATACTATAACCACAAGGAATCCACATAATGAGTCTTTGTGAGGTGTATTAAATGCACCCGATACTATTAATTGAAGTGATAAAATATAAAACATTTAATATTTATAAGAGCCCAAAATTAAATATTAATTTAATTCAAATCTTTATATTTAATCATACTAATTAAATCATAGATATAATGAGTTTCTTGTGATTATTTATTTTTGTGGGTTTTTAAAATTTAGATTCTCATATATATATATATATATATATATATATATATATATATATATATATATATATATGACACTTTATGCTTTTGTGAAGTGTATTAAATGCAACCGATACTATTCACCTTTTTCTTTAAAGATCAAAGACTCTAAATTTTTAAAAAGATTAGAGCATGGACGAGTGTGTATGAACTATGCTCTCTCTATATAGAGAGAGATTGGTGGATGGTTTTGTATATATACACACAAGCACACACTTAATATTGTATTTTAACTAGCCTAATTTATTACCCTCAGTTCCAACTTGGAAACTCGAGTTCTCCTTTCTGTTTCAGTGGGCAAACCAGGTGAGGCAGACGTCCACCGGTTACAACTACAAAGAATACCTCAATTCCCTCGGCAAATACCCCCTAAGCTGCTGTCACAGTGTCCAATACATATGCCAATTGTTCGCATATCACAAGGTTCAAGCTTTTGTCCCTCTTCACTGACCCTCTTGCCCGGGGGCATCTTGTAGTCTTGCTAATTGCTATCTAACACACACACACACACACACACACACACATATATATATATATATATATATATATATACAACTAATCCAGTTCAAGCCAGGTCCGGGGGTGAGACTCCTGCGTCGCTGTTTTCACAATTAACATACTCGAACTCGAGACCTTGCTTATCCGGAAGAAGTGCCGAAGCACTTGAACCACTCGTATCGCTGTGTTAAGCTTCTGAAATGAGCCAAGTCGTATGCTATTCTTGAACAAGAAAATGGTTTTCCTTTTTCAGATTATAGCTAGAAGAAACTCCTAGATGAGGACCGATGCTTGAAAGGCTTGTTGGATGGGTTTGGCTCTCGCACATGCTAGAAACTGAATCCTGACCGTCCATCTTTACTACCTCAATATGCCTGAACGAACCCATCAAGCCGAATGGACAATAAGAAGAGCTTAAACCAAGGATGCAATTAGCTTTCAAAGCCATCCACAAAAATAAGATACTCTGCAATAAGTGATTTTTGTAACCATGGATTACATCTAATCCATTCATTTATAAGATGTACGGTGAAGATCATGCCACTGTCCAAAACCTTTTGAAGAAGCCACAGTTAAGGTCACTAAAATGGTCTAGCAGTGCTATACTTACCAATTGGTAGAAGATAGAGGCGAAGGCTATGGTCCAGAACCTGCCGGCAAAGGAGTCGGCGATCAGCGCGCCGATCAACGGCGTCAAGCTCGCCGTGCCCTGGAAATTTGTTAGTGTGTTTGAAGCTTGCACCATGGGCATGTGGAGCACTTGAGTCAAGTAGGTGATCATATTAGCATAGAATCCGGTGGCCGCGAATCTATCACATACATCAGTAGCTGTAAAACCAAGAAACAAGGGGTCAAATACATACTTTCTTGCTCCGATGACCTTAGATCAGGGCGCTTTACTGTCATTGCTGCTGGTGGGGAGTTCGATTTTCAAAAAGATGCATGTGTGGGTGTTTGTGTGTCAGGCTTCGGCTTGCTCTTATAACAAAAAAGAAATACATATTTTCTTGAATTAGAATCAAAATATTTTCTATAAAAAAAATGAACATAAAGCCGCGACTAGTCTGACTATGTGACTGACCCAAAAAACCATTTAGATGAAGATCATGAGTTGGGAACTCGGCGGGTTGCGTATCTCAGCTTGCCCACGAAGAATAACAAAGGAAATAATGATATAGCAACCAACAAATGGCCTAATTACCTAGAATAAAAGGCATTGTCTTGAAGCCTCCTTTCTTCCTCTCCGCGGATGCCATGGTTTTGTCTGCCGCGTTTTTCGGTGAACTTGACTGGACTTTGGACGGAAAACAAGAGGGCATGGTTTGAGATTCTCAAAGGGAAGTGGGAAAAGGTAGCGGGAAATGACAGGGAAGCAAGGGTGACTGAGGATTCTTATAACATCTCACATGAGAGTGTGCAGCGCTCTTCCTTTTTATAATGATTTTATGCCTTACGAGAGGACACAGCTTGGAGAATACAGGCATTTGAGATTCGGAAAACAGTGACATAATGACCAGAATAGCCATCTAGTAGTGAGTATGATATTTACATAACATTATGCTTAATCTTTAGTGATATTAGCATTTAACTTCTTTTGGATGGTGCTTTATATATTTTTAAAATATTTTGTGTTTTTTCTAAAAGTATTTATGGTATAATTTTTTAGACTTTCTAGTGTTCCGGTGTAAAAAGGTAAAAAAGCAAAAGCTTTAGAAAAACTTATAAAATAGAACCGAGAAGAATCCGTGGTTTAAGTTGCTGGTTCTAGTACTAGAGAAAGAAGAACTAACCAAAAGAGGAGAGTTAGTGCAGTTCTGTGTCCGGTTAGGCCACTTTCGGTTTTGGACCTGGTTCACTTTCAGTTTAAATAACTCGCTTTCATTGGAGGAGCAATCATAGGCCGGTTCCACTTTTGACCATGGTTCAGTTCTAGTTCAAACCTGAGTGGGGCGGTTCCTATTCCTAATGGATCTGCGGTACCATATCCATGGTTCGGGTCTGGATATGTTACCCGTGAATGATATTAACAGCATGAGGTCGTTGAGATAAGTAGTTCCAGTGGCGGATCTACATACAGGTGAGGTGGCATGTTGGTTCCACCTGAAATTTGAAGTGTCAATGCGAAAAACCATAGCTAGCAGTCGAACCCATGGTTATAGCACACACTCCACCTCACCCCAAACAGTTTCATGAGCTATTCGCCCCACCCGACACCAATCCACCACTGAGTAATTCGAAACTAGAACACATTTAGAATATGTAAGCGATGATTAAACCGGATTAAAGGTTCTTTAATTGAACAGGACTATAAAACTTGAATTAATTCTGATTCTAGTGAAATACTCTTAGGAACAGGTTGCTGATGAGCCTGAAGTTTTGAATTTAATTATAATAGAAACTGGAATTGTAGTTTCAGTTCTGTAGTCCTAAGCCTTGAAACCCCCTTAGTGTTTATTATAGTCAAATGACTGCTGAACTTTTCATTACTTAGGAAGAGTTCTTTAAGACAGCTGTATAATGGCTTCAGCTAAGCAAAATACGTTCTAATAATGTGGAATTAATTACTCATTATTATTATTATTATTATTATTATTATTATTATTATTATTATTATTATTATTATTATTATTATTATTATTATTATTATTATTATTATTATTATTATTATTATTATTATTATTATTATTATTTGCTATAACAAGAGGCCGAAGCTTAGCACACACAAACACGGTCGCCACCTGCAAGTGTTGAAATGAGACTCCTACCGGTGAGCTAACGTTCTTGGAGAATTAATTATATTTGTTTATACAACTTGTTAAGCTCATATCCAAGTGAAGCATATATATATATATATTAGAGAGAGAGTCCAATATATTAATATATTAACAATTATTATTGTCACTCGGTCTTCCAAAAGTTTTAGTAAACGTATCAGCAAATTAATGATGAGGCTTTCGATACCTTGCAAAGATTTCTCTTTCTACTTATCTTGGTTTTGGAATGTATTTTTTATTACATACATGTACATGTGCATGGACACATATATATAATGTACATAGAGAAATTAGTACATATACATAGATTAAATATTTTCAAAGATGTCTGATCTTGAAGATCAGCAGTTGAGTATATATATATGTGTGTGTGTGTCTGTGTGTCTGTGTGTGTGCTCCGTTCCTGCCACACAACCATCGTGTTACTTGTAAATGGAAATCGAACCCGTAACCACCCTGTTGAGGTTGGGATGGGCCAGGTATAGGGGTACTACCCATCTCCACTGTCGTTCCTGCGCGTTGGCAAGGGTATTTTCGTTATTTACAGTTATTTTAGTTTGTCTTTCATTGGTTGTATTAGGATACTGCCTGCAAACCAATGAGGGAGCAGCTGCGCCAACATTTTCTGTCATTTGTTTCTCGTTCAAAGAAACTTGTTTTTTCTGACGCCGGACCCAACCAACCAAGGTCAATTTACGGCATCCACACCAAGCATTTAAGTTTTTAAATATTTAATTTATCTTTTACCACAAAATTAATTAATTTAAAAAATATCGAATTCTACCGTGAAATATCTAAAATTTATGGTTGTATATGGGACAATAATTCCAAACAATAACAACAACTAAGCCTCTTCTCATACTAGATGGAATTGACTATATGGATTTTTGTTTCCACGGAACTCGATCATGTGTCATGATAGCAATAATTAATTTAACATAAGCTAGGTCATTCTTTAGTATTTTGTTTTGACACTTTTGTGGTCATCCTCTTTTTAAAATTTTGACAATTTAATTTGTGATATCTCCTTAATCAAGTTTTCTTTGATAATTTTTTTTGTGTCCAAACCATTTTAAACAATCTTTCCTTATTTTATTATCTATTTGAGCCACTCTGAATTGTTGGTCTTTCATTGTGTGACCACTCCTTCGTTTGAGTATTTTCTAGCACGAATATCTTTTTTAAATGTTGATGATTAACTCATCAACACTTATAATCATATAATATAACAGGTCTAATTGCTGCTCTAGAATTTGCAAAATATTTATCTTGTAAAGTCTGATGATTTTTAGCATTAAGACAACTCGCATCTTATGAACTTATAATAAAGTGAACTATTTATTTTCGAAAGAAGTCTCAATGTTGAGGTTGTCTAGATATAATTTTGGAAAAGTGGGGAATAAAGTTCTGGTGAAAATGTATGAGAAATAAAAATATTGATAACTTAAAATATCCAAAGTGATGCTTCATAGCATCGTTGTCGACCCGATCATGTTTTTTAGTTAAATATTAATATAAATGCAAGATAGAACACAATGATGAATAGGAATCCAACTCTCCCCACATAATGTTGAGAAGACTTCGTTTCGCTTCGGATGGTAAAAAGTATCGACTACTCATCCAAATAGTTCTTAAATTTCAATTTAACTTGAAAATGTAAGTATATAATGTGAAAAATAAAAAATTGATGGTCGTGTCCGAAGAATAATAGTGAGTATTAACTCAACGACAGGGCGCTCTAGCACCGGTATTGTTGGTGGAGAGATCGACTCTCAAAGGGTGCATGTGTGAGTGTTAAGCTTCGGCCTCTTCTTGTAACAAAAAAATAAATAAATAATAGTGACTAGAGTTGGCATTTCATCTTAATTGAGCTGACTTTCTCATCAATTGTCTGCATTCAACAAAATAAATATTCATTGACTAATTCTTGCAATTAATGCAATGCTCTTTCATAACTAATGCTAGTTGTTTAACACATAAAATAAAAGATTTTAATTAAAATATTCACTAAAAAACGATTAAACTGTAAGCAAGTATGTGATTGATCATATATTTGGCCAACTACAGCTTGGAAAAACAAAATTACGCCAATGGGTACTCTTGTTTCTCCAAAGGGCTTGACCAGGGGAAGGCCAGTTAGGACTGCTAGTCAAAGGCTGGCTGACAATTTTGAGAGCAATTGAATTCCAGACTTCTTCGTCATTGTTTTTTTTTTAATCAATGTGAAAGAAGAAGAGTCTCTGACAGACAACGTAAAACTTTATTAAATTTATTATTATAAATTCACTAGTAAGTCGTCAATAATAGAATAACAAGCCAAGCTACTTGTGGCTCAGCGTGGCTCAACTCATTATGAGCTTGTTCATGTATGGTTCATGGAACCAACAGGCCGAATACAAGAAGCATATTATGACTAAATGAGCTGAGCATGAGCAAATGGTATCCAGGTTGGGTGTGCATCACTTTGGCTTGGCTTGGCTTGGCTTGGCTCGGCTTATCCTGATATATGAACATTACACCGATCATCAGCCAACAAATGTCAAAAGCTTTCTATATATAAAAGGCACAAACAATCAAAACCATCCATTTTATCCAGTGCCATATCTAAATCGAAATGAGGTACCGGAATTCAGAAAACCAATAAAAAAACTAGATAGCCCACGGTCAAAGCCGTGGGGTCATAATACATTGTCCGCGCTACCCTAAAGTGGTTCATCATGCAATATTGGCCTTATGCATGCTAAAAGATTTTCCAAATCTACACTGATCGTATCTATCTTTACTCTTATAGGCAAAAGACCACATTTTTATTTTTATGGTCTCCTTCAAGTACCTTTTAGTTCTTACTCTTTCTTAATGCTCCACCTTCTTGCCGGAGTTTCATTGGCCGGACTCCCGGCCTGTCAAGTACCTTTTAGTTCTTACTCTTTCTTAATGCTCCACCTTCTTGCCGGAGTTTCATTGGCAGGACTCCCGGCCTGTTAGAACCACCTTGAGTGTGTCTTATTTTCACCAACCAATAATCTTATCGCATGAAAGCTTACACGCATAAACAACCAAAATCATGAACCATGAAAGTCACATAATGCAGTTCTTTTTCTTGTACTTTTCAAAGCCATGCTGGGGCCAAGATATAATTAAACTAAATGGCCATATTAATCAAGCAAAAAGGAATAAAAAGGTCTATGATTAGCGAGTCATACAACGATGAGGTCGTTGATCACATGATATTAAGGAAAGCCCGTCATGATCTTTTGATATTGGATTATTAAACTTTACCCACAATCTCATAGCATCTAGAAAGTGTTTTCCTCGTCGATCAAAAGTTTATTTTTTAACCCTTTCACTAAAGGAGATATCAAATCTTATTAAAGGAGGAGATTTATGATAGGTGGCAACAAGTATCTCGATCCTCGTGAATCTTTTATTATGTTTCTAAAACTAATACACTCAATCTCATCAAAAGTTTGAAGTTAAGCGTGCTTGAGCGAGAGTAGTATTATGTAATCGAAAGTCCTCGTGTGTTGTCCTTCTTGCCTACCCCACTTAATGTGAGAAAATGCTTGGTTAAGACGAAGAGCTAATGCCGACATTAATAAAGGCAAAGCAGTGATTAACATAGAATTGAAATGAATAGGGCCCATACTTAGGGATTGTGCATGAATGTGGCCCCATGTGCATCTAACCGTATACGGCTAATTGCTTAATTCAAACCTGTCCGGGCTTTGACTTTTGGGTCACGGGGCCAACCACGATATTCGATTATTGTGTCAAGCGGACAACAGGTCGACCATAGATGAGTCATGGTGTGCACGGTTGGCAATTTAAGACAACAGGAGCCTCCAATATGAGCCACCCAAAGTGGTTTGCGAGTGCTTCAATGCTTCGTTTTGTCAAAGTAGCGTGTTGGAGAACACGAAATATTATGGCAAAACAACGAATAAATAATTGTAGATCACTTCAGATACAACACGAACACGAATGCAACCTAAAAGGTTCATGTTCTTCTCCACCCGAAGTGACACAGAGAAAGATTGGGTAGTGTCTAGGTTCACCTGCTTTTGACACAACACGAGGCAACATTGCCACCCTTGATTGTGTCCATGACCCCATTTCAAACTCTAAAAAGACCCCTAGCTCGTCATAACAAGAAACGTTTATAAGCTTTTTTTTCCTTTGGTAAAATGGAGAGGCTAAAGCCAAAACCACAACCCATATATTGAATTCATGATCATCAACTTGTGAGTCGACCCCTTGACCAGGTGAGCTATCGCTCTTCATGCGTTTATTAACTTGTGCCCTCGGTTGAAGAATCGAGTTGTTGCTATTCCTCATTCTTTTTGTTTGCGAGATGGAGTTAGGCAAGCAGAATCCGTTCATTTAATTTTTATTTTTAACTTACACTAAACAACAATAACAACTAAGCCTTTTCCCATACTATCATGTCTAAACTCCATCAGAGATAAATTCGACAAAGTTTTATGATAGTTATCATAAGCCTAATGCAACAACTAAGCCTTTTTCCATACTAGACGGGGTCGGCTACATGGATTCTTTGTTTTCACATAGCCCTATCATGTGTCATGTTAGGAGTTAACTCACAATAAACTAGATCATTCTTTATTGTTTCTTTCCAACACTTTTGGTCGTCCTCTACCTCTTTTAATACTTTCCAAATTTAGTTTTCATATCTTTAAACGTTCTTCTTTTGATCTTCTTTCTATATGTTCAAACCATCTTAAACGATATTCTCTCATTTTATCCTCTATTGGTGTCACTCCTAATTTGTTTCTAATAACCTCATTATGTATATGGTTTTTTCTTGTATAACCACTCATCCATCTCAACATCTTCATTTCTGTCACAGACACCTTTTGTACATATTGATGATTAATTGTCCAACACTGAGAACCATAAAACATGGCAGGTCTAATTGTTGCTCTATAATATTTACCTTTTAACTTTAATGATATCTTCTTATCACAAAGAATACCTGATGCTCCTCTCCATTTTAACCAACTAGCATTAATTATGTGCGTAACATCTCCATCAATTCTTCCATCACTTTGAAAAATTGACCCTAGGTATTTAAAACTTTCCTTTTGGGGTATGCAATGTATGTCAATTTTAATTTTTATGTCCTCTAAAGTAACCAAATGATCAAACTTACATTCCATATATTTTGTCTTTGTTCTACTAAGTCGGAGGCCTTTGCTTTATAATGTTTTTCTCTATAGTTCCAATTTTCTATTAACTTTTTTCTTAGACTCCAACACTAACACAATGTTATCACCAAATAACATGCACCAAGGTACTTAATCTTGAATATGTTTTGTTAACTCATCAATCACCATTATAAATAAGTATGGACTTAAAGTTGATCCTTGATATAACCCAATATTAACTTCAAAGAAGTCTGTCATTCCTTCATTTGACCTCACACATGTTTGTCCACCATCGTACATGTCTCTTACAAGATTAATGTATGTCAATGGGATACCTCTTTTTTTCAAGGTTCTCCAAAGAGCCTCCCTTGGTAGCTTATCATAAATTTTTTCTAGATCAATAAATATCACGTGAAGGTCTTTCTTTCTTACTCTAAAATGTTTCATAAGACATCTCAAAAGATGAACCCCTTCAACTAACTGGCATGAATCCAAATTGGTTCTCTATTGTATTTGATATTTGCCTTAACCTAAGTTCGATAATTTTTCTCACAATTTCATAGTATGGCTCATTAACTTGATACGTTGATAATTCGTACAATTCTGAATGTCTCCCTTGTTCTTATACATGGATATAAGTGTACTCACTCTCCAAACTTCTATAGAAATATTGTCTGGTCCTACCGATTTACCACCCTTCATATGTTTAAGAGCCTCTTTGACTTCATTCTTTTAAATACGTTAGTAGAAATTGTGGTTTATATACTTTTCTAATTTAGCTAACTCAACTAAGCTAATACTAACATCTTTATTTTCATTAAAAAACTTATAAAAACAATTTTTCCATCTATTTCTTATATCATCATTTGCCACTAGAATTTTTTTATCCTCGTCTTTGATGCATCTAACATAATTAAGATCTTTAATTTTCTTATATCTAGCCCTAGCTATCCTACAAATATCTCTTTAACCCTCTTTTGAGTTGAGTTTTTTATATAAATTCTTTCAAATTTTACCTTTTGGTTCACTGATGGCCTTTTTCGCTTCCTTCTTTGCTTTCTTATAAGCCTCAAAAGTTTTACTAGTTTTCTTAGCATAATATAATTTGTAACATGTCCTCTTTGCCTTAATTTTTTTTTGCACTACTTTACTCCACCACCAATTCTTCTTTTTGAACCGATACACCTCCCTTAGATTTACCTAACACATCTTTCGCCACTTTCCTAATATGTATAGCCATATTATTCCACATATCACAAGGTGTACCAACATAATTTCAAACATCTCCTTGAAGGGCTTTCTGTTTAAATATATCTTCTTTTTCGCTTTTAAGGTTCCACCATTTAGTCCAAATAGCTCGATGCACTCTTTTTTTTTGTCTATTTTTTTATTTGTAAATTCATAACTAAAAGTCGATATTGGGTAGTTAATTTTTCTCTTGGAATTACCTTGCAATCTTTACAAAACGCTCTATCTTTTTTTCTACAAATAAAGTAATCAATTTGTGTTTGTGATAAGCTACTCTTATAAGCAATTAAATGTTCAACTCGATTTTTGAAGATTGTGTTGATTATAACGAGATCAAATGCCATAGCAAAATTTAAAGTCTCCCTACCTTTCTCATTTATATCCCCAAAACCAAAGTTTCCATGAATACCTTGATACCCTAATGCCTCTTTACCGACATGTCTATTTAAGTCTCCTAAACAAATCATCTCCCTTTGTGGAATCCTTTGAATCACCTTATCTAACTCTTTTCAAAAATTTGTTTTTATACTATATTCTAGTCTTACTTGGGGTGCGTAAGCACAAACTATATTCAAAACCTTTACTCCTAACACTAATTTCAACATCATGATTCGGTCATCATATCTTTGTATGTCTACTACACTATCTTTTAGATCTTTATTTATGATAATACCAACTCCGTTTCGATCATTTTCCTTACTTGAGTACCATAATTTAAAACTTGTATCCTCTATCTCTTTTACTTTTTGTCCAACCCACTTTGTATCTTATAAACATAGAATATGAATATTTCTCTTAATCATACTATCTACCACCTCCATTAGCTTACCAAATAATGTTTTGATATTCCAAGAACCAATACGAATCTTATTATCTAAAACTAGCTTTTTTACCCCTCGTATCCGTCCATATTGAAAATGCGAAGACCCTCTCTGTAAATTATTCACTACATTCGAGCGACAATGTAGCGACACTAACTTCTTTACCCACACTCATCCATGATGTGGGAACCCTCTTTGCAATTGATTCACTACATCCAGGCGAAAATATAGTGGCCCTTACTTACTTATCACTGTATTCGGGCTTTACAGCACGTCGCTAGGCAGGGATGCCCCAAAGTAATGCTTATAATTTGTGTAATTTATGGTATAAAAATCCGACAAAGTTTTACGTTGTCTGTCAAAAGCCTAACACAACTCTCTTTCTTTATCCGAGCTTGGGATCGACAATGCAACCCTCCTCTTTTATGACATCATTTATTATAAGGGCTTCGTTGTCCTAAGACTCTTGGGCTTCAAGAACTTGAAGGGGGTGCATGGGATAAACTCCTATTTTGTGCAACAACTTGAAGGGGTGCATGGGATGGACTTCACTGTCCTGGGACTCTTGCTTCAAGAAGGTCCTCCTGGAAGTAGACTCTAATATCGTGGTCACTTACAATAAGGGTACTCAAAACACCTTTCCTGTGGCACAGTGGCTTCTCTGTGAGACTTATGGGAAATGTTCAAGAAAGATCGATGGGTAGAAGTGGCCTGAAAGGAATTAAATTCGACGATCGGTTCGCAAACTACCATCTATCTCAGGACATTCAGTATAAAGGATAGATTATGCCTTTGTTGTCACACACAAAAAAGGAAGCACCTATTTGATTCGGTATTCTAGGAAATAATTAATAAATTCATCACAAGTTAATCATATTTTTGTTTGTGTCAGACTAGACCCAACCCGACTTTTGTCACCTTGCTTCAAGTCGACTTGGATGCGACTCGTGGGGCCTAAACCTGGAAATAGCTTTGCAGGGTGAGGTTCTGGTGCTGGGTCCAAATCTATCACCATCTTGACCTCTACAGTTAGGAGAAAATACCATAGCAGCAGGAGGGCTCCCTGGGATGTGACCTACCGTATAAGAACTTTTGGTGTGTAGGCTCTTATCTTGAAAGGCTTTTCTCAAAAGGTCCACTGCACTGCAGTGAAACCAGTTGGCTTAAGGCCCACCACTAAGCTCAGAATGTGCAAGGCATCCTTCGTCGTGCATGGCTCGTGCCGACATATGCTTGCATGTGTGATGTTTGTGTGAAGTGCGTGCATGCCCATTGCGCATCCGTGTATATACATGAAAGTTTTGTTAATGGGTTTCTTCAAGAGGCAAATACATTAAGCAAAAAAAAAAAGAAGAGAAAAGAAGGAAAATAAAAGTATCTTTCGATAATCACGTAAAGCTAATGTAATTCTATAACTTTTTTTGGCAACAAGGGGAGGTCGAAGCCATATGCACACCCGAGGTATGAAATCATGACCTTCAACTTGTAAGCCAACCACCTTGAACTCATGGCCTTCTTCAACTTGTTTATGAACCACCTTGCAAGGTGAGCAGACTTGGGATTTTTTTTTTCAGTGAGACTTACTGGTGAGGTACACTTGTATTTGACATGCACAAAGCATTTGTATTCCCTTTATACAATGACAGACTCGAAATTATTTTGAGATTTCAAGTGAGGCGGATGCGTCCACGGCTGCAAATCAGCCATTCTTTGTTGTGCCCAACTTATTCCCTCTTATAGCTTTATATATTTCTACCATCAAACGCTTCAATGACAAGGAAGAATGTCAATGAAATCATATACATTATAAAAGCAAATCACCTTGATGGTGGATCTAAAAACTCTTTTGGGTACGGTGAATAGCCCGTGAATGGTTTCGAGTAGGGCGAACTATGCATTATAGTCCATGGATCCATGTCTTTCACGAGCTCTTTTAACTAAGGTTCATCAACCACCAAATATATGAAAGGACTAGCGGGTTTGTTACATTCTTCAATATGACACTAAACTTTGTCTCTTCTTTATCATCTTTTGAAAAAATCCCTCATATATTACTTTTTACACTTTAAGACTTTCATATACAGAAACCAACATGAATTAAATGTCATTAAATGCACATTCAATCCAACAACAAGTTGGTAATGGGTGAGATGTTAACATAACGGATGATCCTCAAGTCCCACCTACTTTTCCATTCGAGCTCACGAGCGAGCAAACTCGGCAAGAATCCCCTGTTATTGTGAATCAGTTAATGACGATGAGAGGGGATTGAGATTGTAATCGCATCCTAAAGATATTTACACCCACTATGACTAAATTGATCTTTAAAATAAGCTCCACCAAACAGCAAGATGTGTGGCAACTTAGTGTGAAGTTACAATAACACACTCAATCCCTTGATATTATGTGTTCAATGTGATTCAGAACCTAAAACAGTTGGTTATTGCCTACTTACATTTGTTTGGGAGGGAGGAATGATCATACTGCAATCCAAACAGGCAATGGCCAACTTCATCGCAGAGGATTCAAAGAATGGTGTGCTGAGGTAAATTGGACAATTACATGTCTGTTATGGATGGCAAGACTAGTTAACTCAATATCCTTCATGATTTGGCGAATTTTGATCCCCACTAAGACAAACTCTTTCAAAATATAACTCATCGAACTCAAGAAGTCAGTTCCTGTCAGCTAAACTAAAAGCAGAATTTCTGATACACAACCTTTGGATCTCATTGTATACTTGTGTTTGTTGTGTATCAACTTTGCTTTACCATACCTCTTCTTTGATCTTGGGAACTTCCCCTTTTCTGTTTGCTTTGATGCACAAAGCATATGCTTACATGATCAGGTTCCATGAAAACAAAGAATACATGTAGGAAATCCATCTACTAAAGGAAAGGCTTAGTTATTATTATTGTTAGATCCCATCTACAATGGGAAACGGCTTAGTTGTTATTATTGTTTTATGCATATGCTTGCTCTATGAATCTCTTGTCCTCCTCAAGAGTTGTGAAGTTTCTTCTTTGGTGCATGCATCTGTCATTGTCCTTACCTGAACAATATATACATTCTTTGTTCAAGGTGAATGAAGGCAGTCATGCTACTGAAATAACTCACCAGAAATGCCTTTCAAAAAGATTATGCAGCGTGAGTAGATAAATAAACTCTTGCCCTATGGAAGCTTGAAATGCATCTTGCCGTCACAAAGTAATCGGTTTTACTTGAACAATCTTTACATAAACAAGACCCCATGTAATCTCCTCTGTTTATTCTAATCTACAAGTGGATATCTTGCCTAACCCAAGTTCATCTTTTAAAAGAATCAGCAACATCCTTGTATTTGATGTCTTTTTCTCATTCTTGTTAGTTCCTACACTGGTAATTCTTTCTCTAAGGAAAAAAGAAAGTTCTCTCCCCAAAGCCGTGCCGAGCTTTGATATGTTTGCTTCCACCTATCGACGTGTTCTACCACTTTGGACATAGAACCAGGTTGTGCTGGGAAGTGGCGGGTTTGTGACCACACACGGGTTTGACCCATAACAGAATCAGGTTTTCAACAACCCAAACTATAACCGGCCAACCTAGGAATCATAACCAAACTGGGGATCCTCCCGGTTTGTTTGTGTTTTATGATTTTTAGAAACTGAACTGGAACCAGAACTAGAACTGGCAGTTTCCAGCTGTTTAAGATAGAAAACCATACCTGGAACCATGGAACCGTCAATTGATTCCTAATTTCCGGTTTGCCTGAAATCAGCCTGTTGTGCCGGCATTGATGATGCGAGCTTATTTGTGACAATATTTGCACAGTGATGCACACCAATTTTATATGAAGTGCAAAACATGGTGATGGGCACTATACATGTTTGCATTGACTTGCTTGGAACAAGCTCAGAAGCAATTTTTGCATGATAATGCCTTTACTGTGGTGCATATGTAAATCTGACCAGTTGATTCCACTGGTTTTATTTGTTCACTAATTTTAACGATTTAATACAATTAGAGTGTCATGAATTAAAAACATTTTAATATAATTCCATCCCAGCATGGGTGACATAGGTGGTTTGGTTTAGACCCTAAACCGTTCAGAACTAGAAAATATTTTGAAAATTTTTGAAATTTGAAAAAAATATGAAACCAACAGTTCCAAAAACCATGTCTAGACAGCACAATTGTGGCAATTCCCGCCCCAGCATGGGTTACCTTTATCACCAGATGCTACATCCGGCCTTTGCTCGACGCTGAATGTTGAAATTCGATCTTTCTTTTCCATGCAACTTGTATCGGCTTCATGGGAGACAGAGCTATATGTTATCAATAGCGGTTAGTGGGTTGACCCTAATATAGCGGTAGCGGGGATATAGCGGATTTAGCGGTACACTTTTATTTATGATTAAAAATTTATATACATATATATATAATAGGTTTTCTAACTTCTAAGAAATATCAAGAAACATAACCAGTTCTTTAATAAATAAATTAGCAAAACACTCACTAATGAATAGGAAAAAGTAGTAAGGAGGAATGTCCCATATCTTTTAGGCCATATTACTTGTAGTATGCCTCATCTCCAGCTAAAGTGCATGAAAGTTCGGACATTAAAGCAAAAAAGAAAGGCAAAAGAAGATAAAAAAACTCTTGTCACAAACATGTTCAACAGTTCAAATAATGAGAGATTAAGGCAATAGCACATGGATGGACACACATTGATAGAGAGAGACAAAATAAGAGAGAGATAGAGGGACACAAATAGGATGGGTATAAACTTCAATTTGCAGATTTATCGAACGCAAAGAAACCACGATCACTTGGAGAGATACCAATGCCGTAGTAATTAGAATAATTTTCATCATTAACTAAGATATAAGAAATCATGAATTCAACCGTAATATGGAAATTTGGTAACCAATTGTACAATGAGAGAGAAACCAAAGAAACCTTTTCATTCAAGACAAAATCTCAAACTTGACGAATTGGGTTATCCCAATATCTTCTTTCCGAACAAATTAACGACTCTACTAAGCCGATATATGTTTGATTCTAAAGCAACCAACAGGCAAATAAGAAAATGTTACATGCAAAAAAGATAATTTAAAACGTAGGAAACCAAAATTCGTCATTATTATCGATGAAAGCACCATATGACATAAAAGAAAAAGATGATAATAGGTGATGATAATTGAAATATAAGAAACTTGGCTCAATATCATTCTAATACTTAAAGAAAATAAAGGAAACAATTAAACAACCAACCTTTAGCATTCTTTGCCGAAGATCCAACACAACCCATTTCTCCTAAGCTTATCGAATCCCAAAGTTAACGAATAAAAAGAAGAGAACAGGGGAAAAGAAGAGGGACGAAGTCAAAGGAACTAAGACGCCATTTGGCGACTCATAAGAAGAACCACCCCAACGAAAACGAAAAACCTGGAACTTCAAGCGGAAGAAAGCGAAGCCCTGAAGCACTATGAGACTCCGAATTCCGATGAGCTACGCGATCTCCACCATGGAAGAAAGCAAAGCCTTGAAGCGCAATCCGTGATCATCCTTCGCGCGGACGTACACACTCACAGAGACAGACAGAATAAGAGAGAGATAGAGATGGCGAAACCGTACTACCAGGACTGCAAGAAGCATACAGAGGTTCATTGTGGAGTGCAGTATGGTGCTGGAAGCTCACTGCATCGACGAGACCTCGAAGTAGCGAACCTTTGCTAACGAGTCCCAGAGAGAGAGAAGCGTGCGAGAGGAAGAGGCAGGACAAGGGGAAAGAAGCATGCGAGAGGGAGAGGCGGGATAAGGGGACGAACAAGGGTTTCGTCCCCTTTTATATTATTTGGATTGGGTCGATCCAGATCCACCCGACCCAAACCATTTTATATGTCCGCTAACAACGATATAGCGGGCCACCGCTGTTAGCAGTGCTATAGCGGCTCTGGCGGGTCGCCCGCTAAGAGTTGTCCGCTATAGCATTTTTCGATCCACTAAAACACTAGCGCTATAGCGTGCTATTGATAAGAGCTTCTCATGAGAGTAGATCAGGTCGTGCTCATGTTGGGTTCAGTGAAAAACTACGTCCGGGTTGACCTGTTCATGACAATTAACATGATTGTGATGCCACTCAAACATGGATTAGAACATGAAATCACTCAAACAAAGTAACACAGCGGGTGGACTTCGGTTAGGTTAACAGTAAAACACAAGCAGCAAGAAGGCAAAACAGCAACTATCATCCCGCACCATCTCCGTCTGAACTGGAATTGCATGAGAAAGAGATTCCCATTCTTCTGTAATTTACAACGAGACAAGCATGAGATACGGATTCCATGCGTTACCGCCAAGCAGCCAACAAGGAAAACAAATCTACAAGACCTGGTGACATGGATGCTCACCTTAGGAAAGAATCAAAATAAAGTTTCAGAGAAGGGTGCAATATGGCAGTAATTCCAACTCGGCAAAGCAAATCTCAGTCGACGACGAGAACGTCCGAGCTGGTTTCCGGTGCGAACGCACGCTTGAATGAAATCGATCTCCTCCCTTTACCAAGCACAGCGTGGCCTTTGACGCCAACTACTGGCAGGATGCCTGGATGGTCCCAAGCAGTCAAGCCTGAAGCACAGATTCTTTATTTGGTCCATCAAACCGACTGCAACCTATTGAAAAGTGCAGCAAAATCAACCTTCCTTCTCAACATGCATGCAGAGTTAATAGAGATTTCAAGGTACATAAATCATGAAATTTATGGT
Organism: Brasenia schreberi; assembly: GCA_036023115.1. Lineage (NCBI taxonomy): Eukaryota > Viridiplantae > Streptophyta > Magnoliopsida > Nymphaeales > Cabombaceae > Brasenia > Brasenia schreberi. The sequence goes on along the minus strand of JAYKKT010000078.1, from coordinate 7,173,702 downwards.
AGCTGGATAAAGCAACTGCCCTTGAAATAAATTTATGCCTCTCCAATAGTGGAACAAGCACAAAATCTGGCCAAGTTATAATAGTTCATGTTGACTCTTTCATGATAACATCGGCTGACATAAATGAAATTCATTCACTTCCGCTTGATATTTCAAGCATATCATGTTGCATAAACAACACATCAAGGACAATTTCAAACAGCAAGGCCCAAACGAGTACCTGTCAGAAGATCAAGAAACAAATTAACATTTAGATGGACAAAGGCACGGATTGTGAGGCACCAATACCAACCTTCAAAGAATATGAAGACCTAATTTTGCAGAACCGGTCGAGTCAACCTAACAAAGACTCAGAAGACGAAGCAAGATAGAACAAGATAAAGGATTCATGAAGTTCTCAGGTTGACTGCTTGACAAAAGATTAATTAACTGCCGTGCTTCTATCAAGCAGCTCTTAAAACCTTCCTTGTAAATTTCACCCAAGCCAGAAGAATAGAACCTCTCATCTGCAAAATTCTCTAACATCCTAAGATCATTGTTGATACTCATAACTGCATTTGCATTAAACCTTTTAATGCTATCACTAAGAAAAGCAGCCACAATTGTATTGGAAATATGCTCAAGTGCGCCAGTCCCAACTTTGTACATAGCATCCAAGGGTAAAATTTGTTGTGCTGTGGACATAAGAGAATCAAGGTAAAAGATCACTTCATTTATGTAGTCATTTCCATTCTGCTTTGTCTCTTCTGAAGTCCAATTAACACTTTCTGTAAGAGTCATATACTCATCTACTTTTGTGTTTACCAAACTCAGTAGAGTAATATAAGCTGCATCCCTTGAAGTATTCAGTAATACCTTTGCAGTTAAAGTAGCTTGAGGCTTCTCAACTGATCGGACTGGGATACCACATTGTTGGGCTGCATGTCGAAGGAAAAAATCACAAGCTCTTTCAAAAACAGCTATGTTTGCAGCAATCTGCATAGCTTGAGACACACTGATATTGGCACTATTGATTATATCAAGTAATGTTTCATTTAATACTTCAATCAGGAACTTGTCCAAATACTTCCTCACAACATCAAAGAAACTGGTATGTACACCATAAGACAAGTAATCAACAGCGCCTTTGATGAAGGATCTCACAATACGACAAGCATCAGGTACCATGGAGGAGAATGGTGCAACATATGGAAAAGCAGGCATAATATCTGAAGTTTGAAGACTAAATGACAGAACATTATTCTCATAATCAGTATCCTTTTTATCACCATCTGCTCATATGAGTCATTGCCAAGAACATCAACAGTTTGTTTCCGACATTCTTCCAAAAGAAGCAGATGGTATTTGTCACGGCTGTTATCAAGAACATCAAGAAGTGGCCCTATTTCATATCCATACTGTCTAAGAGTAGACCCAAGAAGTGTGACATAATCCTTAACCAGGAGAAGATGGGTGGCAGAGTTCATTTGGGAGAATTGCAAATCCAACACTGATGTCATTTTAGCTAAAGCAGTCTCCCACATGGTTTCAACCTGATCAGCTACCAGGAGCCCCCCAGCAGTCCTCAGGACCCTATCCTCCACTATGAAGTACCCAGCAATTTGAGCCAAAAATGTCTGGTATGATTCAACAAAAGGTTGTGCAGAAGATATCTCCAAGTCTGAATTCAATTGTAACAATCTATTCTTATAGTAATATTCATGAAACTGCTCTCGGATTCCCAGACAACTATGAATATGACAAGCACGATAAAGAGGCGTGAGGTCAAACTTCATGGCAGAATCTTCATCAGCTTCTTCAACATCCAAAGTATAAGCTTGATCCTCTACTACTGAAATATTTTGCTCATCAGCCTTCCTCTGCCTTTCTAGCATTTCCTCATCCCTCTGACGAACTGATGCAGCATGACCAATTGCTGTTTGCCCAATATATTTACAAGAACTCCTTATGTGGACCATCCATTCATTAACTTGACTGCATACTTTCTTCTCGATGTGCGATTTTATGGCAGGAATTCTTTTCTCTATCACCTTTTTAAGAGCCTTGGCAGGAATATTCTCCATGTAATTCTTCTCAAGTAAATCCACAGTTTTCAGTGCAGGATAAAACTGCCCTTCAGAAATGTGATTGTTGCTCTTGACACAAAGCTCCAACACCTCTATACAGTTCTTGGACATTTTTATAGCTTCAGTCACATTCTTCTTGACAGAATAAGATTCAAGAAGCTCCTCAAGCTTTTGTTGCAAGAGAGTTTCGGGCTTTCCGTGCTCAAATGCATGTCTCACAATTGGACCAAGATCGTCACCATTTGCGATAGTGGTTGCTAAACCTAACTCATCCCCATCATCCCCATTCTCCACAGTTGTTCTTTTCTTGGGCTTTGCATGCATTGTTAACATAAAGATCTGGAACAAGAAAAAGAAGACGGCAAATCAAGGAAAGGCCCCATTTTCACAAATTGAAACTATAATCAATACTTGGTTTGCTTATACAAATTTCACAAGGCTTTCTGGAATATAAATGCAACAAATATCTTAGTGAAAGAACAAAAAGGAGAATATAGAACACAAAAACATATATATGAAATAAAAAAATTCACAAGGAAAGATTTTCATTCCTGAAGAATCCCCACATTTCAGGAATAAAGGCATTTACCCATGAAACACAAACATATATGTAAATCTAGTCAGTCCGACCAGTAAGTCTGTAAATAAAACATATAGTGTTTATTTTAAGCTTTGCATCCATGGCACTCTTCTAAAGTCCATGAACGTATTGCCAATCATATACTTGTTTCCTTACTGATAGACGACCAGGTTGCCAATTCCCGTCGGTTCAAGCTGAAACCCTCTCAATTATGATTGACTGACCTAATGATCGAGCTACCTCGTTCAAACCACGACGTACAAAATAAAAAGAAAAGCATAAAAGACAATAACAGTCAATCTTACAGACAAATTTCAAGCTTTGCAAGTTAGCTAGGTAATAATTTTATTACTGGTTGCTTAAAATTTTCAATGTTCTATGAAAACAACAGCTAAGCCTTTTCCCATACTAGATGGGGTCGGCTATATGGATTCTTTGTTTCCATAGAACTCGATCACGTGACATGCTAACAGTTAACTCATATCATTATTGTTTCCTTCCAACACTTTTGTCGATGACAACAACTGAACGAAAAATCGGGAACTACAGAGACTTGGTTCAAGTGCACCATCACAAGCAAGCAAGGAAACTGCATTCTGCGACATATCTATTCAGGGGATGTGAGGATTGAAGAGAATCATTCGAATCCTTCATTGGATAGATAATAAGAAACTGAACGAACCGTTACGCTGAAATAGGAGGATCAAGAGCCAAATTGGATCCTAGCAGTGCCTGTTTGAGCTGTGAAACCTCAATAGATAACGAAATTCCAGAAAGAAAGCCAAGAAAAACCAATCCCCATTAGAAAAAAGAGCTTCAATCCATCTAAAAGGAGGAAATCTTCAAACCGAATCACCCAAATGAAGAGATCCCATGTCCGGAACAAACATGGAAATCTAGAGAGAAAAACATACTCGATTAAAAAGGACCCGGTCCCCCGCTTCCCGCCAATCATAAGGAAGAAATATCTGCTGCCGGAGTGAGCTCTAAATCGCGCGAGACGCATGCAAGAATGGTTCAATCGAGAGAGAGAGAGCTGCGGTTTTGTTCCACACCTGAAACCGTGCCTTCGGTTATGGGGGGATTCGAGAAACATTCTCTCATTCCCAAATTTTCCCTTGTTTAACTCCCAGTTAGGTTGACACTAAGAAAAGAATAATCTCTCATTAGGTTTAAATTTCAAATCGACGCCTAATCCTTTTATTAATTCCAAAAAGATGCTATTGCCTTACAATATAGGGATGGCAATAATGACCGGTTCGTGAATACTCGCTCCGATCCATCTCGTATGGGGCGGGTTTTCAAGCCCCAAAACCCGTCCCGCAGCGTGAAAGAGATATGGGCGTGTTTTATGGTATATATATAAGTTATACAATATATGTTTTTATAAGTATTGTATATGCTTATATGCATATACATTAATAAGATTTTGTATTTTATGTAAAATATATATAATATTTTTTTAAATATTTTTATTGAGTGAAGTGGGATGGAACGAGGCCAGGTCGATTCAATTAGGAGTATTGTGGGTACATATTTGATCCCCCAAGACTAGGGATGTTCAAGAGAAAGGGATCCTCGGTTCCTCACAAGGGGACCCGTTCCAAACGGGATGGATTTGAAGAATGGAAACGGGGATGAAAAAAGCATGAAAATCCCTAAAGGGGGTTGGGACAGGGATGGCGATAGCATGTCTCGTTCCCCCAAACCTGACTCCTACCCTTTCTCTAATTGATTCTAGAAAATTAGTCTCATTTAAAAATAAAATACATTATAAGAGAAAATAAATAAAAGAAATTATTATTATCTCTTTTTCAATTCGTAAACTCATCTTCATTCTCTACATTTCATTCGTAATAATATATTTTAATTTAAATGTATTTTACACGAATTAAGTTTTATTTGATAGGTAAAAGTGAGTTCCAACCTCTTTCTGACCATTTCTGTTTTCCTTACGATTGATATCACGGGGATGAGGATGGGATGGTTTTGGTCCCACGATAGAAATGGAGACGAGGATAAATAGAAGATTGTGAAGCGGAGACGAAGACGAAGGCGGGGACTTTGATCCCAGTGCCACCTCGTCCCATGAACATCCCTATCCAAGACCTATGGGACGAGGTGCGAAAGAAAGATTGTAGTGTGGGACGGATGCGGGTGGAGTGACGCCCCAGCCATCCTTACAAGCTAGAGAAACCCGTCCTTGCTAGCGCTAGCACATGCAGCCTACATGGGCCATTGAATATGAAAATGCTTTTGTGGTCTTTTCAAATGAAAGGGCATATATCTGCTACCATATGACAACGTTGATAGCTATCAGTTGCCTTTTAAGTTAATCTTTTTTTAATTTTTTATAATTGTTATTGCTGTACTCATTTTACTATTCACATACTTATTTTTTTCAAAAATATTAAAACTATTCCTGACTATATTCCTCTTTTCTCTTCTTCAAACACAAACAAAACCTCCCCTCATGATTTCGATGTTTTTTCGGAAGCTTACAGCAACTTTTTTTAACTTTCGATAACTATGAGAATTTCCTTTAACACATTACAATCATCATCTATTTGTATGAGATTTTAAAAAAAACAGTTGAATCGAAAAAACAACTAATTTTCAGAAGAATCAATGGAATCTCTTGCCAAATCGATTGACTGGGATTGAAGCTCAAAAAAACAACTAATGACTTTTAGTGAAGGAGATACACATATGATCATCAAGGGGTGAAGAATGAAGTCGAAAGCCAGCCGTATACGGGAAGTGAGCCGTGTATACAAAACCGTAGATCCTTGCTTTGTGTGGATAATTGATATACACATTCATTGACATTGCACAAGGTGTGACATACTTAATTCCCATTTCTATTGTGGCATCCACAATATCCTCTTTATCAATGTGGTTATGTGCACAACAAGAAACAATAAGTCATCTGCCACATATAAATCAACAAAAAGGAAAAAAGAAAAAAGAAGAATAAGTTCTCTTCCATATATAATCTTTAAACTCGAGTAATTTGTGTACCTTCGAATAATAAATCCTCTGAATATATACTTGTAAATTAGTATAATCAACTTCCTTAACTATGATGATGATTCATGTTTGTGTTAATCATTGAATAACAGCAAAGTTAATGTATTTGGTTAAATGATGAAAATGTCAGCAAGAAGAATGAAGCCATTGGATTAATAATAAAAATAAAAATATTGAATCCATAATAGGGTTATTAGAGAAAAATTAATGTAACATCTATGCAGGATAGAATGAGAGATGCTGCACAATGGCTTGAACATTGAAGAGTGAAAAGATGGAAAATGTGAGAAATTAGAGGTGAATACTTTAAACAGCACAGAAATTCTAACACAGGATTTTTTGAGTTAAATATTTATGACATGTTAGAGCACAATGACAAGTAAGAATTCATGTTGTTGATCCAACTTAGGTTGAGAAAAGTATGTATATATACAAAAGGACAAATGATACTTTTATTTTATATCTTCACTATTAATCTCAAATATCAAACAATATAGATGTCTAAGCAAGATTATGCACCTAAGAACATTATACATTACTATCTCTACATATAATATATATATATATATATATATATATATATAGAGAGAGAGAGAGAGAGAGAATGATATATGCTCATGTCCATTCATGCTCAAATCTATACAAATATTATCATCATTTGATTAACTTGAACAATGGTGAAGATTTGAATTTAAAAAGTGAAAAGTATCATTATAATTCTCATACGTAGCATTTAATGCAATAGTATATTGAATATTTTTTAAATTCAAGCATGGATACATATGTGTATGGACTATGCTCTCTCTCTCTCTCTCTCTCTCTCTCTCTCTCTCTCTCTCTCTCTCTCTCTATATATATATATATATATATATAGAGAGAGAGAGAGAGAGAGAGAGAGAGTTTGTTCACAATCGATTGAAGATTCAAATTGGTCTTACTCGCTTCAAGAGAAATATATTTGAATTGGATCTGGGGAAGAATTTCCTACCTTTTATGAACAATTTTGATTTATATCCAATAGAAATGGAAATGTTAATGCAACATCCAAATGACCATTAACCTATTACTTTTGTTTTCTGATAGGTAGTATTGACAGACTTCGGTCACCTTTGAGATTTTGGGCCCAATGTAACTTGGAAGCAATACTCAGTACTGGATTTGAACGGTTGATTGGAAACTTGAGTGATTTATGTAATCAATCAAATTCTCAGAAAATGCATCTGAAAAATAGTAACATACATGAGGCGCCTAAAATATGGGTATTTTTAGATAAACAACTGAAATTTTTGTGAAATTTTAAAACCCCAAAAGTTACACTTAGTTTTATGTATGATATGATCATATACTAGCATAAAAATTTATTAATTTCCCTTCCAAAAATTCTAAGTGGTCTTAATGGCTCTCACAATAAGCAATAGCACACCTGACTAATGGGTTAACTCGCAAGTTGAAGGTTATGAGTTCAATACATGAGGCATGCACCTTGCTTGTACAAAATCCTTGAGGCTAGGTTCTTAATCAATGATATTTATAATGCTAAGTAAAAAGCAAGCCATGAAGTTCTCTTAATCACTTATTGCACGAACTGACATGACCTTTGAAACTGGCCCGATTGTTCCAACCAAAACCAAACAAGGAAAAGAATCTCACCTAGAACCGGAGTCGTCTCACCTTTTATATAACCAGAACAAGGTCAAAACCATATTTTTTCAGTTCTATTTAATGTAAAAAATTTAAAACTTTTTGTTTCGAACGGTTAAGGGCTCGAAACAAAACCAGCCTCGTTTCAAATCCAATTCCCTCGTATAGAAAAGCAAACCACTGGTTTTGGTTCTGAGACCGGCCATGCCTGCACAGATAGGTTATGGATAGTTCAACGTGTCAAAACAATCCATGCAGCAAACCCAATGGCCAACGGGTCCATCGTGCACAACCTAATAATATTCATCATTGGATTTTGGTCCAGATCCAACCGATAAACCATAAGAAAATTCAATTAGAATAATATAAAGCAAACATACCAGAAAATCAATACTGAATTCAATATCGATATTATAAAAAAAAGAACTTCGATATCGAATGTTAAAGCTGGGCAGACAAATTATCAAAAGGAGTAGATAATGTCGCCGACACGATTCTTAACCCAACTCGTTTGATGGTGTGCAGATTAATCTTGCTCTTTAGTACTGGAGCATAATGTAACCAACACGAGACTGGTTTAGTTTGGTTTTGGCTCGTAATTCAACAGTATACGGACCCACAAACCGCGCCGGTGACAGCCGCCGGTAGGTCCGCCACCCGGCTCCATTGCCCGGCCTCACAGTCATAGACCATGACCAGACCCTCTGGCGTGCCCCGACCTGCACGGCCACTCCGACGCCACAGATCTTCAACACTTCCACCGGTCTGGAGCAGCACGACCCGGTTCCCGGCTGACACAAGGCCGAACCGAACGGCATTGTCAACCCGAACTGGAGGCGCAGCGCCCTCACCCGCAGTTGGGTTGGCCTCCCTTCGCCACTCCTCTGTCTTCGAGTCGTACCTCCAGAAGGACACGCCCACAGCCTGACTCGCCAGCACGTAGACGAATCCTCCAACCCCGCAGGAGGCCACCACGCATCCGCCGATGGGGATCACTGCGCGCCTCCTCCGCCACGTCATTGCGTCGACATCGTACGTGTCCATCGAGGACTCGTACAGGTAGCTTTCCCTCCTCCGGGGCCCGGCGGACGCGACGATCCTAACTCCGCCGAGCACGAAGAAGAGCCCGCCTACGCACGCGCCCTGGCACCCGTACCGGGACGTCGGCGAAACCGATATTTCTCTCCACGTATCGGTTTCCGGATCGTATTCGTCAACAGAGTTCACTGGTTCGCGGCTCCCGCCGGGTCCTCGGACTGCCCCGCCGGCGATGTAGATCTTTCCAGCGATAACAGCAACGGCGAATCGCTTCCTCGGTCGGCGCATTGCAGATCTAACCGATATCAACCCGGACCATGGTTCGTATCGCAGCGTCACAACTGCAGAAGAGGGGGTCCGGCCGAGAAGATAGACTACCCGACCTACGACGGCGATGTTAGAGAGAACGAGACCAGAGGCTGGGATTGGCCGGCCGGGGGCCCAATCGGACGAGGTAGAGAGCGAGAGTTGGAGTGTCGCTGGAAGGACGCCGGAGGGAGAGGCGGAGAATGCCGTGAGGAGGTGTTGGAGTCGGCCAATGCGTCTTCGGCCGTCGTAGAAGGCCGGAGAAGCAATCATCTCGGTCCATTTCCGGCAGACGACGGAGGCGGAGCGTAAGGAGGAATGAGGGAGACGCGCGAGACATTCGGTGAGGAGATCGTCGGGGAGGGCCGCAATGGAACATTCTTGGTTGTTCTCCGGCGGGAAATGAGCGAATTTCCGGTGGGTCTCCGGCCAGCAGGATTTCACGAGCCAGGTGAACCGACGGCCGGCAGGTTTATCTCCCGATCTGTTGCACGCCATCAACGGCTCAGACCGAGACAATGGAGGCTTCCGGTTGCCGGAATCCTGGGTCCCGCCGTTGCCGGATGAAAAGAAACAAAAATTTCGGGTGTCGAATTTCACCCGAAACAGCGCGTGAGGGTGGGTTCTCCTCTTCTTCACAAAGAGAGGAAGGATAAATCCTCGTGGAACGTGTCGCTGCCAAATTTCATAAAGAAGAGGGAATTTATGGATCCGTGACATTCTTGATAGACGACAACGCCTTTCCGAATTTATGATATGGCATTTATATCCCTGAGCTGGTAACGTAACGCGTCAACCTGGTGCGGGTCACAAAGTCTGATCCAGACCAAGTGATACCAGACTATATCATCCACTGGTCCACAAGCAACACCGGGTCTAACCTGTTCATATTTTTATCTGGAACTCCAACAGAATCGATTAGATCCAACCTAATTGCTTAGGAAAGTAATGGTTCGGTTCTTTACCCGAACCATTTAAAAAGAATGAGTAAGACCTTGAATTCATATATATATATATATATATATATATATATAAAGAGAGAGAAATTAATACATGTAGATGTTTAAAAATACTCAAGAATCTCAATCATTCGATCATCGGTGGTTGAGATCCTAAAGTAAAAGTATGAATGAGTGTGTGCATGAACTAAACTCTTCATAAGAAAGTTGAAGGTCGTAAACTATTTATATGTAAATTATACCCAAATTAATCTCAACTATCCAATTAAGAGTTCTAAATGGTTGAAATTACTTTTTCCGTAGAGTACTTGATTGTCTCACATCTCACATTTTGTTTTTCAATCTCAACTATTCATATCTCTCAAAACATGATACAAATTGATTGTATAAAGTTTATACATGAATGGTTTGTGTCCTCTCTCACACTTTATATATAATATAAGTATTATATATTTATGTGTGTGTGTGTGTATATATATATATATAGAGAGAGAGAGAGAGAGAGAGAGAGAGAGAGAAAATGAAGCAATTGAAAAGCCAACACAATGTGGATGTGGCCTGCTTGCTTACGAGCCCTTTGAATTCCTGATCAGGAATTGTTCTAGACTTCAGCTAAGACAAAGTAATAACTGGCTCTATCCTATACCAAAATTCATATTCATTAAGAAATAAGTAAACTTAGTGTTAATTATGTATATTATACTGACTTTTGAAACCCAGATTCAAGATCGAGCTGCTCAGTATACGAGCCCGCACTGGCACATGTTTGTAAAACGAGTCTTTAAAGGAGCTGATCATTTCAATCAAGTCGGATTTGCATCTAAAAGTTGGAATACCGACATCCAAAGTTTGAAACCAAATTAGAACGAGTTCGGATCTTCGTCCGAGCCCTAGACCCAGTTCAGAAAGGGATCTAACATGTCCGTATCCAAACCCGACCCTTCCTGTTATTTGCGGATATTATCGTCATCGAGATGTTTTAGGAGCTTTTAGGCAATTTATTATTCACGAGACATCCCCGAATCACAAAGATACACGTGTAGGGCATCGATCCTTCTAAATTTCTTCTTTATTTTTATTTATTTATTTATTATTAAGAACTAAAGGGTCCTCCTCTTTAATTTTTTCTTTTTGTTTTAAAGAAAAGTTTTAAAAGAAGAAGTACGTGAAAATCCGAGAGTAGGAAAGGAGACAAAACAAGAGAACGCTTCTCTCGATGGAGAAAATTTTGCAGACCACGTGATATCTCTCGTGAAAGGCGCTACGATCAAGAGGGACGCTTTTTTTTTTCACCTTTTCCCCATGTGACCCCCCTTGCCCTACAAGGAGAAAGAGGAGACCTGGTGGGGTCCACACTCCCCATTTACCACCCCGTTGTTTTTATCATTTAATGGACGCTTGTCCTCTAAATTGTACTTTTTTGCTTTGAAATTAGTTTTTTAATAAAAAAATACTAATCAACGCCACGGCTTTGACTGGAAAACCCTATAGATCTTAGCGGGTATTTTGTGGAAATAATGCCAGCTTCTGACCCTCGTAGATAAGAATTAATGATTTAGATTTGTTTAGATATATTAAATATTAAATTATATATATATATATATATATATAAACTCGTTTGCGATGATTTGAACAAGTAAAAGAACAATGGAAAAAGTTTTGGTAAACGGTATAAAAAGATAGTGAAAATGTTAAAACAAGAACAAAAAGATCATCAAATTATTGAAAGAAAATAATATGTTGAGTTAATTGTTAGTATAGTAAATGATCTGATTTAGCTCTATCAAAATATATAATCTATGTAGTCCACCATTTAGTATAAGAAAATGCTCAGTTGTTGTTATATATAAAAAAAGAGATTGGATCATGTTTTTCATTGATACTGTTTATTCATTCTCAATCATTACTTATTAAAAACATAAGTTTAATAACATTGTCATGCATATTTTTTTGAAACTCTTAAAACTTTTTAAATTATAGAAAAACAATAGACAAACATGAGTAATATATCAATGATGGATAGGTATATAAAAATAAATATTTATATATAGAGAGAGAAAAACTGGGAATTGCTAAACATTGTCTCGTACCAAACTCTATGATTTGTGTCGTATAATCGCATAAATGATGGATATCATCGTGGCAAGTTCAATTCTTGAGGGGTAGCGTGTGTATAAAGAAAAATGCTTCACCCTCCCATTGCAAGTAAAGAAAGATATACTAGAGAGGGACAATTCATGTCGCTAGGGGTTGCCTTGCAAGGGTTCGATACCCAAGGGTGCAATGTTCAGTACTTCTTATGAGCTCACAACTATATTCTTATATTTTTTTTGGGTTACAAGAGGAGGCTAAGACTAACACACCCACACACCCACACATGCATCCTCAAAGAGTCAAACTCCTCACCAGCAGCAATGGCACTAAAAGATCACCGAAAGTGTTGTTAGTTTGGCTCATAAAATTGCAAAAAACTCTCACGAAAGTCATTTGTGTAATAAGATGAATCTATTTTGTAAATACAGTGTCATTCATGTATAATACCCGATTTTTCTTTTTGGTACAGTGTAGAGGCTAGCCACAAGCACTACATGACCTTTGACTTGTGACTAGACCTCTTAGCCAGGTGATATATCGTAGGTTATGCATGCTATACATGATTCAAATATATGCATGTCATATATATATATATATATATATATATGAAAAATTAAATCTTGCCTACCAAGCTATCGCGAACATTTCTAACTCATGTCTCACCATTATTTTTCGAGAGCATGAGTATAATTTTTGAATATTGTAAAGATATTTAAAAAAAATATGAAAGACAAACTTATTATACTCATATCATTGAAAAATAATGATAACATATGAATAAACAATATAAGTGGTAGACATGATCCGATCACCCTCTCTCCACATATATATATATATATAAAGAAAACTAAATCTTTCTTATATTTGATATGTTCACTATCTCTATCCGTTGTTTTTGGAAGGTATAAGTGTAATTTAAAATATTTTAAGAACTTTTGAAAAGTTTAATGAGCATTGTTTACCCAAAACAAATGTTGAACAATGTCAAACGTGGGTAGAATCCCATCACACACTTCTCTCTCTCTCTCATATATATATATATATATATATATATATATTTGAAAATTGATCCAAATCTAAATGTCATAAAGTAGGGTGTAATGCGCACTCATGCAGTTTGATATATATGGGAGAAAACAATGCATGTACCCAATCATACCAGTTTTGAGATCCACCAATTCCTGCATGCCATTGACAACATGTATGCAGCCTGCCCATTGAAAAAAGAGAGTAAGAGTGTGACTTATAATTTTAAAGAGTATTTAAGAAAGAAAAGGACTTGTAAATCCTTCGTGCAATATTTACAAGGTTAAATGAATGACTATTACACAAATAACAAGAGCTAAACGGCCTAGGGCATAGACTCACATGTCGAAGGCCATGAGTTTGATTCTTGATGCGTGCACAGTAGTTCAACATAATTTGAGGCCTAAAGTCAAAATTAGATACTATATATGACTTAAAAATACGAGTCCCGAAGCCTAAAATTGATACCATAATGAGTTGAAATTTGAGAGCCTAACTCGGTTGCCTTACTGGCCTTACCCACATTTCAAGCCTGGAGGCCATCTAACTTTGACCTCTCCTTCAAATTAGTGACCTATCATATATTTATTGTTTTTGTCATATATTATTTATTATAAAAAAAGGCCGAAGCCTAACACATATATCTACATGTACAAGTATACTCTTTGAGAGTTGAACTCGCCACTAATGGTGCTAGATCTTTTAACATAATTTTGAAAATGAGGCAAAGAAAAGGTATAGAAAATTGTCGTCCACTACTTTTTGTTTCCACAGGAAGATTCCATTTGTTCAAGAAGAGATGAATGATCATTAAACATCTCATCAAGAAAATTTCTGAACCTTTATGGTGTTGATCAATGCAATCTTTCTGGTGGCATTATGACCATTCAGTGCCACCAAAGAAGTGATGTGAAATAATAATAATAATAATAATAATAGTAATAATATCGTGTTTAGTGCAACCTTCCCCAAACTCAACTTGGCAAGGTTGTGACGAGTTCGATTCTTCATGTTGGATTTTGTAATTTCAAATTGCCACCTCAAGATGGTGGTTTCCGGTGCTTTGGTGGAAGAATACGGTGAACTTAGGGGTCTATGATTTCTCTTTCGTGCTTAGAGAAAGAAAGCTATCCGTATCCTAAATAATATATATAATAATGTCGAGCAATAAGGGAAATGAATGATTACGAGCATGTGCATGGGCCATAAAAGTCCTCATGATTCGTTTCATATTGGATCTCATCGTGGTAGGCATTGAATCTGCGTGAACTTAGGGAAATCTGCTTTTTTTTTAGGGATACGTAGTTTTGTTTTGTTAAACAATAAATTTAAATAAGAAATTCGATTAGTGTTTTTCGAGGAGGACATGCGTATAATGAGTTTGTTGTTCACCATTTTTCAAATATCCATACAACCTTCATAATTATATTTATCTTATATCACAAAAAACAATGTTGAACATAAGTGATGAACGCACAAAGATTCATATTTTCACGATTCAAAATCTTAAGTTTTATCCTCTTTTAATCTCTTTATTTGAAATTAGGTTTTGTCCTTTCAAGTTTTTGATATAGAAATTTAGTAGCAAAAAAATTATAATGTTCTTATTATGTGTTTTTATGTGTTTTTTGATAGGTAATTGCCGCATTAAAGATTGGACAAATGAAGCGAGAAATCATAGAATAATAGATAAAGTCTTCTTATTTTACCAGATTAAATGGTCTTTTGATCATTAATAAAATTAATAGAATAGGGCGATGAAGCATGAAAAGTTAAAGAATTTTCCTTTAAGTGTAGTCAGTGCTCATCTAGTGCTTGGCCGGTTTCATTAATCGAGCATGTATCAGTGTTCTTATAAATCCATTCCACCAAGTTATGTCAGATTCAACCATGTCGAAGACTAAGTGAAGCGCGTTTCGAAGGCACACACCACACATGTGGTGTGGGCATAGTAGGCTTTTCATGTATTTTAGGAAACTTTCTTCAAACAATAATTTATTGCCTTCCATTCTCGCTTCCCTCAGGTTACCTATCATCCATTCATGTTAATTTAGTGAAGTTCTTTTTGATAAGAGCAACTAAGGTTTCTTTTGTTAAGGGGACTGATGAAAAACCCATTCAACTAGTGATAATGTAACGTCTCTTTTTAGGATACTGGGTTTAAGAATCGTCTCATGTTGCAAATGATTAAATTCTACCAATATTATTCTATTCTAAGTTGGTTAATGTTAGTCTAAATTTGATCAGATTGAAATGATGAGTCTGGGATCAAATTGTCAAGGGGACATATAGGAGAGCTTCTAACATGGCTTTTAGAACACTGTTTTATGACATGGTCGTAATTGGAAATTAGCAGTTGGACTAAATGTTGCTGATTATGTGGTCCTTTCTTTTAATTGCTTAAGTTCAGACGATAATGTCCTACCGCTTATTTGAGATTAGACTTTAGTAAGATATAGTTAAAGCCAATTTAACTATTGTAAAAGACCATAATCCTATAAGGGGTTGGGTATCTAATTAAGGCCTTTAGAAATTGGACATGAAGCCTTAATTCGACCTATTTACATTATATAATACTAATATATTGAATGTAACATTATTAAAATAGTTCAAGTGATAATTGAACCTAGCGGCTTTAATACCATTGTTTTCATCCTTTGGTTAATATGTATTTGTATTTCATATTTCTTTTTAATGAGTCAATTTGTAACAATTCTAAGTTATCTAAGTTAGAATATAAATAACATAATTATTAACATCACATATTCAGTAGAGTGAAAATAATAAGTTAACACCACCCCTACTTTTATAAATACTTTCTTTTATTCTAATCTTCGGTCGATGTGGGACTTGAAAGATTAGAGTAAGAAAGAGCACGAGCATTCGAACCCATCTGACTGCACCGAAAGAAAGGCGTAGTATCTATAAAATTGGGATAAGAGTTGTTAAATTATAACAAAGGTCTTATCGCATTGAGTAAAGCTTGTTAAATTTTATTTCAATACTGGACTGTTAATTTGCCGTGAAAACATATCAATTTATTTGTACAAAAGAGGCCTCATACTACGAATGTCTATCGACCCATTTAAACGAATCATAAATTTATTTGTGCCCCATTCTAGCAGTCTTTAACAGCTTTCGCCCAAGCCGATTTTAAAAAGGTCAAGTCAAAAACATTATATCTCGGAATTGAACCAGGCCTTGAATGGGAACAAGTGAAGGCAGACCCAAAATCGGGACTACCTGGTTTGGTTATGTTACCACCTTTCATGAAATCGAAACTTGCGATTTCAAGCCACCTGTAACATGATATTTTTTTAAATTTTTTAAAATGTCAAAATTATGGTTTTCTCCCAATTCTAAATGATTTAGAACTTAATCAGGAAACAAAACTGAAATGGGTGGTTCCTAACTGAAACTAGAATTGAACCGGTCTCAATTTAGTTCTCATTCATGGTTTTGGGTAAATTGGAGCAAGCGGTTCTATGTCTAGGTCTATATCCATTAAAAAAAATAGGGGAGCACTTCACGTGGAAACAGTGTACAACTTGAGCTTAACCTTTAAATCATCATCTAGTTGTCCCACCATTGCACCCAAAAGATAAAAAGCTTTAGTCCAATTTTCCCTTTATTAGAAAGAGAAAAAAGTTAGAGAGCTAAAGTTTGGGCATTCCTCTCAATTATGATACCAATCAACTTGATGATAGCGTTTACACTCGTCTCACATGCACAGCAACCTGTCGGAAACCATGTAGGGCCGCTGAGCACCAATCGGTCCGGTCAAGTTTCACATGCATTAGTAGTGCAATATCATCGTGAAAACTGGTCTCTTGGTCGGAATCCTAGCATGAAGGCCAATTTTAGCCGAAGAGTGGGGAACTCATTCTCTCGAATTGGAGAGCTTCTTCCTTCCAGGACTGTCGCCGGAAAACTCAATTGCTAGAATCCGGCAGACTGCCGAAGGTATGCATGACTTGAGGCATATGCTGGACACTATGTCATGAAGATATGCCATATTCTACATTCGCTAGAAGACTTCCTATCTCACACAAGACAAATAATTCACAAGACTTGCTCCTAAAAAGATAAATCCAAAGGTATCTGCAACAGCTTGGCTTTAATAACATGCGAAGTATCATTAATGTACTTCCGCAACATGAACACAATGTAACATGTTATATAGTGTCATTAATGTACTTCCACAATGGATATGATCCAATATACCTAAGACACAATTTAACTATATGTATTAGCTCGAATTAAATGTAAAACCAATGGAAAACAAAGATTTCTTCTCATGAGGAAACTTAATCCTGTTTTGTTTTCCGGCCATAAGCGCGGCCGCCGACAGTCATTCTTGGAAGTGAAAGGACCACGAATGAGCTCGTCAACAACAGATATGGACCTATAAGAACGGCTCAAATTGATAATTTGTACATGTACCATTCTGCAACCATATGGTTTCACAACATAACATTCATCTAGTCATGTTCTTTCTCAAGTTGTGCGTGGTACTCATCCGAAGAAATTTTATGATGGATAACCTATAAGGATTCTTCTTTTTTTCCTAATAAGTACAAAAAGAAGGCTGGAGCCAAATGCTCGCCATGGGCATTGAACTCGTGACCTTCACGGTATGAGTCAAACCCTAGCCAGGTGAGGTATTGCTCATTGTGCACCTATTAGGCCAATTTCGCTTTTGTCAACGAAACCTTTGCACATAAACCATGTACAACCTTGTTATACGGGACACAATGTGCGATTTACATAGAAATTGTGCTTTTATAAGGTTATGTGTACAAATCTGCCTCTAAAAGAGTGTATGGATGTATGTATATATATATATATATATATATGAACACTTTTCTAAGATCCTTTAAAAATTTTGAATTTATACACATCCCCATTTTGATGGAAAAGAGTAGATGTTTGCGAACGTAGGCAGTATCCAGTTTTCATATATATATAATATGGTATAATCTGTAAATTTCACATTGGTCAATGGCATTTGATCAATAGTCCGGATCTCTGGATAAGATTATGAGGGCTCCAAAATCTATTGCTAAAGGGATAATAGAAGAAAAGGAAAGGAATTGTCGATGCTCATGGCGACGGCCTCTGCAACAGCCGTTGCCCCAGTAATCTCGCCCGCTAAATCCTCCAAATTTTCGTCTCTGCCACTTTTGCCTTCACGGCAGCTCACCACCTCATCGTCCAATTCCCTCGTGCTCCGGCGAGAGAGATCGGACGACAAGTTGGGAAGGAGGGAGGTGGTGAAGGGAGTGGGTCTCCTCTTGGCGTCGTGGATTCTTCCGGAACCTTCGGAGGCTCGAGAGGTGGCTCTTCCCTCCGGTAATTAACGTCTGTCTCTCTCTCTCATACAACGCACGCACATTCGTGATCCAACGAACCACGAGCTCGCAAACAACAAGCAATAGACTAATATAGATCACCCTTCCCAGAAGGTCATGCGTTCGATACAGAGGGCATGCATCTGGCTTGGTCCTCCCGATTGATAAAATGAAAAATAATTTCTTTATCCGAAAGAAAAGAACCACGAACTCGCCCGTCATAACGAATGTACGTTCAAATCATATTAGCTCGTTTAGTAAGTATATATATATATATATATATATATATATATATATATATATATATATATATATATATATATATATATATATAGAGAGAGAGAGAGAGAGAGAGAGAGAGAGGGGCTCGGTTATGCTCGATGGATTTGGTACTCATTAATGAGTACTGATAGTGTAAAAATGGTGTTCCTACTATACAATAAATGAATCAATTGAACGTTGAGTTTAACTTAGTATATATATATGTATATATATATATATATATATATATATATATATGTATGTATATATATATATATATCCTTTGTCTTATCCTTTCTCTCTCTCTCTCTCTCTCTCTATATATATATATATATATATATATATATATATATATATATAGAGAGAGAGAGAGAGAGAGAGAGAGAGAGTAGGAGATGTTAGACCTCATTCAGGTTAGACTTTTCTTTTCAATTTAGATTATCCATTTCTTTGATCGTACGGTCAATATTTAAAAAGAAAAAATATAATAAAATTTTCAAAAAAAAGTAAATTTAATTTTTAAAATTTAGACGGTTCAATAAAAAAAGATGAATAATCTAAATTGCCAAGAGTGTAATATGATTGAGAGTAGACTTCATTCTCTCTCTCTCTAATATATATACGGGACACGAGGATTCAAAACTAGTAGTTCGAGCTGGTTACCGGTTAGAATTGAGCCAAATAAAGATCCAAACCTAATTCACTGATCCAAGTTCACTAACTCTTTTGTTTTATCACTATTTCTCAAAGTCTAGTAATCAACATGTGAAAGTCTAACAGGAAGGTCAGTCTTAGCCGAAGAGTGGGGAACTCATTCTCTCATATTGGAGAGGTTCTTCCTTCCAGGACTGTCGCCGGAAAACTCAGTTGCTAGAATCCGGCAGACTGCCGAAGGTATGCATGACTTGAGACATATGCTAGACACTATGTCATGGAGGTATGTCCTATTCTACATTCGCCAGAAGACGTCCTATCTCTCACAAGACTTGAAGAATGCAATTGCTGCCTTACCGGAGAATCGCCGGAAAGCTTATGTAAGGACCGCAAATGAACTCGTCGACAACATGTCTGAGGTATGGCCCCTAAGAACGGCTCAAATTGATAATTTGTGTACATATAGTTCCGCAACCATATGGTTTCACAACATACCATCCATCTAGTCATGTTCTTTCTAAGATGGTGTGGTATCCATCCCGAGAAATTTTATGAAGAATGCTTGTAAGGCTTTTTAAACATAATATCGTTTAAGATGGTTTGGACATATAGAAAGAAGATCAAAAGAAGAACTCATAAGAAGGTACGAAAAACTAAATTTTGAAAGTATTAAAGAGGTAGAGGATGACCACAAAAGTGTTGGAAAGAAACAATAAAGAATGATCTAGCTTATTGTGAGTTAACTGCTAACATGATACATGATAGGGCTATGTGGAAACAAAGAATCCATGTCGCTGACCCCGTCTAGTATGGGAAAAGGCTTAGTTGTTGTTGCATGTAAAGCTTCCTCTTTTACAACGGGAAGGTCGGAGCCAGATGCCCTGGGTTTTTAACTTATGACTTTCACCTTGTGAGTCAAACCCGAGCCAGGTGATTTATTTCTCATTGTGCACCTATTAGGCTAATTTTGCTTTTGTCAACGAATCCTTTGCACATAAACCCTATACAACCTTGTTATACGGGATCAATGCATTATGCACACAATGTACAGTTTACATAGAAATTATGTTTTTATAAGGTTATATGTACAAATCTGCCTCTAAAAGAGTGTATACATGTGTGTATAAAACCTGGTATATGCTAACATTTTACACACACATATATATATATGAACACTTCTCATTAATTGATTCCTTTTCTTTCCTTCTTTCAGTTCTCAAGATGAATTCTCATTGACAAGATTCTGATTCATGTTTCTTTTGATGAATAAATAGTTGGACCATTACATCCGCACGCCCAAAGTGTACGAGTCATACGTATTTTACGAGAAGACGTTGAAATCGCTTGATGATTTGGTGGCCCTTCTAGCGTGAGGAACTTAGGAGATGCAAGGGGCATTATTCATAAACGTTATAGTTTCACTCTTCATTTAATGGTCATGTACATCCTTTCTGTAAATGTATCGCATAATTGTGTACCGTTGTTTTTCTGTGATCAATTTCTTTCTGTTCTGTAACATGTATTAACATTCTCACAACTTAATCAGTGCTGGAAGTTTGATTTTAAGTACCTATGACTCTCTCATACACACATATGCCAACCGTACTTTGATGAAGCACCTAAGGATACTAACAAATCTAAACAAATCTCAACCATGCTAATTGAGATTTAAAAATTAAAAAGTAAAAGTGTTTATGTGAATAAAATGTAAAGTACACATACTTTTTAATTTATAGATTCAAATCTCAACCATTAATAATTGAGATTTGTTTTAATTTGTTAGCACCCTTAAGTGCTACCATATACTAATCTCTTTCTCTCTCACTTTTGTTTAGTGAGAAAAGCAGTATCTTGAGGTTGTATTATTGAAAACCGATAACCCAAACCAAACCGGTTTTCCAGCAGGGGCTCCCGTGAATATGGTTGAGATGTAAAATTTAAAACCATTTTTTCAAACAAATCTCAACCATTCACCCTTTCTAATAGATAGGAGAGATTTTGAAATTAAAAATAAATAAGTGTTCATGTGAATATATAGTGTAATGGTATAATCTGTAAATTTCACAATGATAAGTAGCATTTGGTCAAACTGTCCGCATTTCTGGATAAGATGAATGAGGGGTCAGAAGCCATTGCCCTCTAATAGGGTACGGACTAAGGAATAGAAGAAGAGGAAAGGAATTGTCGATGCTCATGGCGACGGCCTCTGCAGCAGCCGTTGTGCCAGTAATCTCGCCCGCTAAATCCTACAAATTTTCGTTTCTGCCACTTTCGGCTTCACAGCAGCGCACCACCTCGTCGTCCAATTCCCTCGTGCTCCGGCGAGAGAGATTGGACGACAAGTTAGGAAGGAGGGAGGTGATGAAGGGAGTGGGTCTCCTCTTGGCGTCGTGGAACCTTCCGGAACCTTCGGAGGCTCGAGAGGTGGAGGTTGGTTCATACTTGCCGCCTTCCTCTTCGGATCCTTCCTTCGTCTTCTTCAAAGCAACTCCCAGAGACACTCCCGCTCTTCGCGCGGGTAATTAACGTCTCTCTCTCACACACACACACTCACTCACACACACGCACATGCAGGCGCACACACACACAGCGTTAGCTCACCGGTTCGACTCCCAGGGGTCGGATTCAGCCTCCAAGAAAAAGAAACGGAGACTGTAACTGCAACTAATAGCAGAGTGTCTCTTAATGGCAGGCAATGTGGAGCCGTATGAATTCATCCTACCACCAACTTGGAAGCAGATGCGAGTAGCAAACATCTTATCCGGGAATTACTGCCAGCCCAAGTGCGCAGAGCCGTGGGTGGAGGTCAAGTTCGAAGACGATAAACAAGGCAAGGTTCAAGTGGTAGCTTCACCACTCGTCCGCCTCACCAACAAGCCCAATGCTACCATTGAAGATATCGGCAGCCCTGAGAAGCTCATTGCTTCCCTCGGCCCGTTTGTCACCGGCAACACCCTTGACCCCGAAGAGCTCATCGAGAGCTCAGTCGAGAGACGCGGCAATCAAACGGTACAAACCACTCTGAATACATACTCCCCTGTCTTAACCAGCATCTCCCTTAGCTGAGCTTATAGTTTAGGCTGCAAGCTGGCTTTGATTTCATGAATTGCATCATAAGATCAGGCATTGGCTGTAACAAGAATATCTGATAAACTGTTTCTCCAATTGCAGTATTACTCGTACGTGCTGGAGACGCCCTACGCATCGACAGGCACACACAATCTTGCTAAGGCCACCGCAAAGGGAAACACAGTCGTCCTGTTTGTTGCGAGCGCGAACGATAAGCAATGGCAGACGTCTCAGAAAATTCTCAAAGAGATTGTAGATTCATTCAGCGTATAACTTTTAAACGAGAGTGTAAATGAACAAAAACGATTTCATCCTCAGAAAAACGAGAGTTCAGAAAACTTCCACCATATTCATTCTACTTCATGGATGTGTTCCCCATCTATTCTTCTGTATACATATTCATCAGGTACACTAGAACTGGACCAAAAACAATATGTTAATTGATAAATGCTACCATCTGATCACAAGTGCGGGGACGGATTTTGGAAAGGAAGCATGCAGGAATAAGTGACATATTTCACACTGTCCACCAGCACCACCACGAGAATCCGCGATAAAGATTTCGATGTGGAAATCGTACCACCATTATCCCCTGTATCTCTTGGATCAGGCAGCACGGAAACAACCATGGATGACGAAACAGTGTTGCTTCCGGCAAAGGTGTTTTCTTGGTTGGTAGACTTTGAGCGATCCGAAGTACTGTTATGAAGTGTTTTGCCAGGAAGAGGAATTGCCGTGGGATAGAGAAACCTTTTGTTCTTTACCATGTCGGAATCCGTGTGGTGGTGGCCACTGGAAGAATTGGTTTCCCTTGATGAAGCAGAAGAGAGGATTGTGGCTGGGTTCTTGGTTGTCGATGCAGATACTTCAAACCGGAAAACCTCCATGCACGTGCCGGAGCTTAAAACTCGTCCTGATGGAAGTTTTGCCATGGTTAGAATGGAGAAAGTAAGATCTCAGTATAAGTGTACTCAACTCAATGTCGTAGTAATGATTAGTTATACGTTGCAACTCTAATCCTGATTCCAGGGAAATTAACTGTTTAACATAAAAGAAACAGATTGAGGTATAAAGAAAACCTTTGGATCAGTTATTTGCATCACATACTTCATGCAAATACATCACATACTTCATGCAAATACATGTACCAATCACTTCCATTTCTGCTTTTACCACTCACAGAATCATTAAGATATAGGCATGCCCAAGCAACGCTATTTCCTCACCTAACTCACGCACGCACAAACACACACTGATTGGAAACAGAAATTTAGAAATGAAATGTAGTAAATTTGCTTTTTTTAGTAAAAGGGCGAACACAAAATGCATCGTAATGAGAGACTTAGGAGCACAAAGAGAAAAGCATTTGCAGGCCAGAGGAAAGCACTAAACTAGAATCCTACTGAACAGACAGCAGGGATAACTTCAATAAACTGCAACGAGATACTTGTGATTACCTGCAATTCCTTCACGGAACCATTGTTGGAGTGGCCCATCAAATGACGAAGCTGCTTTTTGGTTATCCCAAAAACCATCACCGGAACCAGAAGCCAGAGCTCTCTGATGCTCTGCTGGACTCCTCTTGAAATGAGTAACCGCATCTCTATCCTTTCCTGAAGGCAATGCCGGATGCATATCACTCTTGATTGCCAAACCATTCTTCCCAGCATTGACACCAATGGGTGCACTGCTCTTGTCAGCATCTCCTGTGGCCCCAGATTTCAAGGACTCCATTGATCTCTCGGTAGCAAGAACAGAACGAATTATCAGCTGCCCGTCGATGCGAACAAGATTGTCGTTCCTTGGGACATATAACGACGCGATCATGGATTCGCTTGTGTTGCCGTGAAAAACATGCCCATCAGAACCAGAGAAAGGCAGTGAACTGCATTCCTTACAAAGTCTCGGAGGATCCAGCCTGCCCTCTCTTCCCCTCTTCATACATCTCTCAAAATAAACCTCTCTCAAGTAATTCACACCAACTAAATCTTCTGTACCATTGATACCATTAACACCGGTTAGAACTCTTCCTCTAGTCCTGTTTTCGAACTCCGAATCAACAAAACCCAATCTACCATGAACTTTGTGGTCCTTATCTCCATGCATGAAATTGAAAACTGAAAACATACTGCTTGAGTACACTAAGAACATCAAAAAGCAAATGAAGGTCACGCTTGCCACTTTCTTAGTGACTTTCGAGGGTTTCTTGGTACCTTTGCTTGAATCCTCCTTCAAGGACGATTTCTTTGCCTTTGGTGCCGAAACCGTCTGCTGGGTCTTCAGTCTAGGTATTGGAACTAGCGGAACTTGAGATCCCGGAGGAAACACGAGGCCGTTCTGAGGAACCAAGGCATAAGGAGGACAAGCGATCCAGGGGAAATTTAAAGGTGGTGGTGGGAAGACGTTTGGTTGCGGCTTTTGAGAACCTAATTGCTGCCGAAGGCTCGCATTTTCGGCCGTGATACAAGCAATCCTACTATTCAATTCTTGTACGGTAGAACTCATAGACCGTAGCTTGTCTTCCAACTCTTCCACATAATGTTTCTTCCGTTGCCGCGATAGCTGTGCGCTTTCTCTGTTTCGCATGAGACGAGTCCTCCTCTTCTCCTCCTCTTCATTCACCAGCCGGAAAACCGAGGGAGACTCCGCGTCCTGCGAGCAATCCGGCCTACGAAATTTACTCCGAAGATTTGAATTCACATCTTCTCCTTGCTCCGTCTTCCTTTTGAAATGACTCTTATCAGGCTCGCTCTCCAACCGAGAAACAGAACCCTCAGAGTCATTGACTCCTTGATCGCTCCCAATACCGGATGGTTCCCGAGAAGCAGTCGGAGAATTCTCGCGCTTCATAACTCCACCACCCAACGCATTGCCGAAACCCGTCGTAAAGCTTCCTTCGCTCGAGCAACCGGATTCCGGCAACGGCGAGGCATTCCCCCGCTTACAACCCACGGATACCGTTGACCCATCGCGATCCGACGATTGAGGGGGATTTCCTACCACAGAAACCCCTGATCGCGACGAATCACGCAAATCCGACACAGAAACCACCGGATTTGACTCGGTAGATGGATCACAATCGCCTAAATCCAACCATGACGATGGGACACCGTTCTCAGGTAGTCCAAGTTCGTCTTCAGGGGGAAAAAGTATATCGTCTATATTGAAATCCAGACCGTCGTCTTCGAAATTTAGACTGTCTATCAGAGAATCCGGGAAGTCGAGATACGACGGAATTTCATCGAGGAATCCTCCATCTGGAAGAGGGAATCGCAAGGAGTCGGACGCCATTGGAGAGCGGAAAGTGATTCAGCTCGCCGGAGAAAAGCCAAACCCTAGTTTTCCCATCAGTTTCTCGATCTTCCTTCCCCGTTGCTTCCTTTCTTTCGGATACTTCTGGAGGGACCCAAATTTACGAGAATAGCCTGGTCGAATCTCAAAATTGATTCGCGTCGGGAGTTTCGTCCTCGGGCTAGTGTCTCAGAAAACCTGAAACTTTTTTCGGTACTTCTTTGGGTGGACACGAACACCGATTTTCCGGCTCATGAGTGCCGGTAGACGAACTGAGGCACTAATAATTTGATGCGGCTCAACTAATCCCCCAGCTCACTCATGATGGCTTGTGAAAGCTTGTTAGCTGGTAGATGATCCGAGCCGACTATGACATGAGTCAGCTCATCCCTAGGTCATTCGTGTTAAAACCCACCTTCGATCAGCTTGTGGGAGATCTTTAAATGACATTTTCTTAACGTTTTGATGCAAACATCGCTAAGGATGAGGCTCTTTTGTTGAAGTTATTTTAAGAAATCTCGTTCAACTCAGCTCAGCTTGGCTCGTGTCAAAGAGCCTCAACATGCTCAGCTTCTTCCTTTTGAAAATGAGCCAGACGATGATGAAGCGTTCTTTGGTTCGTTCAGTTTGTTTATTGTTGTTCATATCACCTTTTCGTGTCGGGTGTTTATTGCCTGTATATTCATCGTTTAGATTGTATTCACGTTATTTCACGTTTGCAGCACAAAAAACGGGTTAACCTTATTTATATATATATATATATATATATAGAGAGAGAGAGAGAGAGAGAGAGAGAGAGAGAATGGTGAACTGGATCCAATCACTACAAAGAGAAAGTAAAAACGGGTAAATAGTCTCTCATGCTAGATATTGCTTGATTATTACACTCATCGGTGTAATCAATATCAAGATACACATCTAGTGTTGCATATGTAATCAATATCATGACATATATTTAACTATTACATTTAATACACCTATTGCATTCATTTAATACACCTATTGCATTAAATGATACGTGTATTAAATGATATTGATCTTTATGTTTATGTTGACGAGTGATTCGTGAATGACATAAATATCTATGAGAGTATATATATATATATATCAAGACATACATCTAGCATTGCATTTAATATACCAATGTGCATTAAATGATGCTAATGTTCACAAGTAATTCAATATATGTTGACATAAATATCTATAGAGATCTAGTAACTCAGTTTTCATATATATATATATATATATATATATATATATATATATATATATATATATATATAGTCAAAATGGGTTGTAGGGCTTAATTGAGTCGGGTATTGTCTGTCCCATTTGGGTCGGGATTGCACGAGTCCAGCCAATATTGTTATCCCAAGCAATGGTAGCGAAGGGCTTATAACTAGTGTCTAGTGGTGATGATAAATCAATAATAAACGTTTGAAGCTTGGCACATGCATTGCGTCGTGTTATCGTGTCGTGCCCTTGTGAAGCTGGTCGTGGAGAAGGTGACCCGCGCTCCACTGATGCTTCCCCCTGAACGCGTTTTCCATTTCGATTTCGTTGGGTTTTGACGCGGTCAAGGGGCCAAACGCCTGTTTGGAGGACTCACTTTTCCGTGGATTATAAGCACAAGGAAAATGAATTTGCTTGACTTGCTCTTCTTTGTTCTTTTAGTGCTCCAGGACTTGCTGTCCTAACTAGAGCTGGTAAACGAGCCGAATGAGTCCATCTCAACTCCCAATCTTGTTTCATGTTCGGCTCGTTAGCTTGCTTGAGATGAGCCAAATGAAGACATACACGCAAGCCGTCTCGGGTCTGCTCGAAAGTACCTCTGAGGGAAATTTCATGAGTTCAATAAACTTGGATGACAAGTTTTTAGAAGAGATCAGTCCTCTCGGGTTTTTTTAGAGTTAAATGTTAATATGGCACGTAAGTTCTATGACATTAAAGAATCCATATAACCATTCTCATTTAGCATGCGAAAGCCTTGATTAAATGTTATAATATGCAAGCTGAAGACTAAGGGTTGGACAAATCCTCATTGACTATGCACACTCCCATATATATATATATATATATATATATATATATATATATATATATATATATATATATATATATATATATATATATATATATATGCATTGATCCCACAGGCTGCCCATTAGGCCCACAACCAGGCCATATCGAAATCAACAGGACCCATTTATTCCCATTTTTTAATTTATTATTCCCATGTAATAAGACATGACAAGCATGCTTACCAAATCCGAAACAGAACCTTATCCTACTCTAAGTGTGGCTGGCTATATCTATCCTTAGCCATCATCATGCTCTATCTTATGTCATAATACTTTAATTTTAATATGTACATATATAAAGAGAGAAAGAAATTAATACATGTACACATGATTATATGCATAAAAATACAAAGAATTTCAACCATTTGATCGACGAGATTGTGATTAAAATTATAATTTTAAATATAAAAAATATGTTGGTACTTTTTTCAAGAGTATTTATTGGATACTTTTTATATTTTTCACTTAAAGATCTTAATCGATGAGTGATCTAATAGTAGAAATCTTTAAGTAGATTAAAGCATCAATGAAAGTACATATTGACTAACCTCTCATATATATTATATTGTAGATCCTTTCTTTTATTTTGGTGATTATCCTTATCCCTAAAATGGTTTAGATATGCATGTAACATATTATATGTATTTTGTTTAAAATATAATTAATGAAATATTTAACCTTCACGTAGCCAGTTAGCTCATGGTTGTTTGATTTGGTTACATTGAGTCGTCACCCATCGTTGAATGCACCTCAGCTTTTTGTACACGATTCATTTATTCGTAGTTGGATTCTTACACAGACTTTATTCTTGTAGCACTGGTGCATGACGATAAGCACAACGCTGATATCGTCAAAAACAAAGCTCACCTCATTGCTAACAACCGTCTACGGGAAGTAATTTGGAACCAGGTCCAATTTTAAAAAAACAAAAATGAACCGGTAGTAATTTGGAACTGCTGATTCATGTTCCAATCCAATTCTGGTTCTATGCAAGGTGGAACCAAACTGATCTGGTGGTTTCAACTGGATCTGAATTGAACCAAGAACCGGCTAAAATTAGAATGATCAAACTTGACTCAGAAATGAAGACCGCTCAGTTTGGTTGAAATTTCATCCATAAAGATATATTTGTTCGCCAGTCTAATCAAGCTTTACATATATAAGTTTAGTCGAAAAGACAATTGATACAAGGAAAACATTAAAAAAAGAGATGAAAGACATTCATGCAAATTTTTTGTTTGGGTATTTTGGGTAAGACAAAGTGTAGTATTTTGATCAGCTAAAGCATCAAAGAGCTTTTTCCAATTCCAATTTAATGTTATCCTGCAAATTGGTGAAAGTTTTAATTGGTTGAGCTCGAGTTCAACCTCATTCATGAGCTCAGTTGAGAGCTTGATTTAATCGAGCTCATTTATGAGCTTGGTTAAGCTCGAAAATGAACTGGAGCTAGCAAGCCAAACTCGAGTCTCCCAATATCTTGAGCCAAGCTTGAGTCTAGTCGAGCAATTCTTAAACAAGCGGACTCAAACGTGCCTATACTCATGTGTGACTCGGCTCCATTATACATCCTTACCAAGGATGTGAGTCGGATCAGGTTTGGGTAGTGGCACCAAATCCAAATTATGCAAATTAATATTATGGAAACCATACGGTTTTGGGTCAAAACCGTATCCGGTTGAATTTGAATATACAAACCCATTGGATATCGATTCAGATATCAAATCCGGATATTTGGATTCTATTACAGATAATATATATTTTGGATCTCATGCTATACCTACGAGAAGTAGATTTCATTGATCGTTTCTTAATATCTCTTCTCTAACTGGACATGGTTAGGAAAACCAAGGATAGATTCAGGAGAGAGAGAGAGAGGCAATTATACATCATGCCAACAGAGCGTTAGCTCATCTGGCAGGGCTCTCTGACTCCCACATAGCTGGTAGTGTGTTCGATACCCTGGGTGTGCATGGTTGTGTGTTTTAGGCTTCCGCCTCCCGTTTTGTAACCAAGAAAGAAAATATTTATATACATAATTAATGATTTATCACCAAAATATTGTCCACAACTACCATAAGACATCTAAAGTAATTTAACACAGACAACCTTTTCCAATTTCGTGTGCAGTTAAAAAGAGAGTTTATGCACAATAAACAGCTATAGCTCGCCTGGCAAGGTGGCCAACTCACAAGTTGAAGGCCATGAGTTCAATACTCAGGGCATGCATCACACTTTGGACTCTTCATTCTACCAAAAAAGAAAAGCAGAGTTTTTGCAAATACTTTTGTCCGGCCTCAATATCCAACAAAACAGCTTCTTCCAGGAAGCCTTTACAACCTTTATTTACTACCAAATACCAATAAGTATAAATAAAATCTATATACATTTTCCATTAACCAGGAGAGTGATAAAGCTAAAGCTAGAGCCAAACCATTGTACTTGACTACAAGTTCATCAAAATGTACAGACTGCTGCTCTGCCATACTATATACCAGTTGTAAACACCCCAATTTTCATGTTTACACCAGTACAGTTAGATGCATCAATAATTAAGAAGAAAGTGTGCATGAGTACATAGAATCATAATTCTCGTAAACGAAGAGTTGTAATTTATCTATGACTGCTTTCTATTTGAAGATCATCAAATTACAAGAGGAACTCAAATATTTCTGCTCTGATATACTCGAAAGTATGATTACCACTCCATCTTCCTGCTATTTGGTTGCAGATTTCCAGTTTCTCCTCTAAAGAAAGAACACCAAGCTTTCATCTTTCATATTCCCTGATTGCAGAAACAAAACAATTTTTTTCTACCTGGTGAAAGTTTAACTTCTAACAACTCGACTTTTAAGTCAGCACCATAGTCATCTCATAAGCAAGACAATGCATTGAAGCCGCCAATGTGCATGATTATTACCCGCAGTTTTTTTTGGTATAACGGGGCGACTGAAGCCAGATGCACGACGAAGGTATCGAACTCATGCACATCCTTCAACTTGTGAGTCGACCTCCTAGCCAGGAGAGCTGGTGCTCTTCTGCACCAAGTGTGAAGTTTTACTTCTTCCTATGTTATGCGTTTATGTTTAGATCAACACATACATGCACAATCACAAAAGCATCCCATGCATGCCTATGTACAATAACAAAATATTTAGACACGAAAATATGATTTGAATGATCAACAGACTTCATCCGCGATAGAATCCTCATATCAGACAACATCCAGAGAGCTAGCTGAAAGCAATACATAGCATGCACTAGCTCCACAGAAACGGGAATGCAGGGGGGGGATTCTCTAGCAGCTCAAGATCCTAACTATGAGTTACAGAACACGAATACAAACATACAATTTTGTTGATTTTTTAAAATTTCGGGTGGAGCTGAGACCCACCTTGGCTCAATGTGGATCAGACACTGCTCCCAACAGGAAATCCCACTGCCAATTCCAATATGATCATAGGTCATACTTTGAAATGATTCACCCAGAAAAGGTTTCTTTTGAAACCAATAAATGAAGCTTACCATAATAGAATTCCATCCTTCTAGCTTATGATAAAGAGGACAGCTTAACCCACTTTTGGTTAATGAAAAAAACTTGCCTAGTACTAAAGTAACGGGTTTTACAGTGAAAGATGCTACAAAACAATAGCTAGAAAAGATAGGAATGAAAGATAAAGAGAGCAAATCTAAGTAGCCATATAAACAACTACTCTGAAACTCCCTCTATTTCAAATCCTTCCACGGAGGAATGGATGATATGAACAACTACAACAGCATAGCACAGCAACGACACAGAAAAAAAAAGAAAACAACCACCATGAATCGGAGCCCGATTTAGCCCTGCCGATCAAATCCCAATTCCTTAAGCCAAACTCAGCTAGTCTGCTCATTCCTATCACCTAAATCTGAAAACCAAGCTTCCCTTCATCGTCACTACCCAGTTCCTCAAATCAAACACCAAGTCCAATTGCGCACTGACCATCAATACTCAACCCCCTCCCTTCTCCGATTCCTCATGGCAAAAAAGGAAATATGAAAGAGCCAGCGAAGATTCGATTTAAACTAGAATCAACGAAGCGAGCTAGAAACACGATCGGCGGTCAATTATCCCCAGTTGGGAAAAGAGTCAGAGCCTTTCTTGGCGTCGGCGTCGGCAAACCCGTACCGAATTCATCCACGCTCCCGAATTCCCTCGTCCTCTCCATCATCATCGCCGGCGGCGGCACCAGGCGGTGTACGGCATGGTGCCGAGTTAAGTACCCATGGTCGAACTCGGCAGGGAACCCACCGGATGGTGGAGGCGGAATCGGTGTCCCGAAGAATTGATGGGTAGCGGAGGGGTGATGAACCCCGGGCAGGAATTGGAGGATGGGGTGGTTGTCGAAACGGTGGTGAGCCGCCGGAATCGGGGTGGATGCGAAGAGGTGATCGGAGGCCGATGGAGAACCAGCGTCGCCGCCGGACAATCCCTTCATCCTCTTGAGGTAGATTCGGTACTTCTGGAGGTGGCTGGCGACGTTCTCTCTCGTGAGGCCATCGACGTTCATCAATTGCATAATGGTCTTCGGCACGGCGTTCTTGATTCCCAGATGGGAGACGGCGTCGACGAATCGTTTGTGAAGCTGGGGGGTCCAGACGAGGCGCGGCCGCTTCAGCGTGCGCGCCATCTCGTCCCCGGCGCCGGCCGACGAGTCAAAATCGTCGGAAACCTGGCCTAAAGGCGCCGCCTTGCCGGCAGGAATTGGCGGCGGATGTGTCGGAGAATTAGTGGTGGTGGTGCAGGTGGAGATGTCGAAGGCTACGGCGAGGTCAGGAGTGATAAGGGACTGCGAAATGGGCATGAGCTCCTCAGGAGAGGGGAGCTCCTCTTCCCAGTGAGCGAACCAAGAGGCGTCGTCTCTCATGGCGATGGGCTCGATAAGTGGGCTCGGCCGGTTCAGTCTGACTTAGAAGTGGGTGCGGTGATGGTTGCGATTCATTTTGGAGGAAGAAGAAGAAGCAAAAGTGGAGAGAGAGAGAGAGAGAGAGAGAGAGAGAGAGAGAGAGAGAGAGAGAGAGAGAGAGAGAGAGAGAGAGAGAGAGAGAGAGAGAGAGAGAGAGAGAGAGAGAGAGAGAGAGGGAGAGAGGGATTCCGGTAGTCGTCTGTGTTTGTGAGTTTTGAGGGGGAGAGAGGATCTGGACTGTCTCTCTAATAACGAAATTACCCTTCTAATTTTTACAAAATGACAGATTCGGTTTCTCCTGGGCTTTTGGCATGACCATATTGCCCTCTTAGTCAGTAGTTGGTCATATAGGAGTTGGTCATATAGGAGTTGCTGCGCTTCTTGACCTGAAATAAACTTCAACTTGGCTGTTCGTTTTGTTGGTGAAAACTTCAGCCCAAAATGATAGTTCAGCACACGACACAAGAACCCAGCACGAACACGACTCATCCAAAGAGATAAAAGATGGTCATGTCCAGGTTAAATACGAACAAAAATGACTAAAAACGAATAATTGCTGACAATTAAGCTCCATAAAAACAAAAAAAACAAAGGATCCAGTTAGTGTGAGAAAAGATTTTGTTGTTGTTTGGTGGTAGTGATGGCGGCGGCATAGACCCTACATCTTAAGTTTAACTAAGATCAAGTTCAATCTTAAATAAAGTCTAAGCTAGTTGATACTTTTAAGCCTTAACCGAGTTTCGGGTCGCCACCATGTTAGAACTCCGGCGAGTACATATATCATGTGTGATAAATGAAGATTCAAACCAGTAGTGATTGTATTCCTTGTTATGGTTTTTCATGTGTAAATCACATGTCCAATTGATATATGAGATACAAGTCTATTTTCTTTTCTTCTTGGACGGTTGAGATTCAATCGCAATGGTAAAGCATGAGCTTAGCTTAATCTTGAACAAGGCAAGAAGACCATTTTTGGATAAGCACGTTGGGTTAGGCAGATCTCTACCAGCTACAAAGTAGAGTATTTAACTCCTGGCCTTCTGCCCGTTAGTCTAGTAAATAACTTATTTTTTATACCTAAGCATACCAAATCAACACACACATACAAAACCAGTTTTTGTCAAGCTAAGGTTAGGCAGGCTTAGAAATGGCTGGTTCCGAACCGGTCTGATGGTTTCGACCGGAATCAAACTGAGTCAAGAACCATTTCGACCGGATTAGAACCTAAACAGGAACTGATCAATCTCAGTTTAGTTCTAGTTCTTGGTTTTAGGTAAATCGTGGTAGTTTGAAACCACCGGTTTCAGTTTACTTGCAACTAGATATGTCTAGACACATCGGAGCCATTAAATTTGCACTCACCAAGGTATCAATCACATGACCTTCAAGTTGAAATTTTTTTTAGTCGACAAAATAGTCAAGGAGAGTTGTTTAGGGTGAGACGAAGAAGTATATTTTGTATCTCACTTATTCAAATGTGAGAAACAGTTTTTCTTTGAATTTTAAAATTCCTCATATCGAATTCATGGGCTTCAACTGTGATTCGACATCATAATAGGGATGACAATAGGGTGGATTGAGTATGGATAAAAATGGGTTATATATATATATATATATATATATATATATATATATATATATATATATATATATATATATATATATATATATATATATATATATATATATATATATATATATATATATAAAGAGAGAGAGAGAAATAGGTATGAGTGTATATTTATGCTCAAATCTACTAAAAGATTTTTATCATTGGATTGACATAATTAATAATAGAGATTTAAATTTAAAAAACAAAAATACCATCATACTTCTCATACTTGATCCTTTAAATATTTTTTAAATTCAAATCTTTATCTTTGGTCATACTTGTTATAACGGTGAACATGTTTAAGCATGAATAAGTGGGTGCATGAACTATACACCCTTTCAACCTGTTTGATCTCCTTTATCATCTCAATTATTTGACTTTTAGATGTTTAGATTTCATGATGTTCAAATCTATTTTATCATTTCAACCGTTTGATCTTTTAGATGAGTAGTTAAGTTGTTAAAGTAAGTACATTAAATTAAAAATATTATAAAAATATAATGATACGTTTGACTCAAATCTATATGATTTATATCAAAAATTGAAGTTTCATTTAGAAAATTGATCAAATGAATTGTTTGACTAAAACCAGATATGGTCGTCGTCGCAGGGGTAGGGTCATAGCTAGGATAGCTCTTAATTCTAGTATGGGAAAGGGTGTGGGAAAGAGTTCTATGATTTAAAGGTTATGGGATAGAAGGGTAGAGTGGTCCTATAGAGAAGATAACTGGACAGAACATCTTCCTCCGGATGGGTCTGCTTTCCATTAATTTACTACTTATCATTGATTGCGAATTTTTTGTATTTTAGCTAAAATTTTGATTGCAATAAATAAATAATTTAATGGAAGTGTGAATGAGAGTGTGAGAGATCCGAGGAGGGAATAGGCAAATCATATCCTTTTTGTGGACATTTATGAATATTATTTATTAAAAGCACGAAAATCCTTGACCACTTTCAATGTCACATTGATTCCTCCTCTATCATTCTTTATATTGGGACATTTCGATCGGGTCGGGTTCGGGTCTGCCGAAACCTGATCCAATTTTTGTGCGATTGTTTTGGATAGACCATAGCTTGATCCGGAGTACCTAATCCCCATACCAAACTTGAAAGTTTTGGATTGGATTCAAGTCGGATTGTTGGGTAGGGCCTAAAATCGCCAATGGAAGTCATGAGCTCATAACGGGAGTTATCATAATTTTGTACTCTTTAGGATGTGTTTAATTTGTGGTTTTAGGCACTACACTACATACCCAGACCTACATGAGCTTATAACCGGAGTTATTATAATTTCATGTTTGATTAGTGAGTGATACTAACACTTGGATCTCTTTATAAGGCAGTGCTTCTCTCTCGTATCAAAATTTGTTATTCAAATCGGGTTTATAATTTCACGTTAGCAATAAGTTCTGCTCTTGTTGCATAGAGCCACTTAAAACTGCGAGTATCAAAATCAAAGCCTAATTCTTATCAAACCTTGTATCAAACACATAAATCTGCTACATGAAGATGATGAGTAGGAATCTAGATATTTCTTCTTCTACCATAATAGGGTAGGTATAGGACAACCAGTAACTCTATTAAAATTCGAATAAATTTATCAATGTTAAGAGCATTATGAATTAAAATAGTCTTTTGTAAATCTAATCTAAATAATAGAAAGTTTAAAATTAAATGGTTGACAATTTAAAAACTGTCTCTTTCTCACACACACATATAGTTGGGTTTGTATGTGTGTATCTATATACCTATAATTATATAGTTGGGTTGGGTGCGGGTTCATACTTCTTATTTCGTAGCCGCTCCAATCCGGTCAAAGGTGGTGTGAGTTTTTCTTGTACCTGAACTCAAACACAACCAAAGAAAATAATCCTTATCCATTCAGGTTGGTCCCCATGGAAGAACCATTATTCTGATCGTAAATTGCAAAAGGGAAATATGGCTATATCTTAAGAGCAGAAAGGCATTCATGAACTAAACATTATGTGTTGCTGCGTACCCAACGGGGCGTAAAAAAACACAAATGAAGCAGCACGCCGCTTTATCCTATTATAGCATCATACTGCAAACTAGGAGTGTTCAAGGAACTGCCAAAACCAAACCAAACAGTCAGAGTCGAACCAAGCCATTGGTTTGTTTGGTTCTAGATGTCGAACAGTTTTGTTCAGTTTTAATAGGAAAAAAGACTGACAGTTTGGTTCAAGGACCTAATATTTAAACTGAACCAACTGTCATATATAAATATAAATATAAAAATCCTGGTCAGTTCATAAGTTTTCATGCATGACCTTTATAACCAATCTCATCTCTGGACTTGTATTGATATAAATCCTGATAAGTTTATAAGTTTATAAATATGAGTTTTATAACCTTGTATTCATATAAAATCTGAATCATGGATTCAAACAATTTGATAGCATAATACTTTGTATTTAGTTAAGACTTAAAATAAATTGAATCATGGTTCAAAACTGATTCAAACCAAAATGAACGTTTGGTTCAGTTCTGATCATGACATGTTTTGTTTGGTTCTTTAAAAACTAAGAACCGAGAATAGTGGTTTGTTTTGAAAAACCAAACCAAGCAGAACCATGGGCACCCCTATCGCAAACACACCCTTGAGCTTTTGAGAGTCCCGTGTAGTTCCGCTGTGAAGATGAGCTTTTAAGAGTTCCATGCAGTCTGGCCCCATACCAGATCAAACTCCGAATTGGGATAATTCCCGTATCCAAACCTGAACCTGGTCAAAGTGGACCGGGTATTAACCGCCCCATTCGGGTCGGGTTGGGTCAGACCACTGTTGCCATCCGTATTATCAGTTTCTGTTTCTTGAATAAAACAAAACCGAATTGCTTCTTGTTACCATGGTGGAAGCCTATTGTAGGCACAACTTTGTGTGTCAAAAGAAAAAAAAATCTGAGGATGAAAAAATTTAAGCAAATTAGATGAAATAGAATAGTTTGAAAAATAAAGAAATTTCCCCAAATTAGACAAAAAATATGGAAAAAAGGGCATGGTTTGAGCTCTGTATTGTATCATTTTGCTACAATTCAACTATAATTAGCTGATTCGGAACAATTTGGTTCCTTTATAACATAGATCCAACTTCTAGTTTTACTTGTAAGGGAAGTGTGCGTGTGTGTGTGCGTGCGTGTATCTGTGCATGTGTACCTTGACTATGGGATTAGTAGGACCAAGTACATGTTCCCATGTTGTGTCCTACATGTCATGAAATGACATTGTATCATGTCGTGTCTTCGTGTACTATGTGTTTCTTTAGATTGTGGTTATACATTATTTAATAAAATCATGTTATAAGGTATTTTCTTGTTTTAGATAGTTTTAAATGTACATGATTATTAAATATTTATTGATGAATCTATTGGAAATATGGGTTATTTGATAGGCTTTTGAGGTAAACTTATTTATGGTTTTGTTGATAAAGAGTATATTTTTATATGCATGTGTTGGTATAAAAATGATATTTGAATATTGTATGGATATAGATTTGGATATATGTAGATCCATCTATGAGAACTTGTGAATGTAATAAATTTTAATTGGTTTTGAAACATAATTTTGTTTGAATAAATAAGTTGTTCTTGCGTGATTTGTGTGGAATCTCTACTAACTTGTAGATCCTTGGGGTATTTCGGCTTGGAGTGAATATATAGTGTGTTCTCAGGCACTCTACCATGAGAATCAATATGGTTTGATTGTTGTAGATAAGATGACTAAGGTCATGTGAATGGAGAGCTGGATGACTAGACTCCTATGACTTGGTTTAGACATATCATGAACTGTTATTATTATAACTTATTGATTGATGTATTTGTGAGTATGAATTTAAAATCATGAGTTAGAATGTAAATGTGATTTTTTATGAAATGATTGTGAAACATGAATACGTTTTGTATGAATTATTATAACTTAAAAGATACATAACTTTCCTACTGAATAATGGGTCGGAGGTCGCCCTATTATTTTACCATTCATCCTAAAACTAGTACTTGTAAGATGCACGGAGCCTAATAGCAATTGATAGAGTTATGTTTTTGAGATGGTATGACTTAGATGAGTGTTAGATGATTTAGATAATTATTTTGAAATTTGGAGTTATGTTTGGTAGGTCTCGCACCATTTTAGCTTGATTGTTTAAACTTATGAATATTTTGATATATTTAAGTTAGTATTTCATTCTGAGTTAGAATTTGACTATGCTTGTCTTTGATCGCCACTTACGTTTACACTTGTACGGAAGTGGTCATGTGACATCGAATCGGGTCGATTGTGACCCATGCATGTATGACATAGAGAATACAAACCACTTATATATATAGGCTCCATCTACAACAATCAACTAAGGTAACACATGGTTTAGATTGAAAATCATAATATGAAAAAGTACATATACTATTTGCATGTTACTTGGTTGCCCCAACAATTGAGATTGATTTTGAATAGAGTTTGCTGGCCTCCCATTCTATCTTTCTCTCTATAAGGATTTAGATTATAAATGAGAGGATGACTTGGGTTAGTGGTCATAGGCAACTAAGCAACCATCACCATGACATGGCCGTCGGCCGTAAAACTTAATCAGGATTAATGCAAGCAAAATTGATCATTTTAGAAAAAATATATTTTATGAGATTTTGAGAAATAAGACAGGTACGAACCTACCTCAATGTAGCCTAAAGTCATTTGCCTAAGATTAGAGCTTTGGAACAACTTGAACAAAGATAATATTGCAGAAATCATTAGACAATGACATTTAGTTGAGAGATTAGATTCTACCCACCACTCATATTGCTAACTCATGTCTGTCCATTATTTTTTAGAAGTGCGAGTATAATAATCCTTTGTTGAAAACTCTTTAAAAAATTTAATTATACTAATACAACCAAAAAGCAATGGATGAGTGAGTAGGCATGTCTTAGGTGGGTAGGATCAGGTTTCATTATATATATACATGCAGCCAAAAACCAATGGGTGTATAAGTTAGCATGTGATAGGTGGGCAGGATGCAATTTTCTTATATATACTCATCCATTGTTTTCCGGTGGTACGAGTAAAATTTAAAATTTTAACGTGATCGGTATGATCTAATCTCTCTCTCTCTCTCTCTCTCTCTCTCTCTCTCTCTCTCTCTCTATATATATATATATATATATATTTATATATATATATATATATATATATATATATATTTACTTGCTAGTTTTTGTAAGTGCTACTAAAATACAACCATATGCTAAGGAGAGACTCCGTTTCTCATCTTACTATCCAACAGTTGTTGGTCTCGCTATCTTGTTTGAGTTAATATTTGATTCAAATATATTTTCCTTGAAAGCAATACTCTCAAACGGTTTCCTTTTTTTATGATAATTTGGCGAGGGACGTTTATCCACGAATGACAAAACGATATTTTCTTTTTCTTTATTTTGGCTGAAATAGCCTCTTTAAAATAATGGCTGATGATGTAGCACCGATATTTATAATATTACTAATAGTAGTAATAATAAAATAATAGTAATGGCTGATGTATTTAAGTTATTTATCCTATTATTTCAATCATCATAACAAAGAAGAACTATTATAAATCATTTTTTATTATTTTTTCAACACGTTTTTTTTATTTCTCATTTAACATTTTTACGTAGTTTCTCATACATCTTTATTGAAGCTTTTTTTTTTTATCATTTTTTACCATTCAAACTATCTTAAATGATTTTTCTTATTAAACAAATTTAAAGCCCTTATAAATTGGACTGTAAAGTTTTGAATCTATGTAGCCAACATAGTATGAGAAGAGACTTAGTTGTTGTTATTGTATAAATGACACTCCGAACCGGCCTTTGTGGGTTTGGTTTCTCGTCCAATTCAACCACTTCCGATTACCTAGTTTAGGACTCTAGTTCAAACAAACACACCAGCTTCAAATCAAATACCACGATCATAGATTTGTGATTCATAGTCATTAATAAGAAGCCGTGCAATATAAGAATCGTCCACGATTTATATAACCGTGGGCAAATTGTAGAAGACTTGGTTGGCCTCGCCCAATCTTACACACCAGTTGGAAAAATTTATAAACAATTTATCGTCACGAGTCCCCTGGGCCACGCCCCCACGTGGTAGGAGGGTCGTTGGGTCAGGGCCGACCGAGCCCACATGAACGTTGTCCCAGGTTGTTCCAATGTGGGCCGTTGATGCAAACACCCCTAACGACATGAACTTTGTGCCAGGCTGGGCCGTTGATGCAAACAACAAGGCTAGTGTTTTTTAAGCCCAGTCCAAACACGCCACTTGTTCATACTGTGTGCTGAACCAAACAAGGACCTCAGTATGAGCCGAGAGAGTAGGTGTGTCCAAAGAAATGATGTGTGTGTGTGAGAGAGAGAGTACGTGTGTCCAAACAAACAACTTTCAGGTATCACATTTCCAAACACAAAAATTACAGACTTTTCAGGAACAAATTAATTAAGTTTGAGGTGCTGCTACTCGTTAGAAATTGAGTAAGCCACACAATTATATGTGTGTGTGAGAGAGAGAGAGTAGGTGTGTCCAAACAAACAACTTTCACGTATCACATTTCCAAACACACACGATATGTGATAAAATCATCACAAAAATTACAGACTTTTCAGGAACAAATTAATTAAGTTTGAGGTGCTGCTACTCGTTAGAAATTGAGTAAGCCACACAATTATATATGTGTGTGTGAGAGAGAGTAGGTGTGTCCAAACAAACAACTTTCAGGTATCACATTTCCAAACACACACGGTATGTGATAAAATCATCACAAAACAAGGACCTCAGTTTGAGCCGAGAGAATAGGTGTGTCCAAAGAAATGATGTGTGTGAGAGAGGTGTGTCCAAACAAATAACTTTCAGGTATCACATTTCCAAACACACACGGTATGTGATAAAATCATCACAAAACAAGGACCTCGAGCCGAGAGAGTAGGTGTGTCCAAAGAAATGATGTGTGTGTGAGAGAGAGAGGTGTGTCCAAACAAACAACTTTCAGGTATCACATTTCCACCAAACACACACACGGTATGTGATAAAATCATCACAAAAATTAAGTTTGAGGTTCTGCTACTCGTTAGAAATTTAGTAAGACGCCATTATATGTGTGAGAGAGAGAGATAGAAGAGAGAAGAGAGATGAATTGCAAACCAAACAAACACAACTTTAAGGCATCACATTTCCAAACACACTGTATGTGATAAAATCATCCCAAAAATTCAGTTAAGACTTTTCAGGAACAAATAATTAAGTTTGAGGCGCTGCTACTCGTGAGAAATTGAGTATATGACCCCAAAACCACAAAATTCACTCGATCTCCTTGGTACATTCCCAAACTCAAGACAAGTTAGTAAGATGCCTTGTTTCCGCGAGAAGCTTGGTTGCAGGAGGCAGCAGGGCAACAGAGCCCAGCTCCGCGCTCGAGTACTTCATAAAAACAACCTTCAGCTTGTTGTCTGCAGCACCTGCATGGAACTGAACCATTTGGCCTGCACACTCCCTACCATATTAACACATCACATGAATCAAGTCAGACAACGCATGAGAGAGAGAGAGACAGACAGACAGAGAGAGAGCACAAAGCTTCTCTTAGTTGTATTTTTCTAAGCTATGTTGTGCAGCACACCTTCAGGTTGGTTGTGCAAGCCATTTATGACTTTTGATGCTTTATTAATTTTGTAAATAGCAAAAGTGTGCGTGCGTGGATATCATGTGACAAATAGCTACAAGTTTTCTTTCTGTTTTTCCTAAGATTGGCAAGACCACCATTAATGGCATTATTATATACTGTTCCATTCAAGATATCATGGAAGGACCAATGAAAATCACAGGTGTCATATGTCAAATCAAATCCTAGTTTGAACTAACATAATCAAAGACACCTTTGTTTTGCAGAGTGCGTGGATATCATCTGACAAATAGCTACAAGTTTTCTTTCTGTTTTTTCTAAGATTCGCAAGACCACCATTAATGGCATTATTATATACTGTTCCATTCAAGATATCATGGAGGGACCAATGATCAAATCAAATCCTAGTTTGAACTACAAATGCCTTTGGGATCATCGAAATCTAGTAAATAATCAAGATTACTGTAACTAGAACTGCCCCTATCACCCCAACTACTCGTGGTTTTCTCATTATAATTTAGAGTGGGTTATTCACTTCCGCTCGTACTTCCAATAGGACCAAGACTCGTACTTAGTACACACCTGTGCTCTAAATCCTCATTAAACAACATTGAATTTAACCACCATTTTCCATAAAGCCCCCACCATTAATGGCATTATTATATACTGTTCCATTCAAGATATCATGGAGGGACCAATGAAAACCACAGGTGTCATATGTCAAATCAAATCCTAGTTTGAACTAACATAATCGAAGACACCCTTGTTTTGCAGAGTGCGTGGATGTGACAAATAGCTACAAGTTTTCTTTCTGTTTTTTCTAAGATTGGCAAAACCACCATTAATGGCATTATTATATACTGTTCCATTCAAGATATCATGGAGGGACCAATGATCAAATCAAATCCTAGTTTGAATTACAAATGTCTTTGGGATCATCGAAATCTAGTAAATAATCAAGATTACGGTAACTAGAACTGCCCCTATCAGTATAACTTCCGTGGTTTTCTCATTATCATTTAGAGCGGGTTCTTCACTTCCGCAGGTATTTTCAATAGGCCAAGACTCGCACTTAGTACACACCTGCGCTCTAAATCCTCATTAAACAACATTGAATTTAACAACCATTTTCCATAAAGCCCTCCCTCCTCCTTTTCCTTTTTGTTTTGTTTGGAAATACAATCATTCGCTGAATAATCTACTATTTCATTCCATGCGTCTGTTTTTCTTGTGTGTGAACAATAAAAGCAGAAATCCCGCATGTACATACTTGATTTTCTGCTCGGAGAACGTCAGTACATGACACCATGCTTCTGTTTGTTTGTTTTTTGTGTGTGCGTGAACAATAAAGACAGAAATCCTACATACTTGGTTTGCTGCTCGGAGTAGCAGGTGTGCTTCTTGAGAACGTCAGTCCAAGAGGGACACATCTCTCTTCTACTTGATTTGCTACTCGTTAGAAATTGAATAAGCCACCATTATATGTGTGTGTGTCAGAGAGAGAGAGAGATAGAAGAGAGGAGAGATGAATTGCAAACCAAACAAACAACTTTAAGGTATCATTTCCAATGTGATAAAATCATCACAAAAAATCACAGTTAGACTTTTCAGGAACATCTCTCTTCTACTTGATTTGCTGCTCGGAGTAGCAGGTGTGCTTCTTGAGAAATTGAATAAGCCACCATTATATGTGTGTGTGTGTGTGAGAGAGAGAGAGAGAAGAGATGAATTGCAAACCAAACAAACAACTTTAAGGAATCATTTCCAATGTGATAAAATCATCACAAAAAATCACAGTTAGACTTTTCAGGAACAGATAGTTAAGATTGAGATGCTGGTACTCGTGAGAAATTGAGTATATGACCCCAAAACCACAAAATTCACACGATCTCCTTGGTATATTCCCAAACTCAAGACGAGTTAGTAAGATGCCTTGTTTCCGCGAGAAGCTTGGTTGCAGGAGGCAGCAGGGCAACAGAGCCCAGCTCTGCGCTCGAGTACTTCTTAAAAACAACCTTCAGCTTGTTGTCTGCAGCACCTGCATGGAACTGAACCATTTGGCCTGCACACTCCCTGCACATGAATCAAGTCAGACAACAAATAAGAGAGAGAGAGAGAGAGAGAGAGAGAGAGAGGCAGCAGGCAAAAGTGTGCGTGCGTGGATATTGTGACAAATAGCTACAAGTTTTCTTTCTGTTTTTTTAAGATTGGCATTGGCAAGACCACCATTAATGGCATTATTATATACTTTCCATTAGATATCATGGAGCCCAGGTGTGGAAGAGTGTCATGCGTCGTCTGTTTGTGTGTGTGAACAATCCGCATGTACAAGAGGGACACCATGCGTGCGTCTGTTTTTGTGTGTGTGTGTGTGTGTGTGTGTGAACAATAAAAGCAGAAATCCCGCATATACATTTCATACTTGATTTGCCGCTCGGAGTAGCAGGTGTGTTTCTTGAGAACGTCAGTCCAAGAGGGGGTTAAGCCGAGTGTGCATCGAGCAGCATACACGGCAGAAGCAGCAATCATCGACGGGTAGTATGCTATCATGGAGTAGTGAATCAAACTCATCTCG
Organism: Brasenia schreberi; assembly: GCA_036023115.1. Taxonomy (NCBI): domain Eukaryota; kingdom Viridiplantae; phylum Streptophyta; class Magnoliopsida; order Nymphaeales; family Cabombaceae; genus Brasenia; species Brasenia schreberi. The sequence continues at coordinate 7,129,462 of JAYKKT010000078.1, read as the reverse complement.
GCGAAAAAGAAGACCAAATTCTCCATCTGCAAAACAGGTCATAGACATCAAAAAGGAACAAATCAGTGAGAATCAAAGGAAGGAAGAAACAGATAGGACCAATCCACTGGTGTTCATCCGGACCTGCTTATCCGAAGCAGCTGCCTTCAAGAACCGGAGTAAGAAAACGTAAGGTGTAGGGACCGTCAGACCCCATTCCAGATAGTTCAGAATAGTTTTCTCCATGACCAAGATTTGTTCTCTGCTGTATGCTCGATCGGATATGCAGACAAAGTCATTGACCTACAATCATCAAAATTAAAATTGTTTTCTGGTCGAATTTAAGATAAATTGGAGAAAACACAATTGGCAAAAAGCCTAAACCGGATAGATTTGCAGTCATTTGTTGAAAACAGATACTTCATGGTAGTCGGCATTCAATTGTTTGATAAGCAAGTCACTTGACTAAATACACTTCAGGAGCTTGTGTCAGCTATATTCTACGGACCGGAAAAGTTTCAGAAGCTACATTTCTAAAAGAATACTTTGGCAGCTCATGATGTTGAGTGGGATTAATACTGAACTGGAAGAATAACTAAGAGAGTAATACTGAACTAGAAGAATAACTATGAGAGTAATACTGAACTAGAAGAATAACTATGAGAGAAATACTGAACTGGAAGAATAACTATTAACACTGAACTGGAATAATAAATATGAGAGAAAAGAAGAGGTTGTTCACCTCAGGAGCCCAAATCTCTTCATATTTACAGGCTATAAGCATGGCAGTGACACCAAGTAGCTGCAAATCTCTTCGGCTAACTGCTCGGATCGAAAGGTATCGATCTACAATGTGCATTGTTAGGTAGAGAGTTTCAGGCATGAGTTCGAATCTTAGGTGCACCTCAACCAGCCAATCTGAGAGGATGGCTCTCATCTTTGCATTAATTTCAGTCTGTGAACCCATATAGTCAGCAACTTGAGAGGAAGCCTCTGCCATTCGATAAAACTTGTAGATGTCTTCAACATACTCAGCAACAGCCAACTGATCATCAGCATCTGCCGAATCGATATCATGATCTTTTTCTTTGGCTTTATCTTTCAATCCACACGCATGCTAATCAAGATAAAAATATGTTAATAGATAGATGTTGAGGAGATAGATCACATTATGATTTTAGAAAACTAAGACAACCATCGAAATTCACCTTGCTCCTCTCAGTGAGAACATGAGTGAGAGTCTGGACTTTCTTCCTTGAGGAGTTTTTCTTAGAAACCTTCTTGTTGGATGATGCTTCCATGCAGTCCTCATTAGTATCTGGACTGATTTCAATCACTGTTTCAACCTTCGCTTTTGCAGTAACTTTCTTCGGGATGGCCGCCTTCGGTCTGACTTCTGCAACAATTGGTGCGACAGCAGGAAGTTTTTTCTGGAAAACCAACAACTAATTGTGTTCATTTTGGTATCAAACATTAGAGAATTCTTATGAATCAGATACCCATTACTAAATTACCTTATTTGCTGCTGCAGCCTGTGCATTGGCAAGAAGCTGCGCACCAAAACTTCTAAGAGAAAGAACCAAAAGAATCAGAAATCATCGATTCATTACAGAATAATTTCTAGAAGGAAACAGATCTCAGAACAATTTCTCTGATAGGAAGCAGACCTTGTAATAGGTCGAGAGATTTGTTGTTGAGGTTTGCTGTTCAAAGTAATTGAAAAGGCGAGTTGTTAAAAACTTCAGATCAATAAATATAATCATGCATCAAATTGAGTGTTTTTACCCTTCCACGATGAAACGAGCATCAACCACATTCCCAATGTCACCCAGAGCACGGCGATTTCCATCTGCATTAGTTGCCTTGTGTTTGCCAGCAGCTACTGGCTCTGCTGCAGGAAAAGCAAGATAGAAACCATTAAGAAAACTGGATGTCACTATATAAACTAGAACTAGTAAACGAAACTAAAAGATTCATGCATCAAGAAGACACCTAAAGAAGAAAAAAGAATTAAGATACTCAGAATATCAAAAGAACAACATAAGAGTCAAATTCCCAGAAAGATCGAAGAACATGAGAAAGAAAATCACAAAAGAAACACTGTGGAGAAGAAGACCAATCAACAAAGGAACACTTTTTGGTTCAGAAAGATCTAAGAAACATGGGTAAGAAAATTTGGAACAAATCTGTATCGTGAAGCCATGAAACGGCAAAAGAAAAGAAAACATTAAATACGTTAAACAGAGAAAACAATCTCCAAGAGAAGCTCTACTTCTTGAGAAACTCCACATGATTAGTAGAGAGAAAACCAATCATCAAACAAGCACAATCTGGTTTAGAAAACCAACTCGATTGAGACATACACAATCTGGTTCAGAAAATTAACTCGATTGGGACATAACAAACATGAAAACCATAAAAGAGAGAAAGCCAACCACCCAAGAACACGAATTGGTTCAGAAACTCAACACGATTGAGAAACAATAAACATCAAAACCATGAAAGGGATGAACCCAATCACCAAAGATAGACCAATTCGTGCAGAAACTCGGCATGACTAAGCCATCGTAAAAATCAACCCAAGAAGAAGAACAACAAGAGCTATAAATCCAACCTCTTGCTTGTGGAACTGCGACTCTTGGAGGCATGGCTTCTTGCCGGAATACAACGGCTCCGAGGGACGAAAGGACTGACGAGAAGAAGAATTGGAGACGTCCTTGTGCCTCCTGCTGATCGGAACCGGACGCCACCGTCCTTTCGTTTTCCTATCTCTCTCTTTCTCTTTCCTTTCAACTCTTTGATCTCTCCTGCCGCTCTGTGGCTTCAATACGAGAAGGAAAGGAAGAAGAAGACTCCGCTTATAAGGAAATTTGAAATTGGGGACGCGTCCAACGGTCGAGTCCTTTCCTCTTTTCGGGTCCAACGGTCCTTTCCTCTCTCTCTCTCGCCCTCTCTCTCTCAGAGGCACTCGTAGCCGTTGTTGTTCCTCGTTTTCAAACGGTCTCCGTCAATCGGACGATTTTGGACTCCTCTTTAAATGAGTAAAAAGCCCCGAGGCCACAAAGTTTTGGCCCGTTCAAGAGTACGAATGACCATAATAGCCTCGGAATATTTCTAAAAGACCAAGTGCAGAATGGAGTTTGGAGCAGCACAGGGATGGGTAGAGTTGGGAAGTTTTGCGAAGGACGAAAATACTCCTGGATTTCGGGTTTTTCCAGTCTAGGGCTGATAGATGGACCGGATTCGGAGCGGTTAGTGTGACCCGCTTATAAATGGGTATAACACTTTGGTTCGGATTCAAGACTGGATTGGATCTTAGCTAAACTGGGCAAGAGTCACAACAGCGCCTTGTTATATGAGGTAAACAAATTGATAATCAAGGATCAAAATTGGTCCAGATTCAATTTTGATTTGAATTGATGGGTTTGGTTTGAGTTTAGTTTGGGTACATATTGGATTCAGGTTTGCATTGGGTCGGATATGGTTTCAATAGAGTGGTTGGGGACGGGCGTACCTACACCCAGCCTCATACCCAAACCTCAATTCCGTGCCCTGTATATGCTTATTACCTAGCATGGTTGGTTTCAGTTACCTTAAAATCTCTTGGAACCATAACTGAACCGGCCTCTAGCCGGTTCTGGTTACAGTTTTGAAACTGCCTATTTTGAGATGGTTTCGGTTTGAGTCACGAACTTTCTAGAACTAGCAAAAAATATTTAAAAAATTAAATATTGGAACCAGCGGTTTAAAACCACCAATTCCCGTTTCATAACAAGTGAAACCGGAACCGAACTAGGTGGTCCTCAGTTCCTGTTCCGGATTCAACCGATTCTGGAACCGCCAGGCCAATTTGGACCAAGTCATGTCTATGCTACCCGATGAGGCAGGTACAAGTTTGGATCATTTTTCCCTACAAAGGAACAGCGTGAATATAGAGCGTCCTGTGTACCTCAACTTCAATCTCAATAAAATTTAGAAATTAAAAGTATTTGGATTAGAATCAAATCAATTGTAAATCGGATCCAAATAAATGAAAATTTCTAAATTTAGGTGGTTAAACTTTTGAAATTTCAAAATCACGTGTGTATGTCTTGTATATATGTATAAGTACAAGTAAACACATTTATAGATGTTCGGGTTTTCCCCATGCCCGAACTGAAACTCTCTCAAACGGGGTAATCCTCACCCCATTTGAGTCAGATCTCCAAGGGTCGGGCCAATACTGCCATCTCTATTTCAATCTATCTGATCTAATCAGTTTGTCTCTTCAATTCGTTTAAGGTAAACCCTGATAAGTTACACTTGGGAAAAAACAGCAAAACTAGATCCATTTGGATTTGGATCAGACCCAGGCATGCTGATCGAGCTTTAACCTAGCTGTCTTTTAAACATAGTCAAAGCAGAGCAGGACCAGGAAACTCTTCGGAGTTTGAGCACGGGTCCAAAAACCGTCAAAATTTCGATTATATAGTTTCAGAACCCTGTCAGACAGGTCTAATTAAACGTCTGAGTTTTTTTCTTTCTGAATTGTTGTGTTAAAAAATTTATAACCCATACTTACCGAAAAGAGATGTTTTAGAATGCCGATATAATAAGAAAGGACGATATTTTCAATTGTTTGAAGTACATAGAATAGAACCATTAACCAAATTTTCCTCAAGTTTATAAAAATGGAGAAATAGCCTTTTGCGCATTAGTTTCTCATCTAGCCTGGTTCTCCAAGTCCATGAAAATTAGTTTGAATTGGAATAAGAGACCCTATTATACCAAGAACAAATCAAGAGGAAGGGTAGCAATCTAATGGGTCAAACTAGACATGGTCGGTTTGGATCCAGCTCTAAAGTTTCAAGTGGAATAGAACTAGGCTAGGAATCAACTGGAACCAGAAGGGCCGAGTGTCACCTGGTTCGATTCTCGTTCCACTTTCATGGAACTGGCCTAAAACCAAAACCCTTGATTCTAAACCACTAGTTTCGGTATTTTCCTTAAGTTTTTCTTAAAGTTTTTTAATGGTTTTACCGGTTCCTAGGAGTGTGTTTCATTCGTAGTTATAGGACCTTTGGTACTAAAAATGCAGGCCTAGACCCACATGAGCCTATAAACATAAACATGTACCATGGAACTATAATTCTTTGTTTGGTTTGCACATAAAACTGACAATAGTGATTGAGGGTTTCGTCTTTATGCTTGGCCACCTCCTAACAAACCTCAATAGAAGAACAATGGAGAAAAATAGAACAAATAGGAAAAAAGGAAGAGGAAGAACAGTAAAATGAAAGAAAAATGAGGAAAAATGAAAGAACACAGCTTGGGTCGTTTGACATAGCATCGTCCAACAACTTGCTTAGGTTGCTTGACAATGAGAATAACGAGGAAGGAAGAAGGGTGATTAGGGAAGAGAAATAGACATAGAGGGTTTCATCAGATAGAGGGGAAAATGACAGGTTTGAAAGGCAATCAAGAGAGAGATCAAGGGTTTGTTCTTGCAGAAGGAAGAGTTGTAGGTTGGAAGAGTGTCTACCAAAGAGAGAGATCAAGGGAAGAACGGCAGCTTGGGTCCAAATCTTGTGGCCCAATCCTTGACATGGGTTAAACATTTGGCCAAAAATTAATTCGATAGAACTACAAATCCACCCTATCCACGGTTCTCGTGTTTGATATCAACGTGAGCTTGACATTGCAATATCTAAAATAGGAGATCCAACCCTAAAAGAGGAGAGGAGAGGCCCAGGCTTTAGGAAGATGGAAGATTTCAATTGCGCACTATTAGCACCAAACAAGCTTGGCGCATGATCAAGCAACGTTAATCACTCAGGTCTCGATGCTGAGGGGCTAAATATTTTCCAAGAGGTGATCTCTTACATGCCAAGCTTAATAGCAGCCCGAACTACACTTAGTGGAGTCTCTGGAACTCTATGGATTTTACGCAATGTATGTGGGATTTAAACTGAAGTTTCCCTGTTCAGTTCTACATGAGAATCCAACAGTTTATGAGTTGACAGACTCGACAAGCAACGGGTGGAAGAGACCACTAATCGAAAACTATCTTTTGACAGTTCGAGACTTCCACTATCACAAGCAATGGCCAGCTACAGAAAGTGGGGAGTGTGCTATTTGCACAACCTACCAACTTATTGGACAATGTTAAAGAGAAGCTCAACCAGCTTGCTCTAATTGAGAAGAAAGCAAATTTGCTGTTGAAAAAGCTATAGGAAATAGATATTCCCTACAAAGCAATGTGGCATCTGGTCTCCAATGCCCTCCAAGTTCGAACTTCACTTGTTCAGAGAAGCCGTCGGATTTCAATAATCTGCCCGCGATATCAAGTTGAAATGGGATCAAATGAAGCTCTGATAAGAAATGAAAATGTCAAAAAAGGAAAAAGGAGAAGACCATAAAAATGTTGAAAGGAATGAATAATCTAGTTTATGTTAACTGTTAATGTTTTACATGATCAAGCTCTATAAAAAAAAATCATAACAAAAAATCCATGTAACCAACCCTATCTAGTATGGAAAAAGACTTGGTTATTGTTGTTGTTGATATCAAGTTGAAGAGGAGAACATAGGCCATGCTCTGCACGATTTTAATTGGCGAGGCAATTTTGGCTCAACAGTCTACAGAAGTCTCATCTTGAAAGGGGAGCAAGTGTCTGTGGATGAACGAATGATAAAGTTGATTGTTGAAGGTACTAATGAGGCCCTTGAGATGATTATAATGTATTCACAAGGATTATGGAATCTTCAGACTAGAATATGTTTCAATGATGCATCTCTCAATGCCCAAAACATCACATCTTTTGCTGTTGCGGCATTGCTAGAGCCCAAGACAGCAAACAATCACATTAAACAGCCCATGCAACAGTTGTGTGGACAAAGTGAAGTATGCAACCAAATGCAGAGACTTCAATGGCTACCTCCACCAGTTGAATGCTACAAAATAAACTCTGAATTCTCAGCTAAGGGGATAAAACCAGAGATTCTCAGGGTACTTTTGTTATGGCCACAATGTGGCATATTGAAGAAGTCAAAGACAGTAAGTTGGGAGAGCTGCTGGCTGTCAGGCTTTAATTTTGGATCGAGAGGCTCACATCCCAAAGATCATCGTAGAGAGATTGCAAGCATGCTGACCAACTTAAAGGCTCATTCTTGCCAATTCACATTCAGGTATTATTGTAGCATATTGTAAAATAATTGCCGCAAATTTTTGCTCTTGCATATTGCAGCACACAAGCAGGAAAGCACCTCCTTGCATTCATAGCGCCTGAATGCAAGAAGCTACAAGCAGTAGCTGGAAGGAGAACATGTTGATCAAGACGCTAGGGTTTTGCAAAGTGTAACACAGATGTAACTTGATTTTCTATGTATTTATGTATTACCTAAGAAAAGGACAATTTCAATATTTGTTTTTTATTTATTTATTTTTGCATTTATTTTGATATGTTTTGGACATTTCTCGATAGGGTTTAATTGATCACGAGGGACTTTCACAGATAGGCTGAGTTTTATATTTAAGCTTCTCTCTATTGTATGATTCATCAATTCCTTTCTATTCCTCTATTTTCTTTCTCATTTCCTCTATTTTGTCATCTCCTTCATCAATTATTTCTACACTTCATGTTAGAGCGGAAGGACAACACTTATGTTTCAAAATTTACGAAAAACAGTTATATGGTGTTGACATTGAAAATCGAGAGGAATACGTGACAGACCCTCGAGAGTCATAAGAAAGAAGGGATGCGCAGTGAACCTGTGAAGGATTCCAAAAAGGTAGGATGACGGTTCACGCCCACGAAGTAAACATGACTTGATGGAAATATCTCAAACTTTGGTAGATGAAACTTTGACATGGATGTAATCCAGCTGATCCAGCCGAACGAGGGTGTAGCCAAGTGTGACTCGATTCTTTTAGAAATGTCCAGCTATGATCGATCGGGCTTCAATCTTTACGCTCGAGCTATTTTTGAGCAAAGTGATACCCAGGCACATTCTTTTCGAGCTCGAACTAGCTCAATTAAACTTGGGTCGGTGTGAAGTTCTTCTGGGGACACACACTTATTTAATTATTAGAAAATCTTAGGATTGGGCTTGAGCCGCCGCGAGAATATGAGAAAAGCACGACCATAATATGTTCTGGGCCACATATTGATGAATTTCTTAAATTTATACATGTATATATATACATGAAATCCATCGAAATTGGAGATCACATAATCATTAGTATCATTTAATCATACTATACTATATGCAGGCTAAGAAGTACGGGAAACTTTCCTTATCATGAGAAAGCGATCTTAGTTCAGTTGGGTAGAACGGGGATCTCCGAAACCCGATGCCTAGGTTCAAATCCTATAGAGCGTGATTCTACTTTAGTGAATCACATTGAGAGAGTGATTGGATCTTGCCCACACTTACACTTTCATCCATTGCTTTTTAATGATATGAGCATAATATTTTCTAAATCCCATTAAAAAATTTAAACTATATTTTTGTCACCCAAAAGGAATGAATGAAGGTGTCAAAAGGAACTCATGGCAATCGATAAAACAGAATGTATTTTATTCATACCCTACATTAAATATAACATACAAAACTTTTATTTTTAATTCAAATATCTATCATATAATCGAATGATTGGTGGTAGTGATTAGTTTATTGCCGTCCTTTAACATTTCCTATATATATATATGAAGCTTTCATTAGGGTCATGAGCAACTTGAGCCGAGTATTGGTGAGTGCAAACTCCGCATGTTCACATGTCAAGCTTTGCAAGACTAGTTGAATCTGGGCTCGCACCCCAGTCCAGCCCTTCCCCACTAATTGTTGGAAGCATCCGTTTTCAGAGAACTTGTCACACTTTAATGGGAAAGTTGATTTACCGTTCACAGATTTGTTGGGAGGTTGGTTTTAGAGAGAGATTTTAGCTAGCTACGTATAACGATTTACACTCCGGAATTAGCGTAGGATAACAGGTGGTTTGGGTAAAGAGAGATGGAGTGCACTATATAAATATATGCCTCGTCGGTGACGGATTCGCTATTCTTCACATAAGGAGGAGAAGAGAAGAACTGCCAAAGCCCACCGACGAGATTCTTTGTGTGTGTGTGTGTGTGCGTGTGCCTGCGCGCGTTTGAGAAAGAGCGAGAATGACGCGAAGGCTCGTAAGAGCAATCACGATTATGTGCTTCGCCATAACATTGAAGCTAATGGATTGCACCAGCGACGTGTGCAAGACTGTGCAATCGTATGGCTATGATTGCCAGAGCTACCAGGTAACTCTCTGTCTGTGTGTGTGTGTGTGAGAGAGAGAGAGAGAGGATGGAATGACGCTTACCTGAACAACACAATGCATGCATACTTTCCCACAAGTAGACCGCAAGATTTAACACTCATCTTTCTTAGCAGACTATAAAGTTTGATCTGTACTTAAAATATACAATTTCCGTCAATGCACGTAGAAATGTGTGTAAAGATTAAAATTTCATCTCTACATAAGAATGAAATTGCCTACATAAAACCTTATATATATATAAGGAGTTCATGCATCGCCAGCCATGACTGAAATAGAACTCTTTGTGGGTAGCTGGTAGATATGTTCGCTAGTTAGAGATTTATATTCTCAAGCATCAAGAGTCAGAGATGGCTTCATTGGCTTGGACTTGTTATGCGCTGTTAATATCTGAATAAATATAGATATAGCTAAACAACCTCTCTCTCTCTCTCCCTCTCTCACACACACATATTAGATGCTAAGTTATCGGCGAAATTATATGGTGTAGGTAACTACGGCAGATGGGTATATTCTGAGCCTGCAGAGGATGAGCAAAGGCTTAGCGTATGGCCTCAACGGCTCGGTGGCAAGCCAACCGGTGCTGCTGCAACATGGAATCCTCATGGTATTCAATTGATTTGCTTTTTTGGATCATAAGATCGATTCAACTGTTATACGATTGGTTAATTTCTCTTGCCATATTGACGCTAAGTTTGTTATTGAATTGGTAAAATGAAAATGAAAGGATGGGATGGCGTGGGTTATGAACCCGCCAGGTGAGGCCTTGGCATTTGCTTTAGCCGACGGCGGATTCGATGTGTGGATCGCCAATACCCGCGGAACAAGATTCAGCAGAGGCCACATCCGCCTCAATGCTGATACCGACCCGGTCTCTCTCTCTCTCTCTCTCTCTCTCTCTCTCTCTCTCTCTCTCTCTCTCTCTCTCTCTCTACGTATATATATATGTTTATGTATGACATACGTGTGTCTATGTATTTATGTATTAGGAATGCTATCCTCTGGAATGATACACTCTCAATTTATGACTGGATTGATTAAGTGTGAACGAGGGTTGGAACATATATAGGAATGCTATCCTCCGGAATGATACACTCTCGATTTATGACTATATATATGTATATATGTGTGTATGTATATATTTACATAATTAGGGACTTCCTTCTGGTTGATACACACTCAAATCATAATTGTTTAATCAACAGCGACCAGTGGTCAAGATTGATTAAAAAAAGTAAAAAGTAGACTTGTATTTGCTATTCTACATTTCACAATAAAAAATACTTTATTTTCTTTTCATCAATCTCAACTGTGGATCACTTTTAACTAACGGTCACAATTTAAGAACACTCCGGCATATCATTAAATTCTTTTGCACATCTGCAATTCAATTAAACAAAAATGTTGTTTTAGTCTGCCATTACTTTATGCAAACCTATAAAAAAATAATATTTTTATCAAAACTATTTCTTTATGGGCATCATATATTGGACATATGCATACCTTTGGGCCACGATTTTTTTATTGGAGCAGACGTGTAGTTCAACAAGTTTATGTAGATGCTATATTTTTCAGAGTATTCGATGTTGTGAACTTTTATTAAGTTGGAAGTATTTTAATGTGCTATTAAGCTTGAAAATTAATATGATATGGCACACACACAGTTACTCTCTCACACACACACATAGAGATAAGCTGTTTATTGACCTGACACATATGGCAAAAGGAGCATATTACGTGACAAGTTTTGCTTTAGTATGAATGATTTTATAACTTTGTGTATGTAATAATAGGAAAATAATATCCTATCAGCATTGAAGTTGTTTACTCGTATTCAACGATTGCTTTTCAGTAGAATGAGAGTAATTTTAAAGGTTCAGGAAGTATTTCAAAATTGATAAAAAAACGATTTTTTTATACTTATGCCATTGAAAATCAATTATCGAATATGAGTAGGCAGTGCTAGTGATGGACAGGGTTGGTCACTCATAGTTAAGTATGAAGAGCGACTCATTTCAAAAAAAATGTATGAAGAAAGATGAAAAATTAATATTTGTAGGGCACATGTGATTAATTCTGCCAATGTAGCAGGAAAGGTCCATACTGGCAGTCATGGGTCTCCATCACAACTAAACATCTCATACCATGCAGTACTGGAACTTTGCAGTTAGTTGAAACAAATGGCCCTAAAACCATAAACAGAAAGTAGGTGCATAAACAATAAATTCGAAATTTATGACAGTGAACCATAACCTTGCAGCAAGTTTGATATTGAATATTTTTTTTGGCTTCACGGTGGTAATCTCATCAAGATCAAAGGCCCCCAAGCATTTTGGGCCGTAAATTTTTAGATTATTCTTATAGTACTTCATTTTGTAAGCCTTGGAGTTTTTAATTTTATGATTTTAGTTCTCAAATTTTGATAATTTTTTGAATTACATGGTCTGAAAATTTTTACTCTAGTGGCTTTAGGTCTCAAATTCTTTGAAACTTTTAAGTTATGTATGCTTGATTGTCAAATTTGTAAGTCACATACAACTGATACAACCAATTGTATATAACTATAGTTATTATTACTTTACATTTATAACAAGTATTATAATTTTACAACAACAACAACTAAGCCTTTTTCTATACTACATTGGGTCGGCTACGTAGATTCTTTCCACTGAACCCTATCATGTGCCCAGTTAACTTAATATAAACTGGATCCTTCTTTATTATTTCTTTCCAACACTTCTGTGGTTGTTCTCTCTCTTTTATCATTTTCATAAAAATCTAGTTTTTCATATCTTCTTTCGAAAGTGTCTTTGGTTCATCTTTCTACATGTTCAAACTATCTTAAACAATTTTCTCTCATTTTATCCTCTATTGGTGCTACTCTCAATTTGTTTCTAATAACTTAATTATGTATACATTCTTTCCTTATGTGACCGCTCATCCATCTCAACATCTTCATTTCTACTATAAACATCTTTTGCACATGTTGATGATTTAATGCCCAACACTCATATAGTAGGCCTAATTGCTGCTTTATAATATTTACCTTTCAACTTTAATGGTATCTTCTTATCGCATATAATACAAGATGTTCCTCTCTGTTTTAACCAACCGGCATTAATTTAGGTATAACATCTTCACCAATTTTTCTAAAAAAATGATCCTAAGTATTTAAAATTTTCCTTGTGAGAGATGCAATGTGTGTCAATCTTAATTTATATGTCTTCTAAAGTACCCAAATGATCAAACAGTATTATAATTTTAAATTTTATAAAATGGAAAAATAGCAATACCTATTTTAATGTTTGCTTTAGGCACCAACTTATAGTCAGCCACCCTACACCTTATCGTCAACCACTACTTGGGCTGTTATTCCAAGGTGTGGCTGTCATGGTTTGGACTGTCATCCGCCCGCCTTGATTGCCAAAAAGAAACAATCAAAGAGCTTTCCTTAGTAGCGAATATGCAGTAAAACATGCCCACGCCAACTCTTCCTACCGAGGTTTCTCCTTTTCACAAGCAAATTAATACCAAGTCCGGACGTCGGGAGCTGTTACACCGAAACCGGAAACTTACAGTTCTGGTTCCAGTTTCAGCTAGTTCTTGATTCGGTTTGGTTCCGTTTGAAACCGGCCATGTCTAGGGCGATCTCCACTTCCTCACAGAAAGGAAATTACCAAGTCAAAATAATGGAGATTTTGTTCTATATAGACAAGGCAGGGTTAGGCAGAGCTCTACCAGATGTGCAGGTATTAAGCTCCTGACCTTCTTTTTATCATAGGGTGTAACCCCATACCGAGTGAGCCCACACCCTTCTGGGGCTGAGAGAGCTGTATTGTACAGTGAAAGCCCAGCATCTCTCTCTCTCTCTCTCTCTCTCTCTCTCTCTCTCTCTCTCTCTCTCTCTCTCTCTCTCTCTCTCTCTCTCTCTCTCTCTCTGTGTGTGTGTGTGTGTGTGTGTGTGTGTGTGTAGTGAAAGACTCAACAACATATCCCTAAAACTAAGTTTTTCCTTTCAGGATTATTGGTCATGGACGTGGGTTGAGTTGGCCAATTTTGATCTTCCTGCCAATGTTGACTTTGTATACAACCTTACCGGGCAAAAGCTGCATTATGTTGGTCATTCTTTGGTAATAGCTACACAAATGCATTTAATACTTATATAGACTGCCCTCACATTTTTTTATTATTTATTGTTACGTGCAAGAAATTATTTTTGTAACTATTTGCTGATTTATTAGGGTACCTTGACGGTGCTGGCACCCTTGGCTCAACATAAATTGGTTGATAAATTGAAAGATGCAGCTCTCTTGAGCCCAATTGCTCATCTAAACCATTTGAGCGCACCAATCCTGCTGCTGGCTGCCAACTTCTATGCTGGCGAAGTAATTGTCTCGTCACTTGCTGTTCTATTTTTTATTTTTTTGGGAATCTGCATAATCTTGCTAGCGAAGTAATTGTCTCATCACTTGCTGTTCTATTTTTTGTTTTCTTGGGAATTATTATCTGCATAATCTTTTTCAGAATCACAGAAAAAGGATGTATATATAGTAAAAGGAATGTGTGCATATCAATTATATTCTTTTTTGAGCAATTTTATATGGGCACTTTTCTTATTATGAGTTTCAATTTAATTAACTGCTTCATCGAATAAAGCAATAAATATGAAACAAAAATGAAGCCTTATCACAAGCTAAGTAGTATCAGCTACATGGATTCTTAGTCGCTATTTTTTGCTCTCTTTTTGTTTTGATGTTTTGCTCCATCTTTTGTTGAGACTAGAAAAGCAAATATCAACACCGAGAGCGTTAGCTTAGCAGCAGGGCGCTCTAGCACTGGTGCTGTTGATGGGGAGTTCGACTCCAAAAGTGTGCATGTGTGTGTGAGCTTCGCCTTCCTCGTAACCAAAAAAATGAATAGCAAGATCATGCTCTGTTGCTTCCTTCCAACACTTTTGAGTTCTTCGCCTTCCAGCACCAGTGTTAGGCTCTAGCACTGGTGCTGCTGATGGGGAGTTCGACTCCAAAAGTGTGCATGTGTGTGTGTGTTAGGCTTCGCCTTCCCCGTAACCAAAAAAATGAATAGCAAGATCATGCTCTGTTGCTTCCTTCCAACACTTTTGAGTTCTTCACCTGCATCTTTTAACTTTTTCAAACATTTTAGAACATATGGGGATCATCACCCAGGTTGCGCATCATCTAATTCTTACCATATAAATATGATTTTAAACTTATCTCTGTGTGTGTGTATGAGAGCCGAGCAATACTCTGTAAAGCATTCAAACTCTTAATTTCATGTTTTACCTTTAGTTTCCCAAGGCCGGTTCATATGACCTCCTAGATTTTAGGTTACAGCTCTGTTATTTCTTTTTCATTCTTCATTGCTATCATCTAATTCTTACCATATAAATATGATTTTTTAAACTTATCTCTGTGTGTGTGTATGCGAGCCGAGCAATACTCTGTAAAGCATTCAAACTCTTAATTTCATGTTTTACCTTTAGTTTCCCAAGGCCGGTTCATATGACCCCCTAGATTTTAGGTTACAGCTCTGTTATTTTTTTTTTCTTTCTTCATTGCTAAGCCATAAATCTAACAAATTCTTTACGTTGTGTGTCATATACAGCTAGTAAACTTGTTGGGCATGGCTGAATTTGTCCCACAAAGGTGAGGGTCTCCTCTTTGGTGTTTGATCCAAGTTATTAAGAACTTATATGAGCATGCAGCCCATTTTATAATGTTGATCTCTAAACAGTGAAAATGTGCAAGTTTTGCTGCGGGCGATCTGTTCGCAACCCGGGTTAAACTGCAGCAGCATGGTGTCCATCCTGACCGGTAAGCATATGCGTGCTAGAAGTTGATTCTAGATCCAATTCAGATCCATTTAATAAGAGTTTAGTCCCGACGCAAAGCTTTGACGATACCATTTTATCTGATAAAATATTGCAAACAAACTCTTACCATGTAATATAATACCATGCACTTGAAATGGATTTGGATTTGATGCTAGGTACAACTTAGTCCATCCTGACCGGTAAGTATATGCACGCTAGAAGTTGATTCTAGATCCAATTCAGATCCATTTAAAAGAGCTTAGTCCCGACACGAAGCTTTGATGATACCATTTTATCTACAAACTTACCATGTAATATAATACCATGCACTTGAAATGGATTTGGATTTGATTTTAGGTACAACTTATAATGCTGATACAAACCAAATCTGAATCCGATCCAAATGAAGGTCTAGACCTTATAATGTTCAGCGTCAGATAGCAAAATGGTATCTTTGTCTTTGGAATCTTCCCTACATTCGGTGAATCTTTCTTAATTTGACTTTTTTTAGGAAACAATTGCTGCATGACGTCAACGGCCATGAAACTGTATATGGAATATGAACCTCAACCAACATCCACAAGGAACATTGTGCACTTGGCTCAAAGTAAGTTGAATGCTCACGTATTAATTTTTGTCACTTAACTTAGTTCAAAACCTCCCTGCCAAATACCCGTCAAAGGACCCTAAGCGAGTGTTTGATTCCGATGCCAAGACTATGAAACTAGAGCTCCAGTTTCAGTTCCAATGGTCCATTCCTGGGGGTGGGCCGCTGATGGATCTCATAATTGAGTAAAAAGTAAAGTCGTATTGCATGTTCAAGCTTGATGATCAAACACCATCTAATGTCATGAGCTTATGAGCACCATAAAACTATAGCATAAATTGGTATCATGGTTCCGTTAGTGGCCGCTTATCTGAGTTGCACATCAGCCTCATATCTTGGTTGGCCAAGTGGTTCTCGAGGTTGACTGGAGCGTAACCTGAGCTTCAGCTACCTGTTTCAGCTGGAACCAAATCAAGTTCAAGCATTTGATGGATTTAACATGGCTAAGAACCGTGGTTTACCTCAATCTGTGCTCAAACAAATGGACCAAGCAGACCAAGGGTATTTGCTGGCTGCTTGATCTACAGCCTTACTCCAAGGCACTTGGATGTGTCAATACTTGAGTAAATCCTTCTGTTCATTTTGTGAGATTTTTAACATTCATGGCAGTGGTTCGAACCGGAAACGTAGCCTTGTTCGATTACGAGAACCCCCTCTTCAACTTGCTTCACTACAATCAGGACCGGCCACCGGCTTATGACCTCTCCAGCATCCCCCCTGACTTTCCCCTCATGCTCAGCTATGGAGGGACTGATGCAGTTGCCGATGTTCGGGACGTAGTGCACTTGCTCAGTGAACTGCGCGACCATGAACAAGACAAGCTCACGGTTCAGCTCATCGACGAGTATGCCCATTTAGACTTCATCATGGGTTACAATGCAGGAGAGCAACTCAACAAGCCTCTGATCCAGTTCTTCAGCAACAACATGTGATGATCTCTCATATATGTTTCGTTACCATCATACAAATTCAACTAGCTGGCATAGGGCTTCTTTTCTTCACCGAAGATTTGGAATTTCAACTTCCTATAATCTGGTCCGGTCTGCTGAATCTCTCTCTCTCTCTCTCTCTCTCTCTCTCTCTCTCTCTCTCTCTCTCTATATATATATATATATATATATATATATATGAAAACCAGATCCAGCCCACCACTAAAGCTGCCTACTCACTCATTCCACCTTGCCTTTTGTGGGTGACTGGATACTATTTACTTTTTTAGAGTACGAATATAATTTATATAATATATATATATATATATAGAGAGAGAGAGAGAGAGAGAGAGAAACTTGGTCTTAGGTCAGATAAAAATAATAATATTCTTATATCTCTTTGTAATACATATATTGCCAAAAAGAAATATGGGTTTGAATTATGATGCATTTGCAAACGGCTACCCACAAAAGGCAAAACTTTGTATAATAAAATTGGTTGGGCTCTCTGACACCAATTGCAGGTGGCGAGTTCGAATCCCAGGGGAATTCATGTGTGTGTCAGACTTCATTCTACCATTATAATCAAAATAATAATAATCATAATAATATTAGTGGGTGTGCACAGTGTTTACAGGGGTACCCTCAATTTCAAAGCGGATCCTGTTGACTGGCCTCTGTCTGCATACCTTCTCATACCTTGAAAAGATAGGTAGCCATAAGAAAAATTTAGAAATCTAGGAAGTTATATAAATTTCCCCATAGTAAATCAAACATAGGTTTTCATTATTAAGTTGTCAAAGAAGGCAATTAAACCATAGGTCAAAAGGTTTCACACTTATGCAGTGATTGCCTCCAGCTAGTCAAGATGATCCAATAATATTCTAAGCCAGTATATGTGGCCATAACCAATAAGCGTCACCACCCCAGTGCCCCTGCATCTATTAGATCTGCGGTCATCAACTGGTAAGGTCGATTGAAGCAAGAGGACCCTGCCATTGGATCCAAGAATCAGTCGAGCTCAGCTCAACACAGATACAGAACCATCGAAATGGGAACTCCACAAGGTACCAACCAGTATCAAGCTTCCGTTTGCCTTGCCCTTAAACTCGAGAAAAAGCACTACTTGATGTTTAACATGTTTGCTGCTGATTAGGTCCCAGGAAGAACCGAACTCGTCATCGCATCTGCATGTACGTGTGTGTGTGTGTGTGTGTGTTAGAGAGAGAGAGAGAGAGTACTCGAGTCCGTAGGCTGCTAATTTTCTCGTCAAAATTGTGCTCAAATTTCCATTCAGTAGAATCATAGTAGCAAACAAGCTCTGAAGAATCAACCGTTACGTGTGTGTGTGTGTGTGTGTGTGTTGAGAGAGAGAGGGGGGCGCTAATTTCTCTCGTCAAAAATGAGCTCAAATTTCCACAGTACAATAATAGAGTAGCAATACAGGAGCCATAGCTACAAAACCAATCACGTCAAACACTACAAAAGCCTCATACAATATTCAGATTTTTCACATAAACAGTGGGTTATGGTTTAGACCAACCAAACCCCCAATATTACTTCTGCTTCAAACACAAAAGGCAATAAAAAGGATGCCATGATGTAAAGGAGGCAACTACATTGCAGAAGCCTCTACAACCCAACTACAACAGCTCTGCTTTAGGCAGTTCTACCGGCATATGACGCCGGGTAGTGAGTGCATCATATCTGTGGGTACTTACAAATATTACAGTTAAAGCAGGCACACTTGTTACGTCCCTCAAGTTTCTCGGTCCCCTGGTCCAGCAAGTATAATCTGCAATTGACATATGCATGTCATAAACTGATAAGGTGAAATCAACAGTTTTTAACACATTCAAGATTTGAACCAAAGGCACATCCGAAATATTAAAAAGCATTGCTATTTACAAAAGGATCATCAGCAACGATAGAAGTAATCACTAACAAATTGAATAGACCCGGCAGCTGAAGATGATGGCCAATCTTAAGCAAGTAGAGGCAATCACAAATCTATTAGCAACTCTTGCCTCATGTACAGGTGCAACGAAAAGTCAAACCAAGTTCCCTGGCAAGGTAAACTGCTGAAGCAACAAAGATGACAGGAAAGACTTACATTACAATCGAAAGCAAATCTCCTGGCGAGCATGATAGCTGCATTCCTTTCTCGTGCTGACTCAAATGCTAAGGTAAAGGAAAGCCCTTTCTTTGCTTGCCAAAACAAGGTCTGAGCTGCAGCATTCCCACCACCTCTAACCCCACATATCTATCAAATCATAAACAGGATTATCATGTCGTAAAGAGAAGATCATGTTTTGAGTACTTTTTTCTCTTTAGAAATCTAATATGTCCAGTGATATTTATAGGAAGTTTACAGGAGAAATACCTGCATTGAAGAAGAATAAGTCTCCTTGGCCTTTGTAGTTCTTCCTTTATAAAGTTTTATTCTCATCTTCCCTATATGAAAGACATGAATAGAATGCGAGGACTGTTCATGCCCATTCATCTGGATGATAACAACCTGCAATGAGATATAAATTAAAAGACAAATAAGAGGGTGATGTATAAAATCTAACACAAAGAGAATTTATGCGCAGTATGTTTTCAACAACACAACCAACACCTGAGAAAATCCACAGAATACAGCAAAAATTAGAAATGCATTTTCTTAAATGTCTCTCTTTTTTTAGTTCCAGACATGGTAAAAGTATCTCGGCATACTTAAATACAAAATCATAACATCAATGAGGCTTTTATCATACATTGAATTCTGCTTCAGCTTTCGTCACAAGTGCCTCCACATAGTTGCCCAATCCAGCAGCTGCAATATGAGACATTAAGTTTAATTAAATGACCATCTCCAATATAAGAAATGGAATACACCTGCATCTGTGAATTAGATGCCGCAGTAATGCCAAGGATTCAAAACAACAACTAAGCCTTTTCCCATACTAGATGGGGTTGGCTATATGGATTCTTTGTTTCCATAGAGCATGCTATTCAGAACCATCTCATATCATATGAATAGTATGATAAATAAACATCATCAGCTTTGGTTGAAATGAACTATTAAATGAACTTAGAAGTTTAGATGGAAACCAGGATCAATAGTGCCAGTAGTTGCCGCTGTAACTCTTTGACCTGGCAAAGCAATTTCTGCTTGCAAGTATCGTCCAACATCAAAAGGCTCTGGAGCATATACAGATTTTGTTGCACCTATATCATGAAATTAATAACTTGAGAAGTTATGGAATGCTTAGTACAAGAACACACAGGCATGAAACAAATTGAATTCAAAAGCATATAGTTTTATAACAATCGCAGAGGCTTTTCTAGAGCAGTTTTATCAAGTTTCAGGACAACGAGTAAAAGCTAGCTTCCCATGATGTTTAATACAATAAAACTTTACAAGTGAACAGTGTTATTGGTTCAAATTGTTGAAGCAAACAAGCAGAGAGAAAATACAAGTACCTGAAATCAGTTCCTTTTTGCCATCATCAGGTGAAATCCTGTACCATTTAACATCATGCTCTAACGGTTCTGGAGTACCATCAACATGCACAATCCTCAAACATGAACCCAAAGATTCAGAACCATCTAATTCATATACATTAGAGGTTTTCTCCCCAACCCTTTTGCACAATGCTAACTGCAAAACATGACACCAACAAATGCAAATAAATGATAAGAATTTTTTTTCAAATTCAGTTGCATACTAAAAAAAAAGATTGTTACAACTTTTTTTCAGATACCTTCACAGCCTATTATTTTCAAATGACAGCTGCATGATATAATGATCAAAACACGCCATACTAACAACAGATCTCATGGATGAAATTATCTACCAAACATGGACTCAACCAGCAATTTTTCAAGAGAAAAATCCAGATATTGTGAACAAGGCCAGAAACCTGCTGTTATACCTAGAAAGCATATCAAGGAGACTCACGAGTCACCCATGGACAATGATATTCACCCAAAAGGATAAGGACCTATATCGTAACAGCTTAAAAGATGGCAAAACACAAGCAATTAAGTAATATCATCAAACTTGCCAAAACTAACATATATTGCAACAAAGTACTTCAAAAATAAGATGGACCTTAAGTATGCCCACGAATGAATGAGAATCCAGCACATAAAATATATGCTGCAAAAGAAACTCAAGCACGATCCTTTCATAACACAGTAGATAGATAGAGGATCGTCCATTTCCTTTTTGTTTACTTTATCACCACAAGCATGCCATTTACTTCATGCTGGTTTAATAACTTTTTCTCCCTTAAACATTTAGAAATATAAGCATTGTACTTGATTACATAACAAAAACGCCAGTTGTTTGTATCTTGGAAGGTCTTCTCATTACACTTACGGTTCTCTTTGGGAAAGTATAGCACCAGAGTGACAGCTTAGTGAGAAACTGGAAAATCGACCTTTCTTTTTCTATTCAAAAGCCCAAAAAAACCATCTCCGTACAGAGGCATACCAGAACAAAAAACCTATACAGGACCACACAAAATTCTCCCACCCTCCTGCAAAATTGGGAAGATGTCATGTGGAGGAGCCGACCAGACCACAAAATCGACTAGAATGGCCCCTTGCCTGGCAAAAAGATCAGCACCAACAATTGCTTGGCACAGAGATAGAGTAATCTTAATGAGCCGATTTTGGGCAAGAGATGCTCGTACAACATTAATGCCTGCCAACCTATGAAAAGCAGTACAAGGAAAGTTGACCTCGATTAACCAACCTAGCATATCTGATGCTAGGTACTCCATGAATTAGATAAATCATTGCTAGAAAAACAGCAAATTATGGCTAACTTAGATACAATATTTTTGTTGGAAACTGAACATTGGTTCAGTAACAAGTTGTGTCTGTGTATTAAAGTCGTTCATGTTTGAGTCCACGTTGTATCTAAAGTTAGATTAGGAGTTTGGGTCCCAATGGATCAGTCTTTGATCCCTTGGGAATCGGGTCATTAAGTAGGGGCATTAGTGTCTTTCAAGTTAGATTAGTGTTAAGTATAAAATCTGGGTTTGTAATTAGGGTTGTATAAGTAGTGGAATAAAGAAAGGAGAGGTAGGCAGCAGCCATGTATGGGCCGACCTGCTCACCATATGAGTTCTTCATATTTGTGATATGAAATTAGTTCATTATTTCTCAATGATTACTTATGTTTCTTCATGGTATCAGAGCAGGTTTTTGCTTTTATTGGAATCAGTGGAGCAAAGAATATCGTTTAAATCGATATTCATAGGTGGCTGCATAGAAAGAAGCAAAGAAGAAGGCGATCTCGTGGACTTTCAATCCATTAGAAGACCCAATCATGATAACAGTGTGGATTTGTTCTATGTCACTTTGCAGTATGCTTGTTTGATTCTCGTGTTCATTGTTTAGCATACTCGATCATATAATACAACAGTAAAATTGTGAAGCCAACCGCATACAGTCACTATTCCATCAGATTTTCTTTTTGGTTAGCATGGATCCTCAACAGCATATTGGCTGATTTTACCTAATTCATGATTCATCACGAGTTGCAATTTGCGTGAACCCTCTTTTGGAAGTAAAGAGGTATCGGCTGATTTGTTGAAAGTAGAGATTCATCAAAAGGTTATATTCTTGGATCATTATAGCCCAAACTACATTTGATAGAGTTTAGTTGTTCTACTTATAATAGAAAGATCAAAGTTGGGAGATGAAAATGAACAACTTTCTCCAGATAAAGGAGAGGGGTTTCAAATCACAAACTTAAAGTTAGACGGAAAGAACTATCTTTAGTGGGCACGATCAATAGAATTGGCCATAATGGCAAGGGGCGATGGGATTACTTGACAGGTAACATACCCCAACCTTAGGTTACTGATCCACTTTACTCACGATGGCGTAAAGAGAATGCACTAGTTAGTGCATTGCTTATTCAATCAATGACACCATCAATTGATGGCACATTTATGTTCTTAGAAACTGCTAAGGATATTTGGCTTGCAGTTCAGGATGCCTATGCTCAGAGAAAGAATATTACCAAGAAATATAATCTCATTGAGAAGATTAGGAAGTACAAGCATGGAGGCAGATAAGTAAGTGAATATTATGCTGAACTTAGAGGTTTATGGGAAGAGTTGCAATTCTATTCAAAAACTAAATGCCAAATTGCCTAAAGGAATGCAATGAAGAGTTTGAAGAACAGAAAGTATTAGACCTTCTATTGGGTATTTCTTCAGAGTATGAGGCAATAAAGAATAATATTCTTAGCCGAAAAGAACTTTCCTCATTAAGTACAGTTTACTCTCTTTTACTTCGGGAAGAAGACAGGAAACGATTAGAGAGAGAAACTAAGACCAGTTCTGAGAATACTGCTTTTGTGGGAAGAAATAATTCTACTCCTCAATTCTCTCGTGGGAGAGGAGGTTATAGATGTGGCAGAGAAAGACCTTCACTTACTCCTGAAGAAAAGAACAAACTTACTTAGCTCTCATTGTGAATTGGGAATTAGTGGGCAGACCTACTTATTTTCAGAATAGAACCAATAAGGCCTACTTCAGTGGTGATCAGAGTGGCACAGTGGAAACGTGGAGGGCCCTACCTAGTGATAACCAAAATAATGATAATAGTGCTACATCTTTGGCAGATATAAACAACAACAACAACTAAGCCTTTTCCCATACTAGACGGGGTCGGCTACATGGATTCTTTGTTTCCACAAATCCCTATCGTGTGCCATGTTAGCAGTTAACTCCCAATAAGCTAGATCATTCTTTATTGTTTCTTTCCAACACTTTTGTGGTCGTCCTCTACCTCTTTTAATACTTTCCAAATTTAGTTTTTCATACCTTCTTAGAGGTTATTCTTTTGATCTTCTTTCTATATGTCCAAACCATCTTAAACAATGTTCTCTCATTTTATCCTCTATTGGTGGCACTCCTAATTTGTTTCTAATAACCTCATTATGTATACGGTCTTTTCTTGTATGACCACTCATCCATCTCAACATCTTCATTTCTGCCACAGACATCTTTTGTACATGTTATGATTAAACTACCCAACACTCAGAACCATAAAACATGGCAGGCCTAATTGCTACTCTATAATATTTACCTTTTAATTTTAATGGTATCTTCTTATCACAAAGAATACTTGATGCTCCTCTCAATTTTAACCAACCATCATTAATTCTATGTGTAACATCTCAATCAATTCTTCCATCACTTTGGAAAATTGACCTTAGGTATTTAAAACTTTCCTTTTGGGGAATGCAATGTGTGCCAATTTTAATTTCTATGTCATCTGAAATAGTCAAATGATCAAACTTACATACTATATATTATGTCTTTGTTCTACTAAGTCAGAGGCCTTTGCTTTCTAATGTTTCTCTCCATAGTTCCAATTTTCTATTAACTTTTTCCTTTAGACTCTTCCACTAATACAATGTCATCTGCAAATAACATACACCAAGGTACTTCATCTTGAATATGTTTTGTTAACTCATCCATCACCATTATAAATAAGTATGGACTTAAAGTTGATCCTTGATGTAACCCAATATTAACTTCAAAGAAGTTTGTCATTCCTTCATGAGTCCTCACACATGTTTTTGCACCATCATACATGTCTCTTATAAGGTTAATATATGTCAATGGGATACCTCTTTTTTCCAAAGTTCTCCAAAGAACCTCCCTCGGTACCCTATCATAAGCTTTTTCTAGATCAATAAATATCATGTGAAGGTCTTTCTTTTTTGCTCTAAAATTTGTCTTAACCTACGTTCGATAATTATTTCCCATAATTTCATAGTATGACTCATTAACTTGATACCTCGATAATTCGCACAATTTTGAATGTCTCCCTTGTTCTTATATATGGGTATAAGTGTACTTGCTCTCCATTCCTCGGGCAACTTTTGGTTTTTCCATATTTCATTAAATAGTCTTGTGAGCCAAGTGATTCCTATTTCTCCTAGTATTTTCCAAACTTCTATAGGAATATTATCTGGTCCTACAGATTTACCACTTTTCGTATGTTTAAGAGCCTCTTTGACTTCATTCTCTTGAATATGTCGGTAGAAATTGTGGTTTATATACTTTTCTGACTTGGCTAAATCTCCTAAATTAATACTAACATCTTTATTTTCATTAAAAAGATTATAAAAATAGTTTTTCCATCTATTTCTTATATCATCATTTGCCACTAGAATTTTTTCATTCTCGTCTTTTATGCATCTAACATAATTAAGATCTTTAGTTTTCTTATCTCTAGCCCTTGCTATTCTAAAAATATCTCTTTCACCCTCTTTCGAGTTGAATTTTTTATATAAGTCATCCCAAATCTTAGCTTTTGCTTCACTAACAGCCTTTTTCGCTTCCTTCTTTGCTTTCTTATAAGCTTCTAAAGTTTCACTAGTTTTCTTAGCATAAAATTTGTAACATTCCCTCTTTGCCTTGATTTTATTTTGTACTACTTCACTCCACCACCAAGCTTCTTTTTGTGCCGGTACACCTCCCTTAGATACCCCTAACACATCTTTCGCCACTTTCCTAATATGTATAGCCATATTGTTCCACATATCACAGGGTGTGCCAACATAATTCCAAACATCTCCTTGAAGGACTTTTTGTTTAAATATATCTTGAAAAAGGAAATAGAGTTTCTCAAATCTCGTTTGGTGGTACACATCTTCCATCCACATCGTCTCACAATGATTCTCAAGCAACGACGGCTTATCCTTTCTCCTTTATGGCTGAGGGTAATTGTATTTTTTCCCATTCCCGAACTTAGGTCATTGATTGATTCTGGTGCAACTGATCACATGGTTAGTAAAAGAGAGTACTTTGATAAGTATGAGTTTACTCATGAACAAATTAATATTAGACTGGCAGATGGCTCACATACTCCTATAGTGGGAAAATAAAGTATTATTACTCCTTTTGGTGTACTATAGAATGTTCTTCATGTTCCTCATATTTCAGTTAATATGTTATCAGTCTTTGCCATGACTAAAGATCTAAAATGCTGTATAATTTTTGAATCTACTGGATGTCTCTTTCAGGAACTAAGGACGGGGAGGATCTTTGGTCGGGTAGTGTGAGAAGAAGACTCTACCTGTGCGAGGAACATAAGGGAGTGGCTATGCAATCGTCAGTATCACAGAGAACCAGAAAGAAGATTTATCTCGGTGGCACCAGAGACTAGGACATTTACCTCTATTCAAGATTAGAATGTTTTAGTCATTGTAATGATTTTAATTTGAGTTGTGAAACATATTAGAAAGCAAAACATCACCGTGTTTCTTTTCCTTTGAGTGAAGAGAGATCTTCAACTCCTTTTAAGATTATTCATTCTGACATTTGGGAACCTTGTTCTACAATTTCATTGCATGGGTACAAGTATTTTATATCATTTATTGATAACTGCACTAGATTCACCGTGATATATCTTATGAAGACTAAAGATGAGGTGAAAAATATTCTTCTCATATATTGTCAATTTGTGCAAACTCAATTTCAACATAAGATCAAGGTTTTCCGTAGTGATAATGGTGGTGAATTTATGTCACAATCACTTCACTCATATTTTCTAGATCATGGGATTTTACACCAAACTTCGTGTGCTTATTCTCCTCAACAAAATGGGATCTCTGAAAGGAAGAACCGACACATTTTAGAGGTAGCTAGAACCTTGTTAATTGGTCGGAATATCCCTAAGTATATTGGGGAGAAGCAGTTTTGACAGCAGTGTTTCTTATAAACCATATGCCTAGCAGAGTTCTCAATGGTGATACTCCTTTCCACCTATTATTTCCATCTTAGAAACAATTTCATCTACTTCCCAGAGTATTTGGATGTACTTGCTTTATTCATATTCATCACGGCTTAAGGGATAACCTAGACGCAAAATCAATCAAATGTATTTTCTTAGGATACTCATCTACGCAGAAGGGGTACAGACGTTATGATCCTCTCAGAAAGAAAGTTTATGTTACAATGGACGTCACCTTCCATGAAGATTCACCATTCTATAATGTGCAGGAATTCTTCCATCAGACATCCAGTCTCGTAAGGTGATACCGCTTCCGCCAGTTGAGATCCAATCAATGAATGATTCGAAAGAGGAGGAAGTACAACTTCCGGAGAAGACTTGGCAGGTATATACCAGAGGTGAAAGAGAGATTCATTTTTCACAACAGCCCACTACACAGAATCAAAATCCTCTTCAGATTTGCCCCCATCACAGTCTACATCTTCAAAGTCAGACAGCGAATTGAGCGATTTACCCATTGCACTTCGGAAGGGAAAACGTCAAGTTGCAAAATATTCAATGGAAAATATGGTTTTATATACTAACTATCTCAGAGAATATCAGGTATTTATAACGAACGCAGATAATACCTATATTCTACGAACATTTGAAGAGGCACAGCTACACCCAGGATGGAAGGCAGCTATGAAAGAAGAGATTGCAGCACTTGAACGAAATAAGACATGAGAACTAGTGGACCTACCTTCAAAGAGAAAGACAGTAGGACGTAAATGGGTTTTCTCAGTAAAATATAAAGTTGATGGCAACATAGAAAGATTCAAAGCAAGGTTAGTAGCAAAAGGTTACAATTAATCATATGGTATAGATTATACAAAAACGTTTGCTCTGGTAGCAAAGATGAATACTATCAGAATTATTTTAAGTGTGGCAATTAATAAAATATGGGAATTATGGCAGTTGGATGTAAAGAACGCATTTCTTCATGGAGACCTTGCAGAAGAAATTTATATGGATGTACCACCTGGAATCCCGGATACAATCACAGCAAATAGGGAAATAAGGTATGTAAGCTGAGAAAATCAATTTATGGTTTAAAACAATCCCTACGGGCCTGGTTTGAAAAATTTAGTGATGGTGTTAAGCACTTGGCTTCAAACAGTGTGTTAGTGATCATACATTATTTATCAAGCATTGTCAGAAAACTATTATGTTATTAGTGTATGTTGATGATATAATCATTACTGGTGATGATAAAGAAGGTATAATTGATCTTAAGAAAAGACTGAGCAACCTATTTAACTTAAAGGATTTGGAAAGATTACATTATTTTTTAGGAATAGAGGTGATACACAAGAATGATCATTTATTTCTAAGTCAAAGAAAATATATTATGGATTTACTGAAAGAAACAAAAATGGAGAATTGGAGAGTATGTTCCACTCCCATGAAAGTTGAGAAGGAGATCTCACATAATTTGTCAAAACCTTATGAAGATATTGGAAGATACTAGAAACTAGTTGAAAAGTTGATTTATGTCACTATTACGAGGCCTGATATCAGTTTTGCAGTTGGATATGTCAATAGAAATATGCATGCCCCTTTAAAACATCATATGAGTACAGTGTTTCATATTATTAGATACTTGAAATCAATAATTACTTATGGCTTACAATATGCTCCACATAGTACTCTTGATATAAAGATTTACTCAGAATGTCTGGGAGGTAACATCGTATCCTGGAAGAGTAAAAAGCAAACAGTTGTTGCCAGATCAAGTGTTGAAGCAGAGTATAGGGCAATTGCATCAGGAATGTGCGAAGGCTTATGGATTATTTCACTCCTCAGTAAGATCGGGTTGAGAGTAGACACTCCAATTTACTTCTTTACTGACAACAAAGCGGCTATACAGATTGCAATGAATCCAATTTTCCATGAAAGGACCAAGCATATTGAAATAGACTATTACTTTATCAGAGAAAAATTTTCCCAAGGATTATTCAATCTTACACATGTGACTTCTGGAAACCAATTAGCAGATATTCTTACAAAAGCAGTTCCTATTAATGGATTCAAAAGAGCACTTATCAAGCTGGGTATTTCAAGTCTTCTAGACCCAACTTGAGGGGTCGTGTTTGAAACTAAACATTGGTTCAGTAACAAGTTGTGTCAGTGTATTAAAATTGTTCATGTTTCAGACCATGTTGTATCTAAAGTTAGATTAGGAGTTTGGGTCCCAATGGATCAGTCTTTGATCCATTGGGAATCGGGTCCTTAAGGGGCATTAGTCTCTTTCAAGTTAGATTAGTGTTAAGTATAAAATCTGGGTTTGAAATTAGGGTTGTATTAAGTAGTGGAATAAAGAAAGGAGAGGCAGGAGGCAGCCATGTATGGGCCGACCTGCTCACCATATGAGTTCTTCATATTTTTGATATGAAATTAGTTCATTATTTCTCAGTGATTACTCGTGTTTCTTGAATTTTAGTCAAAATGACTTCATATATCTTACTCGCAAGCTTATTATATATTGAAGCTGCACCATAACTTATCCTGCAAATAATGCAACTGCATAGCTTCTTAAGTTGTCAATAGCGCTTAGAAATGCTCAAGCAGCTGGGCCCTAAGCGCTTAAGTACACCTAGCGCATTAATCCGTACACCAAGATTAAACAAACAAATAAATATATTAAGTCGACATTTAATTAGGAAAGCTGAGATAAATAGTTACCCAACTAGTTTCATAAAACATAAACTGATACAAATTAAATAGCAAAAGTACTTGTAATTCACAAACAATAAGAAATATATTATAATACCAAAAGGCTAAAAGAATAACGTGCATATAGTGTAACTAATAAAAGACTAAAGCATGTGTATTGTGTAACTAATAAAAGACTAATAAGTAGCATACCTTTTTATAGGCATACAAATCAAGAGCATATAACATAAGAATCATACAAGTAAAAAACAAGAATACATGAATGAACATAACGAATTAGAATAAGTGGGTTAACTCAGCATCCTAGTCAGGTGGACTAAAGCAACCTAAGGAATTGCTTAAGTCTGGGATATCTGCTTAATCATCATGCATGTGTGGGAGTGCTAAGGCCAATAAGTACAGCTGCACTTGTTACTGACAATATCCACAGCCACAACAGTTAGTAGCTTCACATCAATGTTTCAACTTAACAGTCAACATGCATTGGCACTCAGGTCTATGCATCTTCTGAAGAAACTATCGAACAATTAATTTAGCAACAGGAGACATACAAAAAGACGACTGTGGAAATCCACTCTACCAGAAAAGAGAAAGAAAACTGCTACCAAATGGTGGAATTACCCATACGCAGATTAAATGAAATACCAGGATGATGAAAGACTACCATCAGAGGACATAGAAGAGCAAAACAAAGAAACTCCAAATATACACAGTCAAGTGGTCTTCAAAAAACATGTATGTCGTACGTCAAATGAAGAGAGACAACAACCATATTACAGTTATAATTCAATCAAATTCCAAGAATAATACAAAATCAGTGCCTCATCTTTATCAGGAGGGGAAAAGGGAAAGAAACCAAAAGAGAAGGGAAGACAAACCTCCTTGCGAAGTTGTAAGGAATATGTGGTCTTCTCAGCTAGTTGAAGCCGCAAGGCCTGAAGCTCATGCTCCATGTCCATCACCTAATTTGTGAGGAATAAATCATTCTTAGTGATCTTATTTTATAAAATGAGACCATTTAGCAATCTTTTTCTATCAAAAGAAACCATTTTCAATATGTCACAGGAACTTCCGCTTTAATTGTTCCACCTATACTGGGATGCACCAGCTTCAACCAGTGTTATAGGATACAGTTCAATATGTATCGTTACTATTAGGCAGGACTATACAATACACAACTGTGCACTAAAAAAATTGGAACTTACAAAATCGAGTACTTTAAGTTTATATCAACAAAACAGAATTTGTAAATTTCTATTTTGTTATTACTTTATGAAGAAGTAAAGAATAAATGGTTTGTTAATTTGAATCGATATTTTAAAATAAATCAAATATTACAACCGACCATGATCCACGAGATCAAAGAGTCTAGTTTTCTTTTTTTCCTTTTCTTTGTCTCTTGCTTTTGGTGACTCTCTCTCAAGTATCAACCAAATTCATATAGCAGAGCCCAACCTTAACGAGTCACTGATAAGATAATGACTGCATCATACATAATTGATAATTCACCAACTTTTCTTCCAAGAGGTAAGATATTTATATGGCCTTTCACTTGCGGTTTTGCCAGCACCAAAGCTCGAGAATTGACTGAAGAAGAAACTACTGGTTAACTGAAAGTAGTGGTTAATCAACTCAAGTTAGTGATAGACTGAATGTTAACGGGCAAACTTTTCACATGCAATGTGAAATGCCCTATTGAGAGCATTTGTTGTAGTTCCAGAACCCTAAGAATTAGGTTGCATCTCTAACAAGTAAACTTCTTTCCTTGTTTGATTCATCCCACTGTAAAAATTGGCTAGAAGTCCATTGTACCATGAAACAAACATGCCCCACACTTTCTATTTGCCTATAGTTTAAACCTTTCTCTTGAGTAAAGGTGGGGTGATGCAAGTTTGACAAGAACAATTGAATCATTTTTGAACATGATTCCCCTAAATGGGTGATAGCCCACCATATTCAAATGTGTGCGCACAAGATATTTTGAAAAAAAAATATTTAGACACCATACCTTGCTTGGTTGGTGCAACATTTTTATTCTTCTAGCCTCTTGGACCTCTTTCATCAACTCTTCCAAATCCTGCATAGATATGTGGAATAGGATAACTAACAATAGACTGATGTAAATTTGGACAAATGAAATCATTCATACGGGGAAATCTAAAACTTGACACCGCTGTTTATGAATCTTTAAATATCAGCATTAGAAATATAGCTGAGAATGAGACAGGAATAACGAACAACCCAAGCTGTTATTCAATCACCGATACATCTTCACGAAAATAACCTATCATAGAAACTTCACTTTTTTTAAAAAGAAAGTGCATACAGTGTTTCAACTTTCAAGGTTATCCTAGAATTAGTATAAATAACTTAAGAAGGTCACACTTTGAGAAAACAGTGAATAAATAGTTTGTGCATACTAACTTGCTTGTCAGAAGCTGTCGACATCTTTTCCTGTTCCAGAAATGCCTGTTCAACTCGATGCACCGCTTCTTTGGCACTTTCTATTTCTGCTTGAGCAACCGTTCTTGCTTCTTCAACCATCTTCTTCGCATCCTCCGAAGCCTGCACAGTTAAAGGACTCCTAATACAGAATTCATGAGCAAATGCAAGGTCTTGTTATGAGTAGTAAAGGAAAATAATGCTTTGGGATTTGGTGTCAAACTGTGTTATACAACCAAGAAACACAATCTACGCTCTATGCTTCATGCAAAGCTACATGCTATGTCAAAAGCCGGTACAAAGGTCCACTATTTTATAATTTTTATTCATAAAGGCTTTTATTCTCCACAAGAGACATGGTATGTTTTCTATCCTTTGTCATCCTAAAAAGTGAAAAGTGATGACCGTGATGCCACCATTTTACAAGATAACTAAACTGATGTTTTGAACATGTCAGTGTCAACAGTTTCTTTTGTATAACCACTACAGCATATTATTTCACTGCCAAACTGAAAAACCTAGGTCGCACGGGCAGCCAGCCCAACTAGTTGGGGGCAATATGTAGTCGTCTGTAGCCGGTAGTAGAGTAGAGCCGCTAAATTGCATACATGTCAAACAGCCTCATCAAACTCAGAACAGAGGACTACTAGAATATTGGGCTTCCCATCCTCCATTACCTGCTTGAGAAAACTAGCAAGCATTTTCACTTCTGATTTCTCTTGAAGTAGCTCTCCTTCCCTCTGAGTCAACTGAACAGCCAATGCCTCTACCTACATGAAGTAACTATATCTTAGCACAAGGAACCAGTACTATAAACACAGAAACAAATCAGGAAGTGGACTGACAGCAAATATCGAATCGCAATTGTATTGATACAACAACCAATCATGGGAACCAGGATTTACAACTCTACCGCGCACAAAAGTACTTCTGTTGATTCATGGACAGTGTTACAGCACGTTTTTTAATCACTGGAATACCTGTGAGTTTTTGCATCATACAAGTTGCATGAATATAAAGTAGAAATGCAGCCAGAAGGCAGGAACTGAACAGGAGTTAGATTATCATTCTACATATTTTAATAAGCCGATAAATATATCACAAATTGGGGGGGGGGATGTTAAAAGTAATAAAGAAGTATCAGCCAGAGAACAATGAGAAACTAACAAATGGCAGCTTTCCCAGATTAATCTAATCATAACGATGAGCGCCTCAGTTAAATAGCAGACTTAAATCTCATTGTAGTTAAAGTATATGCTAGAAACTCCGCATTACAAAAAGGCTACTGCATTGTTGAGAAAAGTATATTCATCAATGACTTGCTCTCCCACTCAGAAATCTGACATAGTTGGAGCACATTTAACTTCAGTCTAGCAGGTTAATCCAATCATTTAGAATATCACAGTGATAATTGTGTCTACAAAATCAAGTGTCTTAACCAATACGCTCACAAATATATTCTGAAAGGCAACAAACACCAGGAGTCAGACATGGGAAACAAAAACTAGCTGACGAACCATAGAAATGGCTTCCTCCACATCATCTTTATTCCGACCTGCCACACGACCTTTTAGTGATTCCAGAACATCTCGTAACTTCTTCAGAAGAACTTGCCTATCCAATGAGGCCGCCTCTCGAAATTTTGCCTAGAAAAAGACATGAATAAATTTTCAAATCATGACCACCTGAACTACCAATACAATGAAAAACAGCTTTGGCATTGTAACCAGATATTAGAAAATTGATGCAAATCAAACCTCTGATTATAAAACTACAATAGGATTCTGACATCAGACCAAATCATGACCAGCATAGGCAAGAACACATGTGCCCATACACTATATTAGACCAAGATATCTCAGTGTCCAAATAACATAGATTACAAATAACTCGAACTTTGATTTGGTCTATAATCAGAAACAGGAAAAGATTTCTATGAAATGATATGAGAGATTAAGATTTTGCATACACACATCCAGAAGTGCATACACCCAATATCAACTTTCCTCCCAAAGACACCAAGTTCATGCTTAGGCCCAATCATACTGATCCCTGAATGCAACCATGCATATGTGCCGTCTTTTCGAAGTTTCCTACTAATTGGAACTTAAACCTAATGCAAACCAGCAGCATTTTTGTCCTTGTCACATTAAAAATGTCATGAATTAGTATTACTTCATTTCTGCTTTCTTATTCAAGAACTGAACTACATACATTAGAAAGAGACATGCTCACATCTATTGCATTGATGCTTGTAAAGCCTTTCAATATTAAATTTTTTCAAAAGTACGTAATCAAGTTAGGAAATTCATCTTTCCATTTATGGCATTGATTCCCGACAGTAAAAAGATGAATTTAAATAACAGTTGTTGCTGGACTTCACCTATGAAATGAATTACTAGAGAGATAGGTTAAACAATTTGCTTATTTTACAAAAAGTTATTTTCCTATTTCTTTATTAATTTCTCTCTCTTCTTCAGTAACGCAATTAATGACTTACATTTGTTGATTCCTGCCTGTAACTTCTTAACGTTTACAACAATGTTGTAAAATGCACAGCATAACCCATCTTGTTAAAGTCGTAACTTTTTCCAAACAATTTAAATTTTCCAAAATAAATCAGAAAAGTTTGGAATGCCTGTCACATGACGGTCCATCAAAAAAGCATCACTATCCATTGATTAGAAGTAACGTATGGCATGCTAAAGTTGTATGAAATGCATGATGAAATAGTTATTTCCTATACAAACATCAAATATCAACAGGTAAGGCATTAATAAAAAAGTTAACATATGATTAATAGCACGTTAGATGTGCTAATGTAAGTATCTAAACTGACATAGTCCTTATCCTCTATTTCTGGAAACATATAATACAATTTCAATATACAACAAAAAGAGGAAATCTGAAAGCATTAATATAATTTCATTGATGAAACTAAAGGGAGATGTGCTCCTCTGGTAAAAGCTTGCAACAAGCACCTGTTAGAAAATTGCTCAAGAAAAAGCATCCCATAATCCTATCGACTCTAGGTGCATGGCTTCCTTCCTAAACTCTTGAGGGTGTCTGCATGATGCCATGAATATAAAGAACGGTTTATATGAACAAAACAAAATGAAATTTGCAGTGTTTAGTAAGATATGGATGTATCAGCTGCATATAGGTTACACCATGAAATATAGATACAGAGAGGTGTATCATATTGCTTAACTTAACAGGAACCATATGTATTATGTATCTTATTGTATGATAAGGTACAACAGTGTTGAAAATGGCCAATTGTTACTTTTAGAAAAAACAATCGTATACACTATTGCATCATCAAAATATTCAGAAAATATAATCAAGTATTTTTTTATTAAAATTAAATTTGTATTTTGATGTTGTTATGACTTTATGTAATAAATGTTTTGTAAATAACTTAATTGATTGAGAAAAAAGTCTTTTAATGAAACATCCTTTACTATACTTGGACAAATATAGGTTTTCCTCCTTGACTTCTAGAGCATGTAATTACTCAAATTTTAGTTAGTTATGCTATACTCTTAGAGTGCTTGTCATTTTTTAATTTGCATAAACTTTGGACTTTTTTTAATTTCTCCAAAACTTTTGTGATTTTAATGATATACAACAACAACTAAGCCTTTTCACATACTAGACGGGGTCGTCTACATGGATTCCGTGTTTCCACAGATCCCTATCGTGTGCCATGTTAGCAGTTAACTCACAATAAGCTAGATCATTCTTTATTGTTTCTTTCCAACACTTTTGTGGTCGTCCTCTACCTCTTTTAATACTTTCCAAATATAGTTTTTCATACCTTCTTACAGGTTATTCTTTCGATCTTCTTTCTATATGTCCAAACCATCTTTCTCATTTTATCCTCTATTGGTGTCACTCCTAATTTGTTTCTAATAACCTCATTATGTATAGTCTTAACCTACGTTCGATAATTCTTTCCCACAATTTCATAGTATGGCTCATTAACTTGATACCTCGATAATTCGCACAATTCTGAATGTCTCCCTTTTCTTATATATGGGTATAAGTGTACTCGCTCTCCATTCCTGGGGCATCTTTTGGTTTCTCGATATTTCATTAAATAGTCTTGTGAGCCAAGTGATTCCTATTTCTCCTAGTATTTTTCAAACTTCTATAGGAATAGTGTCTGGTCCTACCGATTTACCACCCTTCATATGTTTAAGAGCCTCTTTGACTTCATTCTTTTGAAAACATCGGCAGAAATTGTGGTTTATATACTTCTCTAATTTGGCTAACTCTCCTAAGCTAATACTACCATCTTTATTTTCATTAAAAAGCTTATAAAAATAGTTTTTTCATCCATTTCTTATATCATCATTTGCCACTAGAATTTTTTCATCCTCGTCCTTGATGCATTTAACATAATTAAGATCTTTAGTTTTCTTATCTCTAGCCCTAGATATCCTAAAACTATCTCTTTCACACTTTAAGGGATCACCCTTGCATTGTCGGTCCCAAGCCCGGATAAAGGAGGAGGGTTGTGTTAGGCTTCCGACAGCCAGCGTAAAACTTTGTCGGATTTTTATAACATGGATTACAAAAATTATGAGCATTGCTTTGGGGCGTCCCCGCCTAACAACGCGCTATAAAGCCCGAATGCAGTGTTAAGTAAGTAAGGGTCACTACATTTTCGCCCGAATATAGTGAATCAATTGCAGAGAGGGTTCCCACATCATATACGAGTGTGGGTAAAGAAGTTAGTCCCGCTACATTGCCGCCCGCATGTAGTGAATAATTTTCAGAGAGGGTCTCTGCATTTTGAAAATGGATGGATGCGGAAGGTAAGGAAGCTAGTCCTAGATAATAAGATTCGTATTGGTTCTTTGAATATCAGAACATTATCCTATAAGCTAATGGAGGTGGTAGATACTATGATTCGGAGAAAGATTCATATTCTATGTTTACAACAAACAAAATGGGTTGGAGAAAAAGCAAAGGAGATAGATGATTCAGGTTTTAAATTACGGTACTCATGTAAAGAAAAGGCTCGAAATGGAGTTGGTATTATCATAAATAAAGATTTAAAGGATAGTGTAGTAGACATACAACGATATGGTGACCGAATCATGACGTTGAAATTAGTGTTAGGAGCAGAGGTTTTGAATATACCCCAAGTAGGACTAGAATATAGTATAAAGACAGCTTTTTGGAAAGAGTTAGATAAGGTGATTCAAAAGATTTCACAAAGGGAGATGATTTGTTTAGGAGGAGACTTAAATGGACATATCGGTAAAGAGGCATTAGGATATCAAGGTATTCATGGAAACTTTGGTTTTGAGGATATAAATGAGGAAGGTAGGGAGACTTTAAATTTTGCTATGGCATTTGATCTCTTTATAGTCAATACAATCTTCAAAAAACGAGATGAACATTTAATTACTTATAAGAGTGGCTTATCACAAACACAAATTGATTATTTTATTTGTAGAAAAAAAGATAGAGCGTGTTGTAAAGATTGCAAGGTAATTCCAGGAGAAAGCTTAACCACCCAACATTGACTTTTAGTTATGGATTTACAAATTAAAAAATGGACAAAGAAGAAAAGAGTGCATCGGGCTATTCGGACTAAATGGTGGAACCTCAAAAGCGAGAAAGAAGATATATTTAAACAGAAAGTCCTTCAAGGAGATGTTTGGAATTATGTTGGTGCACCCTATGATACGTGGAACAATATGGATATACATATTAGGAAAGTGGCGAAAGATGTGTTAAGTGTATCTAAGAGAGATGTACCGGTACAAAAAGAAGCTTGGTGGTGGAGTGAAGTAGTGCAAAATAAGGCAAAAAGGGCATGTTACAAAGTACATTATGCTAAAAAAACTAGTGAAACTTTAGAGGCTTATAAGAAAGCAAAGAAGGAAGTGAAAAAGGCCGTGAGTGAAGCAGAAGCTAATATTTGGGAGGATTTATATAAAAAACTCAACTCAAAAGAGGGTGAAAGAGATATTTTAGGATAGCTAGGGCTAGAGATAAGAAAACTAAATATCTTAATTATGTTAGATGCATCAAGAACGAGGATGAAAAAAGTCTTATGGCAAATGATGATATAAGAAATGGATGGAAAAACTATTTTTATAAGCTTTTTAATGAAAATAAAGATGGTAGTATTAGCTTAGGAGAGTTAGCCAAATTAGAAAAGTATATAAACCACAAATTCTACCGACGTTTTCAAAAGAATGAAGTCAAAGAGGCTCTTAAACATATGAAGGGTGGTAAATCGGTAGGACCAGACACTATTCCTATAGAAGTTTGAAAAATACTAGGAGAAATAGGAATCACTTGGCTTACAAGACTATTTAGTGAAATATGGAAAAACCAAAAGATGCCCGAAGAATGGAGAGCAAGTACACTTATACCCATATATAAGAACAAGGGAGACATTCAAAATTGTGCCAATTATTGAGGTATCAAGTTAATGAGCCATACTATGAAATTGTGGGAAAGAATTATCGAATGTAGGTTAAGACATGTATCGAGTACAACAGAGAACCAATTTCGATTCATGCCAGGCAGATCTACTGTTGAAGCGATTCACCTTTTGAGACGTCTTATGGAACATTTTAGAGCAAAAAAGAAAGATCTTCACATGATATTTATTGATCTAGAAAAAGCTTACTATAGAGTACTGAGGGAGGTTCTTTGGAGAACTTTGGAAAAAAGAGGTATCCCATTGGCATACATTAACCTTATAAGAGACATGTATGATGGTGCAAAAACATGTGTGAGGACTCATGAAGAAATGATAAACTTCTTTAAAGTTAATATTGGGTTACATTAAGGATCAACTTTAAGTCTATACTTATGTATAATGGTGATTGATGAGTTAACAAAACATATTCAAGATGAAGTACCTTGGTGTATGTTATTTGCAGATGACATTGTATTAGTGGAGGAGTTTAAGGAAAAAGTTAATAGAAAATTGGAACTATGGAGAGAAAAATTAGAAAGCAAAGGCCTCCGACTTAGTAGAACAAAGACAGAATATATGGAATGTAAGTTTGATCATTTGGTTACTTCAGAGGACATAGAAATTAAAATTGGCACACATTGCATTCCCCAAAAGGAAAGTTTTAAATACCTAAGGTCAATTTTCCAAAGTGATGGAAGAATTGATAGAGATGTTACACATAGAATTAATGCTGGTTGGTTAAAATGAAGAGGAGCATCAGGTATTCTTTGTGATAAGAAGATACCATTAAAATTAAAAGGTAAATATTATAGAGCAGCAATTAGGCCTGCCATGTTTTATGGTTATGAGAGTTGGGTAGTTAATCATCAACATGTACAAAAGATGTCTCTAACAGAAATGAAGATGTTGAGATGGATGAGTGGTCATACAAGAAAAGACCGTATACATAATGAGATTATTAGAAACAAATTAGGAGTGACACCAATAGAGGATAAAATGAGAGAATATCGTTTAAGATGGTTTTGACATATAGAAAGAAGAACCAGTAAGAAGGTATGAAAAACTAAATTTGGAAAGTATTAAAAGAGGTAGAGGACGACCACAAAAGTGTAGGAAAGAAACAATAAAGAATGATCTACCTTATTGTGAGTTAAGTGCTAACATGGCACATGATAGGGATATGTGGAAACAAAGAATCCATGTAGCCGACCCCGTCTAGTATGGGGAAAGGCTTAGTTGTGGTTGTTGTTGTTGATACATAAAATACGTATTGTATCTATCAGCCTCTGCAACACGGCTTTGTATAGATATTTACAATACTGCTACCATAGCTGCAACACTTTGTAGAGCTTTTCAATGCTAAAGGAACATACATGCTAGAATACGACCTTGAGGTTACATTTATGGCACTCATTCCCTTCATTAAATAGATGACATATTTCACTTATGCCATGAACAACTAAACGAACAGGTTAATCCTTTGGTTCCTTTTGTGGCAAGATGTTCTCTTATTCACAAAAGGAGCTGTGACTCTATGGGCTAGGGGACAAGATCTCTAGCAACCCAAGATCAGCAACTAAAATAAAACTGCTTATTCCTTTATCAACTTATCCCTCGCTGGTTCAACTAGGCAATTTCCAATTTTACCTTTCCCGAGTTGCAGCAAAACACGCTTGCCAGATACTTGGCCGTTTAAGTTCACGCTCAAACAATAGACAGAAACCAATACTGTGTACAGCAACATAGAAGTCTCTTACACATACATACGTCCATACACATGTGTACATATATATACACACACGTGTGTGTGTTTGACATATGTACATATGTGCGTAGATACATGTATATAGAGAGAGAATCTAGATTTAGGAAACGCACCAAAATAGGGAACCACAAGGAACCCATCATCTCCACCATTCCACAAGATCAATGGTGGAGATTTGAATTAGTGAAGATTTGAATTAAAAAAAATAGATACTTTTTGAAGGTTGTATTTAATGCACCATGTACATTAAATGCTTTCTAACCTCTTCATCTCAAGGCTTAAACAGTTGTAATGGGTTCCTTGTTTGGTGGTTTCCCGAAATGTAGACTCTCTCTCTCTCTCTCTCTCTCTCTCTCTCTCTCTCTCTCTCTCTCTCTCTCTCTCTCTCTCTCTCTCTCTCTATATATATATATATATATATATATATATATATATATATAGATAGATAGATAGATAGATAGATAGATATAGATACAGATATAGATAAAGATATAGATATAGATATGTGTATATGGATGTTCGTATGTATGTCTTTGTGTACGAGTTTTCAAAAGAAAATGAGAAAGAATAAACCTCAGCAGACAACTTTGCCGCCGCAGCTAGACCTTTCTCGAATTTAATAGCAAGGTCCTTCACTGACAATCTTTTCTGCTGCTCCAGTAGCTGGGCAGTCTCCCGCGCAACAATATCTTTCATCGATGGCACATCCGGGCTTTCTTTCAGGTCCACAATCCTATCGTTCCCCTCAATCCTATAGCTTGGGAATCGGCTAGTGGCGAAATTCACATCAACTGAGACGGACTGAGCCAACTCGTTCTGCATAGCTTCGTCCGTTCCGTTTAACCTCATACTCAACCAATATCACCTCTCCTCCTAAACCAACACAATGAGCAATAAATTGGATTAAGTCAACGCATGCATAAAGGTCCAATCTTCTGAACCATATATACACACACAACAAAAAAAAAGAAGGAAAGATTTTTCATCTAAACTTAGATATTCAAACAACCGCAATATTTCCTAAACGGTGGGCGCACTCGATCCGGGACTAACCATCATTTTGCTTCCCTAAGTGACAACCAAAGTTCGTTGCCATTCATAATTTCTTCAAACTCATACTAGGAATATCAAATTCGACGGGCACAAGAGTCATCCAATAAGCACCCCAAAGAATGGACCGCATGAGACCAAGCAACACCAACTAGTCTCACTCAAATGGAATACCTAATGAACACTCCGAAACAACACTAAATTATCATTAGCAGTAAGATAGCAAAACGAAAACCCATCCAAGTTTGTATGCAGGAAACAAAAAGGAGCACAACCCGAAGATCCTCCCGTGTCCACTAAACCTCTGATTTCAGGGGCAAGAAGGAAGGAAACTCACTCGCTCAAACAACGAAACCGTGCAACGACTAAACACTCCTGACACTACAACTACAACTCACAAGAATTAGCAGAAATGAGCCCTAATTCTGAACAACAAAAAGAAAGATCCCGAACAAGATGATGAAAAGCAACACAGCACTCAAAACCTTGAAAACGCGAAAAGGAGAAACCCTAGCATCAAAGCTGCAGTGAGAGCAAAATTCCCGAACGAAGAAAGACAAAGTCCGGGGAAGAAATCAACAAAACGGAGACGCACTAAACTTTACCGCCAAAGTTCTCCGGCGGCTTGGGGGCTTCAGATATCTCGGAGAGTTACCGGATTTCACGTCGATTCCCTCGCCGAAATCGCGACAAAAGCAAAAGCGAAGGACACTAAAAAAGCTGAAGCGAGAGAAAGAAATTCCAGACGAGGGAGCCAATTTAAATATCGCAAGAGAGAGAGAGAGAAACGCTTTTGAAAAGGGGAGCGAAAAGGAATCCCGTTCCTTCGCCTTCTCAACCCTCACAACTCATACATTGGATACATCCGCAGCTCGGAATAATTTACTGGGGACCCACGGGATTCCTCTAAAATCAAGCTCTCACTTACTACGCCGCCACCTTTAAAGCTCAAAGGGGGCACACTGGTCTACCAACACGAATCTGATCTAACCCAACCCAGCCCAAAAGAAGAGGCTGTAAACAACTTGACAATTCCAGACAAAGCATAAAAGGACAACACGAACATGACACGAAAAGTTTGTCTCGGTGTCCACTCAAAGTGATAAACTTATATTTAGATCCATCGTTGATATGTTTTTTTGTCTATGTACACGTAAAATGACATAACCAAATACCACCTAAAACAAGAAATTGCTTCAAGCACGACACGAAAACTCAAGTACAGCCTTGTTCTTTCGAAGGGATAAAAGCAAAGTTTTATTTGGTTTTGCTTGGCAATAATAAGAAATGATTACTGGAAGCGCAAGATTGCAGCCCGTTATTTATGGCTATTTGCAATAAATATACACTGAGAGAAGAACTATTTATCCAAATAATCCTTCTTGTATTTATTTTAACAACCTTTTGTGTCACCGAACATATCTGCTGCCAATTAATACTCTCTCTCTCTCTCTCTCTCTCTCTCTCTCTCTCTCTCTCTCTCTCTCTCTCTCTCTCTCTATATATATATATATATATATATATATATATATATATATATATATATATATATATGTCACACCCTAATATTAATGTTGCTCAATCATATCCATCCTTTACTTTTAGAGACATGAGTGTTATTCCAAATGTTATAAGCATATTTAAAAATTATGGACAACAATCTTAATGTACTCATGCCACCAAAAAATACTAAGACATGAGTAAAGAGTGTCAATGGTGAACAAGATACAATCACTATATTATATATAATGTTAGACTTTGTCATGACAACTGCATTATACTCATGCTAACCAAAAGTACCGAACAATACGAGTGAACACATTAATGGTACCAATGAAGAGGATTCAATCACTATATATATAATGTTGGACTTTATCTTAATTGTTATGGATCACAAATAAGTTAGTTTTGATTTGTATTTGGCTCATAGAAACAACTTTTTCCAATATTTTGTGTAGGTTTTAGATAGATTTTTTGAGTTCAACTTCGTGAGAACTAGATGAGATTCACCACTACTATTTGCTAGCTTGTGTTCTATGCCTTCTTGATGTAAAAATTCTCCAGTCCCGACTTCGACCAAGTAGAAAGTTAACCAATCTACGGCCAACCACACCACGATTATTATTAATTGTGATTAGAGGACCATGCTTCAATTTGGCCTTGGTCAACCTTCATCTGTTAGAAGTGAGGTAGCAGGTACTAGCCAATCCTTCTTCACTAATCCTCAGCAGATCAAGTGGTAGATGTACGAAGAATAGATTTGGCCAACTTACATTTATTGGTGTTCGTAGTTTCTTCTTATTTTGGAGTCGAAATCTTGGTCTCAAACACAAATTAGATTTACATTATTCAAATAAGGTGTTTAACATAGATCAGCTTATCATCAAATATGCAAGTCAAATAGCTTTTATGCATAGATGACTTCTTGTTAATGTTTACTCAAGGTAATCCTGTCTAGGAGAATTAATGAAGTCCTACATGAAAATACTGAAAACGGATTAAAAGTGCACCCAGAGTGTTAATTCAATGGAAGGGCACTCTGGCACCCTTGCTACTGGTGGAGAGTTCGACTCCCAAGGGGTGCATGGGTGGATGTATGTGTTAGGCTTTGGCTTCCTGTTGTAATAAAAAAAGGAAACAAATTAAAAGTGAAGAACATTGGACGTATTCTATGACAAGAATATACTACTTAAATTGAAATGTAAATATTATAAAAAAGATAGACATAAAGAATTGCTAACACAAATAAAAGATATGAGAAATAGAAATTGAGATATTGTAATTGATGTCAAGTAAGATTAAACACATAATGAAGTTAATGGAATCAGAATTCATGGAGAGGTATGCTTAAGGTAGTTGGATATTTTGAAGAACCAAATAGAGCTTCAAGAAAAAGGTGTAAGAAATCAGATGATTAAAAAAAGCTAAAAAAGACTCCAAATTGTACGAGAAAACAAGAAAATATATTCATAACAAGTTCTTAATACATATAAACATGATACGATTAAGTTTGAAAATGATGGCAACTAATATCGAATTTTGCCGAGGTTGCCTAATATCAAAGGAGGCCTGTTTTTGGTTTAGTTGCTTTTCTCTTAGTGTTTGTGTTGGGGTCACACAAAAAATAAGGGTGTAAAATGGATAAAGAAGGGTCAATTTAGTTAATAACTGGAATATTATGAATAAACTTTATTAATGGAGCCTTCTTGCAATCATGTACGTGGTTAGGACTTGTTTCGTTGGCTTGTTTCTTAAACTGCAACGAAGTTCACGCTGTGGTTTTTGGCTTGTGGTTGGTCCCACAGGTCCCTATCCCCTGACGGCGAGATATCGTTGGATCAGGGGCCGCTTGGCCGAAAGAGCTCTCTCTCCCGTCATTAGTTTATTCGGTTTCATATTTTAAAATATTCTTTTCGTTTTCATTTTTGGCATTAGTAGATTCATGACTGCCCATATCCATGAGGAATCCAATGAATCACAGTGGGTGGGGTTCGCTGCT
Organism: Brasenia schreberi; assembly: GCA_036023115.1. Classification (NCBI taxonomy): domain Eukaryota; kingdom Viridiplantae; phylum Streptophyta; class Magnoliopsida; order Nymphaeales; family Cabombaceae; genus Brasenia; species Brasenia schreberi. Next base: position 7,085,148 of record JAYKKT010000078.1, on the reverse strand, counting down.
GGTGATGGGCCATGAGTTCACATGATCAGGGCCTGTTTGATGCTGTGAATTGCTGTGACAGGCTTGAGATAGAGCTGGCAATGTAAATCTTGACACGGAAACGACTGGGAGAAAGACGATTGTTTTCTTGATTCTCGAAGCAATATGAAAAATTCGGGTTGTGTTCGGCAGTAAAGACCCAAAACGAATAGCTTGACAGAAGCACGAGAGGAAAAATCTGTTATTCTGTCCATCCAAAGTAACATGAAGAAACTGGGTGGTGCTTGAATTTATCTGTTCTGATACGAGTACAAAATGACACGAACAGGACAACACTCAACACGGAGTTGTCACCCCAACCCGAGAATGAAAATTTTGATTATCCGGATCTTCTTTAGCCATGTAGGATGTCATACGTTGGATTGGCATCAACACCATTGAACTTGTTTTATGAACCAGGTGCTACTTTCATGTTAGTGTATCTACAGATGGTTGTTCTCAAGAGCGTAGATTGCTTGATCAAGTATCGAACGGGTAGATGAGGTAGGGATGGAAGGGGGTGGGAATGTGTTCGAGTTCTCTTTTAGTATGGTGCAAAAAGGGATTATATATAACCCCTTTTTTAGCTAGAGAGAGAGAAATTATAGTCCACGCATCCATACTTAAACAATTTCCATTGTTCGAGATCAACAATAGAGATTTGAATTTAAAAAATATTTAATATATTATGTGTATTAAATGTCAAGTTGAATGATATTTTTTTCTTTTAAAATATATCTCTTTTTTTATTATGTCGAATTAGAGATCTTTGAGTGGATTTGAACATGATGAATGTGTGTATATACGAATTTCTTTATATGTGATATATATATATATATATATATATATATATATATTACTTTATATATAAGTTGGATAAGGGTCAGGGATGGTTTGGGGCATCTTATCCCCATACCCGACCCGATCAATTTCATTACTTTGAGTGGATTTCAACATATTTAGCCTCTTGATGGCATTTGAAGGTATTAATTATCAAATTGATTGACACAACTTATCTCGCTGTAAAGATGGCACAAAAAGGCATGGCTTTCTAGGCTAGGGGTTGACTCTATAGAACTTTGAGGTGAAAGCTCACCACTTCGATTCCTGGGCATGCTTTGTGCATGTCGAGTAGGGTCCACCTAACCAAGCTAGCCAATACAAAAATTCTGGTATTTTATCTTAAATATGTTCATTTAATTGCTTCCAAGTATTAAATTCATCTAATGCTACATAATCATTCTAAGACTGATTCAAAGCATGGGCAAGATATGTTGCATCATGTACCTTATATTCTTGGTACTTTGAGTTCTATATTAATACCTCAATTATTGGAACTTTGAGTTCTATATTAATACCTTGATTCTTGGAACTTTGAGTTCAATTTTCTCCTCTCTTTTCCTTTTTCAGTGTTACATGCCGACCATACTCTAGCACTTCGAAAATATGCTTAAGATATACCAGGATTCTTGCAACTTTGAGTTCCTTTTTTTCTCTTTTTTTTTCTCTGACTATCTTCTTCTTTTCAATTGTTAAAGGACAACAATATTATTGCTAATGCTATACATGGGCAACAACCGTGCATGAAATGTGATATTTTTGGAATTTCAAGTCTCTCTATGGAATTTCAAGCCTCTCTCACACACACAAATATACATGATAGCATAGACATCCAGTTCTGGTTATCCCATTACCTGGAACCATAACCGAACCAGGTATGGTTATAGTTTTAGAACCATCGGTTTCAGGATGGGTCCAGTTTGGGTCCAAAACCACCTTAAACCGATAATTTTATTTCAAAAAATTTAAAAATTATAGAGCAATTTTAAAAAAACTGAACCGGCTTTTTGGAGCTGCCGGTTTCAGTTCCGATTTTATAAAAGGTGAAACTGGAACAGAACAGGGTGATCCCCTGTTCTGGGTCTGGTTGGAACCACTGGCCTGGTTACGAACCTCTCATGTCTATGACAACAAGCTTTGCTAAGACTAATTCAAGGAAAGAACTACAAATTGAGGCTGAATTCTTGGATATGGATACCCATACAAAAACTCGAATCTCTACCCCATGCATCGCTCCGTAACCCCGAAAACAAATAAAACAAGCCACCATGACTTTCTCATAATCCACCAGGTCAGGTATGGTTATGGGTTGTGCTAAATCTTATCTATGTAATTTATCCTAAATCCCCACCTCAACTGTACATTATATATGAAATATATACATATAATGTCATACTGTTCAGTACCTGATAAAAGATAGCTCTTCCTCGAGCCTCATCTCCAGCATACATGGTCGGGTACCCAAAACTGGTCAGACCGACCCTGTTCTTGAAACTCTTGGGTTCTTTTTCTTTTCCCTCTTCCTAATTTATGTGTTTTCCAGGATTCCTCGATTACATCAGTTTAGAATTTGAATGCAAAAGAGTCTCCGATTGGCAATATAGATTTCAAAGATGGAGCTGACGGATAAAAAGACCTATAATGAGCCCAAGGAAAAGAAATCCACTCCAAAGTTTTATCCTTTAACGAAGGTTGCCTTCCATGCCATCTACTTCGGATTTCTGAAATATTAATACACACATCTCCTCCACCATTACTCGACATTGATGGCCTAAGAGGCACTTTGATACTGCAGTAATGAACTCAATTATAATATTTGTTAGTACTCGGGATGGTCAAGGAACCACTAGAACCCTACCAAATTGCTAAAACCGAATCAAACCGATAGTTTAGCTTGTTTTTGTTCTTACAAGTGAACCAACCGCTAGAAGGTTGTAGGGTTTAAAGAACATATATCTTTCTTGGCCTTCTCGTTTTATCGTATTAATATCTAATACATAATCATTGATTATACAACAACAACAACTAAGCCTTTTCCCATACTAGACGGGGTATGATATTAAATTAAAAAAATTGAAAAATTGCCACCCACAACAATCTTTAACCAAATCCTAAACAAATAAAACCATAGTTCAGAACTAAACCAAACAAGAACCATCAGTTCAATTTGGTTCTCAAAATACCAGGAACCACAAATAGTAGCTTCGTTCAAGATTGAGGCTAGAACCAAACCGTGTACACCCCTTATTTGCACAATGATTTCCCTTATTTGTTTTTTTTACTAGAAAATAGATAATGCTTACACAATCCAGTTTAAAAATTTGTTCTCAACATTTTTCAGCCATTTTTGAAGTGTCTTTTCTGATAAAAAACGAACGAGTGATTGGTTTTAGACCATCTTAATAGCAAAAGCGTAGTGCGCCAGTCCAATTTGGTAAAGCATTCTAACATACGTATAAATAAAGTACCGAAATACAGTTATGTGTGAGATCCACAGCTAGCTGGATATTGCAAGTCTTAACAAGCATCTAAAATGTCCATTACAACAGCCAACATGCATGGATAACAATTTCAGAATTTGACACTATAACCTGACATCAATCGACCCGAATAAGTTCGTATGCGTGTACCCAAAGTGAATAAAATATCTGGCCGCTTTGAGGCTTGGCCCGCTCTTGTGACGAAGAGGAAAATGACAAGTACAACAGAGAAACAAGAAACTGCTGGCACTATTACACCCGACACAAAGAACCCGTGCTCGTCTCACCCAATGTGACAAGAAAACATCTGGTTGTTTTTGGGTTGACCTATTATTGCTACAAACACGAAATTGCCACCCCCAAAAATGCCAAGAGCAATTTTAAATACTAAAGATGTGAAACTTCACAAAGGTGGTGGGCACGTGCAATCCAGTTCTTCCCATGATTTCGCAGAGCTTAATGTGGCTAAAGTTTTACAAGACAACATGGATACAATTTTCTTCACGACGAGATATACTCGGGATCTGCTAAGTTGGAAAAGACAAAATTTTGAATGAAACTAACCAAGAACTTTTTGCTTCTTTGCAGTATTCATATATGGCCTGATAACCCATTCATTTTGAGCTTCATTCTGATCAACCGTTCCCAATTTGATCTGCACAAGAAAGGAACAAAATGTCCCGTAGGACAAAATTAAAATAAGTACATAGAAAACATAACAACCGTTATTTACTGTAGCAATTGTAAACGGTGAAACCTCCTGACTGGCAGAAGAGCACAATCATACTAACACAAGCCACAAGCAGCAATACAACTTTCTCAGCCATTCAATAAACAAAACATAGCTTATAACGGTGCCACTTCCGAATTATGGTAAATTAGGTGCAATCCACAATGATGAGTGATGATTTGTGTGTGTGTGTGTGGGGGGGGGGGGGGGGGGGGGTGATAGAAGCACAGCAGCCCTCTATCATCATCTGAATTGTTCTTTGAATCGTGCATTTCAATATTACTCGAGAGAGAGAGATCCTCAGTGCCCCTACTTTTGTTGTCGATGAGAAAATTTGCAAGAATCAGACTCTTTACAGAAAGTTGATGGAATTGGGCATCCAAAAGCTTAGGTATTAAATCAAAGTTACTAACCTGATAAAGCCGCAGCTCAAAACGAGGCCCAACCTCCCTCAGGTCAACAGACTTAGGACCACCTGTTTTCTCGTAGGTGTGATGCCTGCAAATAAAAAAGAAATAAGAAGTTAAAGAAGATAACCATGTAGATGACACATCTCGGTATCCACCCAAGAAAGCAAGCTCAACCTAGTCAGATCTACATTGATGCACAATAACAGAAAGATGTAATACAAGAAAAATAATGCAGAGTTAAGCTAGCAGCGAAAACAAAAGGTTGTGGCACAGCACTATGCAAATAGTAGCTTCTGAAAAATAGACGTAGTTCTACTGGCTATTAGACTATAAGGGTAGAATCATATTAAAAGATACATTACAACATGCGGAAAAACAAATTAATTGATAAAAAGTGTCAGACCTGAATGAGATGTAGTCTGATTGGTTGGCAAATGTGATAATACGCTTAGAGTCTGGTTTGGGAACTGGAAAAAGATACTTCAATATGTTTGCTGTCCTGTCACCAAGCTGTTGCAACCAACAAGTCATGATAAAACCACAATTACAAGTGTTCAACAAAAATGTACCCATCAAAACATTCATAAATATGTGTGCATGCATGAGAGAGAAGGAGACGTAGGTGGCATTTAACGAAGTGTCTTGACAAGTAAAGTAGATCTACTGACTTGTACCTTAGTTGAGAAGTTATGGAGTATAAGATGGGGAAAGGCTTCGGACATTGTTCCCATAGATTTCTTGTCCTTGATATCATGTCTTGTTACCTGAGATTGCATAAAAGTCAAAATAAACCCACATGATACACTTCCTTTAAAAGATATCAACAAGGATCAGAATCATGAAAAAACGTAAACAAGATCGTGCAGCGTACTGTACCACATTGAGTAATCCAAAGTATGCAGTAGGACCAAAAGGTAAATGGCATACAACCAGGCCATCAGGCTCACCACGATGCTCATGCACCATAATGATATCAGTGAAATCATGTGCCCGACAAGTCTGAACAATTTCTGATATAACCTACAGAAGAATGAATTGTTAAAAACATATTTCAGTTCAAAGAGTAGAGATATCCTGGCCCAGAATACATGATGATTAAAACAGGCAGAGTAAGAAAGAACACACACAGTACAGGAAATTTAACAGGACCTGAGATCAGTGTTGTAAGCAGTGTATCTTAATGCATATCTTTTCTGTCCATGATAAAATAAGGCCGCATTGTAGTGTACCACATCATAACGTATCCAAAAATAAAAAAATATGAAAAATCAAGAAAACCCATAAATAATTGTTAAGAATGAAAACAATTAGCATTGTATCAAAAGAAGACGTTAAGTGGATCAATTTGGAAGGAGCACAACAATGTCAACAAAGGGATAATGGCATTGATTTTACTGTCGAAGGTGTGACGATCTTGAACAAGGAGGAGGAGAAGAAAAAAATTATTTAGTTGATGATCCTGATTACAATATGTAATTCTTCTTTTTCAATTATGAAAGTTGTAATTTTGCTACTTGTGTAATCAAAAAGTTTACTCAAATTTTGGTTTATAGGAATTGTTTAGAATGTCTTCATTTTTCCTGATTTTTATCTACTGTTTTATTTTTAAACTATTTTTTAAAAAGATTACAGTACGATATGATACACCTGTCTCGTGGAGAAAAACGATACAATATGGTACAACCAACACTGTTTTACGCTGGCACTTCAAGGAATGAGATGCATGGTGCATGAAAGGGCAGGACTAACTTCTACCTAAAAGTATATTCTAAATTTTATCAACCAAATCATTCAGGGAAGGAAAATTTGGTACATACAGCATAAAGTTTCATAGATCTACAGGCCCAAAAAACACCCACTAACCTGACTACCTCGGTTTACTCTTTGTGCATTAGGGAAGACAAATTTAAGCTCCTGTTACAATAGCAGAGCATGTTAATATCTCAAGAAGATTATACTCCATCTTGGGACCATGGCAAGTTTAGTAACAGATACTAACCTTTACAAACTGAACCAGGCGGCTACTGGGATCACGTGATGTTGTCAACAATATTTTTGGATCCCTTTCAGATGCATTAGCATACTCATCATCAATGTGAGTTCTTGGAACTGATTCACAGGAATATAAAAAAAACAAAGGTCAGAATGCAACACAAGCATATGTATCACAAGACAAAACCATGCATATTCTGTTCCCAAACACTATCTTAAGTACTGAACAAAATTTGGTTGTATAGAATGTGTAGTTTAAAGCACTATAGTTATTCAAAATTGATGCAGGCATAAGTGCGCATTATATGGAAGCACTCAGCCTGTCCGCATTTTACCAGGCAAAAAATGTGATAGTTACCGGTTAATTGTTGTTCCCCTTTACATGATTCTGTTAAGATGGGAGGCATTTTGACAATGATAATTGCGGGTACTTACTACTTACCACTACATGCATGAAGATAACCTTTCCCCGTTGTTGATTTGGGCAAGACTAAGAAAGTTAAGTTACATGGACACTTCAAATAGGATCCTCAGCCATGTATGACATGCCGACACCTAACTCTCATATTTGCTCATCCCCAGACTTGATAATTGACACTACCCCTATTTTAAATATTTTATACTAAAAGTGCAAAGTTAGAGATTCTTTCACATAGATTTACAGTGTTATAGTTCTAAAAGGATTCATTTTGTTCTTTTATGTAATTTAAATTAGTTCAGCTACAGTTAATATATATATATATATATATATATATATATATATATATACACACACACACACACACGTACACACATATATATACTGCACTAATGATTTTACAAGTTGTCATGTCATACCTTAGTACCCCACACCCCTTACTGCACCCATGTGACATATCAAGAAAGTATCAAACAAAAGGCCCCCTCCCCTTGACTCCACATAACCTTGAAAACCAGCAGCGTCCACATCATATGGTGCAATTGTTGAACAATTTGCACTTTAGTGCTAAATGAAGTCACAAAGGGGATTGGTCTCATTTGCAAACGACAAATCACGCAGCATATTATTCATAAGCCTAATGTCTATTCCCATTTATGCAGAATGACAACCATGATTCTCACCAACCAATTACAGCCAAAAGATGAGAGGAAAAGAAAGAAACCTGCAGTTTGGTCATCTTCAAGATCAATTTCTTGACGTAATGCAGCTTCTTCATTCCGAAGCTCTGTTGGAATTGGCTTTCCCTCTGTAAAAAGAATTAAAATAAGAAACCAAATAATAAGAAATGTGCTTCCTTCCATAATAAATTATTCCAAGTCCATAGATACCATGAACTTGAATATAAAACTTGTGTCCAAAAGTAGGTGATTCAGCACCGCCATATGAATTGGAAAAAAGTGAGATACATGAAAAAGTATTAACAATTCATCATTTGCATAAAAAACTTAGCTATCAAACTACTTATTATTGAGCTAGAATATGTAAGCTTATTCTTCATTATTTTTGGTCTTCCAACGTATTCTTGTAATGCATGATTTCCACTGATTAAATTTTTACTAAATAAACCAACAAAAGAAAAGCATCCACAACCCACAGGCCACATCTAAATTCATGTAGTCATCAGCGTCACTCTTTGTGCCTCGAACTTGCCATACTAGTAAATAAGGCAGACTAGAGGACTCTACAATGTGATAACATGAAGAATCAACAAGCTTGAAAGGTAACATAGGTATCATAGACGCTGCCTAACCAGAACACTACCAAATGGTCTCGTGGTAGCCACCATAAACTGCTTGGAACAGCAGCAGTGTCAAATCATGAAAAGACCACCATCCCCATGCACAGATAACTCAAGTAACTGTCATCAGCCAGAAAAACAAAAACTAAAACTGAAGAATCAAAATGATAGATGCATCAAACAGCGTTTTAAATCAACTAAATCTAATAGCTCCTTTCAGGTTTAAGTTTGATCATCAAGTTCTACATCTCCTCAACATGGTGCTTGCATGGACAAGTCATGAGAAAGAAGCAGCATTACCATTAGCATGGGAACTGGGCCACAGGTCATTATGTTTTACATACAACAGGTCTGTGCAAGCATGCATGAAGCAAGGCGCCTCTTGGAGCGTATCATGATGCATATCAATCTGAGATTGTCAAGTTCTAGCGCAGCATACTTATCGAGAAGGGTATCAGTGTGTGGACTGGATGTGCTGCACATAATCCAAGTCATGATTGCAGAAAATGGGAGTCTTATCCCCTGGATGTGGCAACCATTCCTACATGTTGTAGCAGGCTCACAACCTCTCGTGCTATTGCATATGTAATGTGATTGGGCCTAGGCATGCCTCTTTACCCAAAAGAAATGAACCAACATTCAAATGAATGGCAAGAAACCACAGTTTGGCTGATTCAAGTGGTTCAACACTTGTTCCTCTTAAGCAAGGTATTGAGTTGGAGAATGGAGGAAACCAACGTCAGAGAGCTTTACCAGTAAAGCGGACCAACCCAACTTAACCCAGATTCTGTGGGGTCCTAGTGGACATCCAAATACTGCGGTTGAGGCCTGGAAAAAAAAGACGACCAGAATGGCAAACTACTCAACCAACTTCAGTATTGGAATAATTTCTTACCATGTAATCAACACCACTTTGTATGGGCAAAGGATTGGTTTGGGTTCCGGTTTTGATCCAAGTCATTTCTTGCCATAGGAGTCACATACTCTCACCAACAATCGTCACTATTTGCCTATAGTTGACCACCTACACATAATAATAGATAAAAGATTTGTCCTCGATTCTCTATAGCAAAGTGCGCCGGTAACTGTATTAACTCTACTAATGTCACTCGCTCCTCCAATTCCACTATTTCCTCGCCATCAAGAAAAGAGGAGTCCTCATCTAGATTACTTGGGCCCAGAAGTGATAAGCAAGTCTTTTGCCAGCATTTTCTTTTCATTTCTCCATCCATGTTGTCCTCCATGAGCCCCATAAAGGATTTTGATGGACAAAGGTGGTTAATCTGTATGTCTATGACTGAATTTCCGACAAGTTTTTGCTTTTGTCCAGCAGTCCTCTTAAAAATTTGATGCATGTCATGGTTCTCCTTGCTAGTCTTGCCTTGATAACTCTGAGTGCCATGAGGTCCCATTTTAAAGACAAGGATAACTAGTGTGGCTAATGGAGAAGCCAGTAAGGCTAAATTTGATATGGTTATACTTTCTTGTATGATTTTTTTCCCTCTAATGTGGATCTCTCTTTCTATTGGAGGAGATAAGTTTAAACGCACTTCCACCTTGAGACGAGCAAAAGATGAGCGCAATAATCTCAGGTACATAGATCCATTATCACTCATCAGCTATTCTTGTAAACCTTTTGCAATTTCTTCATTGATTTTTAATCACCATGGGGCTTTTGAAATGTTCAGCAGTTGAATCCAATCAAAATTAAAGAAGGTAGTATCTAGTCATTCTTGCATACTCAGTTTCCAATCATTAATAATCAGGAGTCTGCCAGCCATCAATCCATGTGCTAGACCCACCACTATATATTTTTGTGGTTCATGAACCACAATCAGGGTTGTTTGATGTCTATCGTTTTGGTCCACGATACGATACGTATCGTATCGTAATTTAATACTAAAAAAATGATAAAAATCCAAAAAATCAGAAAAAACAAGAAAAATATGATAATTGCAAAGAATTCATATAATACAAAGATGTAGTACATATGCATCATTCACCATTCAATAATTGAAAAACAAATTACATATTTTGAAGTAGAATACTTAGAAAAAATATAACTTTCATAATTGAAAAAGACAAACATTAGGGACTTACTACTACTACAACTACAACTATGCCTTATATCATACTAGACGGGGTCAGCTAAATGAATTCTTTGTATTTTTGTAGAATCCATGTTAAGTCCGACAAAGTTGTACACTACCTATCAGAAGCCTAACGCAACCCTTCTTTTTTTGGGCTTGGGTATAAGATTTAAGAAACTTAAATATGAAGATAAACAGTTTACGTGAGCGGATATTAGTGTGATTGTGAATTGCTACAAGCAAGTCCATCAAGTGAAGAGCATTATCGTAGATCTCTATCTCTTGATGTATAACATATGCTCTACTCTCATCAAGGACTAATATGTCTATCCAATCAATGATACGTCAGTTTATCTCAACGTCCCTTTTAAAACTTGTTGAGTACATGGGCAAATAATTCCTCTTCCTTTCATTGAAATGACTTCTAATGGCTTCTTTTGCCCTATCCATTGCTTCATAAAGATAACCCATAGATGGTTTCTCTACCTTATGAGTGAATCCCAAAACTTTCACTAAAGGACATGTAATCATCAATAGTCTTACACATGCATTCCAAAATATACTTCTAAAGATAGTCTCTAAAATCTCATTTAACTTTCTGTTTCTTTTATTTTGAAACAACTCTACAAATTGTTGTCACTCATCTAAGAACATTCTCTTCACTACTTGCTTTTGTTTCACAATGCTCTGTACTGATAAAAAATTAGTTACAAACTGAGTTGTAGTTATACGAAGGAGCTTTGCACCATCTTTATATCTCCTCATCATACATAATATAAAAGTATGATTGTAGATAAATTTGGTAATATCTTAACAACACTCCATTGTTACCTTTATCTCATCCATCTCACCAAAATGCTTAAGGATAAGATCTAAACAATGGGTTGCACATGGTTTCCAATAGAAAGTTACATAAGTATTTGCTAACTCATTCTCATAGTTAGTTGCATTATTTGTAATAAATTAGGCTACATCCTCTAACCCAACCTCGGATATCACCATATCAAACTCTTGCCGTTAATGCCTCTCCTCTGACATGTCTAGAGATCTCAAAAACATAAACCCTTTAGGACAATAGAGAAGAAAGTTTAAGAAAGTCCTTCGTCGCCTATATGTTCATCCGTATGCTATGACTCCTTGCATGACTCTTAAAGTCTAACAATATTCTTAATTTCTTACACTTCAAGGACAGTTTTATCTAATAGTTTCCCTCTCAACTTTTGATAAGGCATCTTATACCTTGGACCAATGTTAGCAATCACATCAGTCATTGCTTGAAAATGAAAATTGTTTATTGCATTAAATGGAATGCATGCATCATAAAACCATATGCCAACGGCAAGGTCTACCTGCTCATGCAATTGCTTTAAAGTCATAGCAACACGAATTTCAGGTTGAGTACCATATGTAGTGCTATGAGGGAAAAATGAATATATGTCAAAAGAAGCTTTCACTCTACTCCTTCCTCTTCTACTACTTCCACTTACAACATCTTCAACAACCCTCTTTCCCCTGATTGGTGATCGAGAACTACTACTATCAACCTTTGTCCTACTATTAGAAGGAATATTATCACCCAATCCAAATACAACATCATCATCTTCCTCAAACATCTCTAAATCATCCTTCTGTTGTCTCATCTCAAGTATGTTCTCAAACATACATAGACATTACCATTTAATAGCTTCTGGCAATTTCCTAACTTTGCCCGTACAAGGAATAACTTTTTCCTATATATAGCTTCTGGCAATTTCCTAACTTTGCCTGTACAAGGAATAACTTTTTCCTAGTCCCTATTAGGTGATATTTTAATCATGAAATTCTACAACTAACCACTTTCTCACAAAATAAATATTTTATTTTCTTTGTGTACCCATTGTCATGCCGGATCATCGGACCAAGATTAGGAGTCTCTAACATCCCTTTCTGTCATCTTAGTCAAACACTTCAATCCAATAAAAAACTTGAAAATAAAAGGACTTCATAAATCCTCAATCTTCACATAACACTCAAATAGACTGTTTCTAACTTCACGAATACAATAAAAATCATATTTGCGCACTTCATAACTTCATATTTTGTCATTCAAAAAAAGAAAAACGCAAATAACACAAAAAATAAAAAATAAAAAATAAAAAACTCAAAAAATATACCTACAATGCGGGTTGGGAGCCTTACACGGACGCTATAGGGCACTTTTTTTTTAGCCTTAACACCATGGAGGGGGAAAGCCACTAGAGCTACACTTGGGAGCCTTGAACAGAAACCAGAAACCCATAAAAACGAGGGTTTTCGTTCAGGGTCCCTGGTTTTATCGCCCGTATCGTGCGATATTGGCCATATCGTGTGATACAATACGATATTTGCCTGTATGCGACACACAAAGGTGTATCATATCGTGGAGGTATGATACGATACAAATAACACCCACAATAATTAAAAAGCAATCCACCTTAGAATGCTCCAAATTTTATGCCAAGCATTAGAGGCCATTGTGCATGAACAAACCAAAAGATGAAATCATAGTGGAGTCGTCAGGCTACAACGCTACCTGCAACAAAGATGCACTTCTATTTAGTTTTTAATTGATTATGAAAGGTTGCAGAATCAAAGACTTGTATAATCTTTGATGATCTAGGTTTGCCTTCACCTATGTTGCATGGATACGAGTACGGGGTACGCAATTTTTTTAAAAACTAAGGTACGGGCATGCCACTATTAAAAAACATAATAAAAAAATACATTTACATAAATATATATATATATATATATACATATACACAATTATATAGAGCATTCTAGTGTTTGAGAATAATTCTATTCTAACTATGAGAATGTCATTTATATTCTTCTTCAAAGTAAGAACAATCCATCTACAAATTTTCTACCAAGACTGTTATTGTTGCACCAGACAAGATGATCTTAAAGCAAATGCAACGGGTTGAATTTCCAATATAATTTCTATAAGAAAATAAATCGAGTCACATGAACAAATATATTTTTTTAAATAAAAATAAATGCAATAAAAACAATCAAATATGTCAAAATTGACTCCTCACCTGAAACTTCATATGTCGAAATTAAAAAAAGTTATTTTTCAAATTCAAAAAAGAAACTTGGGTGCATTGGTGTGAACTATAGATTAGTGGTACACCAATGTACCCAAGTTGCTTTTTGAATTTGAAAAATAGTTTTTTTAATTTCAAAAAGCAAAAAGCACATATATACTTTTTGCTTTTTGAATTTAAGTGTAAGCAATCCGATCTTTTCATCGGATGGTTCAGATTTGGTGCATGGGTGCACCACTCATGCATGATCCAAATCTAGTATATATATATATGTGTGTGTGTGTGTGTGTGTGTGTGTGTGTGTGTTAAAGAACTAATTATATTTTTTTCATTTATCTCCTAGAAATCATGGACTTAGCCAAATAGTCCCCTATCTATATGCCACCCTTACCTTTTCTAGGTTGGATCTTGTATGAAACAGCCTTTGAATGAGACTAACTTGTTTTTCACCAGTTTAATAATGGTATATAAGGGTGAAAATAAATATGCCAAGTATGTTAAATATCAGTTTTTTTGTATGTACCTTTAGATTGACTAAAATTTTGTTTGAATGTGCAGTGAGTTTAATTACGTGCAACAACGTATATATAATATAAAATCTACTAGAACCCCTCATCCATCTTTTCATTTTATCAGCTGTACTCTTCTGACAAGGCCTACATGTACACAGCTGCAGTTTATAAAGTCACTGCATATATATTTATATATAAATGTGACAGTCCAGCTTGTCACCTTTTCAGCAGCAAAGTGTCAAACCTGCATTACAACTTGTCAAAGTACAATGTTTGCACTGCTGCCTGCCAAAGTGGCGTGAGTTTTTACAGGGAGAACAACAGAAAAATTAAAAGAGAGGGAAACAGAAAGGAGAATGGTGTTTTTAGTAGGATAAAATGGACGACATGGCTGCGTGGCGTGTCCAACACTATATCCATGTTGGTGTTGGTGTAGCACCAGTGTCTCAGCAGACAATTCCACAAGTGAAGTGTCTATGTGACATAGATGAGAATTCGTACTTTGTTTCCAATATTAGCTAATAAGATTATTTTGAGTGAGGATTGATTGTTTATCAGTCACTTAGCATAGGTGGCTCACACCAACTATATTATATGTTGTCCAGCAATTACCCTAAGGAAATATAAACTCTTGCCCCTTCAACGCAGCCGGTCTATTCTTGCTCAAATTTCACCCTTCAACGCCAATGCTTCCAATGTCAACGAACACCGCCTGGTTGGCCCATGGATTGTCGTACCTGGCCCCTGGTTTTCCCTGCCCGAACAACTCCTCACTCTCCGTGAATATCACCTTGCAAAGGGCCACCCCCTTGACACCAACCTACACCTCATTTGGATAGAACACCAACTCACAGCTCTGTGTTCATTATTGGAACAAAAAAAATTGATATAGGTATTTTCTATTTCTTGATCTCGCCAACTTCCTTTATCTCTCTCGTTTCTTTGTCTCTTAGTTTATCATCCTCTAAGTGCAAAAGCATAATCCTTTCCAATACTTAAGTAAGAGGACACTTTTGCAAGTTTCTGTTCAAAACCATGAAAGATTTGCCTCAAACCTTGTTGACAAACACCACCTATTCCATGATTTGCCTCAACAAAATCACCTACAATGTTCACTTCAAACATGAAAGCATTAGATACCCAATCCAATGTTATAAATATCGTATTGTATCATACGATACACGATATGGGTATATCAGTACCTAAACTGATACGATTCAGGTACATGAATCGCAATAGACATGTATTGCACCCATATCACAATGTATCGTATGATACACCGGGATACGGAAATTATATCGTACGATACACTGTATTACGATAGGGGGCGATTTTTTTATGGTTCATATTTTTTAATGACTTTTTATTTTTCAATATTTTAATGTATCATATCGTATGATACGATTATCGTGTATTGGTGTCCTATACGATACGGGCACCAATACGCTAATTACAAACATTGGCCCAATGTCAAGTGTTGCTTTTATGAAAGTGGACAATGAGGGCTTTTAGTAAGATGGAATAGTGCATGCCAAGGTCCCAACAACGACAAGGAAATCTAAAACCCAAGTTATGGTTATCCCTACGGAAGGTGGCATTAAAGGGTGAGAAGATGGACAACAATCAAAAAACACGACAACATGCCAGACAACAAACCTCATATTGAGCATGAGTCGAACTAGGCCGTTGTCACTCCCACTTACACATTTGCAGCACCAATAATGGAATCCACGAGCACAAGATGTGGTGCACTGGCTTCCAATTACAAATTTCAATATTAGAAGTGCTCGAGATTTCTCCAAAAGAGAATGCAATCGAATTCCGAATGTATAAACCTATTAGTTCTCTAAGCACTTTCATATAGCTACTATTTGCCTTGTCTAAGCCCCAAAAAGTGGTTGCTTATGTAGGAAAGACTAAGGAGATATTTGGTGATTTACTTTTTTAGTCAATGCTTTTCAATAAAGAACAATATGAAGACTCAAATCACCTATTTGTGCCTTTCCTTAGTTACAAATTACTTAGTTTTGTATTAAAGCATTATTCAAGCAGAATTGTACAACAAGCTCAAAGCTAACTACCTATTTTCATGCATGGCATTCAATAAAATCAGGAGATCATATTGTCCACCGAGCATGGCTTGTAGCTTTTTAAATCCCTATATTGAAAAAATTACAGTTGAAGAACCAATATATATTCAAAGAAGCTACCCTTACGCGTCACCAAATTTCCGTTCAATGCTTGTCAAAATTGAGGAAACAAGTGCATCAAGTCCTTCCGACACAGATGCTCTAACGAGAAGAGACATAAATTTCAACTGGCGGATACAAATTTAAGCAAGGAATTAGAATATACGTGTGGCCAGATGTTTTAATCGTCTATGGCATATCAACTATACCATAAGTAATAGCAATGGGAACTATCTATCTTGCATGTTGTTTATGTAGAGATAGAGAAATCCACGATAGGAAATGGAGCATGTGGCATGTTAATTCATTGGTGAATTGAGCTGCTAGGAGTGATTAAAACTTCCCAAGGTGATGATGTTGGCAACATCATAGGCACCCTTCGGGTCAAAGCCATAAGAGAAGGATTCCTGAGTCAATTCATCGAGGACTCGAGAGTCTGTTAAGTTGGGGATGAGAAGCCTTGAAAGGACTAGTTCCGAACAACTGCATAATGCGGTCATTTTTTGTTATGAATATATACCCGATAGCGGTCTTCCTAACCCCGCACGCCTTTATATAAAGAACGAAAAAAATGAACAACGAAGGAAAAGGAATGAAAACTAAGGATTCAATCAGCGTCCATGCACAGCAAAGAAATTGATACACAACTGCAAAATAATTATTAACAATTGATAAACAATAACGCACCTTCTAGGGCTTCCTTGATCTTGCGTTTCTTCTCGTAAAACAACCTTTCCTTGCCCTCCAAACTCTTTCTATAGAGATATTCTCTCCTCAACCGAATGTTTCGCCGCAGCATCTTCCAGACGATCGCACTAGAAAAAAACCCTGAAAAGGAAAACCCAAATACTCAAATACCCAATAGCAAGATGCAGGAAAATCTAACAGGAAATACAGAAAATAAAAAACCACAGAGCACATAATCTCGACTACCAGAGAATCGACGCCCAAAGAGAAGAAGACGACGCGGCGGCTGATGGCTCTCGCTTTGCCGATGGTCGAGGGGGTTAGCAAAACCCCGTATTCGTTGTGCTGGAGTAAGTGTGGCAATTTCGGATCCAACCCGACAAATTGACCCGGAAACCTGGGTAAGGTTGACCCAAAGCGACCCGACAAACGTCTGATTGGAGCCGGTTAGGGATGGCAATGGGTAAGGATGGCAAGACCCAACCCGTCCAATCCCGACACGACCGAACAGGACGGAGAATACCAGAACCTGATCGGATCAGGTGTAGGGATAAGATTATCCGATCCGTATTCCGACCGAGTACTCCTGTGACTCACACCCTCTCTGTATATATATAATATATATGTATATATAGGAGAAAAATTAATATATGTAAATCTTTCTATATATATATATATATATATATATATATATATATATATATATATATATATATATATATATCATTTATTCATGCTCTAATCTACTCAAAGATACATATCATTTGATCAGTATCATTACATGTATATATATATAACCTATTTTTTGCCGTGTATTTATTGGAGAAAAAAAAACTCAAACCTGTACCAGATATCGGCTCGAATTCTATTTTCTCTACAGGTAATGGGGTGGGTATTAGAATGAACGGCCATATATATATATATATATAGAGAGAGAGAGAGAGTAAGAAAAACATGTGTTACAGGTACGGGTCAGGCGTGTTATCCCATATCTGAACACAAACCTGATTGGGTCAGCTATTTCCCACCCTATGTAGATCGAGTTGGGTCAAGATTGCACGGGTGGGGTCAATATTGCCATCTCTAGGATCAGGCTGAATGAACCCAAATGTAGCTGCCTCAATC
Source organism: Brasenia schreberi (assembly GCA_036023115.1). Lineage (NCBI taxonomy): Eukaryota > Viridiplantae > Streptophyta > Magnoliopsida > Nymphaeales > Cabombaceae > Brasenia > Brasenia schreberi. The sequence goes on along the minus strand of JAYKKT010000078.1, from coordinate 7,067,289 downwards.
ATATATTAGGTTGTAGACTCAAAGTCGGCTCGACCCAAGAATGATCTGGTTGGGCTCTAGGTTTTTTAAATGACTCAAAGAAAAAAGAAGTCCAGTCAGGTCGACCTACCTTTTGCCCAACCTGCCAGCACGATTTTCTCATCCATGTTTTGAAGGGCTGGCAATATCTAACACGACATCACATGGCGTGGACACGAAAGAAAGCCCGAAGTTATACAAAATAACATGAAAAAGTAGGTGGTGCTTGGGTGAACTTAGTAACACAGGAACAAAGTTGACATGATTTGTACTAACCAACTGATTGCAAGAACTTTCTAGTACAAGCTAGAATGTGACACAGAATACGGATGTGATTCGAAAAGCATGCAGTTCTATTCATGTTTGTGTCCACCCAAAGTAACATGCAAGAAGTTGATTCGGGTTGATGGTTTGTTTATGACACAATCAAAAAATAGCACGACACAAACGATAAGCGACATTATCCAACACAAACACGCATGCACACACACAGGAGAGAGGTGACTTACACGAAACATAATACAATGTGTTTCAAATCAATTGAGCTAAATTTGCGGTTTCACACAATCTCATGTCAAAGGAATCACGCCATTGGCTCTTAATTACGAGTTTAGACAAGAGGTGGGTCGTAATCCTTTCTATTATGATCATACTACAACTACAACTAAGCCCTTTCGCATACTAGATGGGGTCGGCTACATGAATTCTTTGTTTCTACGTAGCTCTTTCATAATTTGTAGAATCCATCATAAAATAAGTCTACAAAGTTTTACGCTCACTGTTGGAAGCCTAATGCAACCCTCCTCTTTTATTCGGACTTGATACTAGTCATGCAAGGGTGATCTTTTACATGAGCGGAGTTTATGATCATACAAGCCGTAATTTAATACACATGATGAGCTCACACATAACAATTATTTGAAAAAGATAGTTGACGCCCATTTGAGTAAAATAAATAAAAAGATTGATTGCTAATTTTGTTTAGCATGTTAATCTCACCCCGCTTGACAGCAAAAAAAACAAAAAAGGGAAAAAGTTCGGACACAAAGATCAATAGCTCGCCTTCTTAGGGAGGGCGACTCACAAGTTGAAGGTCTTAAGTTCGATAAAGTGTGTGCATGTGAGTTTGACCTCCCCATTGTAACAAGAAAACTAAAGGCTCCCGGTGATTTACGGTGATACTGGCCAAGAGGCAGCAAATCACATCGTGTGCATCGACACAAAAACAAACGAAGTTGATGATAGATTCAACTAATGGCATTTGCATAAGTTGGGTATGGTGATACACATCGTGTAGGCAAGACACATGGGTCCATCCTGCCTCCTGCAACTTCATCTCTAATATCATTTGTCTTGAAATCCAATGGGATTTCCGGACCACCTCCAGGGCCAAATCCAATCCACTGGTCCAGTATTGAGCTCGAGACCTTTTTCGATCTAGGTATTGAACTCACGACCTTCAACTTGTGAGCCATCCATCCCCCTAGCAAGGTGAGCTGTTGCTCGATGTGCTTGTGTGTTTAGTCCAAAGGTGTTGGCTATTAATTGGGAGGTTACGAGTTCTATATGAAGGTGGGCAACCGTGTAAGGGAATACAATTAAGTGGTGTAGCGATCAAAAAATCTATTGTAGGCCATGGATGGTTTGTCCACAACCACCTATCGATGATTTTGTGATCTAAAATCTTCTAGTTCTTTTGCTATAACACGCCATCTCTTTGTCTCACAGACTATTTAGTACTAAGTTATTCGTGATCCGAATTATTCAATTATAATGAATGCTCTTGATTGACATGAATGACTTAACATGTATAGAAGCTATTTAATTATTTTGTACTTATGCTCGATCATTATTATTTTTTTATTCAAGAGTATAATTTAAAAAATCATAAAAATGATTAAAAAACAAAAGAAACAACTTTTTTACACTTCTACCGAAAAAGCACAATCTAGGGTCAAACATGTGCTCCAGCTACGAAACACGAGAATGCCAGTACACGTGATAGCCACTTCTGTAAATAAAAAGTGTGGATCCAACTAAAACGTCAGATGACAGTATTGGTTCTGTACACATCACAGTGTTCTTGTTCACTGAAAGTACCAAAACCGAAACCAAGATGCAACAATACCAAGTGGTTTTGACTATTTTGTCCATCCACAAAAAAAGAGAAATCGTGTCAGTTTCGGGTTGTCCTAATTTTGGGACAAACACAAAAATGTCCCGATATAAAACTTACAAAGCTCGATAACAAGTTTTTGTACACATAAACAAGATAAAAAAGAAAAGAAAAAACAGGTAGAACCCAAAGAATTGGCAAAATCAACAAGAAACAAAGTTTGAGAGGTCTCAGTGACACGACACGTTCACGACTCTAGCTGTAAAACTGATTAAACTTTTACGTCAAGTCAGGTCGGATTATTATTAAGGGACTGTTTCACCAGAACACAATTTTTAGCCGTCAGATATCACAGATCGTATGGTTAGAACTTTACCTAGAAATTCCATTCGATACAATTCCAAGGCAATCTGTTGCACTACGACCCCATGAATAGCGCCCGCACCCTATTGTTCCTCTCTACACCAAACACCACGGCCCCATATTTTGAGCGAGTCTGGAAAAACGCGAAACGCGTTCTCTGAGGCGCCAAAGAAACCAGTCCGTTCGATCTACTTGAATTTTTGAATGAGAATAGAGATAAAAAACACCCCGTAACGATCAGAACAATCGAAAACTGACCGTCCGATTCCATCCCCAAAAAAGCGAGGGAGCGTCTCTCTACCGTCCGATCTCTCTCCCTTCACTTATGTAAACCCTCCCTCCCTCCCTTCTTCGGCTTCCATTCCTCCAATTCTCTCGTCGCTCTCTTTCGGGGGAGTGAGAATAGAAATCTCTCTCTCTCTCGATCGGAGGAAGAAGTAAGAGTCTCTCTGACATTTTCTCGCGCGGGAGAGTGAAAGAAGAAAGGTCTCTCCTTGTCTCTGTTTCTGTCTCTCTCAATCAGAGGAAGAAAGGAGGAAAATGAGGGAGATTCTTCACATTCAGGGAGGGCAATGCGGAAACCAGATCGGAGCGAAGTTCTGGGAGGTCGTTTGCGACGAGCACGGGATCGATCCGACGGGGAGCTACACGGGAGCGTCCGATCTGCAGCTCGAGCGCGTCAATGTCTACTACAATGAGGCGAGCTGTGGGAGGTTCGTGCCTCGCGCGGTTCTCATGGATCTCGAGCCAGGAACCATGGACGCCGTCCGTTCCGGTATTTACGGACAGATCTTCCGGCCGGACAACTTCGTCTTCGGCCAGTCTGGCGCCGGAAACAACTGGGCTAAGGGTCACTACACTGAGGGCGCGGAACTCATCGACGCCGTTCTGGATGTTGTGCGTAAGGAGGCCGAGAACTGCGATTGCCTCCAAGGTAACTTATAAATCATGGCTTTAGGCATTTTCTTATGTTTTGTTTATGCAATAGAAAGTTGCAGCTGATTTGTCTCGCTAATAGTTAGATCTGGTTCTCTTGCTTCGAATCGGTGGGTTTTCCATATCCAATGATCCGTTTTAAGTGTTGAAACTAAGTAGCATGCTTTGTAAGAAGACGGACATGATAGGGTTACCTAAAGTTATTCGAGTTTCGAGGCAGTCTTGCTATTTTGTCAAATGATCGGCGATGTTCCTTGTTATTTTCCTGAAAGAATGCGATTTCGTTTCAGCAATGTGTTTAAGGTTCTTGCTTCTTTCAATCTGCAAGTACTTATTGAACGTTAGCCAGATTTGTGTTATTTTTTTGTTCGATATGATACTCAGAAGTGTTGATGACAGGTTTCTGTTTCTGATTCTGTTTTTGAGTCACTGCTTACATTTGTCGGGCCATCTCGTACCGACGTTAAAAGTATCGGATTGATATTTGTCTCGAAGTCAATACTCTTTTCGCTGCCTGCGATTCGGCTATATTATTCTTCCATACTGATTTTTCTGATGTATTTGGAGTATTAGCAAACATTGTTTGCCGTGATTCTTAGCCATTATTCTATTCGTTAAGAATTAAACCCCAATAAACTCCTGCATATTCTTCTCCGAATTGCATAATTTTGTTAGTTCGTCGGAAACATAATCAAGATTTCATCCATATCTTGACGTTAGAATATCTTGTTCATTATTGGTTATCAGGATTTCAAGTCTGTCACTCTCTTGGTGGTGGAACTGGGTCAGGAATGGGGACTCTGCTGATATCAAAGATCAGGGAAGAGTATCCTGACCGCATGATGCTCACATTCTCTGTGTTCCCATCTCCAAAGGTTTCTGATACCGTGGTCGAACCCTACAATGCAACCCTTTCTGTTCACCAATTGGTGGAAAATGCAGACGAGTGCATGGTTTTGGACAATGAGGCTCTCTATGACATTTGCTTCAGGACTCTGAAGCTTACAACTCCTAGCTGTAAGTTAACTCTCCTTCCACACTTCTTTTACTTGCCTTGTTTCTATACTCGTCTGAGCTTTTTTATTTGTTTGATAGATTATCATCATGTTCTTCTGCATAACTGGTTCTGTTGTAGTGAATGACACTGCATATGGTCAATAGCTTGATTTATTTTCCTCTAAAATTAGCGTTTACAAATTTGTAGAAATCACTCGAGTAGTAAGTTTAGACAACTTGTACACGTTGACTTTCTTAGTTATTAAATAGATTGTATGCCAGACTGTAAGGTTTTATTTGTTCATTTTGTCACCCTTTCTATATGTTTTATATATCATAAAACAGCAATCTAAATCGAATGCATAAAGAATCTAGAATCTCTTAAGTTGGTGCACATTAAGTTTCTAACAACCTGATAATGTTTTGTTTATTGATATTCGTCCCAACGATGAGCTGATTGGGGGCTGTAGTTGGTCCTTTTAATCTTGCAATGTTTCCCATCCTGATTTGGGTTCTGTTAATTCTTTCAATTGTGGAGTTAAGACACTTGTAGTAAGAGTTGTTTGTACCCTATCATATTGTTTATCATTTTTCTCTATGAGATGGGCTTATTGTTTCGTTCCGAATCTTAAACTTTTTTATTTTTTTAAAATATTTTAAAAATCAAGAAAAATAAAAAAGTAATAAAAATTAATAACTATTTTAAGTTAGACTAGTTTCCTAATTCGTGGTACCGTTGCTGAACATGGTCATAATTGGTAAGTTGTTAACAAAATTGTTAATTGAATGAAATTGCTTATTTTTATGTTTTTTATTGTTATTCTTGGTAGGTCACCTTTTACGATAAGATAATTGTTTTGTGCAACCTACTAATGTTGGATGTGATCATAATTGATAAGTTATAATAGACGTTATCGTAATTTGTAAGTTATCGAAGGAAATTGCTTTTTCCATACTTGAGAACCTTATAGTAAACTTAATATTTTTATGGTTCTTGGGAGGTCACTGTTTAGGGTGGGATGTCCGTAAAAAAAGAAGGAAGAAGATCATTTCAAATTCCCTCGTCTGCACTTCTTCATGGTTGGCTTTGCACCTTACCTCCCGTGGGTCCCAGCAGTACCGGCGTGCATTAACGGTCCCAGAACTCACCCAGCAAATGTGGGATGCTAAGAACATGATGTGCGCTGCGGACCCACGCCATGGCCGCTACCTTACGGCCTCGGCGATGTTCCGGGGGAAGATGAGCACAAAGGAAGTTGATGAACAAATGATGAACGTACAAAACAAGAACTCCTCATACTTTGTGGAGTGGATCCCCAACAATGTCAAGTCTAGTGTTTGTGACATTGCACCTAGGGGGCTTTCCATGGCATCCACCTTCATCGGGAACTCAACCTCCATTCAGGAAATGTTCAGGAGAGTGAGTGAGCAATTCACTGCCATGTTTAGGAGAAAGGCCTTCTTGCATTGGTATACAGGGGAAGGTATGGATGAGATGGAATTCACTGAAGCAGAGAGCAACATGAATGATCTTGTGTCTGAGTACCAGCAATACCAAGAAGCCACTGCTGAGGAAGAAGTGGAGTATGAAGATGAGGAAGAGTTGCTTCAATGACAGAAGTTATATCTTCTGGATTACATATTCGAGACTTGTATTACTGTCCTTTTATGTTAGAATCTGAAGATCTTTGATTGAGATTATAGCTTCGTGTGTTTAATATCCGATATGAGCCCTTGGCTGCATTCAGCATTTCGGACTCGCACACACACACAGACCCCTTTGATTCATCATGTTGCAAGGTCTTCCAGTAAAGTCCAACAGTACTCACGAATTTGACGTGAGTGGTTAATTTCAAATGATCAATCCTAGACCAACCACGGACTATTATGAGTAATTCCTAACTATAGGGAAGTCGATCACTGAAAAACTTTAGTGCCACTGTTCTTTTTCAGGAATGAACTATTCATATTTTTTATTTAATGCACATGTACAATTGCTATTCATACACTCATTTTACTAAACATGCACCCTTTTTGATAAAAATTCTTAAATTGTATTTGCTGCATATTCTCTCTCCCCCGTCTCTCGTCACTAGCATCTCCTCCCCCAACAATTCCTCCTATGCAGTCAGCTTTTTTCATCCTCTCAACTACCTTTCTCGATCTTCATCTCTCCAACAACCTCTGTTGATATCACTCTATCGTGAATAGTTTAATTTCTCTCTTGATCTTCTTCAACTGTTCTTTCTTGAAACTCTCGACATGTTCAACGGTCTCTCTATTGATCTCCTTTCGACCTCTTGTTTTGCCAATCTCAACCTATATCTCATCTCTATTGATTTCCTTTCTACCTCCCTTTTCATCACTCTAAACTTATATCTTGATCTCATTTTGATTGACATGCCTAAGACGATGCATATGAACATATGCGCTCATGACGTGCCACTACTTGAAGAGCGGCGCATGGTGGACACTTGCCTTTTAGACTCGTTTTATTTAAAATATAGATGCACCCGCTATGCATTGCTATTTGAAGAGCGACATGCTGTCGGTGCGTCCTTTATAAGGCATGGTTTTGGAAAAAAACAAGGAGAAGGTTATATGTTTAATAAAAAAGGGGTTGTTAGTGATATGCAAGATGGTGAATCAAAAGGGTCGTGCAAATGGGTCTCAACTGAGGCCTGCTCATTTTTTATGTGGAATCCGTTTGTGGTTTGACATGCAAGATGGTGACTATCACCACGTATTCTTAGTTCGCTAGGAATAGTAGCACACCTTAAGAGTTATAAAGGCTATATTGAGCTTCGTCGTAACCCTTGTGTGGATAAACGATCGAGGTTTCATCTTGGTTTGAGTTGAACTTATTTGGTTATTTTTGCTGAAGGAGGTACATTCTAATCAATTTTTTTTAAAAGTTGCAACGGGAGGCGGAAGCCAGGTATGCACACCGGGGAATCAAACTCACGCCCTTGTGGAGTTGAGAACCCTGCCAGGTGATCTAACGTTCTGAATGCGAAAACTTGGTTTTAGTTGAGTATTTAGCTATCATTAAATATTTGATTCTTGCCACCAACGCTTGGTTGGTTCAATTCTTGTTCCCCTTTAGCAAGGTCTCAATTCCGAGTCTTGCGAATTGAGAAAACCAGCTTTGGGAAAGCTTTACATCTCGGCTTGAACCGGATTATGCAGTGTTCTTCCGGGCTTCTTGATACTTGCGTTTAAATGAAAAAAAGAAACCGATTTTTTTGTCCATCATATTTTCTAGGTTTACACATCTTTATTTTCTTCTCTCTCTCTCTCTCTCTCTATATATATATATATATATATATATATAGAGAGAGAGAGAGAGAGAGAGAGAGAGAGAGAGAGAGAGAGAGAGAGAGAGAGATATGTCTGTGCTCAATTGAGCAATTTGTATGGTTGCACGGCCAATCCAACTACTTTTTGTTTGTTAAAAACAAAAGTACAAAACCATCAATATATAAATATTTAGGCCTTTTATGTAGTTTGGTATTAAGGGTGGTGATTTTGAGCAATTGACCGGTGGAAGGATAAATAGCAGTGTCCAGTGGTTGAATTGGTGGAATCATATAAACAGATCCTTTTTTTCTCTATATATAATTTATGTGTATTAAGTTGCTATAAGAATCTAACCAAGATTTCATTGGCATTAAGTTGTTATTTAGATATTGTAGATGGTGCAGTGCTCGTTCTTGTCAGGTTCACTGTTTTTGTACGCACTTTCGTAGAGAAACCTAAGGCCATGTTGCACATGATGGTGCGCGTGCGGCCGTAAATTGACCACACAATATGACCAAAGTGAAGGTCCACTAGCGCCTCTTGGCCATGCTAATAAATAAGTATAAACAATGTTATTACAGTTATTCTCCCGAAAAATCACGGTCGATCATGAACGACCAATGCTTTTGAATATGAACTTAGAATCTCTATTGCTACCAAGTATTGCCAATTGAGTTCCAAATCTAACCAGTTGAAAGACTTTATCGATTTGGTTGCACCCAGTGTGACCAAGCGTGTGACTCAATGTGGTTGGCATACTCTTTGATAGACTCAGCTTACTAGGCACGTTTTCATGGCCCAAGTCAGACTCTTAGCTGCAAAAGGCAGGTTTCAAGCTCGTGACCTCTTTGAACTGGAGGGCACAGAATGCTCCCCTGTGGCCAGCCTATGTTAGTCAAGGTAGAGACTAGAAGTGTTCCATGGATCCGCTGGAACCGAACCAAACTGCTAGAACCAAATCAAACTGGTTTGGTTCGGTTCTAGACATTGAATGGTTTGGTTTGGTTTTAACAGAAAAACTTATCAGCAGTTCGGTTCACAGTTCTAGTGTTGAAACTAAACCGTGAGAACCAAACCAAATCATATAAGATTGATGAGTTTAGTCCCGGCGAGGAATGAGATGAACTTTGGGTTGAGCACTATGAAACCCATTGTAGGGCACAGAATCAGACATACTTTTCATAGCCTTTTGACTGAGACCAAGTTTTATTTTTGTTTTTATGGGTTTACTATCCATTAGTTGGGCATTGACCTTATGATATTAAATTAACTGTTTTTTTTTTGCACTTATGATGTATAACAACAAGAATCGTGATTCAAAGCTGAACCGAACCAGAACCGTCGATTCAGTTTGATTTTGATTATGCCACCGTTTGGTTTGGTTTTCAAAATACCAGGAACCATTAGTAGTGGTTTGATTCGAGGTTGGGGCTAGAAGCAAACCAAACCAGACTGTGAACACCCCCAGTGGTAGATGGTCTGGACCCGGATTATTAGGCTAAAACGGATCTCAACTGCCTCCAGAATTGCCTGGAACCAGAACTGGAGAGAACCCTTGTGCGGTTCTAATTCCATCTATAACTGTAATAAAAACCAGAACCTGTGGTTCCAAGTGATTCTTTCGGTTCTTGTTTTAAATTCCCATCTTTGATTAACAAAATTTTCAAATGAAACGCGAACCAACCCAAAACCGAAACTGGCCTGGAACCTGACTGTGAACAGGTGGACCTCGAGGGAGGTCGCTTTGGTTCCGCTTCTAGGTTTTGGTGGAAGTAGACAAGTTTAAGTCAAGGTCTACACTATATGATGCGAAAATTGGTCAAAAACCTCAGCCAGACCCCGTACTGTACAAGGCATCAACATCTACAAAGCAAACAGTACCATTAATATAATACAACAATTCATTTTCTTTATTTGATAAGAGGTTTTCTTTACAATGAAAACCAAAAAATTAGAGAATCATTCTTTCTCTCTATATTGGAATATGCTCAATTCAATCCCTGCTGAAATCTCTATAGATCAATACAGTTAATGATAGAGATTTGAAATGAAAAAGTATATTGTATCGTTATGCATTAAATACGAGTATGAAAGTACAACGATATACATTGTTTTTTAAGATTCAAATCTCTCCCGTTAGTATTGATCGTATTGATGGAACAATATAAATGTTCGAAAAAATTTAAGCATGAATAGGGATTGAAAATAAATCAATCCCTCTCTTTCTCTATACCAATAACTTTGTACCATATCATACCCTATATACCAATCAACGGATGAAACTACACATATTAATCTAGGTAGCATATACATTATTATGGTATCATATATAATATTAATAAAATATGATATTTAGGAAAGGAAAATGCTCGAAATGAAGTTGATATTATTATAAATAAAGATTTAAAAAACAACATAGTAGACATACAATGATATGGTGACCAAATTATATAAAATTAGTGTTAGGAGTAGAGACTTTCAATATAGTTTGTGCTTGTGCACCATAAATAGGATTAAAAGATAGTATAAAGAAGGCTTTTTAAAAGGAGTTAGATATGGTAATTTAAAGAATTCGACAAAAAGAGATGATTTGTTTGGGGGGAGACTTAAATGAACATGTCAATAAAGAGACATTAGGATATCAAGGTACACATAAAAAATATGGTTTTGGGGATATAAATGAGGAGGGTGGAGAGATTTTAAATTTTGCTATGGCTTTTAATCTCTTTATAATCAATACAATTTTTAAAAAATAAGATGAACATTTAATTACTTAGAAGAGTTGCTTATTGCAAACACAAATTGATTATTTTGTTTGTATAAAAAATATAAACCGTGTTGTAAAGATGCAAGGTAATTTTACGAGAAAGCTTAACTACTCAACATAAACTTAGTAATAATTTTGAAGGTAAAAGTGGAAAAAGAAAAATAAAGTGCACAGAGCTATTCAAATTAGATGGTTAAACATCAAATGTGAGAAGAAAAAAATTAAATAAAAAGTAGTTTGAAGGAGATACTTGAAATTATGTAGGTATATATGTGAAACAATATAACTATACATATTAAGAAAGTGATAAAAGAAGTGTTAATTGAATCTAAATGAGGCATACCAGCACAAAAAGAAGCATGATGGTGAAAGATTTGCATTATACCACAAAGACTAGTGAAACTCTAAAGGCTTATAAGAAAGTAAAGAAAGAAACGAAAAAAAGGTCGCTAATGAAGCAAAAGTTAAAATTTGGAAGGATTTATATAAAAAGTTTAACTCAAAAGATTGTGAAAGAGATATTTTTAAAATAGTTAAGGCTAGAGATAAGAAAACTAAGGATCTTACTTTTGTTAGATATGTGGATGAGAATATTCTAGTGAAAAATGATGATATAAAAAATAGATAAAAAATTATTTTTATAAGTTTTTTAATGAAAATATAGATGTTAGTATTAGTTTAAGAGAGTTAGCCAAATAAAAAAAGTGAAGTCAAAGATGCTCTTAAATATATGAATAATGGTAAATGAGTTGAAAGAGACAATATTACTATAGAAGTATGAAAAATCCTATGATAAATGGGGCCCACCTAACTTACAAGACTATTTAATGAAATATGAAGAACCCAAAAGATGTTTTAAGAATATAGAACGAGTACACTTATACTCATATATAAGAAAAGGGAGAGTGTGAATTATCGATGTATCAAGTTAATGAGTCATACTACGAAATTATAGAAAAGAATTATCAAATGTAAGTTAAGACAAGTATCGAGTACAAAAGAGAACCAATTTGGATTCATATCCGACATATTTACTATTTAAGCGATTCACCTAATGAGATGTTTTCCGAAACATTTTAGAGGAAAAAAGAAAATCATTACATTATATTTATTGATATAGAAAAACCTTATGATAGGATGTCAATAAATGTTCTTTGAAAAACCTTGGAAAAGAGAGGTATCTCAATGAAATATATAAATCTTATAAGAGACATATATGATAGTGCAAAAACATGTGTGAGGACTCATGAAGTAATGACAAACTTCTTTGAAGTTAATATTAGGTTATATCATGAATCAATTTTAAGTCCATATTTATTTATATTGGTAATTGATGAGTTAACAAAACATATTAAGTAACTTGGTGTATATTATTTGCATATGACATTGTGTTAGTGGATGAGTTTAAGAAAAAAGTTAATAGTAAATGGGAACTATAAGGAGATACGTTAAAAAGTAAAGGCTTTCGACTTAGTAAAACAAAGACACAATATATAGAATGTAAGTTTGATCATTTGGGTACTTGAGAGGATATAAAAATTAAGATTGATACATATTGCATCCCTCATAAGAAAAGTTTTAAATACCTTAGGTCAATTTTTCAAAGTGATAAAAAAATTGATGCAGATGTTACGCATAGAATTAATGTTGGTTGATTAAAATGGAGAAGGGCATTAGGTATTCTATGTGATAAGAAGGTAATAATAAAGTTGAAAAGTAAATATTCTAAGTTACAATTATGCTTGTTATGTTTTACGGTTATAAGTGTTGGGCATTTAATCATTAACATTTACAAAAGATATCCATAGCATAAATGAAGATGTTGAGATAGATGAGTGGTCACATAAGTTAAGATCGTATATATAATAAGGTTATCAGGAATAAATTCGGAGTAACACCAATAGAGGATAAAATAAGAGAAAATCGTTTAAGATTGTTTGAACATATCAAAAGACGATCAAAAGACGCTCTCGTAAAAAGATATAAAAAACTAGATTGTGAAAATGTTAAAAGAGGAAGAAGACGACCACAAAAGTGTTGGAAAGAAACAATAAAGATTGATCTAGTTTATATCGAGTTAACTGTTAGCATTACACATAATAGGGCTATGTGGAAACAAAGAATCCTTGTAGTCAAGTCGTAACACATGTATGGGGATTGACGTCTGCCCAGTGTCAGAAGGTCAAGGGAAGTTGGTGACCTTATGATGGGGAAGTCCACGACCGAAACCAAAATGAACGGCGGCCAAGGCTTAGTTGTTGTTGTATTATATAATATTCATAATATTGGTCCTTATCATGTCTACTCGAGTACAAGACCTAAATTATCCGGTTCACTCAACGATTACAAGGTTTTTTCACGGTATTGGGGATGTTCATGCGGCGGGATGGGGTCGAGGATGAAAGTCCCCACCCCTATTCCCATTTAAGAACTCCACTCTATTCCTGTGCTCATCCTACAATGGGGATCAAGAAGGCCCTGACTCTGCATCCCTTGTAGATCCCCACGCAGACCCGAATGGAGAAGACTGGATCCTACTCACTTTTGACATGTACCTTGCCGACACCCATCGAGGAGGAAAGACTTACATCCTACCCATTGTGGACTAATTTTCCTAAATAAACACTGAAAAATCCGATCGAGACTAAAACTCTATAAAACCCTAGCTTAAACAACCTGAATCTAAGCAAAACTGGGACTCGGAAAGGCTTGAGCTTTTTAGAACTAATGGGAGGAGGGTCTGGGACGGGATTCATGGAGTGGAAAACTGTTGTCCCATCCCCGTTTTTCACTCCCCGAATCTGTCCCGTTTGAGACAAATCCCCACAAAGAGCAGAGGATCCTCTCCTCGTGAGCATCTCTACACGGCATCAAAGAATCAATGTAGTGGAGCCAGGCTTGGTTGTTATAATTGCATTTACAGCCGTTGAGAAGGAAAGGAGTTGAAGGATTGCTCTGGTTTGAATTCAAGAGTGGAATTTGACCCAAGGCCTCATCCTTATCCAGGCCATATAAAATATATCCACGATTTTTGATAAGCTAAATAATCAACCCTGTAATTCATTAAATCAATGAGATGAATGGTGTCCGTGTCTTTAGGTCTATGCCTTGGCTGTCACGGATTGACAAGGCAACCCTCCATCGTTCTTGGTCAGAGACGCCTCACAACTAGCACTTGTAAATGAGTTGAGCCCTTGTGGTTTGGCTTGGTTCAGCTAGTCCCTACCTCGTTGATCTGTCCGAGCTGAACATGAACATGGTATGTTCAGCTTCGCTTGACTCGGGAAAACCTGTTTGCAATTGGGTCTTCGGAGGATTAAGGGTTGAATGTCTAAATGTGCGAGCGATAATGATAGTATCTTAATATGTGGCTAAGTTTTTGACTGATCATATGTACTATGAACATAGCATTGAAGGTAAATGATGGACCACTTTTCTTTTAAACTTGTTTTTGTTTTGTAAGCCTACGGCTTGTGAGTCGAGTCAACTTCTCATGACCACTGCAGCTAAATCAAAACCAGCACCAAGAGCTTTAGCTCAACGACAAGACACTCTAGCACCATTGCTGTTGGCAGAGAGTTCGACTCCCATAGGATGCATATGTGGGTCTGTGTGTTAGGCTTCGGCCTCCTCTTGTAACAAAAAAAAATCATCAAAACCAAGTCTTGGTTCATGCTAAGTGGGGTCTGTACATGGATTCTTAATACCTCATAAGAAAAAAATAATGGATTCTTAATACCTCATAAGAAAAAAATAATGAATTCTTAATACCTTATAAGAAAAATTAATAGAAAATTTTTGTTGAAAATAAGGTTTATTGGTTCACGTTGACTGCAAATTTTCAAAGGACATTAACTTCTTGATAACCATGATAGAGTAAACAATGCAGCCAAGAAGGACCCGATATTTTATTTATTCGCAATAAATATTTCGTTAGAGACTGATGGTCTCCACAGCAGTCTTAAAGAGCCTTTATTTAGTGAGGGTGGTTGTAGCACTCATCCTCATCCGTGAGTAGGTCTATGAAGAGAAACTAGCTGCTACTTGAAGTTTGGCCTGAGCTCTTCTTTATTCAGTTCATAATCTATCAACATACATATGGAGAACCTGGTATATGCTGGCACAAATCTCTCTTGACTAGATAGATGGTTGAAATTTGTATTAAAAAAGTTAAAGGTATGCATATGAATAAAGTACATATACAAATAGTTGATATTTATTTGGATATGATAACATACACATATGTATATACATACATACATACATGTATGTGTACATGCACACACACATATAATCTAGATTTAGGAAACCTATAAAAATATAGAACCACAAGAAATCCGTCATCTTCACTATTTGATTGACATGACCGACAATAGAGATTTGAATTAGAAAAGTAAATACTTTTGTACATTTGCGTTAAATGGTTGTGTTTTATCATCTCAATAATTCATATCAAAGATCTAAAAGTTGTGATGTATTCCTTGTGTTTTTTATTTTTGTGTGCTCCCTAAATCTAGACTCTCTCTCTAATCTATATATATATATATATATATATATATATATATATATATATATATATATATATATATATATATATATATATATATATATATATATATAGAGAGAGAGAGAGAGAGAGAGAGAGAGAGAGAGTGCAAACCTTTTCAATTATTAATTTTAAGAATAATATTGAAGTTGGAATTAGGGTATACCATATGGGACACCCTGTGCAAGCCCCATTGGCCACGGCAAAGGAGACCCAACTAGAGATGTCAATATTGCTGGGCCGGGACATATTTTATATGGTCCTCTAAAGTGCTGGCCTGACCTTTCCTGGCCTATATATATATATATATATATATATATATATATATATATATATATATATAGTAGTTTTTCGATTACATATTTACATGTATATATATACTATATATATGTATAGTTTTTTTCCATTACAGGTATATACATATAGTTCTTTATTATATGTATATATAATATATAATATATAGTACACATATATATATATATATATATACATACATATATATAGTTTTTCAATTACATGTATATATATAGTTTTTTTATTACATGTATAGATGTATATATAGTTTTTTATTAATGTGTATATGGCTTGTTGAAGCCTAAAATGTTGTGGTTGGATTTGGATCATATAGACCAGATCTAATATCCAATGAACCTGTCGCCCTGCAGGCCTGCCCTGCCCGGCCTGTGTCGGCCCCTAGGGCCAATGGGCCGGGCCATTTGACCCTGCTTCAAATATGGGCTGGAATTCTCTTGGCCCAGCCCTGCATTTTTCCATTATCGGGCCGGACCATCCTCTCGGGCCTCGCCCCTTTTGACATCTCTAGACCCAACTTCATACTGTTTCATGTGTAACGGGGTAGGAAGGAAGCTGCACGATATTGAGGTTTGGGTGCGAAGCCGTGTGCAGTCCCCACCTGCCCCAATGTTCATCCCTATTCTTATCTCTCAAACCCTTTGCACTGGTTCGAAGAACTTGAACCTTTTCAATTCTTCAATTTTAAGAATAATATTGACGTTGGAATTATTTAAGGCTCGCCGACCCGGTACTCTCCCAAGAATATCACGTTGTCGCCAAACTCGCTGTAAATATTCAAAGGGAATAATTGCTTCTGTTAATTCTGGAGGGAAAAGTCGAATAATATTTTTGAAGAAGGGTGGTCAGCAACATTATCTAGAATCTCAGAAAAATTCGGCTTACATTAATTGCCTTTTTCAATCGTTCTAATTACCTGTAAAATTCTTACAAATGCATGCTAGCATCCTATGTCACACAAACAAGAAAAGGCAAATCTTTAAAACTTAGGAAATGAGAAGACAGTAATATATATATACTATATATACTAATGCTCAATCCTATCAAACATCTTTATTCAGTATGATTAACGATGTAGATTTAAATTTAAAAAGAAAAATATGTCATTATGTATTAACTGTAATACATATATATACACACACATAGTGATTGGATCCTGCCCACTTGCCACTGATACTCACTGGTATTTGGCAGCTTATTGGTTTTGTGAAATATGGATCTCATCAACATGAATTTGGATCTGGCCATGCTAGAGGGGCATATATTTCTCCTAGCTCCAGTTTTCTTTGTTCACAAAATTTGAACTCGAGACCTTGCTTAAGGGAAGCAAGTGCTGAACCACTCAAACAAATCAAGCGTTGTATTATTTCTAGTTTTTGAACAAAAAGCAACAGCTCACCTGACTAGAGAGTCGATCACAAGTTGAAGGTCATGAGTTTAATGCCCCGGGTGTGCATCTGGTTTCATTCTCCCTGTTGTACCGAAAATAAAAGGGCCACCAAATGAGCCTAATGAACTAGTATGTGTGAGTTGGTATATTGTATATGTAACATGTATCTATCTATCTATCTATTTATATATGAATATATGTATGTAGAATGATTGGATCTTGCCCATCACATATACTGCTCACTTATGTAAGCCATTGCTTTTAAGTGTTATACCAGTGATAACAATATCCTTCATACTTTTCAAAGTCTTTTAAAAAAAATTAAATTATGCTCATGCCCCAAAAAAATAATGAGCGAGCATAGACAACATCCAATTTTCTTATGTATGTATGAATATGATAGGTTATCTATAAAATAAAGCAGTTCTTTCGTGTCCTTGGTGGATTAAGCACATCCGGGCAAAATCGAGTCAGTGTCGGTTCCAGTTTGAGTCCTAAACCACCTAGAAGTGGAAGAAATCATTAAAAAACTTGAAACAAAAAAATGATAATAAAAAATGGAACTGATTATGTCTTGGATTACTGGTTCTGGCTCCGGTTTCATGTAAGTAACTGGGTGGTCTCCCCTTCAGGATTTGGTTTAACTGGTTCCAGTTTCAACAGTGTCTAGCCTGGTCCTGTCCCAACCAGAACTGTCGAGCAGGTTGCGAAACGGGCCATGTCTAGAATAGAGCAATTGGCTGCCGAAAAATTAAGAGTTAAACATAGTAAGGTGATGGGTCCAGAGGTCCAGATCTGGTAGGAGATCCAACTAAACACTGAAAAAACTTGGACCAATTTAACAAAGAAAACCATGTACGGGTGCCGTTCAGGTCCTGCAAATTCCGACTTTCCATGCAAAGAAACGGATTGGGTTCGCCATTGTCGGTTTGGATGGGTCTGGTCTGGTTCTGAGGTCCTGGTTTCGATGTGCACCCATCTACAAATTAAGATATTCCCATCTCTTTCTCTCTCTCTCGTTTATGTAGACCTCTTTTGCTAATTCTCTAATATCTCATTGGATTTAGTACAGTATACGATATATATGTTTATCTATCCACAAAATAAATTCTTCATTTTCTTTTCCTTAATAAATAACAAATAAAAAATCTATAGAAAACAAAAGACAAGAGCTATTTATTATATGATGCCGAAATGTCTCAATCATAAACGCAAGTGGTTACAATTCGGTCCCTGTGGCCATCAGCCGAAGCCCGAAATTGTCTCAGGCAGCGAGGGTTGGAGCTTTGGAGTTCTACAACATGCAATGCAAGATCAAACAATGTCGAGGAAACTTTTTCTTGATATTGTTTTGAAAATAAGCTTAAAGGACTAAAAGAACAAGTTCAAATGAACACGAACATGAGTTGAAACGAGCACAAATGAATCCAATCAAGCTTAAAATGTGTTTGTTATAAAATAACAAGCATTACACATGTTTAAGCATAAGTTGTTCATAATTAAACATTCTCGAGACTGAACGTAAAAGAAGTGAGACGAACACGAGCATCCCGTGTTAGGTTGGTTCAGCTCATCTACCAGCCGATGTGGGGACTAGGTCAGCCTGGACCAAGTAGACTACCCAAGTGAGCCCCACACCAAAACGGCCAGAAGCTACCGTGCAAATGGGAATTGTTTTATAGAAAGAACGGTCCAATATCTTCAACCATAATCTCTCAGCATTTATTCTACAGAGTGCCCCACGTTTCTGTAAATGGATGCACACCAACAGACTCGTGGCTGAGGATAGAGCTTTGACATTGGAGAGTGACGACTCCTTTTAACCACTTTACATCTCTCCATTGAAAGTGACACTCCATAGGGGCTGAACACAGAAATGACCAATAATTTCAAAAGATTTGATCTCACTCAAAAATAAAAATTCCAGAATATTTAGGCGCTCACTGAGAACGGTTGAAATCTATGAAGGCATATATTTGGAAGAATATGAAAAACATGTGGATATCTGCTGATAAATGTCATTGCCTATCTATCAAGATCAAACATGGAACTCACTTTCCTAAATGAAGGAAATGATGAACTTTTGTTGGAGATGACTATTGGTTAAAATAATTCTGCTACCACAACTCTGGACTCTCTTGGGAACACACGCATCTATCTACGGCAGAGGAAAGATAGGGATGAATGTCACTCAGAAGACTGAAAATTCACCTATTTTACTAGTCAAATTTTAGCATGCAATTACTGTTTCACCTCTAAAGACCGACTTCTCTCTCTCTCTCTCTCTCTCACACACACACACACACTCACACACACACCCCACTTTATAACGCAGCCTTAGTCCAGCCCAAATGGTTAAAGAATGTGCATCAGCACCATTGATTCATGGCTGCAAATAGAACTGGACGAAATGAACAGAAATAAATACAGTATTTTGTGGGTTATATAAAGCCGCAGAAGAAGGTTGCTTGACAAAATATCTCAGAAATGAGCAGACGTTGGAGTCCAGGCTCATGTGGAGTTCTAAGAAAGTCTCGTAGTCATGGTGATCATAGTCATAAAAATTGTCAACATACAGATTTTTAGTCTTTTTCCTTCCCCCTGAATGTTTACCTCCTGTGACCTTGATTGCGAAAAAGAAAGGCCCGGTGCGCGAAGATTAAGGATGGAAATCCACGGCGAGCGAAAGTGAAAGCCAAGCGGCGCTGTGGTTAACAGAGCTCGACTCTCATGAGTGACTTGCCACTTAGCTGCAGACAAGCAGATTTAAGACTTCCGGTTATTTGAATGTGAAAGGCCACAGTTGGAGTGTACATATATGAGTTGCAACAGCGATCATCGGCGCCGCCCATTGTTATTATTCCACTGCCGATTATGAAA
Source organism: Brasenia schreberi (assembly GCA_036023115.1). NCBI lineage: Eukaryota > Viridiplantae > Streptophyta > Magnoliopsida > Nymphaeales > Cabombaceae > Brasenia > Brasenia schreberi. The sequence continues at coordinate 7,047,665 of JAYKKT010000078.1, read as the reverse complement.
ACCAGATTTGAAGTTGGAAGGTCTCTGCATTAAACCGTGCTTGGGCAGATCTTGCAACTCCATGACCTGAATCGTGCGCTGCTTCTTTGCTGTGTCACAAGGAAGGAAAAACAACAATTACAGTAAAGAAACGGAGGAATCGTCTTCCTAATTGACACTCTAGGTCATCAATTACGATCCTCAATGCCACAAGTATTGAACAGAGCAACTAGGCATTGTTTTGTTCTCGACACAGAAATAATAAAAAGTTTTACCCGCAAGCAGACATTGTAACTTGTTGTAACTCTAAGAAGTTAGCGAAATCAAAGAACTAACCATTCTCCGCTTCTTGGTACCGTTCATGCAGTTTCCTCTTGGCAGCCTCAAGCTTAACTCTCACTGATATGTCATCCGCAGATTTGGGTTTCTGGAAAATCAAGCAGATATATGATCAAAGATCCGGTCCATGAGATACAGGATGAACATAATTTTCTGCACTTTGAATTTTACTTACATCCGAGAGGGTGATCGATGTTGGGATTTGCATAGACTGTGGTTTTTGCAGTGGCTTAGGTTTGGGGACAAGTTTATTGTCTGTCGATGGCTTCGGAGGCCTTCCTGGAGCTGAATTGCCCACTGGTGAGCATGAATTAACTAGCTTCGTTTGCCTGTTGGCTTCTAAGGTCTCTTCTCTCCGAACCACTCCTTTAAAGTCTCTCACAGCGCTCTCCTTGACACCATTTACTTCAGGCACATACATTTTCCGTGTCGGAGTATCGTTTTCTACATCAGATTTTCTTCCATTTTCCTTGATTTTGTCTCTGTCACCACTATTCCTTAGGTCTGCAGTTTGTGTCCAAAAGAATATTAGCACTAAGAAAACTACACTCAGAAAGTACAATCAGAACTGCAAGAGTAGGAACTCACTTCCATCATCATCCATCCCGTCGAAGAACTTGACGAATTAAAGAACCAAGGAAACAAAAACAGAAACAGAATCAGCACAAGGCACTGATCTTCAACTTGGTCGCAAGGGAGAGAAAAGTGGAAGCAAATAGTCCTATTAAACAGAGAGTGCATGATAAAGTCTTTCACCTGAGAGAGCTCGATTGAGATGTGTGGTGGTGCCAAAAAGGCACCTTCATCCAATGGAGGAGAAGGTAATCCTTCTTCATCAGCTTCATCATCTACAGTCGAAGGATTAACAGAATCTGGCGAATCACCTATCAAGCAAGAGAAGGCCTCTTTATTGTATCTGCCATACGATGAAGTCGCCGATGCTTAATTAGAAGATGGAGAAAATTTTTTACCGGTCACGGTAGATGTGGTTCGAACCCACTCGTCAACCATATCTTTCCAACAACTGCAAGGAAGAAAACAAGAAATTCATTGACTTGTTGACAAGCAGAGCCTCCTCGTCATGCAGAAGCAGACTAGGAAATTCACTCAAACTAACAAAAGTAACAGCAATCTCACCCAATCAACGTCTTTGCTAAATTTGTGATCTGCTTAGAAGCATGCTTTTTCAACCTGCTTACAGCTTTTCCAATCTCTGTGGTCTGAAATACACAAACATCGAATTCATCATAATTTGACTTCAGTCATGGTTGCCCAAGCAAACTAAATAGGAAGATGACTAAAACGATGATCAATAGGAAGATGACTAAAACGATGATCAACCTTCAAGGTGTCTACAGAGAGTTCCATCAATTGCAGCCTCCTCAACGACTCGAACAGAGAAGCATCGGACTGCAAGAAAAGAAAATCAAGATCAAAATCACAGAAAAGTCTCGAGAAACAAAGCCAAGACAACAATCAACAAACAAATGAATATAAGGATGTTAGTTCTCAATCAGTCATGAGGAACTCGACCATCCTCAAAAACCAAAGCAAAATCCAATAAATCCCTGAAATCCAGGAGTACCAACAAGGAAAAAAATCATTGTCTGCAACCAAGAACCATTCGAGGTGCATTTTCGGAACTCTTTCCGATCAACAACAAACAAAATCACGTACTTTACGTCTTGCAGATTCTACTGAAAACAAACAATCGATAAAACGACTACCATTTACCTGAATCCAGTCACTTGATACGAAAACAAAACCGAACAACAAATAAAACTTCAAAGGACTAATAGTAGATACCTCGCCAGGGCTCTCGAGAACAGTTTTAATCCGGAAAACTTCACCCACAATCTGAGATTCCTCTTCGATCTCTTCCGTGAGAGCCTCGGCCTCATCGTAACTGTAATTGCTGATCCGGTTCCTCTCATTATCGTCGCTCATGCTATTGACCTTGCTCTCGTTCGGCCGGAAAGCTTCTAACGAGCCACCGACGTCGGCATCCTCAGCCGGTTCCGCCACCGCCACAGATTCGCATAAAACGCATCGGACGAATCGGCAAGCGAAGAGCTTCTGCGCGATGCCGTCTCTCCGGATCTTGAACTCCTTCGGGCAATCGGACGCCGCTACAAGGATCGCATACTCGAGGACGTCGAAAATATCGCCGTCCGCCCCCCGGAAAAACTTGCGCCACCGATCAATGACGCCGGATTTTGGATTCATGACGGGCAACGACCGAAAGTCTCGATTTGGGCAATGGTATTACAGGAAGAACTATCGGTTTCCCATAGAAACGGCGATCACCAAGCTCGATTCGAAGAATTGGGTAGGGGTTGTTCTTCCCCAAAAAGGCGGTCTGCAATCCAACAGATGGTGTATCGCCGGAACAATCAGATGAGGAAGAACGACGGCGAGACCGTGATATCTAAAAGCAAGCAAACACCAAAAATCCAGATAGGTACCGGATTTTGGAATGAGACAAGGTGAGATTCGCCCGGACAAAGGTCGCAAACCGATTTCACGTCAGATATTCCCGGATTCTAGCCGGTAAAACAGGAGAGGCCTCAACCAACAGAGCGACACCAGATTATGGTCCAAAAAGAAGCAGAGATTCTTATTCTTCTTCTCCTTCTGCTAGTTTATTGTTGTTATCGTTTAGAGAGGGAGGGAGAGGCGGCGATCAGAAGGGGACGCCAAACCGGTTCTCAACAAAAAGCTTTGAGTGGTTGAAATCGGAGGGGGGAGATGGGGCTTCCTCGTTTCGATGAGCGGTTTCGTGAATCCGCTCACCACTCTAGGCGACCGTCCTTTCCCTTTTGTTGACCTTCCCTCTCCTTGAATTCGTAAAAAGAAACGCAAAGAGACCCCTTCTGATTACTTCCCCTCCTCTATCAAATTCTTCCATTTTAACCGACTTATTAAATAAAATATATCCTCTCTCTCTCTCTCATATTTTATTTCATTATTCCTGCACTTATACTTTCCTAATTTTCGTTTTGCACCAATTCACCTGAAGTGCACACTAACTCTCTCTCTCTAGCTTCCTTCACGATAAGAAATCCTCTTGGAACATGTACAGATATGTTATATTGTGATGCACGTTATGATACATGTACATCTAGTAAGGTTTGCTTTAGATTTGGAATTATCCTCTTCCCAAATTTGCTCAATCTTTCTTCTTTGTTTTCTGAATTTTCTTTTTCTTATGTTTACATATCAGTTTGTTTTACATTAACTATCATAATCTCCATTTCCTCATTTCTCCCCTATGGTATGTTATAATTTCGTATATCATTTTTTCTACAGAATTTAATATATATTCCTTGACACACACACATACCTGTGTATGTATATATACCTGCATCTATACATAAGAGGGAAACTGAGACAATTAGCTCTAGCTTCAAGCTAGCTGATCAATCAGATCCAATACGAAGTGTGTAGCTGATGTGTATATATATGTATACATACATGCATATACATATACGTATATAGATAGATAGATATGTGTGTATAACTGGAATATTCTATTTGCCAAGAAGGGAGGGTGGCTTTCCCTTACGTGTCCGAAGTCTGAACTTTCTGCTTCGGGACGATTTCGCGATGTCGACTCGATTGAATTCCGCGATTAATCGTCTGGGCAGTCACCAAATATGGTTTGTGCCGGTTTTGCCCATCAGTGTTGCTTACACGCACTTGCTTACGTCCTTGGTATGACCTCGTCTCACCGCACCCAGTTCGGTAGTTCATTTTTTTGGGGAATTCATTGCTTAGATTTGGATTTGGATCTGGATCTATATGTAAGTAGCCAAATATATTTATTGGAATCAGTCGTTATTTTTTTGTTATGGTAAAATTACCCGTTCGATTCACCTAATACTGGCAGATGTATCAAGGTAAACTCAGAAATTTGGCTCAATTTGGTTTGGCTTGTTCCCATGTTATCCATGTTTGGTTTGTCAAACCATTTGAACTGAGCTCAATTTCATTCACGAAAGCTCAACAAGTAGCATTTTAACTAAGATAAATGAAACGTATATAAAAAATTTAAGGGTGTGTTTGATTCACAGTGCTAGGCCTCTCGTACTAGAATTATAAGCCTAAACACACATGGACTCGTAACCATAGTTAGTAAGAACCATGGTTGTGTTTGAATTGAAAGGTGTGCTGATGCTTGAGTTCTTGTTCAAGGCATGATAGCAACAAGAGAGAAAGAGGCTTTTGGGTTTTCATGCGAAGCTTCTGAGAGTCTACTTATTGTGACCCATTTCATCAAAGTTTTTACTTAAATTGGTCTTATAGAACCACAATTTCATGCTAGCAAAGGGTTCAATAGTTGATGCACAATGAAACTTAGCAATGTGAGTACCAAAAATCAAAGTTAAATTCTCTGAAACTTTATATCAGACACACCCTAAGAAAATCTCTCTCAACCCAACCCAGTTCAACTTAAGTTTAAGTCCATCGTCCCTCAAGTTCGAAAGTATAGTAGTATAATCCACTCAAACAGCCTGTCTTTGGTTGGTTTGGATCGTGTATAGGTTGTATATTCGACTCCATCAACTATAGACACGAAAAATACCTACGTTTGCATCCGCCCAAAGTAATAAAAGAAAAGCTTCTTCAGGGTTGACCTATTTATGACATAAACATGAGTGACACAAAATGAACAATATCCAGACCAGATTGCAACGGAATCTGATCCATTAGAACCAGACATGAAAACCAAAACAGGTACAAGTTGGAGAAACCACGTTCCCACCCATCCAATGTGACCCGAAAAATTGAACCGTGTTGGTGTTAAAATCGTCAGGGTGTCATTCTGAGGAAAGTTCACTTTTCTAGGCGGCGAGTTTCGTCAGCGATGTTTTGACGCCGCCGAGGAAAACTCGCCGAGTTCTCGACGTATGTTCGGGGATCAGGCCGCACTTGTCGCAAAACAAGCGAGCCAACACTAACCGTAACTTAACCATGGTTACCTGAAATCTTATGCCGCGAACGCCCGCAATTTTGTTTACACACGCCCGCGGAAACACGTAAGCTTTTCGTGTTTTAGTTTTATTGCCATAAATGCCACTGGCTGCTTTCGATCTAACCCGTAATGCTAGAAAATACCAACTTTACCCTTCGGTTTCTGGTACTGTTTCAGGTCCGGTTCTAAGGTCAAGTTCTTCCTTTTTGGCTCCATTTGATTTCAGACCGAGGACCAAACCGTTGGCTCATCAGTAGGGTTCTCTAACGCTCACTCGCTGGTGGCGAGTTTGATTACTGGTAGTGTGCATGTGTGTGTTAAGCTTCGGCCTCATAAAAAAAAACAGTAACTCCACGCGTAACGAGCAAGGGCTCACTTGATCAGGTGGTCAACTCACAAATTAAGAGGTCATTAGTTCGATACCTCGGGGGTGCATGTGTTTCTGGCTGTCATTGCAAGGAAGATAAGCCTGGTAATGGGGATGGCTTATACTCGGCTTTGTACTCAAATCTCAATTTTGTGCTTGGTACCCCTTTCATTATAAATTAGGACCAATACAGTGTCGGATCTTACGAGCCAAGAATTTACAAGCACACACACACACACATACACACACACACACACACATATATATATATATATATATAAACTTAGTAAATGGCATCCAAACCCTAAAGTAAGAAAGAAAGATTAATAGACATTGTTGTTCTTTTATATATATATATATATATATATATATATATATATATATATATATATATATATATATATATATATATATATATATATGAGAGAGAGAGAGAGTGAACCTTACCCAAAGCCTGATTTAAATTTTTTCAAGAGTTTAAAAAAAATGAATAATAACAATATTATTACACTCGTCTGAAAAAGTATAAGTGAGCAACGTCAATGGTGGTTAAGATCTAAATCACTTATATATATATATATATATATATATATATATATATATATATATATATATATATATATATATATATAATGTACCCGCATGCATGTACACATATTTGCACGTGTTTGGACATATATTATTTTATTTTTATTATTTCAGATTGGGCACTTTTATCCCATTTTCCCTGCATAAATATTGAAGATGTTCAGGTTCTCAGCCCCCTCCAAATGATCTTCTTCATATTCGGCTAGTTAGCTCATGTGAGGTTAGCTGAACCTGGACAATGCACAAGCCTACTTAGATGAGCTCAGCACAGGCTGTTCTTAAAGTTAAAATTGTACATTTTCACGTTATAATTTGTTGTTAATATTGGAAATTTGAGTCAAGTTTTTGTACAATTTCTTCTGTATTGTAGTTTTATACTTGCCATAATGAGTTTATAAGAGCTAAGCCGAGCCGAGCCGAACATGCATCGCTCATATTCATGACAAACTGATTATAAATGAGCTTGAGTTGATTTGAGTCATACCGGAGAGCAAAGCAGCTCGCAAGATAGGCTTCAAACAACAACAACAACTAAGCCTTTTCTCGTACTAGATGGGGTCGGCTACATGGATTCTTTGTTTCCACAAAGCCCTATCATGTGCCATGTTAGCAATTAACTCACAATAAGCTAGATCATTATTTATTGTTTCTTTCCAACACTTTTGTGGTCGTCCTCTACCTTTTTTAATACTTTCAAAATTTAGTTTTCATACTTTCATCTTCTTTCTATATGTTCAAACCATCTTCAACGATATTATCTCATTTTATGCTCTATTGGTGCCACTCCTAAATATAGTCTTTTCTTGTATGACCACTCATTCATATCAACATCTTCATTTTTGTCACAGGAATCTTTTGTACATGTTTATGATTAACTGCCTAACACTCAAAACCATAAAACATGATAGTTCTAATTGCTACCCTATAATAGGCTTGACTAGATGAAATCTTAGTCACCATTGATGTCTGAGTTTATGGATCTGAAATTATAGGCCCATTTGCTTCACAGTTAAACCTATTTTTTCGCTTGTAAACTTTTTACTTGATCATGAAACTGATCATCAACATATCTCTTAAGATTTTAGTGTCAGTTTTGTAGGTCGAGTCTCATAATGAAACACCCGTTAAAGGTGGCCAAGTTGATGAACTCAACAAAACTCGATTTTTGCCTCGACCTTATTAAACTTAACATGTTGTGGGTTGTGCTTTGCCCAGTTTGATAGACATCCTAATCAAGCCTTATACATATTGATATATCAAGTCATATATTCTTAAATTAAGAAAATTCATTAATATGTGGCTCGAGCACCTACCTCAATTACGAGCTTAGTTGAGCTATATAGTTTTCGAGCACATATGAGCCTGATTTGAAGATCATGATTCCACTTAAGATCTACAATGAAACAAGCTTAATTCGCCCTCGAGCGTGGTGATTCAAGCTTGATCAAGATCAAGTGACGACCGAGCATCCTTAAACGAGCTAAGTTGAACTCGCCTCTCGCTCGACTCAGCTTGAATATACCCTTATTATGGCACCATTTCTTTAAACGTATCAAGTTTAGAAGTGGGTTTGACTCAGCGATACCTAAATTGGGGATCTAGAACCAACTTTTTCGGATCAGCTTTTAGTGTTACCGGGCCATGGCCTCCAAAGCGAGCCCCAAAGTCAACACTGTGGACCATACACCGCTTTCGGCCGATTCCCTCCTGCTTCCTGGTGAGACCAGAATAGACAGACATTCATGTAAAATACAGGGGTATTTTAGTAATTATTCCACTGAAGCGAAAAGGACCTTTTGTTTCCGTAGGAGCTTTCTTTTCCGGTTCTGTTCATCGCCTGCTTTTCCATTTCCGATTCTACCTCTCTGCCTTCATTCTTCTTCGCTGACCGGAGATGCATTTTATTTGTTTATATTTTTATAGTAAATTATTGAATTATTTTGAAGATTCTTAATTATTAAATTATGAATTATGTGTAATCTTTAAACTCCTGTCATTATCAAACTTATGGTAAGTATGAAACAACGGCACGAAGCCGGTCTTATTGTTGCAACGGCCCTTGATCCTTTCGTTTCAATAAATAAGTTTTTGTAATAATTTAAAATAGGAAAGTATTTTTATTAAAACTTACGTACTTACTAAACAATTTCCCAACGTGTCATACAAATTGCACTTGTACCCTCACATCCAATGACCGTTGTAACTCAACACTACACACAAATATTTAAAAATTTTAAGTAGTTTTAATGGTTGTAGCGGCTGTTTTGATCGATAAAAAAAGGCTTTGAACAGTAAAAGTGTAGTGAAAGGCGATGAGGAGAGGTGGCCGTTGTCTAATCATCCAAAACGAGGGATTAAGCGCAAATCATTACCTCTCTTTTCTTTTCTTTTTTGTGTTAAAAGTTTTAAATGTGCACACACAGGAATGCTCAAATCTATTTGTTCATTTCACATGATCATAGTAGAGTTTTAAATTTAAAAGTGAACAATATTGTTGTACTTTATGAAATTTATATTTAATGTACTTAAATGCTTTTTGCTTTATCACTTTGGTAAAGATAAAGATTTTAAGATGATAAAGTGGATTTGAGTAGAATAAGGTGTCAACATGGACTTCTCTCTCTCCCTATATATATAGTGATTAGATAATGCTCACACCGACATCTTACTTACCGTTGTTTATGGGTAACATGAGCATAATGCAAATATTTTTTATATTTTTTAAAGTTACTAATTTTTTTTTAATTATATTCATACTACATAAAAGTAAGTGATTGATATAAGCGAACAAATATCGAACAAGATCCAATTTTTGTATATATATATATATATGTGTGTGTGTGTGTATGCATGCACACGTGTGTATATGGCATCTTAAATACGTCATGTTTTTGGTGCATAAGCTTGTATACACTTCTCAAGGTGGATATACATATAGAAAATTATGCACCAAAAGATATTATATATTTAGGATTCTCTCTGTATAAAACAACTTAATTTCCATGATGAATGTCACTGTATTTTTCGTAGCATGTGAACTCAAAAATCACACAAACAGATACTTCCGTTTGATCTTGATCTTATGGAATATATTAGTCAGCAACATATGCTGACTTGATTATATATATATATATATATATATATATATATATATATATATATAGAGAGAGAGAGAGAGAGAGAGAGAGAGAGAGAGAGATAACAATGAGCAAATATGATTAGAGAGAGAGAACAATGAGCAAATATGACCGGTCAATACGCGGCAAAATGCGAATGAGCATTCTAGATCATAGGTTGAACATGAAAACCTTTTGATTAGACCCACGCAAAATTGATACTTCTGGATCCAATCTGACATTGACTTGGATATTATGAATCGGTTCCGACTCGATCCATTATGTGAAACTGCCGTGGAGAGTTGCACTATCTTTCTCAAGGGATCTTCCACGTTGGCCACGTATACCCTTAGTGTACACCTCATCACTAGGATTTCGTGTTGATAACGCCGTTAATGACGTTATGTTGACGCCGTCAAATCTGACGTCCGGATGCATAACGGACGTGGCGAGCGCTTGGCGCCTGCAGACGAGCGGCACCGAATTGAGAGACGTCTGCTTCGAACCGGAAGGTAATGCCATATCTCAGAAATTGACTGAGTTACCCTCCGACTTCTTCGAAAATCACAAATCTGGATCGATCTTAACATCTTGATCCAGAACCGAGTTAGGGCATTAGAGGTTCGGGCAGGATCTTGCACGGGTGGAAGCTGCTTTGTTTTGGGTTGTAGAGAGTCGAGTCGTTTCGTGTTAGTTCTACACGAAGGTGCGCAGAACTTTTAATCTTGTTCTTCTGGTGCGCAACATTGAAAACACATTATAACGACACGGAGACGGACACTTTCTAGTAGTAATCACGATCGACCACCTTCTATTTTTAATCTAAGATCTAATGTAACAATTAAACTAATTACTGAAAGATCTATATAATAATTAAGGTATTTTTCTATCATCTTCCATATAATATGAAATAAGTAAAAAATGGTACAAAATTGTGATAACGCATAAACTACTTCTAAAGGTTAATAAACAAATAAATGACAAATCATATAGTAAACACGAGATAATACATTTATAGCATTATTAAAAATAGAAATGAGATCTAAAAGATATATACAAACATCATAATTAGATTTAAACAAATTTGAACACATGACAGTTTGAATTAGATATGGCTGATAGTTTTAACCAAAACCGATTTGAGTAAGGAACTGGTTGAAACAGAAACCGGACGTGGAATCATGGGCTATCCCATTTGGTCCTGGTTTCACTTTTCATGAAACCGAAACTGTAAAAAAAAACAGATGAAAATGGAACCGACCTAAAACCGAAACCAAAACCAGAATAGGACTCGAAACCAATAACCACCCAATTAAGTTCCGGTTTCATTTTTCATAAAACCGGAATGAGCACAAAAACCAGATGAAACTAGAATTGATCCAAAACCGAACCCGATGGTATCTGTACTTTTTTTCCTAAAAATTGCTTTAAATTTCAAAACTTTTTAATACTTTTTTCCCGGTTTGAAGCTGTTCTAGACTCGAACCGATACCATCACGGAACTGAAGGTCTTGGGTTTGTATCCCGAGCCGGACACGCGTCGGGTTCCAGGTTTCAGGACCGTAGCCGGTGCCATGTGTATTGAATCGTGATGGAAGAATCTGGACCCGTTACTTGACTGGATCCGAATCGTCTGACAGATTCCCACGTGAACTTATACATATCCTTGAAAAGACTCTGCGTTTGTGGGTCCCGTGCGAAACCATATCACTTAGTGTGCACCCGATTCAGTTAAAATGTCTGGTTGACCCAAATCCACTTAGTCAGGTTTGGTATGTTCAGTAAGATACAAAGGCATATTCTGTTGGGATTCGAAGTCAGAATTTTGGACCAATACCTCAATGCAATCCTTCTCTGAGTAGAACCCACAGATCCAATATCCTATCGAACTCCAAATCCAATTAGATGCATTGGAATTGGATATCGGAAATCGCATCTAAGTTAACATGCAGATATGTTTGGCATAATTATCCAGTGGCCCAATCCAAAACTAACTAACTATATAGAAAGAAAGAAAAAGATTGGATTGCTTTTAGGTGACATGAGTGTAATAAAATACTATTCATAATTTTTTAAAACTCTTTAAAAGTTTTGAAATTACTCTTATGTTACTTAAAAACAATGAGTGAGCAAGTATCAATGTGAGTATATATATACATACATATATAAAGAGAGAGAGGGAAACTAGTGTGCTAGAAAAATGTAGAAATGAATATCTAGTAACCTTTTGAAGTTTGATGAAGGAGAGAAATTATTGAAATGAAAAAGCAAACATGTATGCATATACATTTTTGCATGTATTTTTATTTAAGTGTATAAGCATTTTTGTTTTAACCACTCAAACTTTTTGATTCGATAAGTAAAACTACACATTTTTACATTTCAACCTTCAATTGCTTGTTTGCATGGTTTTATCGTTTCAACCACATAAAAACCATATATATATATATATATACGTAATTTGTGATTTTATTTAGTTTTTAAAGTGATTTTATTGGTGTCAGCAATGATTTTGAGCAATAGAAGACAATTTTTGATAGTGGAAGATGATATAAGGTGATGGAGGTGGTTGAAACGGTGGAACAATACAAAACGCATAATCAAGTATCATCTTGTTTATATATATATATATATATATATATGTGTGTGTGTGTGTGTGTGTGTGTGTTTGTGTGCGTGCGCACGTGCATGTGTGTGTGAATAACGTGGTCGTGTTGTTGGCTGGCTATTAATTGGGCGGGTGGTGGTTTCTAACAATCCGGCTAGTTGCAATATTATGTTAATCAAGCAATAGCTTGCTTTCCAGCTATCGGATAAGGTTCATGATGCATATGGAGTGAAGAAATGGACCCCAACTTCACGCATCAATCATGAACTTGGTCACGCAATTATCGTTGGTCAAACATGTCTTCCATGGAGAGATGAGATCAAATCAACTTCTTCCATACCTTTCTTTTCAAGAAATAATACAAACTCGAAAACCCAAATAAAACGGAACTATGTATCATGCAGTTTTGTAATTTTGAAGCTCCTTTAATGCGACCATTACAACTATTAATAAGCCTTTTCTTTAGATGAGTGAGTCAGTGATAGATCTACATTGAGGCGAGGTGAGGCAGCTGCCCCACTTAAAATTTAAGTGAAACAATTGAATCCATTATCACTATACATAGTTGGTCTCACCTCAAATGGTCAAATAGATAGTTTGTCTCACTTTACGAAGAATTTGCTATTAAGATCAGTTACATGTCTTCTTTGTTTTCATAGAGCTCGTTCTTGTGTCGTAGAACTTGATTATTATAACTAATTTTAAAAAATAATATAAAACATAAATAAAGATGGTGGTGTGAGTGTGTGACACATGAGGAGAAATACATTTCTTAGCTCTATTTTTGTGTTTCCATCACGAACAGCACCAAATAATAGCAAGTTTTAACTCACGTCATTTTAAAGCCAAACTGTTGTGCTCTTGATCTCTTCTAATGGCAGTCTGAAGATGCTTGCATTGGTGTCTGTAAACAAGTTCTCATATATATATATATAAAAGATGCAACACAAGGACTTCCTTGGAGGTTACCCCTACTGATACGATTCTCGTCTAAGCATGTGTAGTTTTGGGTCGGTCATGCAAAGAATCTCTTAGAGGTTTTACCATGTTCTCTCTATATATATAAAAAGAGAGAAAATGATAAGTGCATCTATTCATGTTTAAATATACTTAAACATCTCTATCATCTTGATTTGCATGATTTATGATATAAATTTGAATTTAAAAAATAAAAAAGTATTATTACATATTTTTAACTCACATTTTCATTGTTGATAATGCAAATCAAACAATGAAAACGTTTTAAGAATGTGTGAGTGGTTCACCCGTACAGTCAAGTTACTTTTTGAATAAAAATAATTTTAAAATACATGCCAAATTTAAATATGAACTATCAAATCTTTTGATCGAATGGTCCCGATTTGATAAATTGGTGTATCACTTATACACGATACGCCAATTCCGTAGAGAACAAAAAACTATCAAGAAAACATTCGAAAGGTACAAACGGAGCTAGCATTCAGCTAGCCGTTGTTCATCATGTATATGTTTTGCCGGGGGGGGGGGGGGGGGGGAGAGAGGAGAGGGTGTTGATATCAAAATGTTTTGGAAAGTACATGCAACGAAATTTTCTAGCATATACAGAAATAACAAATTATTTTGGGCACTTTAATCGCAGATATTATCTTGAGAGTGGCAGTCGAACCAAGTGAGGTCACTGGAAAAAGAAATTCACGAAAAGGTCCTGCAACATTTTTTTGGGTAGGTTCTTTTTCACATCAACCCGAACCAAATTGGCTCATGATCCGGTGAAGTGAGATATTGGTCTCACCCGAAATCTGAAAAATTCTTAGGTCAAGTACTATGTAGACGTGAAATCAAAGCCTAAATCAAATCAGAACCATAACATGAATTCAGTGTGTCATGGTTTTGAGGAGATAAGAATTGAGGATTCAAAACCATCGGTTCTGGTTTACGACGGAGTTTAGGAGCATCAAATCGTATCAATGGGTCAAGTTCCTGCCTCCAGAAACTGTAGCAGTGATGCCATGCTAGGTGGTTGAAGTTGTTGGAGATGCTTTGCTTTCGACGACGTGCTTCAGTTTTGTTTGGTCTTGCCTGTAGTGCCTGTTCGCCTAAAAATCATGCAGAAGTTTGTTTGTGTTTGAGGTTTCCACACAGGAGTTTCCCGAGAGAGGAACTCAGTTTGTTTTTTCAGACTATTTCTTTTTGTGTATATATTTTGTATCAACTACTTCGTTTAAATAGGCAGCTTGCTCCCCCCTCTTCCCGGATTTCCCTTCTGTAGCTTCCCTCATCTAGAGCGTTATCCAGAGCATTACCGAAAATCTCGGTAATGTCCTCTGGTTATGATCCTTCCTTATCCATGATATAGGTAACGGTCTGGATGACCAGTCCAGCTGTTACCTGAGCCGAGAATGACCAGATCATATCATCTCCCACTTGGTCATTTGAGCTAAGTGTACAGACGTACTGATTTCCTCCCACTCTTACAGGGTTTCACCTAATACTGTCTTTCCACGACTGCTACTGCAACCGATACCCGTTGTATGATTATTTCTCTATACAACAATTTATCCGTTATATGGTTGTTTACCTATATAACACTTTTATCCATTGTGTGGTTATTTTCCTACACAACAATCAAACATACCTCAAACCCATGTTTGTAACATATTTTGAGAAAGTTCCTCTATTATGCCTTTTGTCAAGGGGTCAGCCAACATATCTTCTATTGGCATGTATGAGATTAATATTTCCTTTCTCATCACCATATCATGAACATAGTGGTATTTCACCATTATATGCTTGCTTTTTTAGCAATTAGCTCCACTCTTGATAAGAGTAATTGTTGTATTGTTATCACAGTAGATAACCACTAGCTCATCTGTTATTTCCAACTTCAAATCTCGTATAAAGCGGCTTATCCAAACAATACTTATTGCAGCCATACAACAAGCTACATAATCAGCTTCCTGTGTATGCAATGCTACACAACCTTATTTCTTACATGCCTAACAAACAACATCACCTCCAAATAAGAATACTTGTCCCAAGGTTGATTTGCTGTCATCTTTGCTCCCGGCAAAGTTAGTGTCTGAGTATCCTACCACCTTCAATTCATTTGTTTGAAAACACAATTTCAAGTCTTTTGTTCATTTTAGATATCTTGAAATCTTTTTCACAGCTATCCAATGCTGCCAACCAAGATTACTTTGATATCTACTTACAAGACCAACAACAAAACTGATATTAAGTCTTATACACAACATAGCATACATCAAGCTACCAACAACTTGTGCAAAAGAAATATTAGGCTTTTCGTCTCCTTCATTGGGACAATCAACCTTACTTAATTTGACCTCTTTTACAATAAGTGTATCTGCAGACTTCCTTTCACCCATTTTAAACTTCTTGAGGATATAATCAATATATCTCTCCTCACTCAGGCATAAGAGTCTAGATTCTCCATCTCAAGAAATCTTTATTCCTACGATATAGGATGCTTCTCCCATATCCTTCATTTTGAACTTCTAGTTCAACCATGACTTGGTTTTGACAATTATCTCGTTGTCGTTTCCAGTCAACAATATGTCATCTACATATAATGACAAGATGACAAAGTTGCTCTCACTATTCCAGACATTATACATAATGATCAAGTTTATTAGCCACAAACTCAAGTTCTATAATGATATTTTGAAAAGTCAAATACCATTGGCGAGGTGACTGTTTCAGGCCATATAGGGATTTTTTTTAACTTATATACTTTATCTTTTTGGCCTTCAATCACAAATCCTTTTGGCTGTTGCATATATATGATTTCTTCTAAATCTTCGTTTAGAAAGACTATCTTTACTTTTAACTAATGTAAATCCAAATCATAGTATGCAGATATTGCTAGGATTATACGTATGGATACAAATTTTGCAATTGGAAAATATGTCTCAACATAATCTATCTCCTCTTTTTGCGAAAACCCCTTTGCAACCAACCTTGCTTTAAACTTGTTGATTGTACCATTGACCTTATATTTCTTTTTCATAACCCATTTACAACCTATGCCTTTCTTTCTTTTTGGCAAATCAACAAACTCTGAGACTTGGTTTTTTTCAATGGGTTCAATTTTCTCATCCATGACTTTCTCCCAATCTGTTGTTTCTGATAAGTTTATTACTTGTTGATAAATCAAGTTATTAGTCAACTCATCCAAATCCATCGAATTACACAATCCTTCTACGAGATAAGTGTGATAATCCTTTAAATAGGATGGAGTGACTCTTGGCCTTTTATTTCTACTTAAGGTATCAGTAGTTTCAGGAAGATCTTTAATGGGCTCAAAAGATGATTGGTGTCTACCAGATCATCCTCATATTCATCATTATTTTTCAAGATGTAATTCTTAGTATCTTTTAAGAATTCAACATCTATGCTTTCAATGAGTTCGTGATCCTTATGATAAAATCAATATCCTTTTGAACATTTCAGATATTCAATGAATATACATCTCAAGGACTTACTGTCTAGCTTATCTCTAGACTGATCAAGGATCTTTACATGTTCAACAGATCCCCACTTCCTGAAATGACGTAGGTTCAGTTTTCTGCCAAACCACATCTCATATGGTGTAGTGAATAAACCTTACACGGTACTCTATTAAGTATGTAAACAACTATACTTACTGCTTATTTCTAAAATACCTTTAGAAGAGAGGCATTTTAATATTTAGCAAGGTCCTGTTGTATTTTTCAGCTACACCATTTTGTTGAGGTGTCCTGACATTATATTTTGTTTTGCAATACCAAAGTCTTTATAGAATTCCAAAAATTATGTCGAGGTATACTCACCACCTTTGTCAGATCTTAAGACTTTCATCGAATGGCCTAATTGGTTTTCCACTTCTTTCTTATATTCTTTAAAAGCATCAAGTGCTTCAGATTTATGTGTAAAAAGATATAAATACATATATCTAGAGTAATCATCGATAAAGGTTATAAAATAACCCTTTCCACGACGTGTCTTTACTTTAAAAGCTTTACATATGAATAACCTCCAATAGGGTTGTTGCTCTTGTTGTTTCCTTGGAAAAAACTTTCCTTGTCATTTTTTCTTATATACAAATATCACTCTTGTTGAAAGTATTTTTTTCGAATCTAGGCAATAAGTCAAAGTTGAATAATTTTCTTAACTTTTCAAAACTTATATGCCCTAGGCGTTTATATCACATATTCACATCCATAAAGACACTCTCAATATAAGCAAAAGTTGTACCAATTTAATTATCAAAAAGCTTAAACAATCTATGTTCTACATCGAATTCCACAGAGAATAATATTCTCCCATGCTTTTCTACAGTCACCTTGTTAGGAATAAACCTAACCTCAAAACCTTTCTTTACCAAGTCAGAGATCGAGACCAAATTGCACCTTATAAATAACACAATTAACACATCAGTCAATACAATTGGTTTGCCTTGCACAAATATTCTGAAGGACCCAATACCCAAAACATTCGAGAAAGTATTATTTCCCATGTAGACTCGATATTCTCCGGGTTTGTATTCTTTCAGATCCATTGGTCGTTCTTTGGTCTTCGAGATGTGCCGTGTACCTCCTAAGTCTATCCACCAACCTATCATTTGGTAGTCTAAATAAAAGCATTCTGAAATCACGCAGATTATGTCCTATTTCTCTGACTATCCGTGTTGTGAGTTATTTCTTCCACCTTTCTTATTGTGGCAGTCCCTTTTATAGTATCTTATCTTTCTACAGTTGAAACACTTGACCCGAGAAGGGGTTTCCTACGATTTCTTAAAATTTTGACCTTCTTTCTTGTTATTCTTGTCAAATTTCTTGTTTGGTTTTTTCTTCTGTTTGGTTTTGGAGCTAGACATACTATGAAAGAGAGAGAGAGAGAGGGAGGGTGATCGTCCGCCGACCGCCAGTGTTTTCCTGGTTTTTTTAACGGGAGATTACAATAGAGGGAGTGGCCTCTGAGTTTTTTTTTTTTTGCTTTGCGGCGATAGTCACCCAATATCGACTTTTAGTTATGGATTTACAAATAAAAAAATGGACAAAGAAGAAAAGAGTGCATCGAGCTATTCGGACTAAATGGTGGAACCTCAAAAGTGAGAAAGAAGATATATTTAAACAGAAAGTCCTTCAAGGAGATGTTTGGAATTATGTTGGCACACCCTCTGATATGTGGAACAATATGGCTATACATATTAGGAAAGTGGCGAAAGATGTGCTAGGGGTATCTAAGGGAGGTGTACCGGCACAAAAAGAAGCTTGGTGGTGGAGTGAAGTAGTACAAAATAAAATCAAGGCAAAGAGGGCATGTTACAAATTACATTATGCTAAGAAAACTAGTGAAACTTTAGAAGCTTATAAGAAAGCAAAGAAGGAAGCAAAAAAGGTCGTTAGTGAAGCAAAAGCTAAGATTTAGGAGGACTTATATAAAAAACTCAACTCAAAAGAGGGTGAAAGATATATTTTTAGGATAGCTAGGGCTAGAGATAAGAAAACTAAAGATCTTAATTATGTTAGATGCATAAAAGACGAGGATGAAAAAATTCTAGTGGCAAATGATGATATAAGAAATAGATGAAAAAACTATTTTTATAATCTTTTTAATGAAAATAAGGATGTTAGTATTAGTTTAGGAGATTTAGCCAAGTCAGAAAATTATATAAACCACAATTTCTACCGACGTATTCAAAAGAATGAAGTCAAAGAGGCTCTTAAACATATGAAGAGTGGTAAATCGGTAGGACCAGATAATATTCCTATAGAAGTTTGGAAAATACTAGGAGAAATAGGAATCACTTGGCTCACAAGACTATTTAATGAAATATGGAAAAACCAAAAGATGCCCGAGGAATGGAGAGCAAGTACACTATACCCGTATATAAGAACAAGGGAGA
The DNA here is from genome assembly GCA_036023115.1 of Brasenia schreberi. Taxonomy (NCBI): domain Eukaryota; kingdom Viridiplantae; phylum Streptophyta; class Magnoliopsida; order Nymphaeales; family Cabombaceae; genus Brasenia; species Brasenia schreberi. The sequence goes on along the minus strand of JAYKKT010000078.1, from coordinate 7,028,807 downwards.
CATTCAAAATTGTTCGAATTATCGAGGTATCAAGTTAATAATCATACTATGAAATTATGGGAAAGAATTATCGAATGTAGGTTAAGACAAGTATCAAGTACAACAGAGAACCAATTTGGATTTATGCCAGGTAGATCTACTATTGAGCGATCCACCTTTTGAGACGTCTTATGGAACATTTTAGAGCAAAAAAGAAAGACCTTCACATGATATTTATTGATCTAGAAAAAGCTTATGATAGGGTACCGAGGGAAGTTCTTTGGAGAACTTTGGAAAAAATTATCCCGTTGACATATATTAACCTTATAAGAGACATGTATGATGGTGCAAAAACATGTGTGAGGACTCATGAAGGAACGACAGACTTCTTTGAAGTTAATATTGGGTTACATCAAGGATCAACTTTAAGTCCATACCTATTTATAATGGTGATAGATGAGTTAACAAAACATATTCAAGATGAAGTACCTTGGTGTATGTTATTTGCAGATGTTGTAATTGTATTAGTGGAGGAGTCTAAGGAAAAAGTTAATAGAAAATTGGAACTATGGAGAGAAACATTAGAAAACAAAGGCCTCCGACTTAGTAGAACAAAGACAGAATATATGGAATGTAAGTTTGATCATTTGGCTACTTCAGAGGATATAGAAATTAAAATTGGCACACATTGCATTCCCCAAAAGGAAAGTTTTAAATACCTAGGGTCAATTTTTCAAAGTGATGGAAGAGTTGATGGAGATGTTACACATAGAATTAATGCTGGTTGGTTAAAATGGAGAGGAGCATCAGGTATTCTTTGTGATAAGAAGATACCATTAAAATTAAAAGGTAAATATTATAGAGCAGCAGTTAGGCCTGCCATGTTTTATGGTTCTGAGTGTTGGGCAGTTAATCATCAACATGTACAAAAGATGTCTGTGACAGAAATGAAGATGTTGAGATGGATGAGTGGTCATACAAGAAAAGACCGTATACATAATGAGGTTATTAGAAACAAATTAGGAGTGGCACCAATAGAGGATAAAATGAGAGAACATCGTTTAAGATGGTTTGGACATATAGAAAGAAGATCAAAAGAAGAACCTGTAAGAAGGTTAGAAAAACTAAATTTGGAAAGTATTAAAAGAGGTAGAGGACGACCACAAAAGTGTTGGAAAGAAACAATAAAGAATGATCTAGCTTATTGGGAGTTAACTGCTAACATGGCACACGATAGAGATCTGTGGAAACAAAGAATCCATGTAGCCGACCCCGTCTAGTATGGGAAAAGGCTTAGTTGTTGTTGTTGCGGCGACAGTTTTTGGCCTGATATTGGTGGCCCGCCTTGAGGCCGCTGGATGCTTTGGTCGTTTCTGCCTTTTCTGCTTCTGGCCGTGGGCGGCTTTGACCGTTTTCGGCTTTCTGCCTTTTGGCCGTGAGCGGCTTTGGCCGTTTTCGGCTTTCTGCCTTCTGGGCATAGGCGGCTTTGGCTGTTTCTGGCTTTCTGCCTTATGTTTCATTCCTCTTCCACCTCCCTTTCTTTTCTCTCCTCTACTTTCTTCCTTTTTTTTTTGTTCTTTAAAAAACTCATGTTTACCTGGACGTGTGATTTTTTTGTATGGTCAAAGACGAGGCCCTGATACCAGATGTTGGAGATGCTTTGCTTCTGGCGACGTGCTTCAATTATGTTCAGTCCTGCCTGTAGTGTCTATTCGCCTGAAAATCATGTAGCGGAAGTTTGTTTGTGTTTGAGGTTTCCACATAGGGGTTTCCCGAGAGAGGAACTCAGTTTGCTTTTTTAAACTATTTCTTTTTGTGTATATATTATGTATCATCTGCTTTGTTTAAATAGGCAGCTTGCTCTCTCCTCTTCACAGATTTCCCTCCTATGACATTCCTCATCTGGAGCGTTATCCAGAGCATTACCGGAAAACTCGGTAACGTCTTCTGGTTATGATCCTTCTTTATCTATCTTACAAGTAACGGTCTGGATGGCCAGTCCAATCGTTACCTGAGCCGAGAATAGCCAGATCATATCAGCAGTGTTCAAACTTGATTCAGGCACTGGTTTGTTGGAACAAGGTTAGTTATTTCTAACCTCCAGTTTAAGCAGGCTTGCATGCACACGCATTTACGTAGATGCAAACGCACTTGTGCATGGACACACATAAACATATATATATATATATATATATGTGTGTGTGTGTGTGTGTGTGTGTGTGTGTGTGTGTGTGTGTGTGTGTGTGCGTGTGTCCATATGTATATATATAGATATATATACACAAACACATACACACGGTGTGTGATTGATTCTTTCTAATATATGTGTGTGTGTATGCATGCGTGTGATTGATTCTTTCTAAAGTATTAAGAACCTGATCCGAGACCAGTCCAGCCAAAGACCAAACTGAAACTAAACTGTGGTTGGTCAAGTTCGGGTTCAAAATCCAGACCAGAAATTACATGATACCAACGTCTTTACTGCCAACTATTCCTCTGAATCTATAATTTTATTTTTTATCTACTGAAAACCGAACCTGGAGCTTATCCATAGTGGATTTTGGTTTGGGTTTAACTTGAACCTCCCAAACCCAACCCAGTTACCTAATAAAGCCGACCTGGGAATGACAAAATGGATTGAGTTCATATCCGAATCCAATTAGTCCAATCTAGTAAGCAAACAGAATCAGATTAATGGTGGGACTGAGGATTCAGTGCTAACATTTAACATGCAAATCCATACGTAAATATCTTTAGATAATCCTAATCCAGTACATTATCTAAATATAACTTAGTAGCTTGCAATCCCGATTAGCGAGTCGGGTCAGATCAAGTTCTAGAATTCATGATCCAAAATCAAAACCCGAATCGGACTGCCTGGATCCAATCAAGTCGCATTGGGTAATGACAGAATCCAATCGGTAGACATCCTTAGCTAACTTTAACACTAAACCATAAATTAGTGTAGTACAGATTGGGATGGCAAAATTGGCCCCACCCTACCCAATTTAAATCGGGCAGGTACTGTCCTCTTTGACCGGGTTCAGGTTCAGAGATTGCCCAAACATTAACCAGGCATGAGGCAGATACAGGTAACATGTACCATACCCATACCCATACCCATACCTAAACCAGACCATATGTGTGTTGACTCCCGTCATCCCGTGTACATGTTTGTGTGCATGCAAATGTGTGAGAGAAACTGCTGCTATGTTTTAGTTTTAGCTCAACAGGAGCCCCCATCGTTGTGGTTGGTTCTGAGTTTTTATTTCAGGAAACTGGTATCAACAGTTTCGGAGCGGTTTGGTTCTGGTTTCAGGTCGACTTCCTGCTGCCATAACCTTACGAACAGATGCTTTAAGAACATGATTCCAAAGGTTCTTACTCTAATAAGATGGCATTAAAGAATGTCATCGGAGAGTTGAGAATGGGAATTTCTTGATACTTTTGGATAAAGGGAAAAGCCAAGATGCGATTTTCTTGATATGTTTGGATAAAGGGAGTTGCGAATGGGAACCCAATCTAAGAAGATATGAAGTATTATCCAGATTTGTCAAAATATTCCCTATCACTGAACCCCAACTGACTCAAATCCATTAACCAAGATTTTTCACTTAGCACCCATTTACATCGCCGGCAAACTAGCGAGCAAACCAAACAAAAGTTGTTCATCGCCGGCGGTGGATAAACTTGTTTCGCGTGGAGCCGGCTTTAAAGGTTTTCAATTTTTTTGAAATTTCAATACAGAATTTCGGATGGGGCGGACGCCCCACCCTCCCACAGTGTGGATCCACTGCTGTTCATGGCATCTTCATCAGCTTAAAATCTTGCTCGTGTTCAACTGGCTAGCGCATCTAAGCAGAGCCGAACCTGAACATAAACGAGGCGAGATAGATGAGCTGGACATGATCTGCTCACAAAGGTTAAAAGTGTAATTTTTACATACAATTTTCAGCAATAACTTTAGTTTTTATCACACATTTCATCATTTTTAATCAAATTTTTCAATAGTGAAAAGATTTGATCTTTTAGTGGGTTGACATGGTTTTCAGCATATATTGCATACAATTCTCTATACATTATTAGGTGAGCTTAAGTGAGACGGTGAATAAATTAAGAGAAAAATTGGTGTGATATCAATAAAAGATAAAATAAAAGAAATATATATAAGGTTGTTATTTCTTCGGTCAAATAAAGTTGTCACCATCAAAAAGGTACGAAAATTTAGATGGTAAAAACTTGAAATAGTTAGTTCTAGCGGCCCTACAAGTAATGTCTCACTGCGGGTTGACTCACAAGTTGAAGGTCACGAGTTCGACCCCCAGGCATAAATCCAGCTTCAGACTCCCTACTGTAAATAAATAAAGTACCAAGAATCCATGTAAGAGACCCAATTGGTCTGCGATAAGGCTTAACTTTGGTTTTGGATTTTAGGGGAAAGGTTGACAGTGTCTCATTACCTTTATGTGGTCATCGTGGTGACCCACTGAATCCATCCTATACTACTACAACAACAACAACTAAGCGTTTTCCCATTCTAGATGGGGTCGGTTACATGAATTCTTTGTTTCCACATAGATTTATCATAATTTGTAGAATCCATGGTATATAAGTTGACAAATGACAAAATTTTATGCTAGTTGTTAAAAGTCTAACACAACCCTCCTCATTTATTCGGGTTTGGGACCCGTCTTACAAGGATGATCCCTTTCATGAGGGGAGTTCACTGAATCCATCCTACATGGAGATAAAATGGTACATGACCGAGCGAAGGAACCCAAAACACAAGTGGGAAAAAGAGTCACTCACCGGGATGAGAACTACCTCTTTCTAGTTCAAGCCAAACAAAGTATTCTTTTGCAAACTTGGCAAAAAAGATGAGCACTAGTTTGGGGATAAGATACTGCAATTCCACGTCGATAAGGCTAACCTTGAAAAAGATAAAGTTTACCAATACACAAGATTGAGAAACAAAAACAAAAGAAAGGTCTTTCTCACACACACATGGAATTCCGATTATGTATCAAACCCTTCCAGTCAAGAATTGGGACATATTGGTTTATATGCACAAATCTTACAAGTATGATTTAATTATATGCACATATAATTGTCCTTTGCTTTATAATGTATTTAATGTTTCGGAGAATGAATACATGTTTTAGTTCCATCTGAAACATGTATGAAACCTTTCGGTCTCGAGTGACATTAAATACATTATATAAAGCAAAGGACAATTATATGCAGTGGGGTGGAAGGAACGAACTGCCTATTTAACCATTTGAGGTGGGACGAATATGTATAATAGTATGAATTAAATCCTATCTTGTAAGTTTTTCACTGATTTTTTATATGGGACAGCCACCCCATCTCGTCTCAATGTAGATGTGCCTTTGGTTATATGCATAATTTTACTCATGGTTCAGCTAATGATGTTGCTCTTTCTTCGAGTTAAAGGTTTTTGGGTTGAGTCTTATTCCAACTGTTTTGTATTATTTTTTATCATTTTTTAATGCTTTTGAAAAATACTTAAAAAACACATATGCACACCTAACACACATATCCTTGTCTCTTTGTTTCTTGATTTTTGCACATTTATCGTTTTTCATGTCTAATTTTCATTTTCGTCCTTGCAACTTAAGAACAAACTACATATTCAAGAAATGCATAGCGCAAAATAATGGGCTCATTAAAAAAATGACCTCTCTCTCTCTCTATATATATATATATATGAAAATTGGATCTTGTCTAGCATACCTATTAAAACTATTAAAGAGCTTTAGAAAAGTATGAAAGATATTTTTATTGCAATCATATAATATAAAAAGCAATGGATGGACATCAATAAAGAGAGAGAGGAGAAAGAAGAGCACCAAAAGAGAAAACTTATGTGTTTGTGGAGATGTGCTAGTGCCCGTGAGGGTTGACAAAAAGGAAACACATGAGCGGATGGAAAAAAAGGAAAAAAGAAAGAACCTCCATCAGGCACGCCCCAAAGGCATCTGCTAACAAAAAAAGGACGTATCATAGCATGTATAGAGCAAGAAAAAGAAGAGCGAGAAAAGAGAGAAATGGTAAGAGGAGAGAGACCTACCTCAACCTTTGAATTTTGTGGTAAGAAGCACTTTCTGCAGAAACGAAGATGGAAAAATGAGAGACCCCAATATAAGATAGAGAGAGACTCTTTGATATTAATTTGGTTTAGGATGTATTAATAGCAATTTGGAGCGTGACAATAAGAACTCCCTAAAAAGTGTCGTCGGATTTCATTTTTAACTTTAAAGGGAATTCTTGATGTAGACTTTGAGAAGGTGAGCGGTTGCTATAACTTGAAAAATTAGGCTTGAGTCCCGAGCCGATCAATTTTATTTAAAATTTATAAAAGAATTTGAAAATTACAAAAACCGATGGATTGAAACCGATTGTTCCGGTTTGGTTCCGGTTTTATAAAAGGTGAGGTAGGTTCTCACCAAGTATATTTATTGGAAAATTTATATACAAACTATGCATACATCGGAAACCATTATCGGAATCCATTGTAGGGATGATCCTTTGAACACTCCACCCTAACTTACCTAATTCCTTACAAAATTGAATGTGCATTTAGCATTTTGATAAAGGAGTGTTTTCGCTTCATTTTGTGAATTAGACTCTTTGCTTCTATGAGCAACTAATGCAAGCCAACCACCAGTCAGGATAATATGTTTATATATATATATATATATATATATATATATATATATATATATATATATAAAAGTATAGTTAGGTCTATCAAACTCTGTCGTGGTTGGTTTACTACGAGATATTATTATGAGCATTTGATTGTCATTGCTGATGGAAAATCTTGTTTCTCATACCTATGTACAATGAAAACTTCATAGGATATCAGTTAGGCTTCAAAACAAAAAGGCCCGTATTTGGGTGATGTTATGCATGAACTTCCCTAGATGTTAAAATAATATATTTGCTTTTTGAAGATAAAATGAAAGCCTTCCTTGACCTTTTCACAGTCAGTGCTGTTAATATTGAAGTTGCTCAATAGCTGGAGGTTCTCCATGGCTTCATAGAACGAAATTGAAGCTCTTTATCTAGAAAGAGAGAGACGACGTCAAAATCATCTTTTGTCCACCAACCTAATTCATGTGGTTCTTACAGCTATTCCTTGCAGTGAGGAGAAATATATTAGTTCGGATGATACGCAGATTTATAACGTGCTCGGTTTTCATATATATATATATATATTATACATATGTGTGTATTTATAGATTTATAACCAGCCACCACCCCACCTCACCTCAATGTAGATCCGCCACTGGTTGTAGCTACTGAGCGTTGAAATGAATTTTATTAACATTTCTCTCTCTCTCTCTCTCTCTCTCTCTCTCACACACATGTATATAAAAGAGGAAAACAAGAAGGATTCGGCAAACCTATACCAAAATGCAAGATTTTCAATAAGCCCCAAAAGAAATTCCTCATATATACTCTATATATTATATATATACATATATATATATATACACACACACACATATATATATATATATATATATATATATATATATATATATATATATATATATATATATATATACATATACATATATACATATACATATATACATCTACATATATATACATATACATATACATATATACATGTACATCTACATATACATATATACATATACATATATATATATATAAAATTTCTTGGCCTACATATATATATACATATATATATATATTAAAGATTATAGCAGTGAAGGGACTGGATTCCAGTTGTTTGCCATGGCAAAAGGGCCTAGGTGGTCCATTGATGTGGGCTGGCTGCATTTCTCTCCTTTTCTTTTATTTGTTGTTTTTCCCTTTTTTTAAATAACCAATTGCTTCAAGCTGATTTTTGCCATCTAATAAAAATGTTGCCATGTAATAATATATGATATCCTGTTCAGTTTTCTATAATTCGTTATTGACAATATCGTTATAATATGCTAAATTATATGCTAAATAAAAGCTTAAGGGCCCATTTGAATATGACCTTCACCTCCTCCAAGTCAATCCAATTAATTACTCAAAGAAAAGAATAATAATTTCAGTCAATATGGAAGGTAAGCTTGTTTGTCAAGATCGTGACGGCCTGGCAACATTGCCATTGGTATGTCCTGACTTTGGGTGAAGCAAAAAGGACTCTATCATCTAACATATGATGACACATACCCTATCTCTCTATCTTAGCCGTCCAGTTTCACCTGTGGATGGCTAATCACAGCCATTGAAATGAATGCACATGCATAAGCACTGCTTTGATTTGTTGCCAAAAGTTTGTCATCCTATTTGAGATAACTCTGCTCATGTAAGGGATTATCTTTGCATGGCCTGTCCCAAGCTCAGAAAAAAAAGGTTTGTCTTAGATAATGGACAACCAATGTTAAACTTTATCACAACAATTGAAATGAATGCACATGCATAAGCACGGCTTTGATTTGTTGCCGGAAGTTTGTCATCATATGTGAGTAAGGGATCATCTTTGTATGGCCTGTCCCAAGCTCATAAAAAAAGAAGGTTTGTCTTAGGTAATGGACAACCAATGTTAAACTTTGTCACAACCATGCACATGCATAAGCACGGCTTTGATTTGTCATCATTTAGAAAACAAGCTAAAAGTGAGCTCGGCTGACTATGTTTGGACTCTGCTCGTTAAGAAATAATGAACAGCTCGCCAACATGTTCGAGCATAGATTGTTGATAAATATGCGAACAAGAGCTAGCACGTATGGAAAACAAGCAGACACCATGTGTTCGGTTCATTCTGTCCATTTACCAGCCTTAAGGATACATAAATATGAAGGCGAATCTCCGATGTTTTGTTGAGCCTGCCGCTTGCCTGTGTCTACCGGAGGTACCTGTTCACCTGAGTTTGTGCAACGGATTTTCGAGGTTCCCACACAGGGTTTCCCAGGGAGAGGTTCACAGATCGTCTCTCTTTTTGTAATCTTTTTCTCTGTGTATTTGTATATGCATATTTTCTTTGACATGTAATGACTGCTTTTATAAGCAGCCCGCTCCCTCCTTATCTTAGATATCCCTCTTGTGGTTTCCCTCGTTCGGAGCGTTAACGGGGATATTACCAGAAATCTCGGTAACATCCACCGTTACGATCTGGTTTAACTGTGCCAGGTAACGGACTGAATGACCAGTACAACTGTTACCTGAGCCGAGAATGACCAGACCTTATCTGTAACAAAATACTCAATGGTACAAATACTGCCATTAGATTATCAACTATTTGAACCAATTTGGTATCTACTTTGGATCCTCAAATCCAAATCCTCCGCAGCAGTGTGCCATCGGGGGTTTGGCCTAGACATGATCGGAACGGGTAAACCCAAATCAATCCCCCAGTGGCCAGTTCCGATTTTGGTTCCAAGAATCGGCCTTAGAATATATTTCTGTATTATATATATATTTTTATTTTTCAAAGAGAGTTTACTGAAATGGTTGGCCATCATTTCATGACGGGTCATTTCACATCAGCATAACAGCCTGTCAGCTAACTAGGGGCGAGGACCCATTCGGATTGCGGTTCTAGATGGACGGTTCCAGGATGGTTTCAGACTACTGGTTCAAACTGCACAGGAACTGTTGGGTTCCTTCCTGGTTCCGGTAACGGTTTCAGTCTGGTTCACTCAATCATGGAATAGTAACTGAACCAAGGGATTCTCAGTTCAGATCAAGGTCTTCGTGCTGGTTTGGCAGGTTCCAAGCCCGGCTGGTTTTGGGACCCCGCCCAGGAACTGTTCCTGTTTGAACCGCCGGTCCAAGTTCAAACCAGCCATGTCTACTGCCATTAGATTATCAACTATTACCAATTCGATATCTTCTTTGGGTCCCCAAATCCATATCCACCAATAGGAGGATTCTGCGGCAGTGTGCCAAGGAAGATTTGCCGGTAGGGTTGGCCAACTATTTGGGTCGGGTAGGACCCAAATCCAATTCTCTCGTGCTTAACTGCAGCATGGTCCCATCTGCCTTATTGCAGCAACAATATTACAATATTTGTTTGTATCTCCAGGAAAGATGAACCACTATAAACAAAATGTCACTACTTATCAGTCTTGGGGGTTGAATGCCTTGTTTGTCTGGTTTCACCAAGCACATGATAAAAACAATAACAACAATGCTCATAATTTGTGTAATTTATAGTATAAAAATCCGATAAAGTTTTACGCTAGCTGTCGGAAGCTTAATACAACCCTCCTCCTTTACGAGGCTTGGGACCGGCCATGCAAAGGTGATCCCTTACATGGGCGAAATTTATGAGCTCATCAAGGCTTGGATGAAGCAGATGAATAGGAGCTCTCGGCTTGGCTCGGTTCATCTAAGTTTGCATTACATTCCTTAGGCTGTACTCACATCCTTGTGGGTATGCATGTAAAAGGGTATGTGCTAGCTTAGTTGGTCGAATGGTTTAACCTTTCCTAAAAGGTCAAAGAGTTTCATTTTCATCACAGAGCTTGCATAAATTAAATTTATCTGTTTACTCAAATGAACTATGCTTTCAAAAGAAAACCAGTACTAAGAAATTCTTTTCTTAATTTGGTGTTTGATGCATTCAAGTTGTAGCCTGTGTAAGCCATGTAATCTGCTAACAAGATAAATTGAAACACCCTCTCTGTGGCTTAACCGCTCATCATTAATGCGCCTAGTTTAATGTTTCTACAAGCTGATGCTTATAATTATTGCTGCTAAAAGAACTGGCAGCTCAGTTGCACTTGTCCTCCGTCGACAAGGTGTGGGATCACTTAATGATTCTCCATCGATAAGCCGCTACTTTTGATTGAGAACCTCTAGAATTTAGACAATTTTATTATCTGTTATCACTGATCTAGCAACAATTTAGCAAATTTTGTTTGAGATAAGAAATATTCCTTGTTGTTTTGTGTTATCTCTCCGAAAAAGTATCTCATGACATTCAGCTAATAACCCTAACTACGTTGAACATGAACAGTGTGTGTTTTAGCTCATCATACTAGTAAAAAAGTTGGGTGTTTGTATTTAAAAAAAAATTCGAGTTCATGAAACTGTTTTTGTCATGGACTAATAAACTTATGTAAACCTTTCTTTTTTACTGCTTGGATTTTCAATGTAGATCATTTACTACTGAAACATGCTTCTTGTTCTACGCAATACTCGGATATTGTTCTGCAGATGAGCTAAAACAAACACAAACATTGGTCCAAACAAGATCAAACATGAGTTCAAGCTAGTTCAATTAGAACGAGCTCATCATGTTTGACTTGGCTTGCTATGAAATCAGGTGGTTTCTGGTTCCAGGTTTAGCCGGTTCTTGATCCGGTTTGGTTCTGGTTGGAACTGCATGGCCAGTTAGGAACCGTCCATGATTAAGTGGACATGCCAAACACCAAGTTACCAGCCCGGAGAACTTAAATTGCTGTTAACAATATGGAGAACTCATAGACTGAGGTTGAACTTAATTACTGGCCTGGTTTATTGTCTATAATAGAATTCCATACATCTGAAAAACCTTTTCAAGCACAGACTCGATCGAAGCCGTCTCGGCGTTTCTCGGTGAGTTATAATTTGTTGTTTTCCTTGATCGGTGACTCAGTGAGGTTAAGATGAAACCATCAAAGATTGGTGTTGATAATTGCATCACTGCATTTAAAAATGTAATCCATTTACTGATGACAGTAGCATATGGAAGGAGGTACTGAAGGAGCATCCTTTCTGACAGTTATACCACTGTTATTTTATGAAATTGTTTGGACCACCCATTTTGGTACCTTTTGGATCTCAAATCCATATCCTCCAATAGGAGTATTGTCAGCTATCCTTGGAAATTTTGCAGTGGTCTGGCCAAGTATTTGGATTGGATCGATTGACCCAATTCACTAACGGCTCAGTTCGGCATGGTCCCCTCTGCTTGTGTGTAGCAACAGGTGTATGTGTGTGTATATATATACATAGAGAGAAAGAGAGTGGTCCACACTCAATTGAGCACAGTGTTCAACTGAGGAGTTTGCATGGTTACACTAATCTAATCATTAGATACCATCCTCCACCTTTTACTACTCTTATGCTGCTCAAAAACCCCTTCACCAGTCAAAACGGTTTCTATCAACATAAAAAAAAAATTAAAAATCTAAAGATTTATATAGGTGGTTTTGTAAGTTGTTTAGATGGTTTTAGTGATAGAAATTGTGGTTTTGATGGATGAAAGACAATTTGAAGGATAGAGGATTAGTAGGAGGTGGTGGAAGGTACCATGGGTTGAATTGGTGAAACCGTGCAAACCGTACAATTGACATGGATCCCTCCCCCCCTCTCTCTCTCTCTCTCTCTCTATATATATATATATATATATATATATATATATATATATATATAGAGAGAGAGAGAGAGAGAGAGAGAGAGAGAGAGAGAGAGAGAGAGAGAGACACACACTTAACGCACATAAAAAAAAACATGATGTCCTACTTATAGAATCTTGTGGGAGTGAATGCCTTGTTTGTCTGGCTTCACCAAGCACGTGAAGCCAAAGAGGAGAGTCAATTACGGCATGGAAATGAGACAAGCCACTCATGGTTTGGATCGGTTCAGTTCATCCTGAACCCGGTGAAGATTCATCGGTTTCTATGAGCAAGTGGTGTTGACCTGGACTCGGCTGGAAAGCTCCTTTGGTTGTTTTATTGTATCTTCATGTATATGCACGTAAAGAGAAACCTGCTAGCCTAGTTGGTTGAATGGTTTCACATTGATAAAAAATCGAGAGCTTGTTTCATTTCTATCGTGGAGCTTGTATGAAATAGATTAGTCTTTTACTTAAATGAAGCAACCTTATTCAAAAAGAATCTCTTTTAACAATGAAACTTCTATTAAAAAAATCGGCTCCTGAACCCGAACAAAGGAGGAGGACTGCATTAGGTAGCCAACGACTAAAACTCGACCCACTTAGTGTGGGAAAAGGCTAAGATAAGGTAATGAATCTCGTATTAGAAAGTTGATGACTTTGTTTTAGCACTTAGTTGTAACATAGGCATGTATTATAGCCCACAGTTAAAACCATGGGTTACCGTGATTTTTGCTGTGAGGAAAAGTTACCGTGAGCTTCAAAAATAACCTACAAGTCTTTAGGTTATGATTATAGCCTACGGATTCAACCGTGTTGAGTGCAGGGGAGACCCCAAGCCTCAATTCAGATCCTTCACTGCCACTAAAGGAAAAGACTAGCACCCATAGCGTAGCTCAACAGCAGGGCACTCTAGCGCCATTGCTGCTGGTGGGGCGTTCGACTCTCAGAGGATGGGTGTGTTGGGCTTTGGCCTCCTCTTGTAACCAGAAAAAAAACAGTAATTGGCATATGCAAACTCTTCCAATTTGTATAAATTATAAAACAAACTTCCACATAACAACATTCTGCGACAGTTTATGATCACCATCATATTATGCTTCCATTACTCTGAGCTTCATCTGTGAATTAGGGAATAAACGTCAACAGGAATCAAACATTGATGAGATTCTCTGCTTAGTAGACCTTGATAACTCTTTCGACTAAGAAGAGCCGCCCAAAGATAAGAGAAGATCTTTTAGTTTATTATAAAAGACCCTCAACACAAAAGCCCGCGCACTAGTAGTGCTTACCTATGGCTTGGAAATAGTTATACCATACTTTCACAAAAAGATGCGCACACACACACACAGGAGTTCAGACAATTCTTCGAGTGCATGGTCTATTATATACACAGAATGTGAAACGGCAGCTGCACAAAATTGGCGTTTACAAGTAACAACCATAATGAGGCATCAGAAATTCAGCCAAAGCAAACAAGAGTGCTTGCTTGATCCCCAACAGTATCAGAGCCTACCAGACCAGAAACGCTGTGCTCAGTATGTTGTATTACAAACTCATGATTGTTCTGATATCATCAACACATATATGTGCTTGTTCCTTCGAATCACCCTTTCCAAAAGCACCCCTAGACAACTTCCGTTTCTTATCCTGCAATTCCAGTATTCTCTCTTCGATGCTCCCCTTTACTATCAGCTTTACCACCTTCACGTCCTCCTTCTGTCCTATTCTATGAACCCGGTCCATTGCCTGCTCCTCAACGGCTGGATTCCACCATGGATCTATTAGATAGACCCTTGAGGCAGCTGTCAAGTTTATCCCTGCCCCCGCTGTTTTCAAACCAGCAAGCATCACGGTTGGAGAATTAGGCCCTGTTTCAGAAAATCGGGCAATTGCTTCTGCTTTCTTCTTAGCACTCATTGAGCCATCAACACGCACAGTAACAAAACCAGCCTTTCTAAGAGGTTCTTCAAGCAAGATCAGCATCTTCTGGAACTGCGAGAAGACAACTGATTTGATCAAAGGGTTCTCATTCCGGGATGCTATCAGATGCTGGAGTAGTGCAGTTGCTTTAGCACTGAGATTAGCAGAAGCTGAAGATGCATTCTCATAAGCATTACGAGGAGGAGCTGAGTAGAGGTCCAAGTCAGAAAGAGTGTGACGGCACATGGGACAGCGAGGGGTCGAATTTTGGAGGACTCTAGAGATACAGGCTCGACAGAAGATATGAGAACAGCATGTGATGACAACCTGTGTTGGTGGTGATAGGCATACCGGGCAATCAAAGTCCTCTCCATCTTGAAGGGTCGCCAGCATTTTCTCAAGCAGTTGAGGATTGTTGGACACATCTGCACGGCATAACTTTCTATTAACATGAAAATTTTGGAAGAATGTAAAATTCATGTAGCATGGAGCTAAACCCTCTCAGCGAGTTGAACAGAGAACATCTGTCTTTTTGTTCAATTAAATAACAGGTACATAACATTATCCCTTCAAGGTTTTGAAAACTGCAAAGAGTTTTCAAGTTTTCCTCTTATTCATCTGCGTCTTTTATTGCTTATTATGAAATATAGCTTGAGAAAAACTTTAGTAGCAGACTACATCCTCTCGCCGAGTATTTTCTTTCTTAGTGTCCAGGAGGATTTACAGAAAAAAGTGTTGCCTTGCTTTGCTGCAATATGCCTCAAAAAGATGGGACTACTACTCCAAACTCATACTTTACAAACCAATAACTCAAGACAATGATTCCAAATCAGCAAAGATACTACTAGCTAATGGCAGCTCCAGGCGATAGAGCTATGTGGAAAGCTAATATTTTATGCTTGAAGTCCACATGAACGCACCAATGAAAGCGGAAGGCAAAAACCAACTGTAGGATGAAATGATTGATTAGAATCAATAGCTTTGTGGATCTTAACTCCCCCTTCACCACGGGTTTACTATAAATCCTGATGATCTCATTGATATTCCTACCTACAGGCCCCAAGAACATGCTGACAATACGCCAGACAGGTTCAGAGTTTTCAAACTTCTGAAGATTGGCGCAAATTCAGTCCATAGAATCAGCAGATAAAAAAAAAAACTAAGACAAGTAGAGAAAATATTAGATTCTTACCTTCAAGATTGGTTGATGGGAATAGATTTTCAATATCTGGAGGGCACAAGGAAACGGCATCACATATCTGGCGCAGTCGCAGAAGAATGAGAAGCACAGTCGAGTAATTCTGTAACACACTATTAAGATGTATATATTCCTGAACAACATTTTTTGCATCCAGTTCCATCTTGTCATATAATTCACGTTCCTCAGTAGAGAGTTCAACAAGAGATATCTCTACTGTTTTAGGTGGCAGACTAATTAAGCTCTTTGTCCTCCGCAGTGTAATAGTCCCCATTAATGCCTACAAGTCAAACCAAGTATATGCCAAAAATCAAAATCTAAGTATGGTTCCCATATTCTGACAGAGCAATGAACAAAAACATTACTGGTACTAAGTGTTATTGGAAGGAAAACTCAAAAGCAGAAGAAGCTCCACTAGTTGGCAACGATATGAATGAAACCAGATAAGCATATCATATTAAGTAACCAAATTACAATACTGGGCTACTTAATCACTTCTTGATCTATTTATTGTCATAGTTGCATTACCTAAAATCAAGATCGTTTCTATGGGTCTTTCTAATACCTTTTGGATCTTCCCTTGACCTCTTTTGTGGTGCACATCCTTCAATTTTGCTCACAGTGGGGCTTCATTTAGGTCCCGCTGAACACCTCAATTTCTACTATGCACATCTGCACGTTTTCTGTGCATCATCTTGAATTTTATTTTTATTTTAGGCCTCTTGACATCTTTTAGACATGTCGATGATTGATTTTCCAACAGCCGCACCATATAACAATACCAGTCTTCTGCAATTTTATAATGTTAGCTGCTCCAAATTGAGTGTTATACTTTTGGCACAGTGGAAGAAACCAAAGGCACCATTTATCTATTACAACAACAACTAAGCTTTTTCTTATACTAGACGGGGTTGGCTACATGGATTCTTTGTTTCCACATAGCCCTATCATGTACCACATAGTTTCTTTCCAACACTTTTGATGTCTTCCTATTTCTCTTTTAACATTTTCACAATCTAATTTTTCAATCTTCTTCCAAGAGCATTCTTTGGTCGTCTTTCTATGTGTTCAAACTATCTTAAATGATTTTCTCTCATTTTATCCTCTATTGGTGCTACTCCCAATTAGTTTCTAATAACATCATTACGTATACGGTCTTTTCTTGTGTGACCACTCATCCATCTCAACATCTTCATTTATGCTACAATGCACATATTGATGATTAATTGCCCAGTACTCATAACCATAAAATCCTATAGAAGTTTGGAAAATACTAGGAGAAATAGGAATCACTTGGCTCACAAGACTATTTAATGAAATATGGAGAAACCAAAAGATGCCTGAGGAATGGAGAGCGAGTACACTTATACCCATATATAAGAACAAGGGAGACATTCAAAATTGTGCGAATTATCGAGGTATCAAGTTAATGAGCCATACTATGAAATTGTGGGAAAGAATTATCGAACGTAGGTTAAGACAAATATCAAGTGCAACAGAGAACCAATTTGGATTCATGTCAGGCAGATCTACTGCTCAAGCGATTCAACTTTTGAGACATCTTATGGAACATTTTAGAGCAAAAAAGAAAGACCTTCACATGATATTTATTGATCTAGAAAAAACTTATGATAGGGTACCGAGGGAGGTTCTTTGGAGAACTTTGGAAAAAAGAAGTATCCCATTAACATACATTAACCTTATAAGAGACGTGTATGATGTGTAAAAACATGTGTGAGGACTCATGAAGGAATGACGGACTTCTTTGAAGTTAATGTTGGGTTACATAAAGGATCAACTTTAAGTCCATACTTATTTATAATGGTGATTGATGAGTTAACAAAACATATTAAAGATGAAGTGCCTTGGTGTATGTTATTTGCATATGGCATTGTATTAGTGGAGGAATCTAAGGAAAAAGTTAATAGAAAATTGGAACTATGGAGAGAAACATTAGAAAGCAACGACTTAGTAGAACAAAGACAAAATATATGGAATGTAAGTTTGATCATTTGGTTACTTCAGAGGACATAGAAATTAAAATTGGGACACATTGCATCCCCTAAAAGTAAAGTTTTAAATACCTACGGTCAATTTTTGAGAATGATGGAAGAATTGATGGAGATATTACACATAAAATTAATGCTTGTTGGTTAAACTGGAGAGGAGCATCAGGTATTCTTTGTGATAAGAAGATATCATTAAGTTAAAAGGTAAATATTATAGAGTAACAATTAGGCCTGCCATGTTTTATGGTTCTGAGTGTTGGGCAGTTAATCATCAACATGTACAAAAGATGTTTGTGACAGAAACGAAGATGTTGAGATGGATGAGTGGTCATACAAGAAAAGACCATATACATAATGAGGTTATCAGAAACAAATTAGGAGTGACACCAATAGAAGATAAAATGAGAGAATATCGTTTAAGATGGTTTGAACATATAGAAAGAAGATCAAAAGAAGAACCTCTAAGAAGGTATGAAAAACTAAATTTAGAAAGTATTAA
The DNA here is from genome assembly GCA_036023115.1 of Brasenia schreberi. NCBI lineage: Eukaryota > Viridiplantae > Streptophyta > Magnoliopsida > Nymphaeales > Cabombaceae > Brasenia > Brasenia schreberi. The sequence goes on along the minus strand of JAYKKT010000078.1, from coordinate 7,010,826 downwards.
AAGAGGTAGAGGACGACCACAAAAGTGTTGGAAAGAAACAATAAAGAATGATCTAGCTTATTGTGAGTTAACTGCTAGTGGAAACAAAGAATCCATGTAGTCGACCCCGTTTAGTATGGGAAAAGGCTTAGTTATTGTTGTTGTACTCATAACCATAAAACATAGTAGGTCTAATTATTACTCTATAATATTTACCTTTTAAGTTTAATGGTATCTTCCTATCACACATAATACTTTATGCTCCTCTCCATTTTAAGAGACCGACATTAATTTTATGTGTAACATATCTATCAATTTTTTCATGACTTTGAGAAACTGACCCTAAGTATTTAAAACTTTTCTTTTGAGGGATGCCATGAATGTTAATCTTAATTTCTATGTCATATGAAGTACCCAAATGATCAATCTTACATTTCATATATTCTGTCTTTATTCTACTAAGTCGAAAGCCTTTACTTTCTAACATTTCTCTCCATAATTCCAATTTTCTATTAACTTTTTCCTTAGACTCATCCACTAACACAATATCATCTGCAAATAATATACACTAAGGTACTTCAGCTTGAATATATTTTGTTAACTCTTCAATGACCAATATAAATAAATATGGACTTAAAGTTTATCCCTAATGTAACCTAATATTAACTTCAAAGGAGTTTGTCATTCCTTCATGAGTCCTCACACAAGTTTTTACACCTCATACATGTCTCTTATAAGATTTATATATATCAATGGGATACCTCTTTTTTCCAAAGTTCTTCAAACAACATCTCTTGGCACCCTATCATAAGTTTTTTCTAGATAAAAAAATATCATGTGAAGCTTTTCTTTTTTACTCTAAAATGTTCCATAAGACATCTCAATAGGTGAATGGCTTCAATAGTAGATTTGTCGGGCATGAATCTGAATTGGTTCTCTGTTGTACTTGATACTTGTCTTAACCTACGTTCGATAATTCCTTCCCATAATTTCATAGTGTGGCTCATTAGCTTGATACCTCGATAATTCGAAATATTCTAAATGTCTTGATTGTTCTTATTATGGGTATATGTGTACTCGCTCTCCATTCCTCAAGCATCTTTTGGATTCTCTATATTTCATTAAATAGTCTTGTGAGTCAAATGAGCTTCATCTCTCCAAGGATTTTTCATACTTCTATAGGAATATCGTATGATCCTAAAGATTTACTAACCTTTATATATTTAAGAGCCTCTTTGATTTCATTCTTTTGAATATGCTGATAAAAATTATGGTTTATATACTTTTATGATTTGGCTAACTCTCCTAAGCTAATACTAACATCTGTATTTTCATTAAAAAGCTTATAGAAATAGTTTTTTCATCTATTTTTGATATATCTATTTGCTACTAGAATCTTCTCATCCTCATTTTTAATGCATCTAACAAAAATAAGATCCTTAGTTTTCTTATTTCTATCCTTAGCTATCCTAAAAATATCTCTTTCACCTTCTTTTGAGTTAAATTTTTTACATAAATCCTCCCAAATTTTAACTTTTGTTTCACTAACGTCCTTTTTTTGCTTCTTTCTTTGTTTTCTTATAAGCCTCCCAAGTTTCAATAGTCCTCTTACAACAACAACAACAACAACAACAACAACTAAGCCTTTTCCCATACTAGACGGGGTCGGCTACATGGATTCTTTGTTTCCACATATCCCTATCGTGTGTCATGTTAGCACTTAACTCCCAATAAGCTAGATCATTCTTCACTTTTGTCTTCGTCCTCTACCTCTTTTAATACTTTCCAAATTTAGTTTTTCTAACCTTCTTACAGGTTCTTCTTTTGATCTTCTTTCTATATGTCCAAACCATCTTAAACGATGTTCTCTCATTTTATCCTCTATTGGTGCCACTCCTAATTTGTTTCTAATAACCTCATTATGTATACGGTCTTTTCTTGTATGACCACTCATCCATCTCAACATCTTCATTTCTGTCACATACATCTTTTGTACATGTTGATGATTAACTGCCCAACACTCAGAACCATAAAACATGGCAGACCTAATTACTGCTCTATAATATTTACCTTTTAACTTTAATGGTATCTTCTTATCACAAAGAATACCTGATGCTCCTCTCCATTTTAACCAACCAGCATTAATTCTATGTGTAACATCTCCATCAATTCTTCAATCACTCTGAAAAATTGACTCTAGGTATTTAAAACTTTCCTTTTGGGGAATGCAATGTGTGTCAATTTTAATTTCCATGTCCTCTGAAGTAACCAAATGATCAAACTTACATTCCATATATTCTGTCTTTGTTCTACTAAGTCGGAGGCCTTTGCTTTCTAATGTTTCTCTCCATAGTTCCAATTTTAACTTTTTCCTTAGACTCCTCCACTAATACAATGTCATCTGCAAATAACATACACCAAGGTACTTCATCTTGAATATGTTTTGTTAACTCATCCATCACCATTATAAATAAGTATGGACTTAAAGTTGATCCTTGATGTAACCCAATATTAACTTCAAAGAAGTATGTCGTTCCTTCATGAGTCCTCACACATGTTTTTGCACCATCATACATGTCTCTTACAAGGTTAATATATGTCAATGGGATACCTCTTTTTTCCAAAGTTCTCCAAAGAACCTCCCTCGGTACCCTATCATAAGCTTTTTCTAGATCAATAAATATCATGTGAAGGTCTTTCTTTTTTGCTCTAAAATGTTCCATAAGACGTCTCAAAAGGTGAATCACTTCAATAGTAGATCTGCCTGGCATGAATCCAAATTGGTTCTCTGTTGTACTTGATACTTGTCTTAACCTACATTCGATAATTCTTTCCCATAATTTCGTAGTATGACTCATTAACTTGAAACCTCGATAATTCGCACAATTTTGAATATCTCCCTTGTTCTTATATATGGGTATAAGTGTACTTGCTCTCCATTCCTCGGGCATCTTTTGGTTTTTCCATATTTCATTAAATAGTCTAGTGAGCCAAGTGATTCCTATTTCTCCTAGTATTTTCCAAACTTCTATAGGAATATTATCTGGTCCTATCGATTTACCACCCTTCATATGTTTAAGAGCCTCTTTGACTTCATTCTTTTGAATACACCGGTAGAAATTGTGGTTTATATACTTTTCTGAATTAGCTAAATCTCCTAAACTAATACTAACATCTTTATTTTCATTAAAAAGATTATAAAAATAGTTTTTCCATCTAGTTCTTATATCATCATTTGCCACTAGAATTTTTTCATCATCGTCTTTGATGCATCTAACATAATTAAGATCTTTAGTTTTCTTATCTCTAGCCCTAGCTATGCTAAAAATATCTCTTTCACCCTCTTTTGAGTTGAGCTTTTTTATATAAGTCCTCCCAAATTTTAGCTTTTGCTTTACTCATGGCCTTTTTCGCTTCCTTCTTTGCTTTCTTATAAGCCTCTAAAGTTTCACTAGTTTTCTTAGCATAATGTAATTTGCAACATGCCCTCTTTGCCTTGATTTTATTTTGTTATACTTCACTCCACCACCAAGCTTCTTTTTGTGCCGGTACACCTCCCTTAGATACCCCTAACACATCTTTCGCCACTTTCCTAATATGTATACCCATATTGTTCCACATATCACAGGGTGTGCCAACATAATTCCAAACATCTCCTTGAAGGACTTTCTGTTTAAATATATCTTCTTTCTCGCTTTTGAGGTTCCACCATTTAGTCCGAATAGCTCGATGCACTCTTTTCTTCTTTGTCCATTTTTTTTTTGTAAATCCATAACTAAAAGTCGATGTTGGGTGGTTAAGCTTTCTCCTGGAATTACCTTACAATCTTTACAACATGCTCTATCTTTTTTTCTACAAATAAAGTAATCAATTTGTGTTTGTGATAAGCGACTCTTATAAGTAATTAAATGTTATCTCATTTTTTGAAGATTGTATTGACTATAAAGAGATCAAATGCCATAGCAAAATTTAAAATCTCCCTACCTTCATCATTTATATCCCCAAAACCAAAGTTTTCATGAATCCCTTGATATCCTAATGCCTCTTTACCGACATGTCCATTTAAATCTCCTCCTAAACAAATCATCTCCCTTTGTGGAATCTTTTGAAACACCTTATCTAACTTTCCTAAAAAACTGTCTTTATACTATCTTCTAGTCCTACTTGGGGTGCGTAAGCACAAACTATATTCAAAACCTCTGCTCCTAACACTAATTTCAATGTCATGATTCGATCACCATATCGTTGTATGTCTACTACACTCTCCTTTAAATCTTTATTTATGATAATACCAACTCCGTTTCGAGCCTTTTCTTTACCTGAGTACCATAATTTAAAACCTGTATCCTCTATCTCCTTTGCTTTTTCTTCAACCCATTTTGTCTCTTGTAAACATAGAATATGAATCTTTCTCCGAATCATAGTATCTACCACCTCCATTAGCTTACCGGATAATGTTCCGATATTCCAAGAGCCAATACGAATCTTATTATCTAGGACTAGCTTCCTTACCCCCCGCATCCGTCCATAATCAAAATGCGGAGACCCTCTCTGAAAATTTTTCACTACATTCGGGCGGCAATAGTCCTCTTAGTATAATGTAATTTGTGACATACTTTCTTTGCCTTTATTTTATCTTAAACCACTTCACTGCACCACCAAACTTCTTTTTGTGTTGGTACACCTCCCTTACATTCACCTACCACATCTTTCGCCACTTTCCTAATATATATATATAGCCATATTGTTCCACGTATCATAAGGTATACCTATATAATTTCAAGCATCTTCTTGAAGACCTTTGTGTTTAAATATATCGTCCTTCTCACATTTGAGGTTCCACCATGTAGTATGAATAGCTCTATACACTCTATTCTCTTTTGTTCACTTTTTTACCAGCAAATTCATTACTAAAATTTGATGCAGAGTAGTTAAGCTTTCTCAATTACCTTGCAATCTTTACAACACGATCCATCTTTTTTTCTAAAAAAAAATCAATTTGTGATTAGAACAGGACACTCTTATAAGTAATTAAATGTTCAACTCATTTTTTGAAAATTATATTGGTTATAAAGAGATTAAAAGCCATAGCAAAATTTAAAATCTCACTGCCCTCCTCATTTATATCCTTAAAACCATAGTTTTCATGAATACCTTGATATCCTAATGCATCTTTAATTCTACTTGGGGTGCATAAGCACAAACTATATTCAAAGTCTCTACTCCTAACACTAATTTCACCATCATAATTCGATCACCGTATGAGTCTATGTCTACTACACTATCCTTTAAATCTTTAGTTATAATAATATCAACTTCATTTCGAGCCTTTTTCTTTTCTTAGTATCGTAATTTAAAACTAGCATTTTCAATCTCCTTTACTTTTTCTCTAACCCACTTTGTCTCTTGTAAACATAAAATGTGAATCTTTATCCGAACCACAGTATCTACCACCTCCATTAACTTGCTCGTCAATGTTCCGATATTCCAAGGTACCAATACAAATCTTATTATCTAGGACTAGCTTCTTTGCCCCCCCCGCATCGGTCCATCATAAAAGTACAAAGACCCTTGTTATAACTTGTTCACTATATTCAGGCGACAATATAGCGAGACTAACTTCTTTACCCACACCCGTTCATGATGTTGGAGCCCTCTCTCCAATTAATTCACTACATTCGAACAAAGATGTAGAGGCTCTTGCTTACTTTTCATTGCATTTAGGCTCTATAGTGCATCGCTAAGAGGGAGCACTCCAATGCAATGCTCATAATTTGTATAATCTAAAGTAGATAAGTTCGATAAAGTTTTACGTTGGTTGTCGGAAGCCTAGCGCAACCCTCCTTTATCCAGGCTTGGGACAGGTCATGCAAGGGTGGTTCCTTACATGGGTAGAGTTAAAGGCACCATCTATACATATAATTACTTTAGCACCGAATAAGATCATTTTATGTATGATATTTCCATCACCAATCCTACCTAACCAAACCAAGAATTTTAATTATTCAAGGACAATGTCTGTTAATTTTCACCCATGTATCTGAAATGAAAACACCACCCTAAGTGCTTTCCCAATGACTATCGCAGTCCACTTGTTGTACAACACCTTAAGTGCTTCCCCAATGACTATCACAGTCCACTTGTTGTATCAACAAATAATCAATCACCAAAGTGATTGTCAAAGATGCCAAATGAGAAAAATAGCAACACTTAGAATGAATAGTACTATACAAATGAGTCACAACAAACAATACATCTAGAGATATATTTATAGACATCTTGGAGGCCAACAACAACTACCCTCCAATGGCTAGGCGTTGGAGGTTGGAGCAATGTTATAAATATCATATTGTATTGTATTGTATCATATGGTACGCGATATGGGTGTATCGGTTCATGAACTGATATGATTCACGTACATGTATCGCAATAGGCATGTATTACACCCGTATTGCAACGTATATTGCAACATATCGTATGATACACTGCAATATGGATAATGTATCGTACGATACATCCCATATCGCACAATACGAGTATTACGATACATGATGATTTTTTAAATAATTTTTTATTTTTTAAGATTTTAATGTAAGTATGATGGTACTATTATTGCATATCGGTGCCCTATATGATACGGGTACTGATACATATTTAACAGTATCTTCGTCTTCACCCACTCACAGATACTTAGTGATATTAACATGGCAATGTTGTGGGTTTGCGTGTAAATTTGAATCTATTGAACTGGTATTTTCCAAAATTATGGACCATCGAGTTCCAAACTTTCTCTGAAAGGTACGTCAAAGCTGATAGACAAACAATATGCAAACGTGACTCTCAAATATAAAAGGGCAAAAATGTGAGTACTAGCTTTATGCACTTACTGATATTGAAAGGAAAACGTAGAACACAAAGTTGCGATGAATTTATTGCACAAGCAATCACATAACAATCAGCAAGTACCTGCAGGCGTAGAAGGCCAGTCTTATTCCCCTGAGCGAGAGGAGTTTGTACAAGGGTCTTCCAGTAAGTCTTGATTGAAAATGGCTGAAATCTTAAAAATGCCATCAAAGCAAACAAATCGAAAGAGTGGTTCTGGATGGGTGTACCAGTAACTGCCCATCTTCTCTTAGCATTAAGAGCGATCACTGCCTTTGTTTGCTTCGCATTTGGGTTCTTTATGAAATGTGCTTCATCCAATATCACCCGCAACCATTCCATCTGCTTTATTGGTGAGCTCTCCTGATCATATTCGGTAGCCAAAATGCTATAAGTGGTGAACACAATGTCGAATTTCCGGAGCTCTTCTGCCGCCTTGGTTCTTTCTCCATGGTACAAATAAACCTTCAAGCTACCAGGCTTAGTGTGCTCTTCTAACTGTGTTATCCACGAAAAAATCACAGTTTGAGGGCACACCACCAATGTGGTTTTCGGTCCATCCAAACTCGGCATTTCGTACACAACGGGCTCCTCCTTCAAATCAGAACATGTCTCTTTCTCAATTTGGTTTCCCGATTTAGCTTTCTTTCTCGAACTTGTGCTTCGCTTACTTTTCTCTCCCAGCTTCTCACTGTCTCCACCCTCATTTCCATTTCTAGATTTCCTTTTTCTCCCTGAATTTGCAGATCTCGTGCTCATTTTTGCATCATGATCCACAACCAAACCCTTCTTCCCCTTCTGATCACATTCTTCATCATCAAAAATGAAGGCCTTTGGCCAAACTGCAGCTCCAGGCAGGTTTGTGGCAATCAACGAAATCAAAGTAAGCGTCTTCCCTAAACCCATTTCATCAGCAAGAATTCCTCCTCGGAGAGGCTCCGGCCGCTCGTCAGTCCGGTAACACGTCAACACATTTCTGAAAATCACTCCCTTACCATCACCATCATCCGTCTCCTCCCAAAATGGAGGCAATTCCAATGAATTCTCCCTGTCAACCAGCCACCCTAAACCCAATTTCTGATGCAGGAAAAGCGGCGAAACGATCGCATCTGAGGGCTCCAAAATCCTCTCTTTCCTCTCCGCAGCCCCCACCGAAGCGAAGATATCATCGTTGGTCCGAACCCCTTCCTTCGGGTTCTTCTCCTGGACGCTTGCAGATTCGGAGAGCGCGAAGGCGGGGTCCGAATGAGAGACGACGCTGAGGCCGCCCTCGGCGATACAAGAGAGCGCTAAATCGACGGATTCCGGCCGTGCGAAGATATGAATTTGGCAAGGGAGCTTGAGAGGGTTCTTCCATTTGGGATTCCTTGGGTTTTTGGGGTTAGGGTTTTGGGGAACGATGCCGAGGACGAAGATGAGAGTGGCGTCGATGAGCGGCGAGAGGACGGCCGCGACAGAGCGCTCGATGTGGCCGACCTGCTGCGACCGCGTGTTGAGAACCTTGATGGCGTTGGCGTCGAAGGGGTTGGTCGGCTCGCGGACGAGGCACACCATCTCCCGGCCGGAGATCCGGCCGCGGTAGTACTGCAGCCCGACGATCTTTGCCGTCACAAACCCGGCCAGAAACGTATCCTCCTCGCCAACGGCCTCAGCCGCCAATTCGGAGCTCGAGGGGACGTTGGCAGGTTCTCCCCTCGAGGAGTTCTTTCTTGCCATCGCGTTAAGGTTGGCGATGCTCTCGAGCGTTTCTGGTAATGCGAAAGAGAGAAGGGGAGAGGAAAAGAAGTCTCTCTCTCTCTCTCTCTCTCTCTCTCTCTCGGCGGTGGTGGGAGGACGGGGAAGGAATGAATTTTGAAAAGAACGGGGATTCAAACGTTGGCAAGGGCGGTTTGAAGCAAAGTGAGAAGTGAGAAACGACGCTCAAGCCGCCAACCACCACTGGCCAGTGGCCACGCTTCCCTCGGCTGTAAGGTGGAAGAGCCAAACCCAGCGGGTCGGTTGCCGGGTTCCAATTTCAGACACGACACGAACACAACCCAGAAGTGATTGTTCATGGGCATCAGCATGCCATCGGCTTAATCCGGGTTCCACCACATGGGTATCACGTTCACTAGGTAGAGCCGGAGAGGTGTTGATGAAAAAAACACAAAGGCAATGGCTCACCTGGCTAAGAGGTCGACTCACAAGTCGGAGGTTTGGGAGTTCAATACCCCCACGATTCATCTAGCTGCAATTTCATACACCACCGCAAGACCTGGTCTGAATACAACCTCAAAGAATTGGATTCGTGTCGATTCAAGTCAAGCTTAAAGTGATGAAGATTAATAAATAAAACTTGCATGTTTGCATCTGCCTATTTTCAACGTGAATACCACACACAAACACGGTGATCCAAAAACATGAAATTATGAGTACTTTCAATATCAGTGACGACACAGAAAACCAACCTGAAAACCTAACAAATCTTCTACACCTAAAGTGATGCAGGACATGAAACAGGGAAATATGGAAGGAAGAGTGCAAATTTGAGCTAGCTATTCAACAGGGTTCGTGTTCTATAATGAATGAGGCAAAAATGAACATGCAGGTCAAGCCCAAATAAAGCTAGAAATCAGCTTATCTAAGAAGCTTAAGCTCCGACCCAATTTAAGTTGAGAACCTAAATCACCTAACATTCAAGCTTGAACTTGGGCTCACTCCTTGTTTTTGAAAGGCATCTCGGCCTCGACTTGGTTCAGGCAACAAGCCTGAACCCAGTTGTTGAGCTTTATTTCGTGAGCTGTGCCCTTGTTTTACTTGGTTGGACCGATCTTGAAAGAAGCTATGTTCACTGAGCACCCTGCCCAAGCTTGCTCGGAGTTTCTTAAATTTTTTTGCTGGAGATGACGCATATATCCACTGAGCTCGAAAGCTTCTGCCACTCCAAGGCTCAACTATGCTGGTAAGAAGAACAGATTAAGAGTTTGAGAGAACCTTTCCCTTATGAGTCATCTGGCTTAAACAATCTCTCTCTTCACTCTTACAGTTAAGCATGGGCATCCTACCCATACATAAACCAAGGTCCCACGGCCGAGTGTCCCAGCCCCAGAGGCTCGCTTAGGAGGATTTAGGCTCCCTTACCACTGCTACTTTACTATTTACACCAGGTACTTGAAGTCCGAGCCTCCAGTATATATGAATACATGACATGGAATTCTCAAATAGAAACACAAAACACACACACAAATATATATATACATATATATACATACATACATATATATATACATATATATTTGCCTTGTATCTGTTGAAAAAAAGAGAACCTGGACCATTACCCGCCCCATCAAAGATCGGTTGGGACCGAGTATAGGTATACCTGTCCCCGATCCGCCCTGTTGCCATCCCTAATAATACATGCATGAAAAACCAAATATTATTTTTCCAATGAAAACTGCTGCAGTTGTCGCTAAATATTTATTCAACAAGAATACATAAATATATACATCAGAGTTTCCACCGTTCCGTAGACACATTAGTAATTCAACCCAAATTCATCCCAAAAGAGCCGATAGACATTTGTAATTCATACAGATGGTTCATCATTTCTCTCAAGTCACGTATGGATAACAAGCGACGAGTATAGAAGAGAAATGGTACAAATGGCTACTCTGTCGGTCACACATGCCCACAAACACTGAAACGCACGAGCCGCACACACATAAAAGCATGCGTGGAAGTGCCATAATTCTGTGTGGCGTACATGCACAAAAATACAAGTACAGGTGTGAAATATCTTCTTTATCAGGAATTCTTGTGTAAGCATTTCCGACTACCAGGTTTAAAATTTTCACCCACTGCCAAACCATATGGAGAATCAAGTAGTTTGCTTTCACATCAAGAATTTTTTGCAGATGAAGAATCGTGTGTTTCCACCGCTAGGGAATCAAAATGTTCCACGAGAACTTTTCTCCATTGTGATGGCATATTATGATGAACAACCGATCTGAGTAGGCTACGCAACTTTCAAATTTAGCAGGCCAAGGTAGATGGGGAATCGAATAGAGAATTAGTGTTTCAGAAGGAAAGAAGGCAATTGGATTTTCTCCTAGGAATCTCTGCCAAGATACAAGATGTCCTCCTATATTTGATTCCGCACCTTGCTCACCCTATTGCTTTTCGGCTGCAGATCTGGCTTCCCACGCTGAAACAATTCCAAAAGCAACCGTTTATGGATTAAACAAGTTTACCAAATAACTTTGATACCCAATTACTTGAGATGTGAAGTTACCAACTATGACAATGAGGAGACCACAAGGAGAGAAAACATATTCCACTTTAATGCTAGATACAAAGAGCAGCACTTTCCAGGACATTCATCCAGTTTAAGTGGTATTCCAATGTGTTGCGTGAACTACTTGATAGTCATCAACTACAACAATTAACTTCATTTGTTTTCTGCAAAAGGCGGTCCTTCCAATAATTCTATGAGATAAATTTCTGCCCCGAGAGTCCATGTAGTGCTCATATTCAAAGATTGAAAGCCACGCACTAAACAGGTGTAGATTATATAGATGAGCCAAACAGGTGCTCATATCCAAGCTTCTGTAGGTTGGCCCAAACAATTCGAAGTTCAGAAAGAATCACCTTTCTAAGAACAAATGCAAGATATAAATAAGCTACTTCCCATTCGTCGTCCGACAATAAGCCTACAAGCAAGAAAAAAATTTGTTATAACTGTAGACCTCGAAAGTAGATGTCAGTCATCATCTACTCATTTTGACCAGCGGACCCATCACCTAGTGCTCCCAGTCTTTGCATGAGGTCAGCAAATTCAGGTTTTTTAAAGTAATCATGGACAAATTCGTGGGACTTCTTTGCCAGAACTATATCAAAACCGTACTGCACAAGAAAAGACAATAAGACAAATCTGTGTCAAAAACATACCCTATTAAACCAAAAAAACGTTATTAGAAACAGAATAAAGAGATAATGGAGAAAAACTTGACGCCATAGATTACAGTATGAACAATTAACATTTGTATTTGTGTGTGCGCTTTGCTCTTTGGAGACTACAGTAGAGAGAAAGTTGTAAGCTGTGTTCAGGGAGGCATGAGAGGCGGTGGTATACCCTTGCAAGCAGTTCGACTCGGCTTATCTATGCTTCATGATAGTAGCTGAAAGCCTGAAAGTATACAATAGCACCAAATTACATTATTCCAATTCTGCAGCTTGATCTACGATTTTTCATTGATGCACAGTGACAAGATCCTTTGAGGTAGCAGGCCTTGAGGATGGCAAGCATGTGTTTCTTTGTGTTTTTGGGAGTGTGTGCGTGAGAGAGAGAGGAAGAAAGTGGTAGATGAAATGCAAACTTCGTCTGCTAAGGACTTGAAGACATAAAAAGGAACAATCCATTCTGGACAATCGACAACATCCTGCATCAATTGTGCATCAGTTTAGGATGTGCTGAATCCATCAGGCAACTGAAGAAAGAAATAGACAATTTAATCATGCCCATCGATGTTCACTCTTATTGAAACAATATTTTGTTTCTAAAATTTAATTTGACCACCAGAGACTTTGCCTTTGCCACATATCATAAAATATTACGCATCTAAATTGATTCAACGGTTGGGACTAAATGAGAAATCATCTAAAGTAATAAAGGCAAGAGGAAGGTCCTGACAGTTCTGAACACAGCTTAAAGGTAGATGATTGATGGTAGGACATTCAGTAGAAGACCGTAGTTTTGGTCTCACAGCTTCATATACTAAGGGCTGAAAGCTTTAAAACTTCTAGGAGACTGAAAGATAGTCAATTTTGGTTGCAAAACAAATAGCTATATGAGTTTAATACATGGGTGGCTGCTCACAAATTCTCCGAAAATTCTTACAGCATCCTCACTGCAGAACATGTGAAATTTACTCCCCAGCCATCCCCCTAACTCAGTCAACAGTTATCCTTTCTCAAGTTTTGTCGACTTGACAATCATTTGTAGCCGTTGAGCAGCTTTCCCTTCTTGATGCAAGCCCATGCACAAAATGTCAGCATAAGTATCAACACAAGTCCTGGTTTCCTCTAAGTGAACAAACTACAGGGCACTTGGGTTTTGAGTTTTTTGACAACATTCTTTTCTTGTGAAGCCTAGAATACAGAGTTGCTTTACCAACTAAAGCAGAAAGCAAAAAATAACAAGACTGATTAACCACGGGAATTTGTGAAAAAAACATTGATAATAAGAATTATGATATAGCCTGAAATCTGCAGACTTGCATGTGCTATGCATTGCATATTTTCTTGTTGTACATACATCATAAAAGACAATAACTACTAGAGCGATCAAGGGCGTTTAGCAACAATTAAGCAATCAAGTTCTTCTTGAAGTACCTCCAAGTGAAACTGGTACTTGATGCCAAAAGGATTTGAGGGTTTGAATTTCTATGCAAAACAGCAGAGAAGCAGTTAAAAACTCCATGATGCACCCAACACATCGACTGATTGGTACAATAGTAGATACACATATGAAGAAAAAGCTCAAACCTTTTTAGCATACGTTTCATCAAAAGTAATCCAATATACGCTGTTTCCAAATGTTAGCCCTTCAGCTGCGGAAACAAATAATCACATTTGACGTTCTTAGCACAAGTTTGTAAGTTGTTTATGTATAGTTTTGCTCCCCAGACTTTGATAATTAGACATAACATTGTATTAGTGTTCCTACAAGAGAGAGACAGACAGAGACGGAGAGAGAGAGAGAGAGAGAGAGCAAGTGCGTGTATTTTTAGGTTATATATGCAAAGGAAAAGGATAAACTTTAAATTTTCCAAACCCCATTTAACATGCTCTTATTCACATGATAAATTATGTTTGGGAATGCTTACTGAAAATAACTAACTAATACCATTGCATGACTTTTTAATTATGACATTTGCATCTGGCATGGTCCCAATAAATACTCCTCCAGGACGAAGCAACGCAGATACATTTGCTAAGGCTCGTCTTGCACGTGCCTCATTTGACTATGAGTAATGCAACGCAAACTGCAACACAAACACCAAATAAAATAATATTAACACATAAATAACAAGCAAGCTCCATTTCAAAGCAAGTATAATACTGATGGTAGATCAAGAAACCAAAATGGCTTAGGAGGCATATCTAAGCAAGAAAAGACAAAACACGTGAGCTGGTGTTATTGTAGTCTGTGGAATGAGACACCAACGTTTTGGTGAATCGAAAATTATGATTGGTGCTTGAAAGGCTACTTTTCCAACAATGGCAAACCTAACAAGGAGTAAATGGCATGTGTCAAATGCAATTTCTGAAATTCGTGTATAGGCACTTAAACGAAGAGCTCTCCATCACATAAATGCTTATTTAGATTCAAACAGTCACCTGACAACTGCATATATTGAAAGGTGCATCATGTTCCAAAACTCTATAAAGGCCCACCTGCAATGCAAAAAGATCAAACAAACTGTAAATGTGTCAAAATCAACATCCAAAGATAAACCACATGAACCACACAATAGAACTGCTCTGAGGTGAAGCAATATTATAACATTCCGACATGGACAAAGTATTATACATTCATTAGTTAGGGTAGGAAACTGGAGGAGACCTTCATATCATCACGCTGGGAAGGGAAAAAAAAGACAAACGAGAATTGAGGGCACAGGTCAACAAATGTATAGAAACACGAAAGTCAAAAGACACCATCTAAAATACATGGTTTAAGCAGTTACTTTGGAAACTAAAAAGAAACTCAAAAATCCACACCAAATCATAGTGAATTTCAACAACCTCAAAGCAATCTCCACAAATAAGACGAGCAGGGAAAGAGACTTTCTTCCTGCGCATGTTTTGGTCAGCATCACCATTATAACGTGTCCTGCAGTCCTCATTCTAATACAAAAGAACAGGATAAAAGCAGTCAGATGCAAAGAGCATGAAAAACAGATAGTGGGACCAACCCCTGAATTATGCAGAACCTCTTTGCTGAAGAATTTACCATTCCGGCCCACTCTAAAGAATAAAGATAGAAAGAACACTAGCTTAACCATCTAATACCAAGTTGCTAGAATGGAAAGACTAAACATCCAGTTACAGCATGTGCAGTTAAATGAAAAAGAAATGCATGTTGAAACAATGAAGGTAGGAGAAAGTGTAGAAGCCAGTCCAACAGTGCCTTCAAAGAAGAGAGATGCAGCCCTTCACCTAGTGACTGAATGCAATCCGCTAGTGAAGCTCAAATAAGTGAGAAAGAAGATGTTTACTTCACCGAACATAAGCTCAAGAAAGCCAACATAGGCTGAACTGAAACACCTCACAAATATATTCAGTAGATGTGCCAAAAGGCATCAAATAATACATGGAAGAGGCTCTCTTTATATAGGGCAGAGCATTGCAAGAAGGGCCAGCCAGCAAGTGCTGGTTAAGGGGTAGTTATCCAGTCGTACATAAAAAATAGAAAGAAAAAGAGCATACGTCCACACCCTAAATACATTCTAGACTAAGAACATAAAAGATTACATGCTCAATCACATCTGTTAACAGCAAGAACCGTAACTTAACTTCAATGAGTTCTATATAGCACATAATATATGCCTATGACAATGAAAACAGGAAAATACTAAGATAGACAATGTCTAACTATTACCGAGCCTTCAGCAATATCAATTCCAACGTAGTATCCAATTCTTGCCTTGTCCCATTTGATAAGGTCACCACCCTGTAAAAGTGCAAACCAAAGCATGAAGCAAGAAGTTCATTGATAAAATTTGCATGAAATAATGACAGGGTGTGCGGATGAATCAATTTTGTGGACCACATCATGCATTCATGATCTTTATCCATCTAAACAAAAGTACCGATTACACTGTCAGAATTCCACTGCAGCACACTTTGGTATCGATGAAAGTTGATCCAAACATTGAGGATGATGTTTAGAGCACAAAACCACAATGATGGGGATAAGTATTCTTAACCTGAAACTGGAGTGCTGCAAAACTTTCCCAAGTGTATCGGGTGAAAACAATATACCAGTGGCTTCACCATCTGTTCTATATTCCCTTGTTCCATTAGCAACTTACGGACTGAACTATAAAGAGTGCACCATCAAAAAGGTGAGAAAATGCGACCAGGAGGTCGTTAAGGGTGTATCAGAATAAACAACTTGGTTCACTAGCGTTATAGACAAAGAAGTATTAACAACTACGGCCTCTTCATAGATTCATGTCAAAGATAGCAACTCTCTTCTAAGTTTCTGACTAACTAATGTAGCACTTGACTGAACAAAAAAGGAAGTAGTCGATTGATTAGAACACAAGTTCAGAGTTAAATGTAAGTACGTTACACTGATCACCGAAACCATCAATCAGAAAGATGCTAGTTGGCATGGAAAATCGCCAACAACATCTCGCTAGCGAACAAATTCAAATAGGTTTCCCCTGAGTTCCACTACTCCTAGATGTTAATGAACATTTCCCCAATTCAAAACTAGAATCAGCCATGAAAATCGATTACAATCACGAACTCATAAGCCCTACCTTTCCACAGGCAAGATCAAGAACCGAATCACCTCGGCGAGCATAGATATGAATCAGCACACTCTTTATCTGAAACATATCCAGAAAATGAATACAATACGAAAAACCCAAATTGAAAAAGTCAAACACGCATACAGTACCCACTTGTTGAGCTTCTTGAGGTGAATGATGGGACTGGCCTCTCGCTCTTCGAGCGTCTGGTTCGTTCGTGCGCTGTATTGATCATCGACCCTCCGCGCCAGATTCTTTGTACTCTCATCCTCATGAAATTTAGACTCTTCTGCAAAAAAAAATCCAAAATTCAAATTCTAGGATTTTAGGAAAGGTATCCCAATAGCTAGTAACGGCATAAGAAAACTGACGGGAAGAACCCTAATTTTTCACAGAATCGCGAAATATATCCCGTCGAAACGAAGGAAAAGAAGAGACCAACCGCTTTCAGAGATGAGATGCCGCCTTGAATTGGAAGGATCGACTGAAGGCGAGGGAGAACGATCAAAACTTCGCTTCATTTACGCAACTTTCTCTCTGTATTTGTCCTCTGCTTTCTTCGCTTTTCTCTCTTTAGCTCCTTTGTTTCGTCACTGTTGTCTGAGACGACGGAAGTCAGGGTGTTGGAGGGGAAGAAGAGGTCGGCATAGTAAATGGGTCGTGTAAGATCCGTCGTATATGCGTTACCAGATCCGAGATCCGATGAAGATCGAACATTGTTTCGGGTTATGAACAATCACAGCCTTGTTAGAAGCCGCCACTTCTTTCTCTTTTTCTTTTGTGTTAATTGGTTTTGCTTTTTTTCCTTTCTTTTTTTAAGAGAAAAGGTTGAAGACTAACACATGCCCACGAATGCATTTTCTCGGAGTCGAACTCATCATCAACCACAACACTAGAGCAACCTGTCATTGAGCCAATTCTTTAGGTGCTTTTTCTTTTTGTTTTAAATGTATAGTAGTGTATGGTTGCACTAGAGCATTAGCTCAATATATATATATATATATATATATATATATATATATATATATATATATATATATATATATATATATATATATATATATATATATATATGTGTGTGTGTGTGTGTGTGTGTGTGTGTGTGTGTGTTAGGTTTCAACCTCCTCTTATAACTGGCAGTCATACGATATGCCTCTAATGAAAACCTACACGAACTGAAAAGTTTGTGTAAAATCCATGCATATGATTCGACACGAACACAAAATGACATGATCAGGAACATGGCCCCGAACATGAAAACTCCGCTAGCAATTTGAGACACAAATATACAAACACGAGCCCGGAATTTCATGTTCATGCCCACTTCAAAGTATGAGAAAACAAATCTGAAGATTAAACGAAATGCCACTTTGTTACTAGCTTGAGGTATGCGTGGGGATTAACTTGGGAAGGACATACCACAATGTTCTCATTTTGTTATGTAATTCAAACACTCTTGGGATCACCAGAACAAGTCTACAAATCAGTTGAATTTAAAGTGTCCTTGGTGGTGGTGGTGGTGGTGGGAGTTCGACTCCGAGGGTGCATGTGTGGGTGTGGGTGTCAGGCTTCAGCCGCCTCTTATAACAAGAAAAAGTGTCCTTGGTGTTCCGTCGTTGACAATTCAAACACGGACAGAGTTAATGCTCAATGCTATGCGTCCCTGTCGTTAGCTGGAAACTGCAATTAGGCTCCGCTTAGCATTATATAATTGGTCTTAACTCTTGATAGATTGCAGTGACATTTTGGAGCTGGGTTTGCAGTACTGATTCTTTAGGTTTGACACGAAATCAAACACCTCAAATGGACTCTCTCTCACCATCAAATGCACCTCATACGAACTCCCTTTCCAAATATGTGCTTCACAATCTCAGTTGTCCATTGTTTTGTTGGTGGACGTATGCAACAATTCTCAATCACATGATCGATCTTATCATGAGTATCATGGACGAAAAAAACGGAGCACCGTTCATCAATGAAAGTGGATGGCTGAGATTTTGAATTGCAGTTAAAATCGAATATGGTGTATCATGTGGAGCACTCTTAACATATAGACAGTCAAGGTAATTTTTATTGTGAAGGTGGGCATGGCTGGTGCTGGACCATGAACGATGACCAAATAAGGTTTCACCTGGTTCCGGTTACAGTTCATGACACCCTAATTTAGGTTTAAAAGAAGAGTTGGGGGATAAAAATGATAAAACCTATAAAATTGAACCGTGACATGGAGTTTGAATCACTGATTCCAGTTTCAGTTTAATGGAAGAAAGAACACTGATACGTGCGTACCCTTTTTACTATCTACACACTCTTTATCATCGTGTTTCTAGTTTTGCTCAGGCTAAGATATAGAAATTACCTTGACTGTCTGGAACTCTCTCCCTCTCTATGCGAGTTATCAACTTATCATTAATAGTCTTGTATTGAACCATCAACCAAACCATTTGGTAATGCTTCAAATCCAATCGAATAAATTTTTAAAAAAAGGAAAAAAAGAAAAAACTAGTAGAAAACCAAAATCAAGTTTCTCACATCTCTCGATGAAGAAGACACAGTAGAAGCACATCTCCCTTGTGAGCCACATCTCTATGTTAAGAGTTATGGCTGTGTTGGAAAGATTTGTTTATGCTGCATCTCGAGTTGAGAACTTAACGTCGTTTTTTTCGTATGTTTCTTTTTTTTTTTTTTTAATTCTTATCATTATTCTTCCTGCTATTAATTTGGTTTTTCTTGTTGTTGATGATAAGATTCTTAAGAGTACGTGTTGTCCAGTTGTGAAGCGGTTGTCGAAGTAAGAAATCCAACGAAAGAGGGATTTTACCAGTACTGGATAAGTTTTTTTTTTATGAGGATTACTATTTACAAAAGAGATTCAATTATGGTTGGAACGGTGGAACCGGTTTCAAACCGGTACTGGTGCTCCACTATGCCTAAAAGGTCTCTATCCAGAAGAGTTCAACTATGTACAAAAATATATACGACTCTATCCGGAGAACTCAAAACCAGAAACAACCACAAACCAAGAACTTACCCTGCAGCTGCACCTTTCTTGGCAAAATAGATCTCTGCACACCTAGTCGCTTGACGGTGTGAGACTATGCCGAACAAGTGAGCCAGGCCAATAATTTTTATTATTTTAAAATGGAGATAGAAAAGCATCGGCCAGCCTAGATCACGTGCCACTGCTTCGGTTGCCGACCAGCCCATTCCTCTCTTTCTCTCTCTCTCCTGCATTTACAAAAAGTTATTTGAGATTTAATCGACTGTCTGTTTCCACACAATTATTGGCTTTTGTGCTGCCTATTTACCATCCAGACGCTCCTCTAATTACCAGCAAAGCTCTCTCTCCTCCCCCACCCTCTCTCTCCCTCTCCTGCACTTACATTAAGTCGGTTGAGATTTATTCAACTATTTGTTTCCACACAATTATTGGCTTTTGTGCTGCCTATTTACCATCAAGATGCTCTTCTAATTTACCAGTTTCTCTCTCTCTCCTGCTGCCCTGCATTACACTAATTCATTTGAGATTTACCACTATTTGTTTCGACACAATTATTGGCCTTTTGGGCTGCCTATTTAGCATACAGATGCTCCTCTAATACCTACATAAATATACCATCAAATGCTTGGTAGCAGATGTGACACTAAAATGATCTCTCTTTCATATTTCATCTATTTTTTATTAATTTTAGAGGCAAAACACAAAGGGCCTTGCTTTTATTGGAGAATAAACAGATAGATACTAACCATCGAAACTGCATCTAGCAGTACCAACAATTTTACACCTTTTCTTTTCTTTTGCTCTCTCTCTCTCTCTCTCTCTTAATAGGCACTGACAGACATTTTCCTCATTCTACTCCTTTAGTTTCTTTAGAAGGAACGCAGCCCAGTTTTCCAGAATGGACAGGAATTGCAGAGCCATTCTGTTCCTTGTGCTTTCACTTTTCTTACTAACTTCCTCCACCTCTCATGCCTACAAAAACTACACCGTCGGTGATGATTTGGGATGGTATGACAATATTGAGAAACCTGAGGTCAACTATCAGAAGTGGGTTGCTGGCAAAAACTTCTCGCTCGGAGATTTCCTCAGTAAGCCTTTCTTCTTAATTTGCAGCAAGTGCCTTCAATCCCAAATTTTCACTGTGCGTCAGCTAAATTTTGACTTGAATTTTAGCTACATCCCCTTTGAAATTCAGGACATATCTTCACTCGAGGGTACTAATAGATGAAGAATTTGCATATTAATCTTTATGATATTCTTGCTTATAAGGCCAGATTTCTTCGGTTTTCAGTGTTTCGCTAGTCTTCTTTCTCCAAGTAGGCTAAGGTTCTTATGAATTGTTTGGATATCTAGGAAAGAGCCCTTTCGAATTGCAACACTTTGAGGAATTCAGTAATTTACCCGAGTGAAACACCCACAAAATGCTCCTTCATTAAAGGATACAAATGATACGTGAGTAACCGACTTGTTTACACACCACGCAACCTTGAGTTCTAAGCACAGTAGATAGAGATCTAAAGCAAAATCGATTGAGAGAGATTGATGAAGAGTCCCGGATGAAGTTGGATCGAGTATGAGGTTCGTGTTTTTCCTGGTTTGTGAAAGTGGTTGAATTCAGAAAGCCGATAATGTCTGTGGAAGTCCTTGCTTGTTTCTTCCATGTATCCAGGTAGTTCTCCTTCCACATATGAAAACCATCTTCTTAATTTTGCCTCCACTTTTTCTTTCTTTTTGTTGGCTGGCGTTCATCTATCAGCAGATATAACATTTTTCTCTTATACATGCTTCATGAAATCGTTATGCTTCTGAGCCTGGTTAATGACTGATAGCAGTGGAGGATCTAGAAATTATTTCAGGATGGGGTGAATAGCCTGCGAAATTGAAACTTTTTAGGGTGGAGTGAACTATGTAGCCAAGGACTCGATCATGGTCTATATATGTGTGGAATTTTCAAATTTCAGGCATGAATTATAGCTTTCCATTGATTTGGGAATTTGGGACAGGGCAGATACCCCACCTTGGTTTAATACAGACCCCCACTACATGGGAGTATAGGAATTACTACTGGTCATCAGCAAACTTTGTATGAAATCAATCCATCTCAATAAGATTCGCACAGACAAGATGACTGTGTGAATCGAGCAACTCATCTGAAGCCAACAAAAAGTCTCTACCAACATGAATTATTGCTTCTTTAACCAACCTAGGATAAATTGTTCTTTCTTTTCTTTCAGGGGCTGTTTGCATCATGGAACAATCAGGAACTGATCGTTGTGGAACTTCACAGACTTGTGCATTCATTAAACCTCCAAAACCGACAGATATTGTTCCATGACATTACTAGTTTCGTGTCATCTTAATTGAGGTTCTGAGTTCCTTTGAACCAATTACTTTCTGCAAAAGTGGGAGAGAGAGAGAGAGAGAGAACTTTGCATCTTTCAGACATTAAGTGCCCGTTGCGCGGCAAAGTTCTGGGATGCAGGGAGGCACCCGTTTGGTTTGCCTGTTCTAAAGGTCATGTATTGAAATGTTTCCATCATTTACTCATCAAACTTGTACTTGTAGGAAATCTTTTAGCAAATCATTGACTGTATGCTCATTTGTTCCCACCAAATAATTTATTACTTGTGTATCGTCATCATTTCTTTCAAATGCACTAAGATCTATCTTAATTGTGTCTCCGCATTATTTCTCTCATATGCACCAATTTATCTGTGTGTGCAGTATTCAACACAGACACCAACCACTCTGTAGTTCGGACCTATAACTTCGCAATATACAAAAGGTGTGACTTCAGTTCAGCAGATTCATCAGATACAGTGGAGTACTCTTCAGGGTATACGACCAATGGAATTTCTCCCACTAATATCTCAGTACCATTGATCAAAGAAGGCATGAACTACTTCTTCTCCAGCTATTACGACGGCCAGCAATGCCGGAAGGGCCAGAGGTTCAAGATCAATGTCACTCATGGCCAAGGCTTGCCAGAAACACTAAAGGATTTCCTCAAGTCTCCTTTGTCCTCCCCTCCCCCACGAGGCCAGCAAGGTGATGAGCACAGTGGGCCGGTTCCTGACACTGTCGTCCCTTCAAATTTCAGTAACACTGTGCCTTCTCAAGCAGCAAACCAGACATCACAGAGCAGTGGCAGACCTGTAATGTTTCCCAGAAGTGAGGTGCTTTTGTTGGCCATTTTGGCCTTGTGGGTATTCTGAATTTGGAGTTTATGGTGTTGCCCCATTGTTTTTATTTGTTTATTGTTTTAGATAAAAGCTGTTTTTAGGTTATATGTATAATACATTACTGTACTTAGTATCAACACTTGTTTTGTAATATTATCAGTATCATTAGCCTCATGGATGAAGTCATGCGTGGAACTTTTAGCTGGCAACTTTTCTTTTTAATAGGCAAGCTGGGTCAGGTTGAGCCATGCACACACACACACACACACATATATATATATATGTATGTATATATTATAGAGAGAGAGAGAGAGAGAGAGAGAAAGAAAAACTGGATCGTGCCACCACTGATGCAGCCTATTCATGTGTGACAATGGTAGTATAAGTATAATTTTGAATATTATAAAGATATTTGAAAAATGATGAAAAACAACTTTATTATTCATGCATCCGAAAAACAACTGTAAGAGTGAGCAATGTCAATCGTGGTACATGATCTCCTGAAACTAATGGTCAAGCGTGAGAGAGAGATTCATTGATGGATACTGGCACGTGCACCGTCACCACTTTCTTGAAGTCGATCAAAGCCGCGGAAAGATGAAGACTCTCTCTCTCTCCCTGGGTGTCAAACCATTCACCAGTCGCCCTTAAAGTGGTGGAGATGGTGGTGGCGGCCCTGGTTTTTCGGTAACAGACCCCATTTCAGGTATTTGTTTGGGTCAGATCTATACCATCACACATAACCCGGCCGCTGTGGACCAAAACTCTAATAGTTTTAATTATGTATCTATCATTTCAGCCAAACAATTATCTTAAAGGTAAAAATTTTGCATGATCTTTAGAGTGTAATGCCATTTTGGTTAAGATTTGTTTAAAAACAATAGATATATACCACCACACCCGGAGCCTTACTTGATTACGAGGCTGACTAGCGTGGGCTGCTTTAAGTGAGCCTACAGTCACAGTTCTCTAGGCCCGATCTCATAATCAAACACCCCTTAACTAAGCAATTACATCATGTGGTACACAAGGAACCACACCATTCTTCGGTCAACCAGATAGAACGTTCAAGATGAAGGTCAAGAGTTGGATACCCGTATTGCCCAAACGAGCTTATCTTGAGAAAAAATGTACAGCGTCCTTTTCATTGTGCTGATTCACAATGCAGCATCAAGGCGGCAAATTGGGTTGACATGGTCGGGCTTGAGTGGTGTCAATTCATGTTACTCAACCTGCTCTTTTTAGTGATTTGCTTGAACTTAACAGAGAGCTGTGAAGGAAAACGTCTTTGGATTGATGCCACTGATCCTTGTGTGGAGAGACTGTATTAGTCAGGTCTTAGTCATCCACCATGAACCTGTAAATAAACAAATAAATACAAAAAAATAATATATATATATAATAGTGCGGATTTGGTGAGCTATACATGAGTGAGGCAACCCATCTACCCTTTTTATCGTATGTACCTCTTTGGCAGGGATAATAGTCATTTTATGTGCTTGATCATAAAAAAATATTCCCTCTGTTTCCGGAATAGAGTGGAAGGTACTATATGAGACAAGGGAATCTCACCTGTTCATTCATTTTTGAGTAGCTTAAATTTGACAAAACTACACGTGTTTGTGAAAATATTGAGCAATTTTCACTTAGTATGCTGTGTTTAAGTATTTAGGTGGATCGACTTTTTTTAGTTGTATTTTGGTATGGTGCATAACTTCGCTCGTATAAGGGATCATCCTTGCATGACCGGTCCAAGTCCGAATAAAAGAGGAGGGTTGCGTAAGGCTTTCGACAGCCATCATAAAACTTTGTCGGACCTATTTACTATGGATTCTATAAATTATGATAGGGCTTTGTGGAAACAAATAATTCAAGTAGCCGACCCCATTTAGAATGGAAAAAAGGCTCAGGTGTTGTTGTTTGGTAACCTGCAACTCAGGTTTGTAACTTTAACTGTGCCATGATTCTTTCAAGTCGTGGATTGGATAGACACATCATCTAATTTTCATGCGTAGGATGTGGTTGTGTTGACTCAAGACAATTTTATTGTTTCAAACTATTTTTTGTCATCACTAAACCTTGACTAGTGTTCCATTCAATTCGTGGACCACACTCTATTCTAGAGAAAGGGAAGTAGACGATGATTCCTGTCAATCACAAAACCTATTGTCTATGTTTTTCTTGCATATGTGAATATCTTAGTTTTACTTAAGGTTAGTCGGCAATAAGTAGCTCATATTATTATGATTCTCGATTGCATAGAAGGTTCCCACATCATGGATGAGTGTGGATAAAAAAGATAGTCTCATTATGTTGTCACCTGAATGTAGTGAATAAGTTACAGCGAGGGTCTTCGCGGTAAGAAAGTTGGTCGGAGATAATAAGATTCATATTGGTACAATATTAACCGACAATGACTTTTTGGGAGGAGTTAGATAAGGTAATTCAACTAATTTCACAAAGGGAGATGATTTGTTTAGAAGGAGACTTAAATGGATATGTCGGTAAAGATTCATTAGGATATCAAGGTATTCATGAAAACTATAGTTTTAGGGATATAAATGAGGAGGGCAAGGAGATTTTAAATTTCGTTATGGCTTTTTGTTCTCTTTATAACCAATACAATTTTCAAAATACGAGATGAACATTTAATTACTTATAAGAGTCGATTGTCATAAACACAAATAGATTATTTTTTGTAGGAAAAAAGATAGATCGTGTTGTAAAGATTGCAAGATAATTTCATGAAAAAACTTAACTACTCAACATCAACTTTACTAATGGATTTGAAGATAAAAAAAGTAGACAAATACGAATAAAGTGCATAGAGTTATTCAGATTGATAGAATCTCAAATGTGAGAAAGAAAATATATTTAAAAAGAAAGTTCTTTAAGGAGATGCTTAGAATTATATAAATACACATTCTCATATGTAGAACAATATGTATAGGAAGTGGCAAAAGATGTGTTAGGTTAATCTAATAGAGGCATACCGACATTAAAAGAAGCTTGGTAGTAAAGTGAAGTGGTGAAAGATAAAATAAGGCAAAGCAAGCATGTTTTAAATTGCATTATACTAAAAAGACTAGTGAAACTTGGGAGCCTTACAAGAAAGTAAAGAAAGAAGTAAAAAATGTCGTTAGTGTAGCAAAAGCCAAAATTTGAGAGGATTTATATAAAAGCTTAACTCAAAATAAGGTGAAAGAGATATTTTTAGGATAACTAAGGCTATAAATAAGAAAACTAAGGATCTTACTTTTATTAGATGTATCAAAGATGAGGATGAGAAGATTCTAGTGTCGAATGATGATATAAAAAATAGATGAAAATTTTATTTCTATAAGATTTTTAATGAAAATACAAATGTTAGTATTAGCTTTGGAGAGTTAGTCAAGCCACAGAAGTATATAAACCATAATTTCTATATGTGTATTCAACAAAATGAAGTCAAAGAGGCTCTTAAATATATGAAAGTTGATAAATCTATAGGAACATACAATATTCCTATAGAAGTATGGAAAATCATAAAACAAATGGGACTCACTTAGCTCACAAGACTATTTAATCTAATATGGAGAACTCAAAAAATGCTCGAGGAACGGAGAGAGAGTATACTTATACCCATATATAAGAATAAGGAAGACATTTAGAATTGTTTGAATTATTGAGGTATCAAGTTAATGAACCACGCTATAAAATTATAATAAAGAATTATCGAACATAGGTTAAGACAAATATCGAGTACAATGGAGAACCAATTCGGATTCATGCCCAACACATCTACTATTAAAGCGATTCACCTATTGAGACGTTTTATAGAACATTTTAAAACAAAAAAGAACCTTCACATGATATTTATTGATCTAGAAAAAACTTATGATAAGGTGTCAATAGATATTCTTTGAAGAACCTTAGAAAAGAGAAGTATCCTATTGACATATATAATTTTTATAAGAGACATTTACAAAGGTGCAAAAACTTGTGTGAGAATTGATGAAAGAATGACATACCCTTTTAAAATTAATATTAGATTACATCAGGAATCAACTTTAACTCCATATTTATTTATATTGGTCATTGATAAGTTAACAAAATATATTCAAGATGAAGTACTTTGGTGTATGTTATCTAAATATGATAATGTATTAGTGGATGAGTATAAGGAAAAAGTTAATAGGAAATTAGAATTATGGAGAGAATGTTAGAAAGTAAAGGCTTCTGACTTAGTGAAACAAAGACAAAATATATGGAATGTAAGTTTGATTATTTGGGTACTTCAAATGACATAGAAATTAAGACTGACGCATAGTGCATACCTCACAAGGAAAGTTTAAATACCTATTATCAATTTTTTAAAGTGATATACAAATTATGGATATGTTACACATAGAATTAATGCTGGTTGGTTAAAATAGAGAGAGACATTGTATTCTATGTGATAAGAAGATACCATTAAAGTTAAAAAATAAATATTATAGAGCAACAATTAGACTTGCTATGTTTTATGGTTCTCAGTGTTGTGCAGTTAATCATCGATACGTGCAAAAGATGTCCGTAGCAAAAATGAAGATATTGAGATGGATGAGTGGTCATACAATGAAAGACCCTATATATAATGATGTCATTATAAACCTATTGGAAGTAGCACCAATAGATAATAAAATGAGAGAAAATCGTTTAATATGATTTGAACATGTAGAAAGACAACCAAAAGACGCTCTCGTAAGAAGATATGAAAAATTATATTGTAAAAATATTACAAAAGGATAAGGATGGCTACTATAAAGAATGATGTAGTTTATATTGAGTTAACTCCTAGCATGATACATGATAGGGCTACGTGGAAACAAAGAATCCATGTAGCCTGGAAAAAGGTTTAGTTGTTGTATAAACTTTTCACTTGATGTGCTTCCAAAGATGGAGAGATGTACAAAACCATAAGTAGACAATGCAAGCAGTGTATATAAAATATTCACCCCTAGAGAGATTCCTTTTCAAATCTAAACACAATTATTGCTTTGGATAGGGACTAAAACTCACACAGCATAACTCTCGGAGTACGTCTCTCCAGTCAGTAACAGAACCTGACTGTAGATCTTAACTAGGCTTGTTATGCGTGCCTGGCTTCTATATTTAAATAGAATATGCACGGCACTGCTGAATTCTTCGTGCTCTTTTGTGCATGAGATGTGGACACTAATATTCTTTTCCCTCCAGCTTTCAACTTCAATTATTTAATTGACTACTACTACTACCAACTGCTATATATGTTCTGGACTTTCAAAGTGCATTTTCTTGGAAACAGAAGATACGGAAGAAGATAAATTTTCTTTACCAGTAGACAAGGTCATTGATTGTGTTGCTGCCTGCATCAATGTTGCTCATATTCAGGATATTATTGAGCACAGGAAGGAGTTAATAAATGTTTTCCATTATGCGTTCAGTTCTAGCTTTGCACATACGTTTTAATTTGATTTTTGCAATTTTGTGACACGCTTTATAATATTTGTTGTTTGCTCATGCTTGCTTCAGCCAAACACTCCGTCCTTTCTTCAATTAAAGAGCTTTCTGTGAAGTTAAACAACTTTCCCAGATCTGCTGGTGAATCTTCTAATGTGGACATGGCTTCCTTTGTTAATGAGGTAAACAAACTGCTAGGTGTAGAAGTTCAACTTGTGGATGACTTAACTTTTGATAGGTGGATCTCTGAGGTACTTTCTTGTGCTGTTGTTTCACTCTCTGGATGTTAAAGTGATCGAATGCAGCAAAACAGTCAAGATTGCCCAGGTTTGGGTATGATTTTTCTTGTTGCCTGATTGCCTTCGATTCCCTGATAGTCCTCTTTCTTTTGTTCTCTTTACTCTCTTTTGGTCTGTATTCTTTTCTTTCTACAACCTTGAACTTCCTGTAGCTCTACAATTGTCTATTGCACACATGCATGCGCACAAGCAAGACAGAGAGAGAGAGAGAGAGAGGGAGAATTTGGTGCAATACGGTGATCTTTCAGAAGAGAGTTTGAACAATGCTTTAATTCGTTATTAGAAAGTATGATTCACTAGGCAAAGTGCTCTATCCTGACACAAGCTTCATTTTGAAGGGCTTGAAATCTGAAATCTTTTACCAATTTTTGGGAGATATAGTGAGTCTCATTGGAGGCCTTGCTTAAGCATTTGATTCGCTGCTAGATGTATGACATGCTATGCAATCTGGTGCAATCAATCGCAGCATAGCACTTCAAAGGATTTTTCTATTTTGGGGTTACACCAGGAGGTCGAAGCCGTGCACCCTCCAGGAGTAGAACTCCGACCTGCAGCAATGGCATGAGAGCGTCCTGCCATTGAGCTACGTCTCTGGGTGCACACTTTGAAGGATTTGAAATCTAGAATCGCTGTAGCTTGAGTTTTATGCAAATTAGTGGTTTCTTGTGAGAGATTTTGCACAAGGATTCGATTCAGTAGAATGTACAACATGCTCTGCAAACTTGTACAATCTATCAAGTGTAGCAAAAATGTTCACCTTGCAAGACTCAAAATCAAGAATCCTTGCAATGGATTTATATGCAATGCACCTGTTTTTCATGTATTTGCACGTGGATTTGATTCGTGACCGGAGTGTTTGGCACACTGTGCTAACTGATACAAACGATTGCAATGCAGCATACAAGAATCTTTGTGATTGAATTTTTTGTAACGGGACAGTTTTTCTTACAAGAATTTGATTCCTCACTAGACATGCAAAGTGATGCAATCAATTGCAGCGTGGAAACCATGATATGTGCCGCTTATGGTTGCCTTCGATAAAAATAAGTCGCTGGTGTTTCGTTGAATGTCTCGATTGTTATGCATATACTCGGTTATTGTGTTACATGTTATTTGTTATATATTTCTTATCATCCCATGTGGTTTAAACCTGCAGGTTCATGTTTAAGCTCGGAGTGCCTATTGAAGACTATTGAAGTGTATCAAGCCATGCCCATGAAGAAGGTAGAGGTGGAGTTGAATGCTGAACTCATACACCTGATTGAAATGGAAAAGAATGAGCTTGCAAAATCATTGCTGAATAAATGTATCGAGTGCCTTGGTGGTGCCAACAACGGAGACCGGTGAGCTGCTGCTTGATTTGCTTGAATGCGGGATCTTCTCTTATGGGAGCAATCGGTAATTCACATTCAACTCTGTCATCGTGCTCAGAGCTGCATCTTTTACTATAGCATCACATAAGCTGTGGCGAGATTGTTACCACGCCATTCACTTGGACGGTCATTCCAGAAGAGCCAATGAGTTCTGCACCCTTGCTGTCAGTGACGAATCTACATTGAGCAAGCTGGGGCTGTTGCCCCACTCAAAACTTGAGAAATCATCAAAAAACGGTAATCCATCCTTTGAATCCGTATAGCGCACAGAGTTTGCCCACCCTACAGAAGTTTCTAGATCCTCCACTGGTTACTGTCAATCTTGGGGGCCCATTTATTTCTGAGAGGCGATTGGTGACTATCGACTGCACTTCATTGGTGAAGAACATAATCTCATAAGAAGACGCTTGCAGCTGTTCTTAAGCCATTAAAACATGAGTGGCCTACTAGATTGATTGATTGGCGTCGTTCTGTCTCCAACTTTTCTGTCGACCGAGCTCACATGCACTGTTGGAAGGCCGAAGACGATTAAGCTAATCAAGCGATCTGATCTCCCTAGCTTTGTGATGAACCTGATGCTTTGTAGAAAGCCTGGTACTCTTTTATTGTTTATGGTGCCCATTATACTTTGTTTACTAGCTTTCTTGCAATCGTTTGCAAATTGAGTGATAGGTGGATTGAACTCAACCTAATTCCTTAGTTTCTGGGTTGGTAAGCGTGCACACACACGCACAGAGAGAGAGAGAGCATCGGCATTTTCTATTAGGTTGGCTTCGTGGAGTCTACTTCAGACTGTAGGATGCTTTGTTGTCCTGTAAGAGCACGTTCACCGAACACTATATATTAGGTATAGTGTAGCGACATACTCCCACGGAGCGGTAGCAGTGTAGCACCCCTCTTATGTGACGGTGCCTCCCTGGCTCCCGTTCCGTGGAGGGGTTGTTACCACTTCATGGGGTGGGACGGCTGCTTCGTTAACTGCTCCTCTCATAATATGAGATCTCAAGAACAAGATGCAGCAGTGGTAGAGCGTGGGGGCGACTGCCTTGTGAAACATGATTTCTTTTCAATGGGAGCCTGAAGCTTTTTATGCACGGCCATCAGTTGAACTTGCCGCCAACATCACGAGTTGAAAGCCCTACCAGGTGAGCTAACGCCCTGAGTGCAACATCTCGATCATAGCGTCACCCTACCTACCAATACCAAAATACATCTACTATCAAGATAAATCTGATATGTTGTTTGACTGACTATAACCTGAAATAAAAAGATAAATCTGGTTTGTTGCTCTAAATGAAAGGAACATTGTTTTAACAGGCCTTGTTTAGGTGCAAAGGTGGGTATAAGAGCAGTATGGGCTTCACATTGGAAAGAACGGGCTGGGTTCAACCGACTCGGCTATCAGGCAAAATTATCCAAGTTGGGAGTTGGAGAAACTTGAAAGGATCATCATTCCTGAGGGCTCACATTGGAAAGAACGGGCTGGGTTCAACCGACTCGGCTATCAGGCAAAATTAGCCAAGTTGGGAGTTGGAGAAACTTGAAAGGATCATCATCCCTGAGGGCTCAACCGACTCGGCTATCAGGAAAAATTAGCCAAGTTGGGAGTTGGAGAAACTTGAAAGGATCATCCCTCATTGCATATGTTCTACACAGCTTTTCGTCAGTAACACCTACAAAAACAATAGTTAGTAATACAACAGGTACGGGTCTGCCTAACTCCCCTTGCCTGTCCGGGAGAGGAATAGATTATTCCCAGGTTTGATCAACATAAAGGAGACGAGTCATAGGCACTAAGAGGAATTACAACCAGTATGGAACAAGGCCTTCTTTCTTTAAATGGTTACGGCAGTGTTTCTTGTAATCTGCATTATATCCTGATTCTATCGACCTATTATTAATAAGCTCCTTAACCAACAATCATGTTAATGACTAGTGAATCTGGGTAATGATCTTCACCTGCCAACCTGTTCTGAGTTATCTACCTGGTATGGGGGTTTGCCTAACCGATCATCCTTTACATAAAATAAGATTAGCGCCCAGAGCGTCGGCTCAATCCGGGGTTCGATCCCGGGAAAAGGAAGAAGAAGAAACTAGGTATGCTTTTGGAATTTTGAGATCTTTAGATCATCTACCTCATAAACCGACAAGAACTTAGTGTAGTTTTGAAATATTTGGATCGTTTGTGCGTAAATTCGTTTACTCTGCATATTTAGGTCTCTTTTATTTGTTGAGGGTTTTATAAGTGGTTTTGGCGGTCTCTCAGAGAGAGAGAGGATGATGAGACGCCGTCGTGGTTTCTCAAAGACCCTCTCTGTCGGCGCGATCCTTCGTTTTAATGTGTGATTCATGATGCTCGTTTCCCAGATTCTCTGATGGCACCCGACGAGCTCGGGGACTCCCCTTGTTGTTCAGAGGTAAAATTTCGTTCTTCTGTTTTCTTTTTCTTTGTTTAGTCGCTCGCTATTACTGCATTCTTCTTGATTGTTTATTGTTGCTGCGCAAAAGGCATTATTTTCCCCGATTTCAAAAGATATCATTTTCTGGAAATTTTGGTTTGCCATCTTTGTATGGAGTTTGCGAAATCGGTGTTCTCAGTTTTGAAACTGGGATATTCTCTGGATAGAACGCAGGACAAGGAATTCGGGTTTTGGGTTTATGTTTCAACGTGGGGTTTGGCATAGATCGAAGGGTGGCTCTGGTTCATAGAGGCATTTTAAGCTCGTTATAATATCAATTTTTGGCCCCAAAATTTTCTAGACGCCTATAACATATACCTTGCCCCAAAATTTTAAGCCACACTCATGATACTCAATTTCGCAGGTCCCAAAACTTTTAGATTTAGGTCCCAAATATTTAAGTCAGTATCCGATTTTCTAAGGCCTCAACTTGTATTGAGCCGCCCCTGCTTAGATATTTTGGCTTTAATGCTGCTTGGGGGTTCTGAATAGGTGAAGAAGAAGCTCCAGAAGTCCGAGAAGGGAAGAAGCGCGTTGAGGCAAGCAATCAAAGTGCTCGAGGGCACGGTTGATCGCGTGCAAGATGAGAAGAATGCTCTTCAAAGAGGTAAAAGGATTCCTTTTTGTTAGTATCATGTTGCTTATGAATCATTCCTCTAGCTTTCATGCTTAGGAACGTCTGATTAGGGTTTCAGTTTAAAATTTCTGACTTTCACTCTTAACCTTTCGTATTATTGACTAAAACTATCTTGCACGACGATCTATCCATGTGTCCTTTTCAGTTTTGGATGATGAAAGAGCGCGTGCAAGACTAGAGCAGGAAGTTGCTGCCAACGAGTTAACAGGCAAAAAGGAGTTGGAGACGGAGATATGCTGCCTGAAGGAGGAGATTTCTGCTCTTCGGAAACTTGATGGCTCAAAGCGTCAGAATGAAGATGTAGAAGAAAAGCTTCGTAATCGTATAAGGGAATTAGAGGAGGAGGTAGACAAGATCAAAGAAAATCTTGGGCAGGAGAGACGGAGAAGCGACTTGGCTAACCAGAAGGCTGAATCAGCCAAGAAGCTTGTGGAGGCTGAAAAGAGGAAAGGGGATGAGGCAAAGAAGCGAGCAAACGAGGAAAAAGTTAGGGCAGATGCCGAAAAGAAACAAGCGTACTTAGAAAGGAATAGGGCAGAAGAACAAAGGAGTTTTGCTGATGCAGCCAAGAATGAAATAGCTATAGAAAGACAAAAGCTTATTGAAGAGAGAGCTAAAGTGGAAGAGGCGAACAAAAAAGCAGCATTTGAGAAAAACAGGGCTGATAAAGAGAAAAAACGTGCAGATTTACAGATGAAAATGGCACATGAGCTCAGGCAATCCATTGAAGCAGCGGAAATACAGTATGCGAATGAAAAAGCTCGCAGAGACAATGCGGGAAAGATGTTGGAGGAAGAAAGGCAAAGAAGAGAGGCACTTGAGAAGGAACTTCAACAAGCCTTTTCATCAGGAAGAGAGAAAAAGCAATGTCCACACTGCAGTGGAAGAGATGATATCTGTGGCCATTGTAAAAGAAAGAAGTCACCAAAGGAAAAATTATTGAAGGAAAAGCTGAAACTCAAAGTGCAACAGTTACAAAATGTTGAGAGGGCAGCCAAAGAAGAAAGGGCACAGAAGGATCTATTTCAGTTAGAAGTCTCTCTCTTAAAGCAGGATGCTATTCAATTCTGGAGTCGTATAAATCTACTTGAAAATCTTTTCTCTTGTGATGATGACAGTACAAATGGCCACCTTATGAAGGTTCGTATCTGACATCAGTATACCTCTGGGCAAACTGTTACTTTGTCCTTCTTGAAAGTTTTCTATCAGCATTTCTCTGTAGGTAGTTGTAATATCGTTTAGAATAAAAAACACTCTAATACGAAAGGCATCATCTTCTTTCTTTGATGGTGGAGTATTATAAATGACAATCATCACTATGGGTTTGTTGTCCTCTTGTTCTGTTTGGTACATTTGATTTGCATTGTCGTCCATGATTGTGTGCACACTCTTCCTCATTGGGGTACTAATCTCCTCAGTTACTCATTTATTGCATTGTTGTGCTTTACATGTTTCCTTAAGAATGTTGCAATGTAGGTTTCTTTTTTATTTTTCTGAAAGTTTTACTTGGACATGGCTTGGTTTTCTCTTTGCATGCTTTCATGTCATGATTATCTCTGCGTGTGTGTTGCATGCGTGTTTGAGTTAGTGAAATCTCAGATAGTTCATCAATCAAGCTCACCCTCGGGCCTTATTTAATAAATTGAAGCATCTTGCGTATTGTTCTGAAGTCAAGAATCCCAGGTTTGTTGGTTCCTTAACTTCAGTTCTACTGATTTGAGAGGTAAGGCTTCAGATGTTCCTTATCTGGCTTGGGATGAGTCTTATCAGTGAAACAATTTCTGTACGCCCTTTAGGAATCCGAATAGGTTGTGCCTTGTTGATGAAACCATTTCTTTAGACATTTTAGAAACCAGAATCGGTTGTGGGACATCAGTTGCATTCATTCTGCAGTCAATATTGCTGGTCACTTGTGAGTGTTCACTTGTTTTGATAGAAGTGCATGAATGGAAAAGGAAGGAGCTTAAGAAGCAAGATCCCAATTCTTCTGCTGGTGGAGGTGCCTGAAGAAGAATCTGTGGAGGAGCCATCTGATTATTCTATTGGGTGGTTTGATAGATTTCCATGTTGCCTTCAAGATGTGATATTTGGATAAGAACGTTCGCTTTATGTTTGCATTTATTTCCACTCTTCTTAACATGGTACCATTTCTGTGTCAGTTATATATCAAAATACCATGATAAGATTGCCCCCCCTTTCTGCGTCTATTTGGTTTATATACACAATGATTTTCCTACCAAAAGGACCTACAACAATGATTGAAACTATTACGATGGTTTTTTAATTACGTGTATATTCTTATTATCCAGTTCTTTTAGATTGAGCATCATATGGCACCGAACTAGTGGTCTGAATTCTGAACATTTGGAGAGTCACCAGATGATGCTTCTGTAAGAAGGTGGGGAACATTACATCAACACTTTTAAGAGAGGGAGAGGTGGCCTTAAAAGTGTTAGAAGGAACAATAAAGTACAATCTTTGCCTTTGTTAATGCTAATATAACAAGATTGAGCTCAATGGTAAGCAGGAACCCATCTGGAGGATCACGCTTAGCGTGGAAGAAGGCTTGGTTTGGATTTGGTCTTGGTTATATGACACATAACTTATTGGGATATTTGCCATCCATTTGATTCCATTTATGAGTTTTAGCATGGAGGAATTCTTATTTTTGAGTGACCAAAATCTTGATCGATCTCTTCTTTTGCATGTAAACTGTTCATCATGCATCCACCTCTTCAAATAATGTTTTGATGATGTGGGAGGCGACTGTTCTGGCAACCTTGAATTGCTGGAAAGCTGCCAGTGTTAATATATTGTTTCTCTGAGCAGTCTAATTGTTTTGCTCTATTTTTCTCTGAAAGCTATCCATAGAAACCATCGTAAGTCCTCTTTTCTCAACGGCCCTTAGTTGTTTTTTCCACTATTTGACACATGGAATAATAAGAGATGCAGGTATTTTCTCCCAAACTATCTCTTTGTGTGAGATATACATGTTTTGAACTTGTGTTATCTTGTTTTTTATTTAGTGTACTGACATAGTC
The DNA here is from genome assembly GCA_036023115.1 of Brasenia schreberi. Lineage (NCBI taxonomy): Eukaryota > Viridiplantae > Streptophyta > Magnoliopsida > Nymphaeales > Cabombaceae > Brasenia > Brasenia schreberi. Next base: position 6,974,992 of record JAYKKT010000078.1, on the reverse strand, counting down.
AATGCTTATCTGTAGGGTGATGCCCTGGGCAGTACTAGAGGCTTTGATTTAAAGGGGCAGACACCGATTAAGGGGTCATGCAACTTCCGTAATGAAAACGATAGGGATTTGGGGCAGGAAAAACACAGAACGATGGAAAACTTAAATTACCATGGTCCATTGGTTGAATATAATGAAATTCATCACCCAGTATCTGGCGGCAGCTGCAGAGGAGCCCTCTCAGTCTCAGGTACTGATTTTCAATTGGAGCCTCCTATTGGAGTCTCACTGCGAAGCAAGTCACAGTGTTCTGCCATTTATTCAACTACCTCATCTTTTTCTGATAGACAGTTGGTCGGCTCACAGGGAAAAGGTGATCTCTCTGTTCTCACATCAGCAGAACTATGTAAGGAGGGCTTAGTTCAAAAATCATTTGCAGCCAAAGTGGTTAACGGTAAGTTCAAGGGAAATATGACAAGCCAGTGTGATATGCCATCCTCTATAGATGAAAGTGATGCAATTCCAGTCATTCCAACAAGCCAAAGTTTGGTTCCAGATGCTGAACTGGAAGCTAGATCATTGGATAACTCGTGCCTTCTTGGTAGCAAGGTAAGAAGCCCTTGTGATGTGTTGAAGCTTATCAAACGCTTGCATTCCAAGAACTTTAAGAATAATTTGAAGGTTGAAGCAATGCTTACAGGCTTGCAAGGTGAGGCAAACTTCAAGGAGTGGGGGCCTTCTCTTCGAAGTGTTCGAAAGGTTAAGCTCAAGGGAAGGAAAAGGCTGCGTGCATGTAAATCACCAGGAAATTGTGGCAATGAGTATGTGCTTGGTAAAAAGAGAAAGCTTTCCAGTGCAGCTGATGTTTTCTCTGGACCAAAGCTATTGCAACACATTAAGGTGGGTAATCTTGGGGTTATCAACAAATCTGCAGGTACAGAGTATGCTAGCATCTACAATAACGTGAGTTCACCTGTCAAAAAAACAGTTTATTCTGGTAAAGGAAAAGCCTTAGATATAACTTGTCGGGACATGCTTGCTACTCCATTTTTCGAAGATATGATAGGTGGGATTTTTTTGAAGATGCTGGAACTGGATGATTCAGGTGAAGAACGGTACAGAATGGCACTAGAAGAACCTCTTTCACCCTCTTTGCCTGAAATCAATTTTAGTAAATCTGAAGGAACAGATGAATCCATTTGTTTGTTGGAAAAGGACTGGCTTAATCAAGCGCCTGAAACTAAGGAAGAGATATCAATGCCATATGAGGACTTTGATGTCATTCATACAGAAATTCAGTTGATAAACATGAAGAGTTCCCTTAATTCAGTTGGAGTGCTTCCTGAGAAATTGGCTTTTGAATCTTCCCAGTCATTTGAAGCATCAAAAATGACTGGCCAAGGTCTGGTGCCTGACTTTGATTCAGTTCTCCCTATGCCTGAACTTGATAGAAGTCTCTCTGTTAATACCTCTGTTACCAGAGCTTCTGACACCCAGACGCATGATGTGTGTGTGATGCCTGACTTTAATTCACTTCTTTGTACACGTGAAATTGATAAAAGTCTCTCTGTTAATACCTTCATCCAAACACAAGATGTTGGGCTAGAAGGTTCTAATGAACATGGAAATCCTACATTGGCAAGCTTCAGATGTCCTATAGGCTTGTCAGAAGGTGGAAATGAAAATGATATAGCAGAACCTGATATGCTAAACCTGCCTATAGATATAGATTACGGTCTACTTTTCACTGAGGATGTTGAAGCAGACAAAGCATGCAACAATTTTTCAGACATCTGCTGCCTGGAACTTGATGGATCTGTAATGTTGAACGAAACGAAGCAGGGATGTGAACGTGAACCAATGACAGAGTCACTGTTTGATGGTCATAGTCATTTCAGTGTTGTACCTATGGATCACAATGCTCTTTCAGTTTCTGCTGCTGCAGATGAGGCAGATACTCATCAATGTGGAAGCATTTCACATGGTGGTAAGTTGTTGCTTGTCTCCTAATGGTTATTCTTTTGTACTTCCAGTTTGATCAACTTTATATTCATTTTAATCTAGTTGCAGGGTATGCCCAAGAGGTTGCATTAGATGGTTTGTTTAGTTCAACACCATTGAAGGGTTGCATGAGTGAAGTCCTGCAATCGTGTGATAAAATTGAAAGCAAAACATCTAATTATCCTGTTGATGGCTTATATGAAGCAAAGTCTGCAAGCAGCCTTGGGAACACTCATGAGAATTCCCCCAAGTATCTAGTTGTTTTTCCTGGCATTGAGGATGAGGATATCATTTTAAAATTATACCATGCTCTTCAAGCCTCTCAAAGGATACATGTTCCTCAAAAAGATTGTATGGTTGAGAAATTGATGTTTTTTCTTACAACTCAGATGAATCTTCTGGACAAGTAAGTGTAAATGGTAAAATATCATAACTCTGTTTTTGGAAAATTATCTTAGAAAATGCATTTGCAAACACGATACACGTTCTGTGCACATACTAATCTTTTTGTTCTTTGGTGCATTAGGGAGTGGGCTTCTGTTTTCTTTTCATCATTGTTGTGCAGTTATGTTCTCAATGTGCGAGCAGACTGCACAAGTAACTCTTGGATGGAGCCACCTTTTTACTTGGATTCACTTATTAGCCAACTAAAGAATGGTAAGACATGTGAGTACTCTCTTATGAAAAATGAGATCATTGTGATAAAGTATTCTGTACATATATAGTGTGCATGCTTGACAAATTGGAAATCTATTGCAAACCAGCTTCATCCGATTTTATGACTCGGGGTGTCAACTCAGACAGTCAAGCCAATGATGATCTTTGAAGTTTTTCTCAAGGGAAAATTGTGTAACTTTTTTTCTAACCTGTCCTAGTTTTCCTTTGTGAAAATGAAAGATTACTTCCAAGTTCCAAATGTTCAGACTTTTAAATTTTCAGTGGAACCTTTCATTGCCTAAGGTCCATGGTGCTCTCCAAAATGTTAGTAGACCTTATCTTTACGTGAAACTCAGTCATGGTACTCTCCATTGTTGAAATGCTAATGCTCCTTGGAATTCTGCATATCGATCTAATGCCTCATAATTAGGTGCAATTTATGGTTTCACAAGATATTGTTTTGTAAATTTTATCTAATCCTAAAAGCACACTCAATTGGAAACATGGATTCTTTTGTATCTAGCTGTCTAATGAGTTTGTTGCTAACGGTGATCCACACCTGATCTTGCTGTTCCAGTTGGAAACGGACAAAATTGCTGGCTAGAGATGCTGCTGATTCTGATTGTGACATTTGTCATTAATGGAAAAGTCTTTCAGTTTGTTAAATCACAACATGAGCTGGTGGGTGATTGTTCAAACACTAAAGCATTGTCTTTGGATGGCCAAGAAGTCTTCCTATCTTCTCAAGTTGCTAGCATTAATTTGTTGGTGGCTGGAAGCACCATACTAGCATGTATTTGCTCAGCGCTTGGCCAGATCAGTTTCCTTTTGGAAGTATCATATCTCATGCTTCGACAATGCAAGAAGAGTTCTTCTTGGGTTCTTACTGTGCTCCACTGCTTCTTTTCTGTTTGTGGGGAGAGTTATTTCATGCCAAGTGGTCACAGCCAGGTGGTGACCGTGATGCAGTCTATTGTTTCATTTCTTGAGGGAGGAGATAAATTCAGAAATCACGACCCTTCATCTCATGCATTTTTGGTGGCCGATAGTGACTCAAGGTTTCCTCCATGTGCACGATGTCCCTTTGCAAAAGGCGTTGTGTGTATGGAAAATGTTATAAGGTTGCTCTTCAAAGAGATTCAGGATCAGTCTGTGCATGTAAGTATGCATGAGTTGGGAACAATGTTGAAGTATGAAGCAGAATCCAGCACATTCTCTTACAGGAGGTTGGGAAATCAGTCACATTGTATGACTGCCTCTGCTTCCTGTACTCTTGTTGATAAAATTTCACTGGTAGAGCTATTGGCATTCTACATGGTATATAGTCTTCTTCAAATTGTGTGCATCTTTTCCATTCTCTTCCATTAACTTAGTATTTTAATGTTCTTTTATGTGGTAAATGTGGTTGCCCTTCTCTAGGAGTTGGCTTAGTCAAGCCATAACAAATTTTGCTTTTCCTTCTAATTTAATACAGTATCTATATTATGTTTTTATTGATACCTTAAGTTAGTTTTTCCGATGTGTGTTGTTATTTTTGTTTTTGCATACGGTACCTTCATGCTGACATGCTTGCTGTGTAGCTGCTATATGTTTATGTATGTGTATGACCTGCTCCAGGTCGCTGTATTTTCAACTTATGTTAACGTTGCATGTCTGAACTGCATGTGTATGAGATAGCGGTCCGAGCTCAAACCCATCTCTACAGTTCAAATTCAACTGTAGAGATTTGAATTTAAAAAGCAAAATTTATCGTTGTGCATTAAATACAAAGTACAAAAAGTATAATGGTATATTTTGCTTTTTAAATTCAAACTCAATGGTTGATCATGCCGATCAAATGGTGATGTTTGAGTAGATTTGAACATCGATGGGTTTGAGCATATACCACTATCTCATATATATATATATATTCATGTCCTTTGAAGCTAATTCTCTTGCACCTGATAAGTAGATCAGGTTTAGTGCAGAAAAATTTACAACGTTGGATGTTGTCCCATAGGTTCCCAGGTCTCCACAAAGTTGGAAGAACATGTTTTGGGGCTAACGCCTGCCCAGTGCTGGAAGGTCAAAGAAGTTGGTGACCTTTCCCATAAGCCTTTTCCAACACTTAATTGGGCACTGGACAATGAAAGGATTGTAATGCATACAAAACTCCCTTTTTTCATTGTGATTTCTTATCCTATGAGCGAATGCATTCTAAGATTGGCATGAGGCATTCATGATGGAACCAAAGTACACTGACAGTTTTTGGGTTGGTAGGAGGCAGCATGGGACATTCATGATGGAACCAAAATACGCTGATAGTCTTTGAGATGGTTGGATGCATTAAAGCTTTGTGGGTGGAACTTTGGGCACCTGTATGTTTATGCGTTTCAGTTTGTTTTCTTAGGGCTTGCACGGCTTTGTGTTCTAGGTGTTTAGGCAGGAAGGTTGAGTATTACCACTATGTTGATTGTCATTAGGTGGTCTGCTTTGATATTTTACCTTAGTTAGTCCTGCTCCTTCCTATTTATATTTTGCTGCCGCTGTATTCTGATGCTAAAGGTTCAGTTGAGGGATATTATCTTTTTCTTTCCCGGTGGACTTATGGATATCAACTTTATTTAGTGCTATATAACTGACTTTCAATGGTATAAGTCAAATCTGAAACTCTTGAAATTGATGGTTTCTTCAAGATATTGATTGCTAAGATACACTCATCTTGGTGAGTTCTCTAGTTGTATGAAGATTGTAGTACTGTAAAGTTATTAATTGACGTTAAGTTACTTTTGAATTTGTGAGTCAATCTGACTACAAAAAATTAGGTTTTGGGAAAAACAAAATCAACCTTTACGGTTGGTTTTACTGCCTATGTTTTACTTTGTTACGGCACCTTTATTATAGTCTTAAGTGGAATAATGTTGCTGAGCACCTTTATTATAGTCTCACTCTCTCTCTCACACACAAATGCACATGCATCAAATACATTGTGACTTTCATGGTAGCGTTCATAATTATCTCATTTTAAGAACAAGTCCTTTAGTTAAGAAAAATTTTCGTCTCCAATCCATTGAAGGGCTTGTGATTCTTATCTTTCATTTTTTTCCTCATACTTTTCTAATGTGGTTCACTTTATGTTTCTTTGCAGGGCTGGGATTGGACATACAACAAGATCATTCCATCTCTTTTAGAGCTATTGGAGTCATCTATTCCCAATGAATCTGTTGCCGCTGTCCTTATTTTGGTTGGTCAGCTAGGAAGGTAAATGCTCTTTTAGCTATTTTTGTCGGTGTTGGAAAATACCCTATCAGAACCCGTACTTACTGATAACTGTAGTAATGTCAGATCATACGATACAGTACAATATTGTGGTTTTTGTCTAGTTAAAAAATAATATAGAATTAAAAAATAAAAAACAAAAGGAGCAAATAAAAATCAACTAAAAAGGAAAATATTGCTAGGAAATATAACATCCAAATGTCAAATATAACACAAAAGAGCATGACCCTTTACCATAATGCATGAACATAGCACAGTTTCTTAGTGCACGTGAACAATGCCTCCCAACAAGACGCTGATCAACTCTCTAATATGTCTTAAAATAGTAAATGTCTCAAAAATTTGTTGGTGATTCTATAGCAAAAAATGGTTGGTAGGTGATCGAACGTGGATTTCATGGAATATTTATGATTTTTTGGTGATTTTATGGCACAGTTCCTAAGAACTTGATCATGGGCCATGCTAACACTTAACTCGACATAAGCTAGATCACTTTGTATTGTTTCCTTCCAACATTTTTGTGGTCTTTATCTTCTTTTTTAACATTTTCACAATCTAATTTCTTATACCTTCTTATCGGAGCTTTCTTTGGTTATCTTTTTACGTGTCCAAACCATCTTAAGTTCTTAACTATTTTCTCTCATTTTATCATCTATTGGTGTCACTCCTAATTTGTTTTTAAGAACCTTATTAGTATACGGTCTTTCCTTCTATGGTCACTGATCCATTTCAGCATCTTTATTTCTACCATGAGGGTTAAATTGTTGCTATATAATATTTATCTTTCAACTTAAATAATATCTTCTTGACACATAAAATACCTGATACACCTCTCCATTTTAACCAACTTGCATTAATTATGTAATTTTTTCTTATAGGGATACAATGTGTGTCAATGTCATTTAAAACAACTACAACTAAGCCTTTTCCTATACTAGATGGGGTCGACTACATGGATTCTTTGTTTTCACGTAGCCCTATCATAATTTGTAGAATCATGGTAAATAAGTTCGACAAAGTTTTACACGTTGTCGAAAACCTAACACAACCCTCCTCCTTTATCCGAGCTTGGGATCAACCATTTAAGGGTGATCCCTTACATGGGCAGAGTTAGATACAATGTGTGTCAATGTCATTTAAAGTAATGAAATGATCAAACTTATATTCCATATATTTTGTCTTTGTTCTGCTAAGTCGAAAGCGTTTATGTTCTAATATTTCTCCCCATAGTTTCAATTTTTTGTTAACTTTTTTTTACTCATCCACTAATACAAATTCACAAATAACATACACCAAGAAACTTCATTTTGAATATGTTTTGTTAACTCGCCAATGACCAATACAAAAAAAAATATGGACTTAAAGCTTATCCTTCATGTAATCCAATATTAACCTCAAAGAAATCAATCATTCCTTCATTGATCCTAACACAGATTTGTGCACTATCATACACGTCTCTTATAAGATTTTGATGTATGTCAATGATATACTTCTTTTTTTCAAAGTTTTCCAAAGAATATCTCTTCGAGCCCTATCGTAAGCTTTTCCTAAATCAATAAATACCATGTGAAAATTTTCTTGTTTTGCTGAAAAATGTTTAATAAGACGTGTCAATATATGAATAACCTTAATAGTAGATCTTTATGCATGAATTCAAATTGGTTCTATGTTGTATTTGATATTTGTCAACCTACGTTCAATAATTCTTTCTCATAATTTCAGCTTGATACCTCGATAATTTGCATAATTTTTAATGTTTCTCTTGTTCTTGTATATGGGTTCCTTTATTCTTCTGGCATCTTTTGTTTTTTATATTTTATTAAATAATCTTATAAACCCATGGAATTACTGGTAACTACATGTGTTCTACGTGCATTTTCTTCCTTATGGAGAAGCCTGATCTTGAAGGGACAAGCCTTGCCTCAACTTGTTCTTCAACTTAATGTGGTCAACAATGTTATTTGTATTGTATCGTATTGTGGATCATTTTACTCCACGATACAAATGTATCATATCTTACAATTTAAAAAAAAAATAAAGAAAATAAAAAATAAAGAAAATAAGAAAAGTCATGAAAATCAAGATAATTCTAAACAATTCAAAAGTTGAGTAAACATTCATCATTCATCATTCAAAATTAAATGTATGCATATAAGGCTTAAGTACTACACCTTTATTTATGATTAAATCATTAAACAAGTAGCAAAATTACAACTTTGATAATTGAGAAAAAGAATTACATATTGTAATCATGATCATCAACTAAATAATCTCAATCTTCTTATCCTCTTTGTTCAAGATCATCACCACCACCACCTTCAATAGCAAAATCAATATCATCCCCTTGCTTATATTGTTGTGCTCATCTAATGAATGTCTTCTTTAGTTAAGAATGTATTTGCTTCATTATCTTTCATAATCCACTCCTCTGAGATATCAAAAATATCAAGACTTATTGGATCAAATTGATTCTCATACACACTTGAGTTTACCTTTCTTAATTTCTCGTAAGAATGATAAATAAATAAAGATTAAAACTAAAAAGTTCAAGAATAAAAGCTTAATAAATTGAAACATTAAACAAATACTTAATTATTAACTCTTTTTTAATTACCTTTGTCGAAATCGTATGTTGCAATGGAGGAAACTACGTCATTGAGCTACTTATGTCCAAACTTGTTGCACTTTTTTATATGAATATGTTAAAAAATACTCAAATTCCTTTCACAACCGGTTGGAATATAGTTTTGACTCAAAACCCTTATTGCAAAAGACAAATATAAAGATCTATTCCACTATACATATAAGATTTAAAAAACATAAATATTAAGATAAATAATTAATATGTTTACTTGGGAACATATTAGTACGGTTGGAATGATTACAGACAAACCCATAAGTGAAGAGCATTATCGTAGATCTCCATCTCTCAATGTATAGCATGTGTTTATTTTCATTAGGGACCGATATGTTCATGCAATCAATCATACTTCTATTAACCTCGTCATCCCTTTTTAAAGGTTGCAGAATACCTAAATCTAAGTTGCCTCGTGAATTGGGTGATGCAAGTGTTTGTTCCATCTATTATCAATAATCCTCTAAATGGGCACATAATCATTCTTTTTTCATTAAAATTGCTCTTGATAACATCTTTAGCTCTATCCATGGCTTCATAAAGATAACCCATAAATGACTTCTTCTCGCTACCGGCCAATCTCAAAACTTTAACTAAAGGGCATGTGATCCTTAATAATTTTAAAATGTACTCTTGAAGTTCGTCTTTAAAATTTCATTCAGTTTTTTATTTTTCTGATTTTGTAGTAATTCTACAAACTGCTGTCACTAGTTTGAGGATCGTCTTTTGTTTAACAATCTTATGTACTAACAAGAAATTAGTTGCAAACTGAGTAGTAGCCGTATGAAAGAGCTCTACATCATGAGTATATCTCCTCGTTATACATAATACAAATGCATGGTTATAAATAACTTTAGTGATATGTTGACGGTACTCAATAGTTGCTTTTACCTTATTTATCTCTCCAATATCGTTAAGGATGAGATTTAGACAATGGACTAAACCTGATGTCTAATAAGAAGTACCATAACTCTCAACTACTTGCATTGCAACTGCTTTATAGTTACTTGCATTATTTGTAATTAATTAGACTATATTTTCATGCCCAATCTTGAATATCACCTTATCAAATTCTTGCCTTAGAACTTATGGAGTATGACACTCCTCTGACATGCCTAGTAATCTAAAAAATAAGTCTTATAGGACAATAGATAAGAAAATTTAATAGTCTTCTCTTGCTTATTTGTCCTTTCATCTGTCATGATAGTGCATCATGTTTCCTTCTATGATTCCCTCAAAGTCGAAAAAATACTCTTGTACTCTTGGATCTTACCTCACAATTATTTTGAGTGTTGCATTCTTGAAATAACGGGAAGAGGCTTATTTGTACCTATTGATTTTGATGGAACCTGATACCCATTTTGCTTTTTCCTTCACGCGTCAATTTCAGACCTGTTTGTTAAGTGTTTTTCAAATTTGGCAGGCTTGGTGTCGATCCATCTGGACATGAAGAAAAAGGTGTTGAGCAACTGCGACATAATCTTTCCGAGTTTTTGAACACAAGGGATGGGTGCTTCCTTGTTCAATTGGCTGCTGTAACTGCTCTGTTGAATCTTTTATCCATAGCGTTTGCCAAATGTATCCAGAAAGATACTGTATCTGATGTTTGCGTGTCAAATTACGTAATGCTTGTAAGGAGGTGGTTCAGTGAACTGAACAATGATCAGCAGTCCTCCACCTTATGTCTTCTTGCGGCTGATGCGCAAAGAAAAATTTAGGTGATCATCTTCCACATGTGTGAGGTTGCTGTGTGTGCCAGGTTTTCACCGCCTGTGTTTTTGTAAGCTGACGGAATTTTATTGGGCTGCTGCTTCTCACCAATTACTTACTGGGAATATTGGGTGTCTGCACAATGTGTTATATCTGTTCGGCAATGAAACCATCTTGATCTAACAGTGGAAGCCTTGAGGTAAGGTATGAGAAACTTCTTAAGCTGTTGACCTCTTTATTTTTTCCTATGTTAGGAGACAGGTCATTGATGTCATCAAATTCCTAAAGTTTGCCAAGTGATGTACCTTAATTTGACCACTGAGAAATCATCTCAATCTCATTCTCTGAAATGAAGAACACAAGTGTAGGATGCTCTCTGTTTGTTTGTTGAAACACCGATGCGTTGGAGAGCGATGAATGCCAAGGGCTTTTGGCCTTGCATAAATACCAAGGAGGTAGAGGGTAAGAATGAAGCCACAGTTGAGCTTGTTGGATGGGTAGTTGAGCTTGTTAGACTTGGTCAATTAAACTATGTATGTCCTTTTTTTTTAAAAGCTTGCAACACAATGAGTGAAAGTCTCGGTCTTTAGCATACAATCGGTTGCTGATGTGGGTGTAACCTATACCTTGAATTACTCAACTCTCAAGTGTTGAATAAGGAAATATGCTTCCAGTTCGGTTTTATTAATCAGATGCCAATTTTCTGCCTCTCTCATTTATGTTGTAATGTTGCTTATACCGATTCTTGCAGGATGGAGATGAAGCCAAGGCAGAAAAGCAGTGCCGTTGAATATCCATAAGTCTCGCCAGTTTTTGTCCGGAGACATTGCATCTGGTACTTTATTTGTTTGTTGTTCCCACGTGAAATTTTCTGTAGCGTTTCATGTGGTTTAAAAAGAGAAAGTTCTGATCAATTGCTTTAGGTAGAGAAGCTAGCAAGCTAGCTCGGTTCATAAGGTTGTATAGTGCCGGCTTGCTGGTTGAATGGTTGTTCTTTGGCTTTGATATCTCAAAATGGTATTCTTGGTAGCTACTCTGAATTGAGAAATCCACCATGTCATCTCTCCGAGTTTCACTGAATATTATGATTAAGTTACATAGACATGATACATGGGTGTGTTCAGCTGTAGATACATGGATGAACAAACAATTTTGTTGAGTTTCTCACACAATCTATAACCAACGGTTATTGGTTTCTCGTATTAAAAGTCTTTTCTACGTTGCAAGTAACCTTTCCCCCCTCAAGGAAACGATGATGACCGTGATTAGCATATTGTACATAGGCTTTAGTGTACAATACGACACTAATGTGTGATACATATGAACAAATACTATAGGGAGGACTTCAAATGTTATGTTGAATAAATCTAAGTGAAATCTGATGCAAGCCTTTGAGTTTCAGTTCATTGTGCTTGTCAGTTGCAGCTTGCAATCTTTATGGAATTTGGAATCGGGACTTTTGTTGCTTACCCTGGTGGGCTTACTGTTTGAGTATGAGAAGGCAATCACCCTCTTCGTGACAAGGCAATGGTTAGAGCCTCTGCGAAATGACTTGTAACCTCTTGTGCAGTGCGGTCAGATTATGCAGGTTAAGAAAGCCGCCTGTTCGGATAGCTTTCTTCGTCCGTCTTGTTCATGTTATTAACAAAAAAGTCATCTTACAAGGAAAAGCCAACCTGCGGAGTAAGATCATTGATTATTGTATTGAGGGGGCACTGAGAGGACTGAAGGTGATCAAAATCTTTTCTCGGGGAAGGGGAAGACAAGCAAATGCTTCAATTGCTTTATTTCAATTGAATCTGTTCCTTGTCCAATGATGGTTAGGCTGAATCTGGATTTTAGGTTTGAATTCTAGTATTAACCCTTGGTGCATGGATTTTGCGTGTTTACTGTTCTATTTGCTTTGAAGATGATTAAGATAAGAGGTGATTCAGTTGGGGGTATCTCTCATTCGTTATTATCTATAATGGTAAGGTCTACTTCCTGCTGCTGCTTGTGCGTGTGCCTGCTCATGCATCTTCCAATTGCTGGCCTGATTTGGGCTTATACGACAAGAGTTTGAATATAAGTGTGAATTGTACATGGATGAACCTGAATGAAATCGTGGCCAGTTTAGGTCCGGTTCAGCTTCAACCTAAACGTCTAATCCGTATTTAATTGCAAAAGACCTAATTGGAAATCGTGGATCCGTTTAGCGTGTTTAGATTGAACCTGAATGATTTGGGATTTCAATTTGATTGAACTTATCCCAACCGATGATTGCGGCAATAATCACATGCACTGACTAGATGCATCGCTGAGTGCTTTCACATAGGTGCTGTGCATTTAGTTGGTTCAGTCGGAAAGGTAGTGGAATGATTTAAAGGAAAGGCATAATCGACTTTATACAGCATTACCTCAACGAGATGGTTCTTTTAATTGAATAAAAAGAACTAAGATTGTTTCTACAATCTATGGAACAGACGACAAAGAGCTCTTATAGATGTGCTCACACACGCATGCACACACTAAGTTGGGATTAGAGGTATCGAGCGCTTATCATTGAAGAAACCGGGCTGAGCTGATTGATCTCCATGCAACTCGTATAAGAGCTAATTTGGAACTCCGGCTTTTTTGTGCAAGTGGCGAATTGCTGCAGTGAAGCTTCTACACCCCCTAATGCTCTGTGCCGGCATACCAACACCATCACAAAGCTCATTGTGGAAACTATAAAGTGACAGCGGTCATTGAAGAAGCTCATACCTCCACAGTGTACGGTTCTTTTTTCGGCAAACGAAATTCCTTCCTCTTCGAAAATCACTGCAATAACATTCAGAGGATTCGAATCCAAAACCATATGGTTATCTTAAAATGCCAAAAGTTAACACCATTAGCCATCTCAGAGAAACCCACTTCTCGGTAGTCGACCTAGAAAATTTTCAGAGGTGAGGCTGCTGGGTCCGTTGTTGCCAATTCTCCATTATTCTTCGACTTGCAAAAAGTTGTAGACCTGTTCTACACAGAAAATAATTGAGAACTTTGTCTCTATAAAATAGCTTGACAAGAAAGATCATGCAAACTTTAGAAGGCACTGACATTGCCTACAAAGGCTATTTGACGAATTGCCAGTTCAGTAATGGGGCGTACATACGAGTAAGAAAAACAGCAAGTTACCGGTCCAATCTATCCCTAGGGTAAGCTGCAGATAAGCGAGACATGCAGGGATTTGTTACACAACTTGGCAAAGAGGGAAAACTTTTCCGGTTCGACCTCCAAACGTGCTCTGCAGTTACCTTCAGTAGGTCGATTAGTTGCCCACATAGCTCAGCAGAAAAGCACAGAAACAGCGAAATCAATCAAGTTAAAATAGACAAGCGACATCTAAGAACTGGAGACTGGTGTGTTTGATAAGTTGTGATCATTCTCGGCAATCCAACACAGGTAACGGCTGGACTGATCATCCAGTCTCTTACCTGAATCTCGGATTGAAGATACGAGAATCATAACCGTCGGACCGTTACCGGGATTTTCGGTAACAGTCCGGATAAAAAATACTCCGGATGAGGGAAGCCCAGTAGGAATAACCGGAAAAAGGGGGAACACGCGCTGCTCTATAAAAATAGAGCAGCACAAACAGAAATAATACAGAGATTTACTACAAAAAACCTTATCCCGGATAACTCCACTGTGTGGAAATCTCAAAAATTTCAAGACTTACCGTTGTTCTGCTACAGGCGTACCTAGAAGGATTGACGGAGGACGTACTTAAGCAACCGGCTGAAGAAACAACCATCAGTGGTATCAGGGCCTTGTTCTTGACCCTACCAAAAAAAAAAAAAGGTACACATCTTACTTCTAAATAAAAGAGATGAGAAAGAAAAAAGAGAGACAGAACAGAATCGACAAAAGCCGTGAAAGGTCGAAAGTCGGCAAAAAGCCGCGAAAGGCCTGAAATCGGCAAAAAACCGTGAACGTCCGGAAGCCAGCAAAAGCCTAAACGGCATGAAATCAGCAAAAAGCCGTGAACGGCCGGAAGTCGGCAAAAGCCTGAACGGCCAGAAATTGGCAAAAACCTAAACAACCGAAAGTCGGCAAAAGCCTAAACGGCTGGAAATCGGCAAAAAGCCATGAAAGACAAGTCGGCATAAAATTGTGGAAAGAATACGATCGATCGAATGTCGAGAGGCCAGAAACAAGCCGCGAAGGCCACCACAGTAGGCCGCCATAGAGGGCCAAGGAGCTGATTACGGCTCCACCTGCCTCACCCTCTCTCAATCTCTCAGACTCTCTCTCTCCCCACTCTCTCTCCTCCTCCTTTTATGGTTCGAAAATTGAGGTTCGAAACTAGCGGTTTTGTAGAAACTGTCTCGGGCAGCGGACTGAAAAGTCTGTTCTGCTCCGACCGGTTTTCAGATTTTACAGATCTGCCCTTGGACAAAATTATGAATATATCTAGATATTTTTAGGTAAAAAAATTGTTTTGTCCTTACTGTGCAAAAAGTCGGTTTTACTCCTGAGGGTTTGTTAAAATTATGAAATATCGGGCTTTAGTTTTACATTACTGCCCTTCTTAGTTTGAGTTAATTTTCTTTCTGCCACTGTGTCAAAAGACAGGTTTCTCCCTATACTTTTTAAAAATTTACAAATTCGGGTTGAGGGTTAAAATTAAAGTTTTAACCCCGCTCAGTTATGAATTTTACAAAAATACCAAAGAATAATATTACAAGTCTATCCTTAAGCTTTTCAAAAAATTTCAAAAGTGGACAGATACTTAAAATTACACTTTTACCCTTGGTAGTGTTTGAAAAATGCTAAAGGCAGAAGTTTTTAAGAAAATTGCAAGTTTGTCCCAAGTAATTTATAAAATGTTTTAGTCTGTTTTTATGATATTATGCATCGTTCTAACTTGATCCCTGTTATGTGTGTTCGTTGTTTATTGTTTATTTCCTTTTTAGGTCGTCTAATTATTATAATTGCCAAACACATAAAAATGAGTTCAAGAATATGTGTGTCTGAATTGACAAAAACTGAAAAACTAAACGGCCTAAACTTCCAAACATGGAAGAGAAGAATCTCACTTTCTGTAAAACTTGAGGGTGTTAAGTACGTACTAAAGGAAACTATGCGTCAGCAACCACTAGACGCAACTGAGCAACAAGTAGAAATGTATATGACACCATAGTAAGGACAATTACATGTTGATCTACATGGAGGACGACTTGATTAGGGTCTTCGAAGAATTCGAGACTGCCAAAGAGCTGTTTGACTCAATAACAGCTAAGTATTATACAACTACCAAATTACATGTGCAGTTGCTACTACAAAAGTACAACTCATTCAAAATGAAAGAAGGAGATAATGTAGTAGAACATGTAAACCACATGTTAATAATGGCTAAGGAATTAGCCGTGGCAATATCAGTCATCCCAAAACTGATGCAGATATCAACAATATTAAAAGTCTACCCTAGTCATGGAATATGGTCACCACTGCGCTCAGATTAGGGCCTAAAGTTAACCTTTCTGAATTGCCCTTGAAACTAGCAATAGCGCAAGAACATATGATAAAAAACAAGAAAGAGAAATTGATAGTGGTACAAGATGAGGTATGGTCTAACTCCAAATCCAACCAGAAGAAAAATAAACCAAACAAAAAGTTTGACAAGAATAACAAGAAGGGTGGTCAAAATTTTAAGAAATCGCAGGAAACCGCTTCTTAGGTCAAGTGTTTCAACTGCGGAAAGATGAGAAACTACAAAAGGGACTGCCGCAATAAGAAAGATGAAGGAAACAACCCACACCACGGACAGTTAGAGAAGCAGGGCATAATATGCATGATTTCAGAGTGTTTGTACATGAACCGCCCGGTGACAGGTTGGTGGATGTGTCATCTATAAGGCGCAATTTGGTCTCAGTCCCTGCCTTAGTAAAGAAATGTTTTGAGGTTAGGTTTATTCCTAGAAATGTGATTGTGGGACAGCATAAGAGAATATTATTTTCTGGGAATTTGATGTAGAGCATGGACTGTTTAAATTTTGTGATAATGAAATTGGTACTTCTTTTGCTTATATTGAGTGTGCCTTTACCATTGATGTGAATATGTGGCATAAACGCCTTAGGCATATAAGTCTGGAAAAGTTGATAAAATTATCCAACTTTGACTTACTGCTTGGATTTGAGAAAAATACTTTCAACAAGTGCGAAGCTTTTATACAAGAAAAGATGATAAGAAAAGTTTTTTCCAAGGAAACAACAAGGGCAACAACCCTGTTGAAAGTTATTCACAGGGATTTATGTGGGCCTTTTAGAGTAAAGTTACATTGTGGAAAGGGTTATTTTATAACCTTTATCGATAATTACTCTAGATATATGTATTTATATCTTTTGGCAAATAAATCTGAGGCACTGGATGCTTTTAAAGAATATAAGGAAGAAGTGAAAAACCAATTAGGACATTCAATTAAAGTCAGAGGTGGTGAATATATCTCGGCAGAATTTCTTGACTTCTATAAAGACTTTGGTATTGCAAAGCAAAATACAATGCCTAGGACACCTCAACAAAATGGTGTAGCTGAGAGATACAACAGAACCTTGTTGAATATGACAAGGTCAATGTTGATCGATGCCTCTCTACCAAGGCTATTTTGGGGAGAAGCAGTTGCCCAAAAATGTTATGAAAAGCAGAAGCAGGGAGTTGGTATGCTCACCCAAGCGAAATCACGAAATGGATCAGAACATGAGACGATGTAATTTTAAAAAGATTTGGAGAGCATTGATGTGTATGATATTGATATTGAAAGAGTCTGTCTAGAAGCCGGGAGTAGAAGAGTTGGTATGCACATGTATGGTATGCTCACCCAATCTATTGTGGCATATGAGTCTTGTCTTTAATACGAGTAAGAGGTGAATAAGCTCTCGTATGATATTGAAAGCTTTGATGTGTATCCAAAATTGGTTGTGGCAACATACAAAAAGTAATGACAGTTTTAAATATACAACTCTTTTGATTTGAAATTCTTATACACTTATGTTATTTCAAATGCATTGTTTTATACATGTGTAGGTGAACTTTTACCAATGCATTGTTGTGCGCCTCCATGTATCGGTAATGAGGAGGTTTCTAATGATAGAAATAACTTTTAGTCAACTATTACCTACGTTCAAAATTTTTTTACTCTTATAAGAGGATTTTTTTTATCATATTTTAACTTAAATATTATTTTGTTATAAGTTGCAAAGCTTTCTAGAAGCCGTGTGAAGATGATGAAAAGATCATCCCTTGACATTTTTTTATTTTTCTTTGTTGGTCATGTTTTGTATAATCAGCTTATTTGTGATAAAACTTTGATGTTGTTTGAGTACCATTTATGGATGAAGTACGGAATCTTGTACTCTCTGGTTGCTATAGTTGTTGGAAAGATGAGGTGGTGATCTATTTTCTTATATTGTATTAGCTACGTTTTTTCATAGAGATTAAGTATTTATACATTTTTTTCTATTTTGACGCATTTATATGCGAATTTATGAAAACTTTGGTTTAGTTGATGATGAAGAACAATGATATTCGATATAATTCAACTATTATTTTATATTTGATTTGGATTGCTCATATATTTTGAAAATGCATTTTAAGACTTAATTTTGCTGCTTGAATGATCAACAAGATGGAGAATTAAGAACGAGTCTATATGGGACCCGCAAGATATGTGGGGTAGGTACGAGGAGAATTTCGGTCCTTGTCGTGGGATGGGACCTTGAAACCTGTCCCGTCCCGCCACATGAACATCCCTTGAAGCCCATAAAGAACCCGCATACACTTGTTTATATAGTTGCATTCTACATTTATTCCAATCTTTCTTTCATTTTGAGTGTATCATTAATGCAACATTTTTCAAAAATGTCACAAGAAGGCAAGGACAGCAAATGATCAGGTTATATCCAATAGCACATTATCCCTTTCATACATCTTGTTGATCCGACTTACAGAGAAGTCTGTGGTTCCCTTTCTCATGAAATCCCAATCAGATGAGATGAACAGCCAGGGTTGATTCTAACCCATGATGGGTCATATGCAGTCGGTCCGATTTGATCTCAAGCAAGGACCAAATAATTTTGTTTTTGGTTTGGCAAGCTGGGTTTGTGCTAGAACCCTATCAGAAGTGCACCCACAGGGTATTGAACTTATAACCTTTCACTTAAAGGTTCAGCAGAGTCGAGTCAGCCCGGGTCAGGAGAGTCGCGGTTCCTTATCCAATCCAAAACCAAGCATTTCCCACACTAAAATGGGGTTGGCTGCATGTATTTCAAGTCGCCAGTGAACTCAACTGGGTGTGCTTTTCCTGTGTAAGATAACCCCCCTTTTCTTCTTTTTTTGGTTACAAGAGGAGGCCCAAGACTAACACATACCATGCATGCACCCGTGAGAGTTGAACTCTTCACCAGCAGCAACAGCACTAACATGCCCTCCCGTTGAGCTAACGTTTTTACTTGATCACATGCATTTAGTTCCAGCTTGCGTAGGGCCATGGTTGAGCTTGATCAGCTCGAGAAAGAAAATAAATGTAAATCAACACCTGCAAATTAGGCATGCTATTAAACCTCCACCTTAATAGCACTATTTTCTTTTTGTTATTGTTGTACTTCAAAGAACCCGTTTTCTTGTAATTTAAAAAAAATCTATTTATTATTTAAAAAAATTATTAGAGGAGGCCGAAGCCTAACACACACATTTTACTCATGCACCCTCGGAGTCGAAGTCCCCATCACCAGCAATGACAGTAGAAGTCTTGCTAAGACTTTGGGTGCATTTTTCAAAGAGAAGTTAAAGCCCACCTTTTAAATGAAGAACATGATGACTTAATTGATATTAAGATGTGCGTGAATAGCACAAAGAGCAATGGTTTACTTGGGCTGAGGTATCAACTCACAAGTTGAAGGTCACGTCTTCTACACCCCATGTCGAACACCTGGCTTTGGCCTCCCATTACACCAAAAAGAAAAAGTTGTATGTGAATGTTATTTAATCTTTGCCGAGAAAACAGTGTTCGTGTAGATTTTATTGTACACGAGTTTTTCTTTTTCTTTTTGCAGAAGAGCCCAGTTGAGGGACTTACAATTATGACATCTCTGGGATAATTTTACTCTGCTTCTTGTTTTTTTGTTAAAGGGAGAACGAAGCCTAAGACACAAACACATGTACCCCTTGAGAGTCGAACTCCTCACCCGCAGCAAGGACGCCCTACCGATTGAACTAGCACTCACAGTTCTCTATACTTTATGATTTTCATTAAGCCCCATCCTTGACCAGAAAAAAAGAAAACACTTGAAATATATAGATAGACATAGATACGTAGAGATAGAGAGAGCATGCTTCATTTATGTTTAAATCCCCTTAAAGTACCTTCATCCTTCAATTGACATTAAATCTGAAGTATTAATTTGAGTATCCACTTAAAGTATATCTTTTTAAATTCAAATCTTTATCATTGATCACACTGATAAAAAATAAAAAAAAAATTTAAGTGAATTTGAGCACAAATGAGTATGCTTATATACTAATCTCTCTCTCTCTCTCTCCAATATATATATATATATATATATAGAGAGAGAGAGAGAGAGAGAGAGTTTAGCATCGAAGGGGTTGCATGGGTGTGTAAGGTTTCCCGTAGGGTTAGCTCGCGTCGACTTGTTTACATCACTGAACCAAGTGAACCACGTGTGGCTTTTATCAGCCTTACGTGCATGTGCATGTTTGTGTGTGTGTGAGAGAGAGAGAGGACATGCGTTTTTCACGTTTAGCTCAAATAGCTCAGTGAGCCAGCTCGCCTTGGCTTGTTTACACTGAACAAGTGAACCACGTTTGGCTTTTAGTAGCCTGATGTATGTATGTGCATGTTTCTGTGTATGTGTGTGTTCGAGAGAGAGAGAGAGAGAGAGACTTAAAAGTGGGCTGCCTTACTCCAACTTGGGCCTGCCAAATCAAGTCAAGAAAATAAATTATTACATTAACCTAACTTGCTTTCTTTAGTATATATCTTCATTTACAACTGGTATATTACCACCTTTCACCACTCGTGCTTACGTTCGGTGCACCTAAAGTTTAAATCCAAAATTCTAAAATAATCTAAAACACTTAAATGAACACTTTTCAGCCCTATTCTACACTACCACCAAGCCTCCAAAGAAACCTACACAAATTATACATACGTGTGTGTGATCATATTGCTAATAATCATGTTTAGGAAGATGAAGCTAGAAAACAATTAACTCTCATTTGAAATAACTAAGAAACTTAAGAGCATTCTTATTAGGAGATTGAATCAGTTAATCCAAATTGTGAAAGAAAATTTGGGCATGTCTAACAACATGCATAGAGCTCTACTAAATCTTCCATGGAGTCGGCTGAATCAGGATCAGCATTCTCTAGCATCCACAGGAGATGATCGAACAAGACGACCTCGCACTGGACGGTGATGCCGTCGGCATTCTGCTGGGATCTGTTGATCAATGCATTCAGTAAAGGGTGAGTCAAGTGCTTGGAACTGATGGCGTAGCGCTTCCTTGAGCTGCCCACAAACACAACTTGTCTCCCCTCATCACCATTTGCTCTTTCCTCCCACAATTCACCCCTCTCAGGCTTTGAACCAAGGCTGCTGCATGATAAAGTTCTTCCTAGCTTGGAGAAACTCTTCCATTTCTTCATTATCTTGCTCATCTTTTTCATCTTCAAGCTCACACACACACACACACACACACACACACACAGAGAGAGAGACCTGGCTTAGTAGCAAATGCCAGTGAGCAACCTTCATATAAACTTTAGCTTTCTTGTTTGGATGTGGTGATTGTCACATCCTTGTCTCTGTGGCCAATATACCAAGGGACCACACCCTCAGTTCAGTATATGTAGGGATCAATGTTGGTAGAATAGGTTACCGAACCGAGTCGCTTTTCCAAAACGATTCAGAAGATTCACTCTGTAAAACCGAATCGGGTCAGTAACAACAAGTGAATGAAAGAATGATTTACAAAAATATTAGCAGTAATTGTTTTTTTTTTAAAGTTTAGGGAGAAAAAAAACCGATTTGGTTCAACAAAAAACTCGTGTCAATCTGAACCAGTTCAAATTTTCGGTCGTTCCCATTTGATTCTCACAACTGATGAAGATTGGCAACAAAATTGTGATCCACTTGCATTCCACATTTACTATTTGGTAAATGACAGAAAGCTAACTTATGAGGAGTCAAAGCATCAAGAATTACTTAAGAAATGATTAAGACATGTAAGTTAATTAGCAATCATTTAAGCCAATTAAGTAGAATATCTTCGTGTTGAACTCAAACAGTACAGGTTTCTGGTCCGATTCGATCTGAGCTTTTGTCTAGTGCAGGTCTTGCTTTATTTGTTGTGCTTAAATGGGTCAGGCTATATGACTGACCGACGATTATTTAGCATCGGTGGGTCACCAGTTTATGGCCCGGTCTGTGTCGTCACTGTCGGATCTAACATGAGAAAAGTATACCTAGATCATGTAGTAAAAATGTGAAAATACACAGGAAAATCATGTCCGGCCTGCTCTTGTAACCTACAGGGTGCAATTAGACTGTCAAGCTAATAGCCTGATTGAGCAGTTGTTTGGCAGACAACCGGTTTTTTATTATAATATATTTCAGAGTCCGGAATCGGAATCGTCCCAAACCGGCGGCTCCAAGACCGTAACCGGAATTGGTCTCCGAACGGTTCAATACCGGTTCCAAGTTTCGGGCAAACCAAAACTATGCATGTCTAGCCGAGATTGTGGGGCTTAAAGAATGAAAGGTTTCATTTACAAGACATTTATAGCTAGGTTGTTCTCTTCCCAGAAGCTGATGAATGTCATATACCGAAGTTTCTGTGCAAATTTCCAACTAGAGGCCACCAGCAGGCTCAACTCCTACAGACATGGAATTATTGCTCAGAGAGTCTGTCATAGCAGCATGACAGGGCTGCACCAAAGGCATCTCTCTCTCTCTCTTTCTCTCTCTCTCTCTCTCTCTCTCTCTCTCTCTCTCTCTATATATATATATATATATATATATATATATATATATATATATATATATATGTGTGTGTGTGTGTGTGTGTGTGTATGTGTGTGTGTGTGTGCGTGCATGAAAGAGGTCAGTAAGAAGAGCCATACTGTGATTGTTCTAGCAATAGCTTGCCTTTTTCCTTTTTCTTGCAATGCTATATAAGACAATTGGATGAGATAGTCTACCAACCAAAGCATGATTAGTTGGGTTTGGTAAACAAAACAATGTCCCATTCGTAATTGAATTTGAATGAGATAAGCAGTCCCACCAGGTCACACCAAATTGATGATTCAACTTGATCACATTCAAAATGCATCTGGATTCACTAAATTGGATTTTGAATAGGAGATTTAATGCATGTAAAATCCTTTTGTATGTAATATTGGTGTGACACCAGTAAAAGATAACACGAAATCGACACGCTTAGGGGGTTCAAATATTTGACGAGGCAGCACATTAGAACATATGAGAAGTAAGATAATACTTTAAAATAGAGTAAGTTTTAAAGAAGGAGAAGGAGACAATTAAATAGGATCTAGCTTTCTTTCTTTCTTTCTTGGTATAATGAGGGAGGCCAAATATATGCATGCCCTAAGTGTCGATATCATGACTTTCAACTTATGAGTCGACCCCCTGCTACTATTTGTACATCTTACTTTTCTTTCTTTCTTTCTTTTTCTTATTTACGACTGTATCGCCAACCTTGAAAGTGAGAGACTAATCTCACATGTGCTAGAGGCGGGCACCCCTCCCAACATGCACGGGGAATCGATCCAGGACTAGACGCTTAAGATGCTCGAGCCCTTTCGCTCGATCTAATGGTTGGGATCTTATCTTGCTTTTCTTTCTAGTTAAAGCTATAGAGCACAAAAGAATCCATATCCATGTAAGTTCACCTCACCTAGTGTGGAACAAGGCTTGGTTTTGGTATATTGGATCTCAATCCAGTTCACTGTTGCTCCTGTGGGCTCGCTCCATAAGATCCAACCAGATCCAGTTATAGTAATGCCCAGAGAATACGGGAGTCCAACACATTTACATCACAAGTCAATTCCATGTTTTGTCGTCGGCAAGCAATCAGGTTGGTCACTTCCGAACTTCACTCGTTTGTTTTCTACCCTACTTTTTTTTCCCATAATGAGTGGCGAAAGCTAGGTATGCACTCCTCAGGAGTCGAACTCGTGATCAGCCTTCACATGAGTCAAGAACCCTGCCAAGTGAGCTCTCTCCCTGAGAACTACCCTGGTCCTTCATAATTGAAAGGGTCAGTGTGAATTATTGCAGGCAGAGCGGCAGTAAGATCCAAACTCTCTCTCTCTCTCTCTCTCTCTCTCTCTCTCTCTCTCTCTCTCTCTCTCTCTCTCACACACACACACACATATATATATATATATATATATATATATGTGTGTGTGTGTGTGTGTTAGGGGCCAGGACACCCCCACATTATGGGCCTTTTGGGTCCTTGCCTCCTTTAACATGGTGCAGGACAATCTTTTGCACCCATGCACTTGTCACTATGTGTTCGCCCTCTCCTCTTGCTTTTCTGAGTGTGGATCAGGTCAGAGGCACATTTGATCTGGGGACTTAGACTCAGAGGCAAGGCCGGAAAACGAACCGAACAGTGGCTCATTTGTTAGCTCGGTCTTTGTCGAAGTTAGGCTCTTTGGCTCATTCAAGCTGAGCCAAACATGAACCAAGCATGAAAAGAGTTAGATGAGCTGATTGCGAGCTGCTTGTTAAAGTTGATGTATTATAATTTTTGACGTATAAATTTAAGTGAGGAATTGAATATTTTAGTTACAACTTAAGTCAAAATTTTACTTTTTATAATTTCTTCCAAAATTAAAAAATTAGACCATTTAGTCACATTATATATGCTCACCAAACTTTGTGGGTTAACATTTTTTCTAGCACACGCAGGGTATATGTGTGTGTACGCATGCACACGCACAGGCACTATGCACATAAAACAGCTTGAAGAAAAAAATGTACCTAAAACTCTATACTAACTACCAACTTTAGGTTGGTTCAAGTGGTTTGGCGCTTGTTCCACTTAAGGAAGGTCTCAAGTTCAAGTTTTGCGAATAGAGAAAACCAGCATTACGAAAGCTTTACACGGATGGTGGGCTGACTTGGGTCGAACGTGATTAGCATGGGCTCCGAGATACCGATGATTTAGACCCCAAAGGAAGCTATATATTAACTAATCAAGTTTATATGAGCTGAGCCGAACACGCATAGCTCATATTAATTGCGTGTAGATTATGATTCAGCTGTTTGTTTGGTTCGTTTAGATCACGAATCCCGCATGAACAAGCTCACCAGCAGCCGAGCCGAGCTGAGACAGGAGCGGCTTGGTTCTCCTACGAGTTGCTCATCTGCATGTGTGGATTAGCATCTATCATCTTGCACATCAACGGCTGTGATTTTTTGTTTTTGTAAAACCCACCGAAAGGGAAGCCATACATCTGGTATGTTTTGGATGGCAATCATCTCACAGATGAACGGTATGGGAAGCGCCTTGGGTGGCATAGATTTAGATGTACCGCTGGCGTGTGAAACCTGGCTTCAGATTTTGTATCCACTTCTCTTGCTTTTGCATAGGGGTGGTCGTACACACGTGCAGGTGCTTGCTAAGGCATGGACATTGCATTGACTAGCAGACAGTACGTGGAGCATTCGATAATGGTGGTATGCTAATAATTTTGTTAGTACAGACATGATAACATCTATCGAACACATTTACTTTAGATATATATAAAGGCCTGGAACCAGAACCGGGCAAACCAAACCCGGAGCTAGACTCAGAACCAAGGATCACTTAGTTTTGTTTTGGTTTCACCTTCCATGGAACCAGAACCAGAATTCGTGGTTCCAAATCGCAGATCTCATACTTCAAAATTTTCAAATGCTGTTTTTTTAATGATTTTTCAGGTTTGGGGCGGTTTAGGACCCAAACCCGAACCGGCAATTCTAAGCTGGAACCAAGACCAGTTCCATCTGCATATGGTTCCGGTTCTTGATTCGAGGAACACCGGAACCGGCCATGTCTAAGTACAAGTTTTAATGCGGTTTGGCAATAGATGCCTACTCCATGGACGAGACAGGAAAAGGGTCTTCACAATGATGAAAGAAAGCTTCTAATAACACCAAGGTTCTGGCGCTGTGAGGGGCAACACAGGACTCTACAGATCGCGTCCAATTTAGGTAGCACCATGAGTTTTTTGGGGTCGGCTTACAATTCATGTTCATCACAAAATTCAAGTCACTTTAACAGCTACAACTTTAGCATTTAAAAAGGAAAAGATACAAAGAAATACGGGATATCATATGGAAAAATTGTCTTCAAAGATACACAAATTCACTTCCAAATCTTAACTGACCACAATTCTGCACGCAAAGCAAACCTCACATTTTGGATTTCGATCCGACCTGACAACATAACTTTAGGAAGTATAATGAACAGCCACAAGGGGTTCTTTTATTACAAAACCCGTGACTACATAACTCGATATATAGTTTCAGTTACCCTTGTAAATCAAGCACGGGATTCGATGCACAATATAAAAAAATTCTTACAACCTCGCTTTTTACCCAATAACAAGGCCCACCCTCAGGGTTGAGCTGCTCGAACTGGAAATGTAATTATAATTTCCAATTCCATTAGCACCTCGTAATCAGGCAACCCCCAAAGAACCAATCTTAACCTGCAATTTTGGTTTGGTGCGTTGGTTTTGCTCGGCTTGAAAATTAGACAAGCCCACATTATATATATATATATATATATATATAGAGAGAGAGAGAGAGAGAGAGATTAATCCATGCACAATTGAATCCATCCTCTAATCTTCTTAAAGATATCAAGCATCTAATCTAGAAAATCAACGATTGAGATCCTTGGGGGGGGGGGGGGGGGGGGGGATTTCCTGCAACTTAATCAACACCAATAATGGAGTTGGTACTCTGGCACATTTACATAGAACTGCAATAAATCAATACAAAATCATGGATTTAGTAATTTGGTACATTTATATAGAACTTGTGACATTTTTGGGGCCTACCCTACTACCATAAAACCAGACCCATTGCCAGCTCGATCACCATAACACAACAACAACAACTAAGCCTTTTCCCATACTAGACGGGGTTGGCTACATGGATTCTTCCACAAATCCCTATCGTGTGCCATGTTAGCAGTTAACTCACAATAAGCTAGATCATTCTTTATTGTTTCTTTCCAGCACTTTTGAGGTCATCCTCTAGCTCTTTTAATACTTTCCAAATTTTGTTTTTCATACCTTGTTAGAGGTTCTTCTTTTGATCTTCTTTCTATATGTCCAAACCATCTTAAACGATATTCTCTCATTTTATCCTCTATTGGTGTCACTCCTAATTTGTTTCTAATAACCTCATTATGTATACGGTCTTTTCTTGTATGACCACTCATCCATCTCAACATCTTCATTTCTGTCACAAACATCTTTTGTACATGTTGATGATTAACTGCCCAACACTCAGAACCATAAAACATGGCTGGCCTAATTGCTGCTCTATAATATTTTCCTTTTAACTTTAATGGTATTTTCTTATCACAGAATACCTGGTGCTTCTCTTCATTTTAACCAACCAGCATTAATTCTATGCGTAACATCTCCATCAATTCTTCCATCACTCTCAAAAAGTAACCCTAGGTATTTAAAACTTTCCTTTTGGGGGATGCAGTGTGTGCCAATTTTAATTTTTATGTCCTCGGAGGTAACCAAATGATCAAACTTACATTTCATATATTTTGTCTTTATTCTACTAAGTCGAAGGCCTTTGCTTTCTAATGTTTCTCTCCATAGTTCCAATTTTCTATTAACTTTTTCCTTAGACTCCTCCACTAATACAATGTCATATGCAAATAACATACACCAAGGTACTTCATCTTGAATATATTTTGTTAACTCATCAATCACCATTATAAATAAGTATGAACTTAAAGTTGATCCTTGATGTAACCCAATATTAACTTCAAAGAAGTTTGTCGTTCCTTCATGAGTCTTCACACATGTTTTTGCACCATCATACATGTCTCTTATAAGGTTAATATATGTCAATGGGATACCTCTTTTTTCCAAAGTTCTCCAAAGAACTTCTCTCGGTACCCTATCATAAGTTTTTTCTAGATCAATAAATATCATGCGAAGGTCTTTCTTTTTTGCTCTAAAATGTTATATAAGACGTTTCAAAAGGTGAATCGCTTCAATAGTAGATCTGCATGGCATGAATCCAAATTAGTTCTCTATCTACGTTCGATAATTCTTTCCCACAATTTCATAGTATGGCTCATTAACTTGATACCTTGATAATTCGCACAATTTTGAATGTCTCCCTTGTTCTTATATATGGGTATAAGTATACTTGCTCTCCATTCCTCGGGCATCTTTTGGTTTTTCCATATTTCATTAAATAGTCTTGTGAGCCAAGTGATTCCTATTTCTCCTAGTATTTTCCAAACTTCTATAGGAATATTATGTGGTCCTGCCGATTTACCACCCTTTATATGTTTAAGAGCCTCTTTGACTTCATTCTTTTGAATACGTCGGTAGAAATTGTGGTTTATATACTTTTCTGATTTGGCTAACTCTCCTAAGTTAATACTAACATCTTTATTTTCATTAAAAAGATTATAAAAATAGTTTTTCCATCTAGTTCTTATATCATCATTTGCCACTAGAATTTTTTCATCATCGTCTTTGATGCATCTAACATAATTAAGATCTTTAGTTTTCTTATCTCTAGCCCTAGCTATCCTAAAAATATCTCTTTCACCCTCTTTTGAGTTGAGCTTTTTTATATAAGTCCTCCCAAATTTTAGCTTTTGCTTTACTCATGACCTTTTTCGCTTCCTTCTTTGCTTTCTTATAAGCCTCTAAAGTTTCACTAGTTTTCTTAGCATAATGTAATTTGTAACATGCCCTCTTTGCCTTGATTTTATTTTGTTATACTTCACTCCACCACCAAGCTTCTTTTTGTGCCGGTACACCTCCCTTAGATACCCCTAACACATCTTTCGCCACTTTCCTAATATGTATAGCCAACTTAATTCCAAACATCTCCTTGAAGGACTTTCTGTTTAAATATATCTTCTTTCTCGGCTTTTGAGGTTCCACCATTTAGTCCGAATAGCTCGATGCACTCTTTTCTTCTTTGTTCATTTTTTTATTTGTAAATTCATAACTAAAAGTCGATGTTGGGTGGTTAAGCTTTCTCCTGGAATTACCTTGCAATCTTTACAACACGCTCTATCTTTTTTTCTACAAATAAAGTAATCAATTTGTGTTTGTGATAAGTCACTCTTATAAGTAATTAAATGTTATCTCATTTTATGAAGATTGTATTGACTATAAAGAGATCAAATGCCATAGCAAAATTTAAAATCTCCCTACCTTCCTCATTTATATCCCCAAAACCAAAGTTTCCCATAACACTGTTGGTGAAAATAAATCAACAAAAGAAATTAAAAAAAAGAAAAGAAAATGAAGGAACTCCCAAACTTCGCGAGTCTGCTATTTATATGTTGAAGCGAAACAGCATCACATCTCCCTTCTGCACAACGTAGTCTTTACCTTCTGATCTTAGCTGCATAGACATTCATACATGGTAAAACATGTGAACTGCGCACATCCTTTATGTAACTATGCACATATTTCATGCTAAACTAAGCCTTACATCTTGTGATTAAGGAGACTTCATCCGGGTAAGCCCTTAGTTTTTCACCAAGGTCGGGGTTTGAAGAAAGACAAGAAGCCGAGAGTTTACAATTGACTATCATAGGCCAAGGGGGGAGTGAAAGTGCAAAGCGAATTTCACACAGATACCTTGGTTGTTTTTCTTTCATTAGAGCTTCAGCTGGGTATGGATTTACATGTGAGCCCGAATTTGCTTGTGAACTCGTTCAACATGCATTCTCTTAGGAAATGAGGAGCAAAGCAGAAGATCAAACACAAAAACAATCACACAGTAGCATGAGACAAGATTTATATGGCTCAGAAAGCGGTATTTCTTGCCTCCTCCACGGCCGTCACAGATAAACTCCAGTGTGACCAATCACCAATTACAAGATATGAGCCACTCTATATATCAAACGGATCATTCGGAACAAAGAAAATTATAATGATACCCTATTCAGATTGGGTATGTTGGGAAAATTTTGGGCTCCACATCTCAAACACATTCTTCACCTTGAAAGTGCAAGATTGTGCTTAATGCACTGTAGATCACACCAAGCAGGTAACCCCTCACTATGGCTCCTCTTTAGACTTGGAACAATTTTACCAAATATTCCTAATTAAACACAACATTTTAATCTAACACCCACCGGTTAAGAGTAAGACATGCGAATGGAGATATACACAACAGCTATGTTGCATCTTGTATGGACGGTTACCATTGTGGAGATACAGACACTTCTGTGAAGCTTCAATAGAATAAGTATATGAAAGGACCCTACGTGAGTGAGATGATGGATATCTGTCTGTGGACATATGAAGGGCATGTAGGTCCCCAACATGCACTAACAAGGAACAAACATAAGAAGGATGACCGAGAATCAAGAGTCAACAAAATCAGACATGAAGTAAACAGGGTAAGAAACCAAGTTGCCATGAAGAATTAGAAGACATAAGACAGGCCAAACAATTTCATTTCACCCCACTAATGACAAGTAATACATACATACATACACATGTTATGTGAGAAAGAGAAAGAGAGAGAGTGCTTACAAGTCCTTTCTCTCTTGCAGCTGCTAGAGAACCAACAGCGACAAAGTCATCATATGCAACCTGCAACATAATACATGCGACAACTGTCAGCAACAATTGTGTGGACATTTCAATGTGAACCGACACACGCACACTAGTCTTGATAGTCCAGATGAGTTGCTGAGCAAGGTGCACATTCCACCACTACCTATCACTTAATTGTGGTCTTAACATTGAAATAACAAAATCCCTGTTAAAGTTGCTTAAAAGAAATCTAGAGGAAAAGATTGCTTTGTATTCATTTATGAAATTACAAAAGCATGGCCTTACATTTTGAAATGAAATTTCCCCATAAAGCTGGTAAGAGAAATGTAGAGAAGTAAGAAATGCACACACACAGGCACACAGACACAGAGATGCATGCTCTTACAGTTTCGGCTCGAATAAAGCCTTTCTCAAAATCTGAGTGAATAACGCCTGCTGCTTGAGGTGCCGTCATTCCTAACAGCCAACATCATTCAGTAAACAGAAAGAAAATCCCAATACATGCGATAAGCTATGAAATAAAAGAGAGATAAACCTCCGAGAATTGTCCATGCCTTGGTTTCCTGAAGAGAAAGCAGGAAATAAGTTACAATGTATGGGAATAAATGTTTAAGAAAGTAGAATAGTGTGCAGTTCTTGAACCTTCTCTCCTGATGTGAAATAAGTCCGCAGTCCCAAAAGGCTGTATGTTTCTCTTATAAGATTTCCAAGACCACTTTCATTAACTCCAAGAGATTTCAGGTATTCACGTCTCTCTTCGGAAGGAAGCTCAGTCAGCTCAGACTCAAC
The DNA here is from genome assembly GCA_036023115.1 of Brasenia schreberi. Lineage (NCBI taxonomy): Eukaryota > Viridiplantae > Streptophyta > Magnoliopsida > Nymphaeales > Cabombaceae > Brasenia > Brasenia schreberi. The sequence goes on along the minus strand of JAYKKT010000078.1, from coordinate 6,944,121 downwards.
CTATTATGGCATGCCAAGATTTAATAATTCAGTTTAAGAAACAGTGCAAAAGGATCAATGTGTGACAAACAGGGAGAATATAATTTACCACATTACGAAGATGATAGTTTTTTATGTTTGAAAACAGAACTTTTTTAATGGACGTAAGCTAGATCTTTGGAATGCACATAAAACAGTTGAACCAAATGCATCCATGACGTTAGCAACAGAGCCAAATTGCTTAGACAAATCTGATAGGAAAATCCAGCAGATGCATAGGTTCAACATAAACCAGTAACAATGGTTCTAATTCTTTTATTGTTTCTAAAATGAACAACATGCACTAACCAGAGTGACCAACACGAAGTTCATGGTTTGACAGATGTTCTTTTCCCATTTTTCCTTGAAAGGGCATGTTCGTCCTCTTGTCAACAACTTACTCCATGACAGTTATTCTAACTCTTTATAAACCACTCATTTTGCATCTTGAAACTAAACATGCATTCAACACTAAACCAGAAGATGAAATAACGCATAATAAAGGGCAAACTAAAAGGGTAACTGGGACTACGGAATAGCAACTTGCAAAATTTTATTGGGAACCAGGCACTCACAGTTGAACAAATTTCCGATTCTCAACCATGCAGTTCATAAAATTAGAAAATTTGTACCTGAGCTGAGATCGTTACGACCCCACAGCCCAACTCTGATGCAAGATTTGCCACGTCTCTTACATGTGGATTTTCATAAGGATGAGCTATCTCAGATTCAGCCACATTACCTACATAAATAACCGGCTTCATCGTGAGCAGGTACAGATGGTGTATCGCTTCCTTCTCAAAATCTTAGAGTGAAACCGATCTTGCAGGCTTCCCTGCCATTAGTGCCTGCTGAATCCTTTCCAGAGCAGACCTTTCAGCTTCCTCCTATATTTGGAAAGCCCATAATATTAACTACTGTTATATGCTAGAATTCAAAATGTAGGTTTTTCTGATAAGTTACCTTTAGATTTGATTGCGTATCTTTTGCTTTTCCTTTTTTCAACTTCTCCATCCTTTTCTCTATCTGGATAAACAAGGAATACATCTCAAACATTTACAAGTTTCCAACTGTAAGGCATGGTTTAGATTGATGAGCAGAGAGTAAAAAAAGCAGCATACATGGGCTAAACTATACAACTGGTATCTTCCAGTACGAACACAAGGGAGTAAAATACACACTGAAATGTAGTAGCATACTGCCACCATTCTCATTTATCTCAACAAAATTTAACCAAAACAACCACAAAATCCATCAATATGCAATGAATATAATCAAAGGATTGGTTGCACTTGCATGTCTTCATGCATGATATTGATCAACAATTGAGCTATAAGCATAAGCCTAAGAACATGTCAAGTGATCATAGCCTATAACTTTTCTTGTAATGATGTTTAGGATAGAAGTAATATTCTGAACCACACTAAGCACTAGAACTAAGGAGACAAATGGATCAGATTCAGATCATATAGGGAGTTACCAAATCCAACTAACTGGATTCAGATATGGATATGAATGGTTTATCACTTTGAACCACAGAATATATTAGAGCGTTACTAATTGAAGTCCTTATTCATGCATCAACGATGATAGATGCATTTGACCATAGTTCCATCAAATTGAGCTAACCCATGTCAAAGATTTAGTGCATTTTGGTAATTTGATCAATACAAATCCTGCTTTGTAATTATTCGGTTTTTTTATGATATTTAGAATATAAGAGCAATATTCTCATCCACACTATGCACTAGAAAGAAGGACGTTAATGGCTCCAACAGGGATTTATCAAATCTGACTAATTGGATTCACATACAGATATGAAAGAAGAAATTTGAGTCCAAAAGACAATCTGCAATCAGGTTCAAATATCAAATATCACTCAATATTTCTGATATGCACTTGATATTTATGAAAAAACAGAACCACAATTTGCTTGTGTTTAGTATTAAGATATGGTTTCAGATTCTAAATCCAACTGATTGGACTCAGATAGGACCGGATGATATCCCTAACTTGAACCTGACCAAATAACTGATATATAAAAGCATATGAGGTCAATTTCAGTATTGTCAAGTCAAATGCTCTCAAATTGTTTAACAAACTTCAGCATGCACAATCATTACACATCAGAATGAAATCAGGAATCTGCATCAAAGGATGGAAATTTGTATCACTTCAACACACAGTATTGAAAGGAACAATGTAATAGTCCAGCAGAAGGCACATCTCCATAACATATATATTAAGATTTCATGTTGGAGAATATGCTATATTAACAAACTACAGTAAAAAAAAAGTGTATAAAAACAAAATAGCTACCTGGTCAAGATCAGCAAATGCAAGTTCTAAATTGATAATATCAATGTCCGATTTAGGGTCAATTTTCCCGTTCACATGCACTATGTCATCATCCTCAAAACAACGGACTTCCTGAAGGAGAAAAGCTGATATAATTTAGGGTCAAGACATAGAAACTTGGGAGAGAATCATGCATGCAGGCATATATGCATAGATATTAATAGGTTAATCCACCCTTTTATCCATATGAAAACTTAAAGTAATGGTAGTGTTTCACTAATGGCACTAAATCTTTTACATTTTTCATTCTGAGCATTGTTTTTCTCCATCTTTGCGCATCACTGGATCAATCATAAAAGGCATCATCATGTGAAGCACTCACACTAATGGGTTTAATAGTTGTAATCTTGTAGACAATGTTGTAAGTATTGATAGGCAAAAGGGTATCAGTTTTTTATCGATATGACACGTTCTGATACGTATCGTTACATTTTCAAATGAAAAAAATAAAGTTAAATAAAAAAGTATTATACACCTAACATAGCCCTTGTATCCTACGATACACCTGATATGGATCCATCTGTGATTTGGGGCTGTATTGTGTTGATATTCCCATCTATACTATACAGGGCTGTATCATGTCCATACCAATATGCTTGGAAAGGCTTTGAAGGCCTTTCCAATCATATTGGGTAATATCACTGCGTTATACAGAATTATGTGCATTTCAGGGCTTTGACTACATTTTTGTCGACCATTCCTGTGGTCAGTTTTGAGAATCTCAAAAAGTCAATGACCATGACACTGGTGTTACCTTTGCCTAAGTATGCTAATGATTTCCTGGTGGATAAGGATCATTGCAGTGTTAGAGTAGAATAAGTGTTGAACACAAAGTGGCCAAATAGCTTATTTAGCAACTAAACCAGACAGCAAGAAGGTGCTTCTAATTTGTGCCAAAGGGGCACCGTATACTTCCTGTCTAGTGCAATGCAATACGCTGATGATAGAAGAATTTGACTTTGATTTCAACAGGAAAATGAAATGGAAGCTACAAGTAATGTGAACCTATCTATGCTAGGTTTCAGCTCCGAACTGATAACTGCAGCCTCAAACATCTGACGGAATATTGAATATCAATTGAGTTCAAAGTTGTTGGGGTATGATTTCAGGTGCATTAGGGCATCAAACTGTTATTTATGATGCACTTTTGCAGGAAACTGATGGGGCTAAATCAGTTTCTTCACTATCACTCCACAAGGGAGTACACAACCCTTAAACTAGAAAAACTATGCACAATTTTAAGCACTCCAGTTTCCCTTAGTAAAATTCCCAACATAGAGGATTAACAGAGTCTGGCAATTCAGCAACTGAGACAGAGTGAGAGATCTGGGTAACAGCATAGCGATTATCTGATTTAAGGACAATTTCCATTACATCAGTGTCATCTAGCAGTGCCGAAGGCTCAGCCTAGTTCCTAACCGATAAATCACTGGGAAACTTTCAGTCAGTACTTCTTTCCAAGCATGAAAGGCATGATGAAAGAGCCTTTAAGAGGATCAACCAGACTCAGAGGTGCTAGATCCTACAAAGGAAGGACACATGAGAGGCAAATAAAAGATATGTTAAAAGATGAATAGAAGCAAACCAGCTGGTCTGCTGCACCCACTTCCAATTTCAGATTGAGTGAGGGATGATGTCTCAGTGGATCACAGTCAATACCTCTCCCTAATGATAGGCAGGTGAATGACATTAATCTATGAACTGTTTTTAGTTGTCATCAAGAATCACTGTTATGCTCAACCAACACCTACATATGGGTTTACTTTTTAATGGTGAAAGCAAGGCCTGTAGTAGGGTTGAGATGATGAAGAAGCATATTCTTTTCAGTTTTAAACTTGTAACCTGGAAGAGTAGACTGTCCAAATGATAAACAAGTGGTAAAATGCAGATGGGTATAGAAGAAGGAACTTAAAAATAACATCCAAGAGAATCACTTCACCCTACCGATTCCCTGAAAGATTTAGCTATCCTGCCCTTGATGGAAAAGAATTCTGTAGACTGTAAACCTTTCTCTGGCTATGTATATGGCTGTGCAGTCTTGACCTAAAGCACCCAGACCCCCGGGGAGCCAGCAGTGGGGAATCTTGGACAATAGGAAAAAGCCCCATCCAGCCAAGTTTTTGGATCAGGAGAAAAAGCAATTGAACCCTTACAGATAAAATCATAAAGCTACCAATGTAACAGGACCTCTGAAATCATTATCAAGTGTATGGATTAGATTATAGAGAAATCATCAGTCTCATGACCGAGATAGAACTACCCGAAGGGGAGAAGATACCAGCATGTTAAGAAACATGTGACTGATAAGTATTAAGAGATGTCATCAATTCAAAAGAAAAACTATGATGGATGATGAAGGTAACAGAAAAGGTGTTCTGAACCCACACCTGAAGTATGGAATCTACTTGACGAATGTGTGATAGAAACTTGTTGCCTAACCCCTGAAAGACAGGAATAAAAGGATAAGCAAAATTATCCAGTTTCATAGATTGCATCCCATGAAATATGAGGGAAGAAAAGGACAAAATATACAACTCACAGGAATCATCTCATGAGAGACCAAACCCAATTAAAAGGAACAAATTATTTATGCCATTCGCAATCATACCACCAATTTGTTAGTGTCTATGATATAATAATTCAGCCTTTTCTTTTATTGGTTCTCAGTAAGAGTATGCTCATAGACTTTTACAGGATCCAAGATTCATGTATTAAAGTATGCTTTCTGACTTGTACAGTTACTAAACCTTGATGAATATGTTTCCATTATTCAGGGTAGATGCAAAATTCTAGAATATAACCTCTGTAAATTATTATTTCTAACTCTCTGTTAAATTTTATTGGTTTAACAAAGAATTCAGAGGTTTTCTTGTCGATTTATTCTTCTTTTTATAGTTTATCATTTTAGATAAATCTCATATTTTTTTATCATTACTTGCTTGTTTATACAAATACAACAACAACTAAGCCTTTTCCCATACTAGATGGGGTCGGCTACATGGATTCTTTATTTCCACATAACCCTATCATTATTTATGGCACAAACGCTGTCGTAAACCTAACACAACCCTCCTCCTTTATCCGGCTTGGGCCGACCATCCCTCCTCCTTTATCCGACCATCCAAGGGTGATCCCTTACATGGGCAGAGTTGCTTGTTTATACAAATACAACAACAACAACAACTAAGCCTTTTCCCATACTAGATGGGGTCGGCTGCTTGTTTATACAAATAAAAGGAAAAAAGAAAATGCGTATTCTAGAAGCTCCAGTTACATATGTAAGCATCTTTCTTGAGCTTTATACAGAAGGCTCAAGCTCATGCTGATCTTCCCACCGGAAGAAAGCCTCCGGAATCCGAAACGAAGCTTCAGAAGAAGAGGAGTTCCGTGTAAGGAAGCCATTTTCGGAGAGAAACCTACTGAAGGAAGAAGATGGGCGCACTCCATTTCTCTTCTCGTGCCTCTTCTTCTCCCTCTGGATTGCGGGCCTCTGGCGATAGAGTTTGAAACAACACAGACGCCAAAAACATAGAGAGTTTCACGGGGCGGTGATGGGCAGAGAATAGAGATCCAACCCATGGACCTCTTCCTAGGTGTACCGAATCTAACCCGCACTGTCCCCGACATGATCAGGGCTTGGTAATAAATAGGAATGGTAGGGTACTTTGAGAGATACTCCTGGAATTTCACCGTCTGATTATCCTTGATGATTCGAGATGGAACATCACCGTCTGACCGTCTAATTATCTTTTATGGATGATTCAAAACAGCATAAACAGTACAGAGGGGTGCCGGAGTCAGATACATGCCCTGGGTATCAATCTCATGACCCTCAACTTGTGACGGGACCCCCTAGCCAGGGTGAGCTATTGCATAAATAGGAAAATTAGAGGATAACCCCTTGAATTTGTGTTCTTGTCTATTATCTTGTATTGATTATTATAATTATAATTATAATTATTACTATTAGTATTAATATCTTCGAGTTTAATATGTTCTATTTTTTTTCTTTCTAGGGTTAGAAAGGGAGCTACCTAGAATAACCCTAATACCTTTTATTTTCTGGTACAATAGGGAGGCAGAGGTCAGCTGCATGCCCCGAGTAGCGAACTCAGGACCTTCAACTTGTGAGTTGATCAGTGTTATTTGTTAAGTGTATAATAATAATAATAATAATAATAATAAATATTATTACCAGTATTACTATTACCCCACCTGTGATGCTAAGAGCAGCTAGAATCTGTAGAAGAATATTCTAATCCTTCAATGGAAATTGAAAGCAATAATATTATCCAAAAAAATAAAAAAACGATAATGAAAAAATTGAATTGCTGGAGCTGAAACAGCTAGTCTCAAAGCGACCATTAGAATAAAAACAATAGAATAGAAAAGTCATGGCCGGATTAAGTCTCTAATTCAACACTGTGCATGAGGCTAAACATGGCCGGTTCCGGTTTTCTTAGAACTAAAATTGAAATTAAATCAGGATTGTGTCGGTTTCAGTTTTGGTTTGAATCTTAAACCATTTAAAATTAAAATTTTAAGAAATATGAAACAAACCGTTGATTCTGGTTTCAGCCATGTTCCAGTTTCATGGAAGGTGGAACTAGAATCCAACCAAGTGGTCTCCAGCTTAATGTCCGACTTAACCAGTTTCAGTTCCAACGGTTCGATTCCGATTGAAACTGCCAGATCTGTTCAGAACCGCCCATGAAAGTCTCTTAAAATATTATTAAGATGAGGATTTATCACCCTCTTTCTCCTGGTCACAACTGTGCGTGAGACTTTTATCTTGCATGGCTCCCAAGTACCCTGTTTTTTAGTTTTTTTCTAATATACATTTATTATATATTCAGCACCCATTAAGATTTAACTAGGAAGCTTCTATATATTTATCTTTGAAGTAATAAATTTAACTAAGAAGTACAGCTAGCACATAGCACATGTACCTCAACAACATCAAAGACTAGCTGTCACGTACTCAATATTAAATGCCTATAACGACAATATATATGCATAAATGCAAGCTCAAATAATTAAACTATCTTCAATATGATCATTTGGACACAAACTCACACTGACCTTTTTGGCTTTTCTTACTTTCTTTCCAAAAAGCACATCATCAAACTTGTCAGTGGAAGTACAAGGAATTCTTGCTCTCTTATATAGGGTTGACTTAAGAAAAACTTTTAAGTTGAAGATCGGGAGTTCGACATTGAGGTCAGGTATATGTGCACTTGTGTATGTACAAGCTCAAGCTCAAGTAACGATGTCAAATATGATATCTAAGTGCCGAGAGCGTTAGCTCAACGGTAGGGCACTCTAGCACCATTGTTGTTGGTGGGGAGTTCGACTCTCAAAGAATGCATGTGTGGGTGTGTTTATTAAGCTTTGGCCTCCTCTTGTAACAAAGAAAAACGATATCTAAATACATACAAACTCAATTCTTGGACCTATTCAGGGTCAACCCGAAACTGTGGCAGACCTATTCAATGTGACCTGTGGTGCGGGCAGCCGATCCGAAATCTAAAAAAAAAAGCAAAATCTAAAGCGCCATTAGAAGCTGCTTGATGACACAAAGTCTCGAGTCCGAATCTTGTGAAAAAACTAGGTCTGGAAGAGCAATAACCCAGAAGTGGGCCAAGCAAGTTCTAGTAACGATTACATGCAAGTGATCCAAAAAAATCACAACAAATTTGGTTCTGGCACTTCATCAAGTACAAACCCCACGTTTGGTACAATATTTAACACCAAAAAATTATATATATATATATATGGTAGAAGGAAAATAAAATAAGCAAAGAAAGTTTTGGATCAATCATATGATCATCAATCTGGTACTGAGTTGGTTTACTTTTATCTTCTGTTCGGTGCAGAAAAACTTCCTTCATCTGATCATACGTTCATGCATGCATTCTTCATTGTTGAAGGATTCATAGACAAAAGAAACCATTTTTCTCATCTTCTTTCTCCCTCGAGATCTATAATCTTCCGCAACAATAAACTGAGGATGAACGCAATTTCCTCAATATAGAGGATAAGCCATGTGTTCTCTTTCAACTGCTCCTCAAATCCGTCTTCTCATGTCAACAAATCCCACCATTTTTTAAAAATTCTCTTAATTTACTTTGAGTATGCGGCTGAAGAAAAAGTAAAAGAAAAATATATAAAAATATGTATATGAAAAGGAGAAACTATGATGCATTTCCATGTGATAATTCAAGAGGGGATTGAAGTCAGACCTTCCAGGAAGGAATTGCACCACCCAAATGCTCGAGAAAATCGAAGATGGTGAATGAAGGTCGTGTCATAAACCCCTTCTTGGTTCTGAAAAAGAGCTGTGATTATCAGACCAATCAAAGAAATCGAAGGAATCCAAGCCCTTGTTCTCAGATTCTGCACTCGATTTCTCCCCACTGAAACCATGAGGAAAGATGAGGCTAAGTGGGTCCGGCTCCAACTCTCCCAACTCCGAGAAGAAATCGTCGGTCTGGCCGGAATCCGGCGGAAGAGGCCTGTAACTCTGCTGGAAGTCATGGCTGCTCATCTCACTATCATCAATATTCTCCAAAGACTTTTCTACGTCACCAATCTCTTCTTTCACACCAACAACACTCTCATTTTGATCATCGTTGTCCCTAAACATGTCTTCCTCCTTCACTGGCTCTACTGAAGCATATGGAGTGTGATCAGCCGGTGGGAGGGAGACTTTTGAGGCCGCTGCAGCCTTGGATGCCGGATTTCTCGTCGAGCCAGCGAGAGCATTTCGTTGCGTAGGCCATGGATGGTTGTGTTCCGAGGTGTAGGTGATTACCAACATGTTAGGATCCGTCCGGCTCCGCTCAACTTGTTTCCTAGCGGAGCAACCTTTGGAACTGCTGCATCTGTAGTATCCTCTGTAATACAAAAATGAACACACCATGCACCGATTCAATCAAAACATACCATCACCAAGTACATTTCAAACAACTCTAATACTCTCTCTCTCTCTCCCTCTCTCTCTCTCTCTCTCTCTCTCTCTCTCTCTCTCTCTCTCTCTCTCTCTCTCTCTCTCTCTCTCTCTCTCTCTCTCTCTCTCTCTCTCTCTCTCTCTCTTTGATTATCCTTATTTTCATTTGTTCCATATTCTTTCTGTCTACTGCTTTTGATGGAAATCTCTATTTTTGGTTTGGTATACTATTACCAATTGCCTTCAACAGTTTTCAACACCTCACATTCACCTCAGAGAGAGAGAGAAAGAGAGAAAAGCCAACGGTAGACTCTCTATGAACAGGTCGAGTACTCGAAACACAGAAAGGTTAACAAAAGCTGTAGTAAGATGAAACCACACAGTGGCATAACTAGTTTTCTACCATTATCTCACCAATAGGGGAAAAAAATGAAAATGAAAAACTCAATAAATCGAATCATCTTGTAGTTTTCTTAAACTAATAGCTTTGGTGTTTGCGCTTTTTCTTTCCCCGGCCTCGAACAATGTTAGGAAAATCAATCTTGCTTTTGAAATTCTAATATGATAAACCAATGTGTTAGTTTGTTCAAGTGGTTCGGCACTTGCTCCCCTCAAGCAAGGTCTGCAGTTCGAGCCTTGTGACTGGAGAAAACCCAGCGCAGCATTTCGAGAGCTTCGCCCCTTATATGAGACAGATCGAGCTCAAGGTTCATGAAACACCACACCAACTGCAGGAGAAGGCATGATTTTTGTTCTCATATAGATGGAAAAATTTACGAATCCAACCTAGGGTAAGGAGATCCCTTGATGGGCTTCTGGCCGTATTTCCTCCATGCCCATAGATCTGAAGGGACAACTTCTCCGGTAGATCTGCTATTGGCTGCTGCTGGCGCCGGTATGCACACAACCTTCTTTGTCTGATTCTTTCTGACCAACAGAAGGAAATGGAGAAAATCTTTTATCATAATTCACAACGAACGAATAATTCTTAAAAAGAAAGAGAAGAAGAAAGTCTAACAGGTCCAAATCCACTCATTTGTCTCATAGTGAAGGTAAGGACAATGAGATCAAACAAAACAAAGAAAAACATGGTCTCTCTCTCTCAAATATATATGTATATATATATATATATATATATATATATAAACATATAAAGAGAAAAGTTGCATAAAATCAAATATAGGAAGTGCAGCTAACCTAGCATGATTTCCCTTCTGATCTCTATCTGTCCGATGCAATAAGGTAATCCCACTCAACAATTATCATCATAAAATCAATTAAACGAGAAATAACTGATGCATGAAGTACTTGTGAGAGAATAACCATATGCTCCATATGTTTATAATGGTAGCAACTTAAATGAAACAAAGTTTTCGAAAACTGCTAACAATTGGTTGCAGCAGATTGCTTTATTTTATTTTATTTTGTCATAGCAGATCTTTTTATTTTGATGACATTAAACTAAATTCCCGGTGTAATTTCAGTACAAATTAAAGATATGGCAAAGGAAACAAAAGAGAACAATCTCAGTTACCTCCTCTTAATACCAGGATTTCTTGGAGAATTCATCTGCACTCCTCCATTTTCGTTAGGTTCACCTATGGATTTCACCTTCAAGTCACCACTCAGAGGCTTAATTGATCTAGGAGAAAGAGACGAAGGGGACGAGTTGATTGCCGGAATCGGGATTTTAGGCTTGGGGCCAATTTGTAGCATCCTTGTCAACAACTTGCTAGGCTTGATCTCCTGACCCATCATGATACTATCACCATGACCACTATCCAGAAAACTGGTATTATCCTTCTTGAGCAGCAAAGCATTTGATCCAGGGAAAAACATCGAATTCGTGATCTCAGATTCATGTAACAAGGGATCACGAGCACCGCCGCAGAAGAGATCACCGAAATTCTCAATCTGGCCACCGATTCTTGACGGAAAATTCATGGTTTCTGCCGGAAAAGACCAGTCATAACCAGACGTAGTAGCAGCAGTAGGAACACTAGCTCGTAGTATATCTGAGAGATCACCTTGATCATTCTCCATCTGCCAATACAAACTGCACATCCTTTGATAAGAGGAAAAAAACAGGAGTTGGATTTCTTATTCTAAACGTCTTGGGGTTCAGAATTGCACGAGAGAGAGACAGAAAGCCAAGCAATTTAATATGAAAATTTTGATGAGTTATATCCTTTTCAAGAGAAAATGACGTTGTAAAGGTGGTTTTCTATGGAGAGGTGGGGAATAGCACCTGTGTGAGAAAAGGTGAAGATAGAGATGGTGGAGGTGATGAATGTGATGAAGATTGATGTGGGGTGTCTCCTGAGAGAGAGAGAATTTCCTTTTTCTGTAATTTTCATACATCTAAGAAAGCTGACTTTTTGGCTGAGAGAAAAACCTAATACCGTGTCCTTCATACGCAAAAAAAAATGCTTCCAGTCGGGGATGGGTGATGCACGCCACCGTCAGATCAAAACTTTTTGAGGAGAGAGAGAAGCAGAAGAAAGGAGCTGTCTCGTTTTATACTTTAATCTTTCAAGTACTCCTTGCCCTTGTGAGAAAAGAGGGGTGCTCACATATCCCCAAGAGTACTCCCCTAAATGGCTGCAAAATCCTCTCACGTTAGTTCATCTACTGAACTCTATCACTCCACTGTTTTGTTCTGTATATTGAACCCGCTGCTGGATTCAACTACTGTCAGGTCATCTCATTGATGTAGGTTTTGCTAGTCTTGTATCACTGTGCACTGAGAGTGTTATATGTAAAGATGCATGTGTTGTATGTGTTAGGCTTGGGCAAAGCAAATTTTATCACTCTATTAATATATATATATATATATATATATATATATATATATATATATATATATATATATATATATATATATATATATATATATGTGTGTGTGTATATATATATGCATGTATGTTAGAATAAGTCATTTTTAAGGTACTTTTGATGGGAGTCCATAATTGTTTGTTGTGTCAAAATCAAATCCTATTTTGGATAAACTTTTCAACATACTTAATGTCATTTTCAAGGTATTAGAACCACTCTAGATCAAAATATATTTTACATCACAGGCACACATATTTGTATTGTATTCTTATTAGTGCTAGTGGCAAATCTAGTTAGGCAGCATCATAGTGGATATGATCCAATCATTATATATAAAAGAGAGAGAATCTAAATTTAGGAAACCAACAGAATACAAGGAAATCATCATTTCATGGGTATGACCACGGATAAAGATTTGAATTAGAAAATTATATACTTTTTAGAGGTTGCATGTACATTAAATGCTTTCTATTTTCTCACTTCAACCAACTCAATGATGAAATAGATATGATGGGTTTCACTGTGGTTGTCTATTTTGGTGAATTCTCTAAATCTAGTCCCTCTCTCAATATATATAATGTATGTATATATATAATATTAGACTCCTAAAACAAGATAAAGCTCATCTAAACCAATGATCTAGATCTTAGTTTCAGGTCATGATTGATGAACAGAAATTCAATTTCAAGGATACACACGAACATCAAAGATGGTTAAGTACAAGTTAAAAACTACAGGAGTTTGAAAATGCAGGGACATAAATGACATAGAGTGAATGCTTGATGGTAATTGAGGACATATGTTTAATTAGATTAGTTTAATAATTAAAGAAAAACAATGAAACTAGAACAGCAGATGTTCTATGGTTTCTCGACCGTTTGATGGGTACCCCAAAACGATTTCTTGGTCAAAGGACAAGCATGACCCTGCCGCACCATTTGTTTACTGGAACTCATGGATGGTCATTAAGTTGATCATTGACTTTCTTTTTTAAGAAAAAAAAGTTAAATTCTCCATTTCCGAAAAGGGCAGCAGTTTCTCATGAGTTTCTTTGTCGCCGTTGGCTCAGTCGTTGAACAGTCTAAGGTTATGACAACCATGCCATGCTGAACTTAGTTCGGGTCATGAAAGCTTGTTCAAGAGTACTTTATAAGCTTTTTGTGGGGATGTGATCGAGCAAGTCGAGCCCGAGTACAAGCAAGGCGACTAAACTCATTAAGAAACTGTCTGGTTCAACCTTGAGCTCGGGCTCGAACGAGCTTCCGTTTTCGAGCTTGAGTTCAAGTTCGAGTTATGTTCTAATAATTAGAGCTCGGTTGCTAGCTAGTTTGATCTCTGTTCAGCTAAGGTTAACCTGATTAAACTCGATTCAGGATTGAGCTCTATGAACTTGAATCAGGTCGAGCCAAATATGTAAAAATAAAAATAAACCAAATTTGTATTATATTATACAGCTCGATTACGGTTATGAGCTAGGGCAAAAAAAGAAGGAATCGAGTTCAAATTTTCTCGAGCCCAATAGCTAGCGAGGGCCAAAGCCTACAACACAAACCCACACATGCACCCTATGAGTCAAACTCCCCACCACCAACAATGATGCTAGAGCGTCCTGACATTGAGCTAACTCAGGATGCTTGACGGCAGGTCTCTCTCTCTCATTTTAACAAAGTAGCCAGCAGCAGCGGTTTCTGTTTCTAGGTTCGTGTTGTTATTTCATGTTCGTGTCGTGTCATTTCAGACTAGGACTTCTGGGTTCGTGTCCGTTTCAGGTTTTCGTGTTCAGTATTATATTGCCAGCCCTAGACTCGAGTTGGTCGAACCAGACACGCCAGAACCTGGTAGCAGTTGGTCTAACGATCTGAAATTTACAGTGATGCCAATTAGCAGAACCACTGGATGCATCATCCATGGCTACCAAGTCTTTGTTTAAAGAAGGAAGAGTCGCCGGATTGAGAGGACTGCTTTTGGAAATAAAAGATAATCAAAGGATTTAAATCGAAATTTGGATGGCTTAGGGTTGCGATATGTTTAAAGAGCCCATAGATAGATAACGACTGGACTGGTTAAAGTTTGCATATGGAACATATAATAACGATATATGAAAGTTCAACGGCATTCGAGGATCATAAATTTGCGTAAGCAAAGTCACATTTTCTAATACAAAGATGACATAAGATTTTGACTTTGGGAAACTCGCTTGGTAGGCCTGCAAGCCCCAATATAACATAAACAAGAGAGAGAGAGAGAAGGGCTTTCATCTCTGGTGGTTAATTTTTCAAACAACAGACTCTCTATGATGCTCTTTTTCGTGAAAGTGCACTGTTTACACAATATATATTTGTGTTTTCAAGATAATGTTATTCATTTCAAGAAGATTGAGAAACCCCTTTTTGAGGTAAAGTATATTACTCATTCGATCATATATGCAGGTATGTATAATGTGTATGTCGGTGGGTGGGTGGGTGGGTGAGAGAGAAAGAGAAAAAACTTCAATCTCTATGGCTAGTTTCTCATATAGCAGACTCTATGATGCTCTTTTTTCGTGGAAGTGTACTGTTTATACAATATAATCCTATGGGTGTGCGCGCGTATATATATATATATATATATATATATATATATATATATATATATATATATATATATATATATATATATATATATATATATATATGTATATGTATGTATGTATGTGTATATTTTATATGTGTATGTATATGTTCAAAATCAATGTTATTCATTTAAAAAAGATTGAGGTAACCCTTCGAGTTATAAGTATATTACACCATTCAATAATATATGCATATATGTATGTGTGTGAGAGAGAGATAGTGAAGGGCGGAGGTTTACATAGAATGTTGGGTCAAGAGAAGTGTCAGTTTAAAACCAGTTAAGATTATATTCCATGTAAAGTGCTAGAGAGAGAGGGCGATTAAGACATTGTGGTGAGAGAATTGTCCGGCTATGTATTCTGTACGATATACATATATATATAAGTGGGGTGATGCATTCTATACGATATATATACTAAATGTACTTTATTTGTTAACCCTCTTTGGGACTTTCATCGAGCCTTCCCCAGCTTTGTGTAGACTCTCTCTCTCTCACACACACACACACAGAGAAACGCGACCGTTTCACTTTCACCTCCCTAGTGTACCACCACTAGCTACGGGTACCATTGGGTTTCTCCTTCCTGTCGACGCCACAATCAGGAGTTTCCATGTACTCCCAGTGATGTTATTGCATTTCCTTTTCCCAGGCCTTAAATACAAATCGAATATTTTATACACACCCACGCATGCACCCCTTGGGAGTTGAACTCCCCACCAGCAGCAACAGTGCCAAGATTCCCTGCCGTTGAGCTCTCTGGGTGCAACCAGCAAACGTTTTGATGTTGGTACCTGCACATTATGGGTCGGCGAACCGCGACTACCATGTGGTCGCCATATGGTATGAAGTTGATTGCGTCAAGCATCAAACCTTTTGATGCATTTTGTAGGATATCAATTTTAGAAAATCTGTAAAAGTTGATCAATTTTAGTAAAATAAAACTTGCATCTTTAAGTTTCAATCTACAGGAAATCATGCCCTAGTTTGTGTGTGTGTGTGTGTGCACGCATGCGTGAGAGAGAAAGAGACTGTGTCCATCTTGTTGGGGGTATGGAAAAATTTTGAATTAGGTAAAGGCCTCTAAGCAAAAGCTACAGTTTCTATTAATGATTTTAGATGTACAATAAAAACTTTAGCTAAGGACAATTCGAATTAATTGGTCATTGAGGAAGGAGAAGAGAAACTTTTTAAATTGCTTAAATGAGAGGGGAAGAGTTGCCGGTGGTCCATCTCATTATATTTAAACCTCGATCAACTTGCATCATTGACGTGCTCTAAACACTACTCTGAATGTAGCTATTTGCACATAAAAGCCTTTCTACAACTCACAATTTCCCTGCCACCGGAATTTCTTGCGGCGTTCTAAACCCGACTCACGCACCACTCAAACCCTGAACATCCGAATGGTAAGACCTTCTTCACCATTAATAAGAGCTCTTGGGAGTCATCGGCCTTTTAATCCTAGGGATAGCAATTTGGACCCGTCCCATGAGTACCGGCTCCAACCCATTCTGTATGGAGTGGGTTTTTATGCCTCAAAACCCGCCCTGCAGTGGGACAGGGATGAGTTTGCCCGCCCTTGTATCGGAGCATATATATTAGTGTTTATTTATGTAAAATATATGTTTATTATAAGTATTTTATATGCTTAAAAGAAATATAACTATATATAGATAATAATTTTAGTTTAATAATATATATATATATATATTAAATTTTTCTTAAAAAATATTTTATTGGTTAAAGTGGGGCAGGGTGGGACTGGTCGTAATAAAAGGGAGCACGTCTGATCCCTCAAGACGCAAGGGGCAGGGTGGGGGTGTAAAAGAAGGATTCTATGGCAGCGGT